>CM066038.1:269081068-269681068 GCA_033557465.1 Ichthyophis bannanicus | reverse complement strand
GAAAGGGGAGGGAGGGGGATGGGAGAGAGGGGGAGGGAGGGGGAAGAAAGGAAATGGAGATACTGCTAAAAATGAAAGATTGCTTATAAAAAAAAGCTTGATACTGTGGTAAGGAGAGTGCAGCCCAGCCAGGAAAAAGGGAAGAGAAGAAGAATTTTTCCTCTTTGCGGGGGATGGGTACACAGGATCACATAGTCCACAGCAGAAGCCCGGAGAGAAACCTAGAGGGCAGACCTAGTTGTAAGCCACGCCCACACTCCAGGTCAACCATAGCTAGGAATGGGAGGTACAGATGGGCAGGGCCAGGAAGGGAGTTGCCCTGCTCAGTGTTTAAATTGGAGCAAACAAACACCAGAGATAGACACGGTTGGAGATACAGGGGGAGACACGGTTGGAGATACAGGGGGAGACACGGTTGGAGACACAGTTGCAGTTGCAGTTGCAGTGGCAGTTGCTGTCGGAGTTGCAGTCCAGGTCCAAGTGGGAGTTGCAGCTCAGGTTCCAGTCCAAGTTCCAGAAGGTCCGGAGAGAACAACCCTGTAGCCAAAGGACAAAGGAGCTTTGCAGTCAAAGGGAGCAGCAGAGAAAGGAACAGCTATAAAGGCAGCCAAAGAAGGTACAAAGGAAGCCACAATAGTCAGCACAGTAGCCACAGAGGACATAGGGAAGGTTCTTAGGATAGAACCACCTACCCTGGCAAGAGAGCGGGAAAGTTTTACCAAAAGTCTCTGCCCTACTCTGAGGCAGAGGGAGTCCTGACTGGCCGAAGTTCCAACCAAGAGAATACTGCACCAAGACCCCAAGGTAGGAGAGGGGAGGCAGTAAGGCCTTCAAAGTGGGTTTCCTGTTCTGACTCTGATGAAACTGTTGTACCCCAGATAGCACAGCGTAGAAAGAAATGTTTCACCAGGAAGGTTAAACAAGAACACCCCATAGGAGACCTGCCCAGAGAAGGGAGGGCAAGAAAATGGGAGAGGTTGTTTGACCTGTTGAAAACTTTAAAACAGAAAGTTCCTGAGCGTTTCCAAGCAGAACTCTGCTACAGCTCAGCTGAGAGCATGGAGGTTGAAGCCAAGGAGGGTGATGTAACTTCCAGTGTTTCAGAGATGGAATGCGATGCATGCACTAAGGTGAATTAGAGTAAGCCAGAAACAGTTGAACCTTAAGAACGCTACTATAGGTGTGAAGGTAGTTCTGAAGCTGAAAGAAAGGAGAGAAGGAGTCATATAATTAAAAGGGCCTAAGAGTCTTTCCTTCGAAACTTATCGGCAGTAACTCAGTTGGGGTTGAACAGCTGAAACTGCTGGTGTTTGCAACTGCCTTGAATAAGATGACAGCCTGTTTGAAGAGTTTTAAAAAGAAGGGCATATTCCTTCATGTGCAGAAATGTTAAACAGTAAAAGACTGGGGCAGAAGCTTGTATGGGTGAGTTCGCTGTTACTCTGTTTTGGACATTTGTTTATGGGAGAAGTTATCCGTTATTTTTCTTTTGTCTGGAGAATGAATGTGCTTGAAGAATTTGTATCCACTTACCAGCAAGGAAGCTGAATAAATTCCTGTGTGCTTTGATAAACCACTTGGCTCATTATTCCTCACACAACTACAAGCTTAAGAAAAGATAAGAGGTGGCTACCCGTCCCCACTAGGCGGCCGCCTGGTAGGGGCTCGAGCGCCACAATACTCAATCTCTTTATTCAAGCCACTTGGAGCCACTGTATTAAATTGAAAAATAAGCCTTTGTTCTTCTTGAATTAATCGACGGTCAAGGTCCTCACCTTGAGATGAAACAGTGACTTTCTTAATAACAAAAAACTTTAGGTCATCGAGGCTGTGCTGGAGAAGATGCCAATGTTCCACTAAAGGAGCTGTACTGATTTTCCTTTTGATACAACTTGTGTGTTCATCAATGCGTATCTTAATGGAACGAATGGTTTTCCCAACATACAGAAGAGAACAGGGACAGATGATAATATAAACTACATGTGTAGATAGGCAATTAGTTCTAGTGTGCAATTTATAATGTTTTTTAATATCTGCATGAATAAAAACATTACGCAGCACAATGGCATGTTTACAGAGCATTTGTTACATTTGAAATGTCCCTTCTGTAGGGAAGTGGGACCTAAGGCTGGAGGCATAATGGAGGAGACCAGTTTATCAGCTAAATTCCGTTCCCTATTATATGCAATAGTTACACGTTGGTTAAGAAAACAGGACCATGTTTGGAGAATATGCCAATGGGTCTTCAAAATGTTTTGTATATTCCAAGAAAGGTGTGAGAACCATAAATCACAGACAAATTTGTCATCTGAGGTTTTATTCTTGGGTAAAAGTAATTCTTGTCGAGAAGACGAACAGGCACAGCCGAATCCTTTGTTAATGGAATCTATAGGAATCTAATGGAATCTCTTGTGTGGAAACGCTCAGCCAAATCATAAGACTTATTTTTAAATTCTCCATAATCAGTACAAAGTCTCCGAAGGCGCAAAAATTGTGAAACCAGTAAATTTTTCTTTATGTGACTACTGTGAAAACTATCAAAGCGGAGTAACTTATTCTTATCCGTGGGTTTACGAAAAATTGTGGTATTGAAACCAATAGGAACTTTTCTAATGAGAATATCCAAAAAAGGTATCTCCGTAGAACTAAATTGCATCTTAAATTTAAGATTAGCATCCAAAGTGTTCAACCAATTATAAAAGTCATGTAATTGTCTCTTTGTGCCCTTCCATAAAATGAGGATATCATCAATATATCTCTTCCAAGATATAACAAAAGAAGAAAAGGAGCATCCATCCAAATGACTTCCTTCAAATTCTGCCACATATAAATTAGCTATATCTGGTGCCATAGCAGCACCCATGGCTGTGCCCTTAATTTGTTGAAAAAACTGGTTGTTGAAAAGAAAATAGTTACGAGTTAAGGCAATTTGTGCTAACTCTGTCAAAAACTGAGTAGGTATTCAAACTGGTTTAAGGTGTAAGTCCAGATATTTGGTGATAACTACGAGGGCAGGATGACAAGGGAACCCAATATGTTTCGAGACGATAAACCCTTTATGGATAGATGGTGCGCTATCTTAAATAAATGCTCCCTTGACCTTATGGTCCTACTGGCTGAGACTGCGAAGAAAAAGGCTGAGAAGATTAGAACAGACGCTGAGAAAAAAATGGACTCTCTTAAGTCTGAAGATAGACATTTTGAGAGACTTATTGGCGAATATAACAAGAAACTGGATGAGTATCACAAAGACATAAAGAGAGGGAAGCTCGACAAACATAAACGTGATGAATTTGATTATAAGAATGACAATGTATATCTGTGTTAAAACCCCATGCTCCTTTTAATGGCCAATGGCAAGTTAGCTTTAAGGAACCCAGCATCCCCCCCCCCCCCCGCCTCACTGAAGGTACAAGATGCCGAGCTCTTCAGCAAGCCCACGGTATGCTACCTAGGAGTCACGCTTGGCCAACAGCTCGACATGAAGGCCCAGATCAGCAACATGGTCAGAGCAATCTACCACAAAATAAGGTCGCTCTGTCAACTCCGGCAGCTGTTCGAGCCAGATGACTTCAGGACAATCTTTCAGGCCCTAGTAATCCCACATTTTGATTATGCTAATGCCATACTATACGGACTCCTGAAGAGCACATTAAATCCACTGCAGCTTGCAATAAATGCAGCCGCCAGAATCTTGCATGGAGCCTCCAGGAGGGAACACATAACACCAATCTGGAAGCACCTGCACTGGCTGCTGGTCCACTGCAGACTTTCCTTTAAAGTGCTACTGCTGACCTTCAAAGCCATAAATAAGTGTTCCTCTACCTCCCTCATGGACCTCATCCAGCCTACCCCCATCAACAGAGCTAGGAGGTCAGCTGCCATTAATACACTGATAGTCCTGAAGGCGATCACAAAATGCTCCCAGTCAACACGAAAGAGAGCTTTCACCTTATATGCACCCACATGCTGGAACGCTCTTCCACCCGCCATTCGAGTCATCACCGACCTCGCCCAGTTTAGAAAAGCGCTGAAGCACCATCTCTTCATCCAGCACTATTCTGATTCATATGACATCTCTCAACCAGGCGCACCCAGGAACCAAAACCACCACCCCCATCGCAGCCACCCTGCAGGATTGCAACCCCACACACTAGATCATGAGACAATCTTCTGATGGAATTGTGCACATGCTTAGACCAGTCAATCTGTATATATTAAATAAATAAATCTGTAAATAGTTGTGAGCTGACCACGTCACCTGTGACACCTAGCTTGCCTGTACATAGTTACCCTGTCAATCCTGTTTAGAAACCCATCTTCATTGTAAGTTCAGTTGTGGGCCCTGCCTGCACTGCACGAGTTGTTAAATGTAAACCGCGCTGATTTTAAAGAGTACGGTATAAAAAAGACATTTAATAAATAAATAAATAAATAAAAATAAAGGAGTACAATTACAATAATGGCAGTAATGATCATTCAAGGAAGTATGACAATCATCATAATAATGATTATTCTCGAAAATACGATAGTTACAATTATAATAATGATAACTCTAAAAGATATGAATCTTCCACACATAGATATGATGACTTTTCCACAACCAAAAAGAAAGATTCTCCAATAAACAAATATGCCGATACACAGGAAAGGAGCAAGAAGCGTATAAGAAGTGAGTCAGAAGAACTTTTTGCCTCCCCTGCCTCGACCCCACTCCCTACATCTCCTGTTTTTCCCTGCACCTGTACGGCTTTACCCTGCCCTGGAAGTCCTTATGATGACATTCTCCTTCCTTGGTTCTGTTTTACAAAAAGATTTTTGCCTATATATTCCACATATATGCTGCTATTTTGGTGCCCATTGTTAAAGTCTCTTTGTTGTTGTTTTTATTAAGCTAAATGTGATGGTTCATATTTTGTCTTTTGTGAATAAGTGGCTGCTTTATCATGTAGTGAGACGCTCTACCTTTTTGCTTTTATGAATACTTTTCCTACGTTTTATAGTATAGATTTTTTTACCTTTTACCCATACTTTTTATTTTTTAGGTTGCCTCATTTTTGGTGCTCATTCTTAATTATGTTATTTTTAAATTCTGCTCATAATAACATATTTTATAAGACTGTTGTTCTTCATTATAAATGAGCTTCCTTGTGGTTTTGCCTCCGATCGCAGCTCCCTTCATGTAACTGTCTACTATACACTTGTTTCTCACAAATCCCTTAGTTCTATGAGAGCCCCTTGTACTTTTTATGCCATCTCAGTGTTTTTAGAAAGCTGCCCTGCACACATACTGTGTAGAGACATTTACAGCTTGTTTATAAACAGATGGTTGCTGATCTCTATCCTTTTTTCTGAGTGAGTTATTTCGATATACTCCACTTTTAAAAAGCTGTGCTGCGCCTTGCACACACTTTGTGTAGAGACACTTACAGCTTGTTCCCAAACAGATGGTTGCCTATCTCTATCTTTTTCTCTGTGAGTGAGTTATTTCGATATACTCCGTTTTTATTTATAACTATTTGTTTAAGAATCTGCTGATCATTGTCTTTCCTTTATGATACAATCTGTAACAGATTGGTTTATGTCTTTGCTTTTAATCAGATTCCTTATGTTTCTTATACTGTTTTACACATTGCATTTTCATATGCTTTATACACATTCTCATTTTTCCCTCCATGCTTACAATTACATCGGTATCTTTTTGATTTTTTAGTCTTATAGTTTTCTAATCTTTTATTTATTACAGTATCTGTACATGATTTTAAATGTTGCTTTATGCTTTCGTATATTTTATTTGTATGTTTTTAGGTACCTATATTTTAATATATATTGTTTTTTTAACATGTACCATAACATTCTAATGATTTTTTGTTTGTGTAATTTGGCATTTATATTTTAATATATACTGCTTTTAATGTGTATTGTCACATTTTAATATTTTTTGCATATCGAGTGTTGTAACCGAGGATAGCGTACGCGGTCTGCCCCTCTCCCACAACTCCCTTATAATAACCACAATATAACAATAATTGGAATTCAACTGGTCGCAGATTTATTAAACAGAACATAACTTTGTCCGACAAGATTTTAGATCCCACATCCTAGCTATCCCATCTGCGGCTCCAGGCATCACCAGCCATATGATTAGCAAAGTGACTGCCTTTTGCTTCCGTCACGGACAGCCCCAACGGCTATCTTCAATACCTACCCCTTCTTCCGGCTTCGCCATATTACTAGCAAAAGGCCCTCAGGGGTTATCCGGGTCAGGGGTACCCCACCCCTGCCCTAGGTATTGCCCAAGGCTCTGGACCCCGGAAACCTACGGGATCCTGCCACTGGCTCAGCAGACACTCATCTCTGAGCCGCCCCCCGACCTTTAAGCTGCGACCAGCGACTTTCCTACACTCTACTTTCTTAAAAAACTTCACCCCTTGTGATCATTGTTCTAATGGATTGGATCTCGACGCTCTAATGTGGCGCCATTACGGCGTTTCAAAACACGTTTTTCTTCAGGAGATCCTTCCCCTACCTTAAAAACACAAACAAATTATTTTAGAACCTAAAACCTCCCCCATTTATTATGCTATTAACCTTATTATCTTGTAAAACTCTAACTTACTATTGTGACAGATGCTGCCCACGTCCATCAACTTTCTTGCTCTTGAAAAATTAAAGGTTTCCAAAAGACGCCGCGCATGCGGGCTAGAATTGTCCTTCCCTATTTAAACCCCTCTGATGTCGTCACACTGAATTCAATGTTTTTTAAGAAAGTCCTCTAATAAAAGTATGTTATATTTTAAAAATAATTTTTTTTTTTAAGCACGAGGGTCGTTGATGTTAAGCATAGCACCTCACTAAAGGACAGTAGTCCGAAAAAGAGTGCAAGCTGATTCTGAGACCTGTTGAAGTGCTTGATAGATTTACTCTGACTTGCCTCAGATTGACTATTGAACGATTTTTCACATATTATAGCAAGACGTTCAAAAAAATAGACCTAATTGGTTGTGTTGGAATAATGTCCGACCATAACAACATTATCTCATTAAACATTAGAAAACCTCCGCCAGATCTCGCTTTGCTGCTCAAATCATTTGTTTAAATGTCCATGCGCTGAGATCATTGCCACCCAAATGTAGCAATATAATTGACGGGAGACTCTGATTGTGCCCGTGGTGCCAAAGCAAAGGCAACAACTGCGGCCATCGAAGACCACGTTCACCCAGCCATAAGACGGTCACCACTTTGTCATCCAGTCCAATATTAGGCCCCATCGGCCGGTGCACAGCTGCGGACTGCTTCCCCCATCTGCAAGAAAATTCACAGTTAGTATCTAAGAAGGCATCCCGGTTTCCAGACGTACATATCCCTGGAATGCCCGAAATCACCATCTACCTAGCCACTTTATCTCTTGCTCCCCGAAACCTGCCGCTGCCATGCTGGTTCCTGCACCTATACGAAAGGAGTGGGGTGCAAACTGCCGCGAGTCCAGACCGATGTTGTGCAGTGCTAACCGCAAAACTGGTATCGCGTCAATGGCTGAGCGTCCTCATGCACAAAAACCGCTCCCTCACCTATCGGCCGCACTCTCAAGTACTCTCTGAGCGCTGCCACTAGACAAGTGGAAGCCCCCCCACCTCCCTCATAACCACCCATGTTCCCTTCCCTAGCTGATCCATCTTAGAATGAGTCAACCATATCCTGAGCTCACCACCCCCAAAGCGCACATGCTGACGCCGCAACCCCACTTCCTTCTTTGTCCTACTGGATTCCGCCACCAGCTCGCCGATGCGAAATGGCCTGCAAAACGCCACGCAAAACATAGCCTGAAAAAGGGTAGCTTCATACTTTGAAGCCGCCACTATGGGCAACGTGGCACATAACCGCACCAGCAAAGCATGTGTGATTGGTCATCTGCCATCACCAGAGGTGGGGCAGGCCTGCTCCCAACCTTGTAATAACCGGCGTGTCAGGAACCCCCCAACCGGGATGCTCCAACCAAAGGCTCTGGCAAAGAATGCATACCCTGCCAAATGCGCCCGCACCAAGGCTCTAGATACCCCACCCAACTTGGCTGCCACCACGTATTGTCCCAGGAGCTGATCAGACACCCTTCCTTCCTGCCATCCATGTGCTCTCAAAAATTCCACCACTTTGCTGTATCCCCATTGGTAAGCCGCCCAGCTCGCCGTCGCCACCAAACTCCGCAGCAAGGACATCGTTTCTTGAGGCCAATCTTCCATAAGTGGTCCGGGACCGTTGCCCCCTCGACGTCCGCCTCTGGTGCGAGAGTCCGAAAAAGATCCCATTTGAAACGGGAAAGAGCATCCGCAATTTTGTTAGTACAACCTGGAATATGTCAGGGTCTAACTACTACATTCAAACGTAAACATGCGAGCACTAACTCTCTCATCAATGCTGCTACTTGGAAACAATGAGGTGCATACCTGTTAACCACACTCACTACCGCCTCATTATCGCACCACCATACTATTTTTCGATTGCACAGCCTCTCTGGCCACAATTCCAACACTACCAACATTGGAAAGAGCTCTAAAAATGCTATATTGGCTGTTAAGCCCTCCACCCGCCACTCCTGCAGCCAGGCTTGTGCACACCATGCCCCCCCCCCAACGTAGATCCCCAATCCAAGCCCCCCACCGCATCAGTGAATAACTGCAAGTGGGAGGAGGACATCTCCACTTCCCTCAGGACCGTCATTTCGTTGAATTCTTCCAAAAACACTGCCCACACACCCAAATCAGCTCAAAGTTCATTTGCCAGCTGTATATGATGATGCGGTTTTTTTCACTCCCACCGTAGCTGCTGCTAATCGCCTTAAAAAGACTCGACCCATCGGAATCACTCAGCGCGCAAAATTCAAAGAACCAATCAAGGCCTGGATCTCCTTCAGCATTATCCTGCGTGATCCCAGTACCTTAGCCACTAAGACACGCAGACGTCCCACCTTATCCACCGGCAAACGGGCCTCCATTGCCTCCGAATCCAGCTCCACACCTAGGAACGTAATTCGCGTTGCTGGGCCCTCTGTTTTTTCTGCCGCCAGTGGGACGCCGAAGTCCCTGGACAAAGACACTAATCCCTTCAGTAACCCCTGGCATTTTCCTGACTTAGCCTCCCCCACAAAAAGGAAGTCATCCAAGTAATGCATTACATTTGCGCATCCGACTAGCTCGACCACCGCCCAATGCAGGAAGTATGCACAGGAAATCGAACAACTCATCGGCATACACTTATCAAAATAACACTGACCCTCAACACGAAACCCCAGCAAACGAAACGATGTCGGGTGCACCGGGAGTAACCGAAAAGCAGATTCTATATCTACCTTAGTCAGCAGGCATCCCAGACCACATCTTCTCACTAAGTCCACCGCCGCATCAAAGGAAGTGTAACGAACCGAACACAGCTCCTTTGGTATGCGATCATTCACTGACGCCCCTGCTGGGCTAGAAAGGTTATGAATTAGCCTAAACTTACCGGACTCTTTTTTTGGTATTATACCCAATGGGGAAACCACAAAGACCTCAAACGGTGCTGCCGAAAAGGGGCCCGCAATACGGCCCAAATCCAACTCCACCCGCAACTTGTTCCTCACAAAGTTTGAAAAACGCCGAACCGATACTGAATTCCGAACCTGTCCTTGAAAGCCTCCCCCCTCTGCAGGTATCACAAAACCCTCTCTGAACCCCTTTTCCAACAACTCCCTGTCCTTTTTTCGTGGATACCGCTTGAGCCACGGCTGCAACGCCCCCCACCGTATAGGTGTTGAGGCCAGGCTCAACAGTTCATTGCTGTTTGGAGCCCAATGAGGTGGTGGGGACTGGACCTTTTTTAACACACTTGACCGCCGCGTGTCCACCATTACAGATGGAGCAAGCATGTCATAACTTGCAGTCTGGAAATGGACACGATGCCTTGTTAAATTACCAGCAGAAATCACCAACCCCTCCACTGGCTGGTCGCTGCAGGGGCACGGGCCCCCCTGATTGAAAGGACCACCCCATCCCTGCCCCTCCCGGCACACCATTCCTAACACCGCTCCCTCCTCCGGCACCGGACCTTGCTGACATTTGCGTTAGCCATAAATTAATATCCTGCATCCCCCAGGATAATGACTTATTTTCTTCCATTTTATCCCTGAACTTCTCATCATAGTTGAGCCATGCCCAACCCTCGTGTGTCTGTGCTGCCTCTAAGATGGAATCCACATAGGCCAGCAACATCCCGTATTGTTCCGGATGATGATGGCCCCAAACACTAGCTAAACGCAAGAAGGCTCTCGCACAGTTAAGTATTTTGCGCATCACCTTTCTGACCCTCCTGGCCTTTTCATCCTCCTTCCTCTTCTTTCTACTCTCACCCGACCTTTTCCTACCTTCCAACAGCAGAAAAATGTCAATGTACCGCCGTTTTCGAATCTTCCGATGCAACTTCCTCGGCACACCTTCCCATAATTCTGCGAATGAGGCTAACGTAGCTGACCCCCCAGACCCACCCCAATGGTGCCCCCCACCCGAACCACCCCTTCTGCCCCAGAAGAGGCCGACGAGTCATCCTCAGATGAAGAAGAAGAGGACTCCTAGCTGCGACGTCGCCTACATGCATGCCTCTTCTTCCTTCATACCTTCCCCCCCCCCCCCACGGATCCCCGTCTGTGCCCCCCCTCCCGACCCACAGATAACTCACCTTCCCCTGTCATCCTGGGCTCTGCTCCTGCTTGCTCGCTTCCTGTCTCCTGTTGCTCTCCTCGCCCCATGGGCGCACTGTCCGAAGCCACCGCTGCCACCTCCATCTGCTCACTCGGCCCCGCAGCTCCCGCCTCCGTCTCACCTCCTGGTATCTGATTGGGCGCTGCCCTTCCAGGCGACTGCCATGCATCTGGTACCTGTGGGGGCAAAAAGGAAAACACAGAGGGGGGGCTGCCTGTGGCCAAGGCGACTGTCATGCTCCCATCCACTCCGCCCTGGTTGATCCATTCCCCCCCTGCACCAGTGATCCCACACTGCCGGGTAGTAGCCTTGCATGGCTCATCCCTTCAAACCCTTCCCTTCCCTGCCCGGTCCCCCTCCTACTCCCAATCCCTCCCCCGATAACCCCACCCACTGCTACCAACACCCCCTTCACCACCCTCCATCACCTCCCCAATTCCACTCCTGATGCCTGGAGCTGATGCTCTCCCCCCCCCCCCCCCCCCGGTTACCACGGCTTGCGGGTAAGTGGCCCCGCGGCCGTTCCTTTATTTATGTTTTTTCTTGATTATACTATGTATCACTTATGAAACGTAACTTTTATTGGCATTACTTGTATATACAAGACATATAGTATGCCATATTTATCTTTTTGGTGTGTTTGCCATATAAATTATTTCCCTTATGAGTGTTTAAGATGCTACACTTTTTCTTTTTTTCGTTTATTCATCTACCATAGATTGGGAAGAGTGGTTTGTTCCACCCTCTTTTTGACGTTGCTTTTTGTCCTCTTTGGTAATGTATTATACTTTTTTTGGATGTCTTTGATTGGTTATTAATTTATATTACAAATGTTCATATTTTAATTTTATGTCTGTGTCTGTCCTTAGACCCCTGAAGAAGGCATCCAACTGAAACCTTTTAGTTGGGTCTACGAATAAAGTTTTTTGGATATACCTGTGTTTGGCCGTGGTTTTTGGCTTCCGCTTCCTGACAGTTATTGGTACCAAAGTTCAGCACATTTTAGAGATCTATATAAAGAAATGTATCTATTTTCAATTACTTATTGGGGATTCTGGTATCCCTCTATTGTCCATTTCTACAGGAGGTGGAATAAGTCCCCCATACGTCAGGAGACCGTGGAACTGGGTGAAGACAAGAGGTGAGGGGTACAGGGGGACCCTGGCCATAGGAGACCAGATTGTGAATCAGGCTACAGGGAAAAGACATTGTCTCTGGCTGCTGGGGATTGCGGCTCCTGAATGGAGCCATGGTGCCATGGTGATGGGATGCCATGGCACTGCAGCTCTATTCAGGAGCCTGGGTATTTTATTTTATTTATTTATTTTATTTATTTATTTAAAGGTATTTGTATCCCGCCTTATCCTAAAATCAAGGTGGCTTTCACTTCAAACGATTCAAGTTGTAAGGGGAGGTGGTGTCTGCATGCAGTGGTGGATAGAAGTGTTTGTATGGGTGTCTATATGGGTAGTTTAATTAACAGATGTAATATATACAGAATGAGCTATTTACAAGGGCATATATATAGTGGAGGAAAAGGGTGCTAGGGTAGGTGGAAGGGGGAGGAGCACTTAGAGGGAAGGGGGCAGTCAGGAGCCGGTGACTGAGGTCTCTGGACAGGTTACGTGATGTCTCCGTAATGTTCTATGTAGAGTGTGGTTTTGAGTAATTTTCTGAAGTCCTTCAAGTCGACAGTTGATCTTAGGCTGGCAGGCAGGGAGTTCCATATGGCTGGTGCTGCTAGGGATGTTGCTCTCCTTGATGTGGTTTGCTTCGTTTTGGTGAAGTCTTTAGGTGTTGTGATGTTGTCAGCGGTGCCCCTCCTCCTAGGTCTGCTGTTTGGGTCGAAACTGATAATGGATTGTAGACTGCTCGCTGAAAGTCCCCGTTTGACTTTGAAAATGTTCAATATAGTTTTATATTGGATGCGAGAGTTGATAGAAAGCCAATGTAGGAGGTCCATAATGGGGGTGATATGATCCTGCCTTGCAGAGCCCGTAATTATGCGAGCTGCGGTGTTCTGCACTAACTGCAAGAGCCGGAATTTTTGTTTTGGGAGCCCCAGGAAGATGTGATTACAGTAGTCCAATATAGGTGTGATAATGGCTGACATACGGTCCGGAAGTGTTCTTGGGAGAGAATTGGTTTGAGGTGCCTGATGGTTCGCATCTTAAGGTAGGTGTTCCTGGTGGTTTTGTTGATGTGAGATTGGAGGCAGGGGCGGCTCAAGGGGGGGTGCGGGGCCATGTGCGGAGACTCGGTGCGGGGCCTCATTTGCATAAGTGGCCTTATTTGCATAAATATTTGCATAATGTTACCATACACTAACTTTTAGTAAACATGTCTCTTAATGAGTGTATGGATAAAGAAAGACTAAAAGATTTCTACATTACTATAATCCAGTGCCAACCGCCAGGCACATTAGGAACTACTACAAATGCTGCCCATTTAGAACCCATAGCAAACCCGCCGTATCCTGACAGCATTACCAGGACTCACAAAGCACCATACCCTACCTATCAAAAGGCAACACTGCAAATATTAAACCAATACATTTCAGAAAATACTGGGGAAAGAGAACAAGTGGCAATGTCAAATAGGAATTACATAAATAGAATACCTCAGCTCAGTTACACATGCAGAACATAGACCATCACCAAACAAGGAATCACAATTTAGAAACAGGAAGGCAATAATTAAACTGGGAACCCCAAAAGCCAAACTTGGAATTTACAACAACACTGTAGAAATAAAACTATAAATTAATTTCCTCTTGTACCAAACAAAGCGCAGACGTTAATGATGCACATTTCCCAGCGCTTTCATATTCCAGCTAATAAATTCAAAATAAAGAGATATCTTTCTACCTTTTGTGCATTTTTTTCAGTTGCAATTGCTCCAGCCACTTTCTTCTGGTTTCTTCATGTTTTCTGCTAACTGTCCATCGTCTGCTGTCCATTTGTTCTTTCTTCTCTCTTCTAGTTTTTTTTTTCCATTCTCTCTCTCTACATCTGCTTTGACATACTAATCTTTCTCCATTTGCTCTTTCCTCATTCCTATTTCATCCACACAAATTTTACCCCTCCATCCTCAATCCCCACTTACTCTCCCAATACCCGGCCAATTGTAGATTTTTCATCCCTCCCACACAAAATATTTTTCCCCTCTCCATTTTACTCTCCCAGCCCCATCCCATTCTAATCCTCCCCCAACATCAGCTCCCTTCTAGTTCCAGTCTCACCCAGCATCCATTCCCTTCTAGTCCCTGCATCAACCCATTTCCAGTCCTAGCTCCCCCATCCATTTTCAGTCTGAGTCCCTTCATCAGCTCATTTCCAATCCTAGCCCCCATCAGCCCATTTCTAGTCATTTCCTAGCCCCACCATCAGCCCATGTCAAATCCTAGCTCCCCTCCACTCAGCCCAATTCCAGTCCAAGCCCCCCATGAGCCTACTTCCAGTTCTAGCCCCTCCATGAGTCCATTTCAATTCAAGCCCCCACCACAGCCCATTTCCAATCTTAGCTCCCCCCAACAGCCCATTTCCAGTCCTATCCTAGCTGCTCCATCAGCCCATTTTCAGTCCTAGCTCCCTTCCCTCACAGCCCATTTCCATTCCAAGCTCCCTCCCCATCAGCTATTTGCAGTTCAAGCCTCTCCTTCCACTCAGCCCATTTCCAGTCATAGCAACCCCCCAACCCATTACCAGTCCTAGCCCCCGATCAACCCACTTCCAGTCCTAACCCCCATCACCCCATTTTCAGTTTAAGCCCCCTTAAAACCCATTACCAGTCTTAACCCCCCATCAGCCCACTTCCAGTCTTAACCCCATCAGCCCATTTCCAGTCAGCCCCCCATAGCTCATTGCTAGTCCTAACCCCCCCCATCAGCCCACAGCCCATTACCAGTCCTAACCACATCAGCCCTCCTCAAGTCCTAACCCCTCACCATCAGCCCATTTCCTGTCCTAGCCCCCCATAGCCCATTATTAGTCCTAACCCCCCCCATTGCCCATTAGCAGTCCTAACCCCCATCGCCTCATTTCCAGACAGCCCCCATCAGCCCACAGCCCATTACCAGTCTTAACCCCCCCATAGCCCATTACCAGTCCTAACCCCCCAACAGCCCACAGCCCATTACCAGTCCTAACCCCTCCCCATCAGCACATTTCCTGTCCTAGCCACCCCCATAGCCCATTATCAGTCCTAACCCACCCATAGCCCATTACCAGTCCTAAACCCCCCACAGCCCATTACCAGTCCTAACCCCTCCCCATCAGCACATTTCCTGTCCTAGCCCCCCCCCCCCCGATAGCCCATTATCAGTCCTAACCCCCCATAGCCCATTACCAGTCCTAACCCCCCATCACCCCATTTCCAGACATCCCCTATCAGCCCACAGCCCATTACCAGTCTTAACACCCCCCTATAGCCCATTACCAGTCCTAACCCCCCAACAGCCCACAGCCCATTACCAGTCCTAACCCCTCCCCATCAGCCCATTTCCTGTCCTAGCCCCCCCATAGCCCATCACCAGTCTTAACACCCCCCTATAGCCCATTACCAGTCCTAACCCCCCCAACAGCCCACAGCCCATTACCAGTCCTAACCCCTCCCCATCAGCCCATTTCCTGTCCTAGCCCCCCCCATAGCCCATTACCAGTCCTAACCCCCCCCCCATAGCCCATTACCAGTCCTAACCCCCCATCGCCCCATTTCCAGACAGCCCCCATCAGTCCACATCCCATTGCCAGTCTTAACCCTCCCCCCCCCCATCGGCTTATGGCAAAATTAAAAAAAACAAACAGCTGGCTCTGGCTGCTGCCACTGCCACCGTGGCAGCGGCAGAATGAAGTGTCCCGCGGGGCCTCCTCTGCACGCTGAGCTCCTCTGCAAGGGCTTTCAGATTCGCGAAGGGAGAGTGTCTCCCTCACGTCTCTGTTAAGCCCGCAGGGGCTAATGGGAAATTTCCCACCTGCCCCTTTAGACGCGAAGGGCTGATGGGAAATTTCCCATTAGCCCCTGCGAGCTTAACAGAGACGCGAGGGAGACACTCTCCCTTCGCGAATCTGAAAGCCCTTGCAGAGGGGCTCAGCGTGCAGAGGAGGCCCCGCGGGACACTTCATTCTGCCGCTGTTGCGGTGGCAGCGGCAGCGGCAGCAGCCAGAGCCAGCTTTTTTTTTAATGTAATTTTAAAAAAAGCAGAATGTTCTTTGCGCGGGGCCCCCTGAAACGCGGGGCCCTGTGCAAAAAACATTCTTGCTCAATGGACGGGCCGGCCCTGATTGGAGGTTTAGCTTTCTGTCAAGGGTGACTCCGAGGTATTTTACTTCTGGTTTTATGGGTATTGTGATGTTAAGTTTGATGGTAGGTGGGGAGTTTAAGGCAGAGTTTCTGGTTATGAGTAGAGCTTCTGTCTTGTTGTAATTTATGGTCAAGTTGTTTTGTAGGAGACAGCTTGTCATTTGTTGTAGGCAGTCCGCTATTTTTGCATAGTCAAGGTTTATCAAGTGTATATCATTATGTCGTCAGCGTAGATCGAGTATTGGATATTGTGCTTTCTGATGATGTCACAAATGGGATGCAAGTAAAGGTTAAATAGCAGTGCAGAGAGGGCGGAACCTTGCAGTACACCTTGTTTGGCTGGGAATGGTCTGGAGGTTCCAGGGATGCATTTAACTTGTAGTTGTCTGTTAGTGAGGTAGGAGGTAAACCAGTCCAAGGTGGTGCTGTGTAACCCAATACTTTGTAGTCATGATAGCATGGTTTTCTGGTTGACAGTGTCGAAGCTGATGTGATGTCGATGAAGATGATGATGACCCCTTTCTTGATGTTGTCTATCATCCTGAGCAGGTTATCAAGGAGGTGTATCAGGAGGGTTTTGACACTATGTTGTGGGCAGAACCCGTGTTGATGTGGGTCTAGTGGGGCATAGTTGTTGGTGTGGTCCTGGAGCTGGTGTTGTACAGCTTTTTCAATGATCTTAGCCAGGAGGGGAAGGCTAGATATAGGTCTGAAGGCAGCTGGGTTTTCCTTATCCAGTGTAGTGTTCTTTGGGATGGGGCAGATGGTTGCTAATTTTAATGCATCTAGCATTATCCTGAGGGTGAGGGAATTGTGTACTATATTGTGCATGATATGGATAAGCTCGTCCTTCATTGATTTGATCCATGCTACTTGGCATGGGTCTGTTGGGGCGGTGCTAGTGTTAAGCTTGGTGATTATTTGGGAGATTTGTGCCATTGATGGGATGCTGAAATTGTCCCAGTTTTGGTTGGGTGTTGAGGGCTTGGAGGGGGAGTTTGACGTTGTTCTTGTCGAGGGCGCGAATTATACTTGTAGATAGTCGGCGAAGGTCTGAGGATGCATTGTCCTATCTTTGTCAGGTTTTGGTTCATTTGTGAGGGTTCTCACTATCTCAAATAGTTCTCTGGATTTGTTGGGGGACTTGTGGATGAGGTTTGTGTAGTATTCATGTTTCTGCTGGTTGATGAGTACATTGTATTCCTTTTGTTTTGTCTGGTAGAGCTTCTGGGTGGTGTCTGATCTGGTGCGTCTCCAGCGTCGTTCCAGTCTCCATAGTGTTCTCTTGACTTCCAATCTGTGATAACTTGATGTCTTGGCTTCTGGGGCTTTGGCGGCAGACAAAATGATGTCATTCCAATTTTCTATTTGTTTGTTTGAGTTGTTCTCCATTGTGGTCAGGTTGAGTAGTATGTCCTGGAGGAATGTGTCTTTGTTGAAGCTTTTGAATCCCCTACCTGTGTGAGGCTTATCTTTACGATCTCTAGAAGGTTGACATTATTTTGATTTTTATTATGTGGTGGTCTGACCAAGGTATCAGTGTGATCACTGGACTTGTGATGCTGCCTTTGTCTATTAGGTGGTCAGGAGCAAAGATTAGATCAGGTGAGGATCTGTGTCTGTGGGTTGGTGTTGTTATGATCTGGGAGTATTGCAGTGATCTCATTGCTGTTAGGAATGATTCTGCATCCTTGTTAGTGGCTGATTTGAGGTTGAAGTCTCCTAGCACGTTCATTGGCTTGTGGAGGGTATTGACTGTGCAGGCCGCTTCCAGTATTGAGGATAGTTCATCTGAGGAAGCATGTGGAGCTCTGTAGGTGAGGAATATGGCTAGGTGCTTGTTCTCATGAGGATTGTCTTGGATTTTGGTGTATTTGCCATGGTCTGGGTCTTGATCTTATGCTATGCTAGATGAGGATTGTCAGGACATGCAGCTGATCAGAATTGGGGAACGACCTGCACATCCAGGCCAGTAGACCCAATTCTGATCCCGCTGGGGCTAGATGTACCCACAGAATCAGAATCAGGTCTACTTCTGTGTGCCCTGATTCTGATTGGCCGTACAGAGGCTGGGCGGCCAATACAGAATCGGCCTCGAAGTAAAAAGCAGTGAATGATAGAAGAACTATAGAAGTATGGAGAAAAGGATAACTGTAGATTATATTCAAAAAAATGACTGTCTTCTTCAGTTAGACATACCACCATCTGTAGTAGCCTCAAGATCCTCAAGTAGTGACCCATCTAGTCCATTACTGGAGAAAGTAGCAAGTGCAATGATTATGGTGTGTATTCTATTGTATTGTATTGCTTGATTTTTAATGCAAAATTGATCATGGCAAAATATTCATATCTTCTATATTTTATATTATTACATTTATTTTTCTGCATTTTCTGCAAAATAGCCTGTTCTATGGATTCTGTGTGATTATTAACCACTGGACCCCTGGAAGAGCAGATTATAAATGATAAATTAAATTAAACTAAGTATGGCTTGCAGTACCATTGCTAGTACACTTCTCCAAAGCATATCTTAACAAGTAAGCTAAAAGCACAAGGTGTAAGCAAAGACAATCTATCTTTGTCTCTCAAAAAATTAGCTTTGCAGTCTAGTGTGCCTTGCTCTTCATTTGGAAGAGTAGCCTATTGGTTAGAAAAGGGGGTTATGAATTTGGAAAGCGAGTCTTCAAATCCTGCTTCTCCCACTGACAATTTTTGTGACCTTGAGCAAGGAACTTCATTCTCCATTGCCTCAAGTACAACTTTGATTGTAATCCCACTTGGGCAGGGATATAACTTGTATACCTGATTGTACCTCACCTTGAGCTCAGATTTGGAAAAGGTGAGTAATACACTATAATTCAAATCCAGTTTTTGTAGTTATTGTTTTGATAAAAACATGAGGTCAGTTTTCAAAGGAAGTTAGTTATATATTTACCGGCAACTGGCAAATGTATAACTTCCCTAGCCAACTATTTTCAAATGATATCAAGCTAAACATGTGCCTGTAGTGTAGGAGCAGAGAGAGGGTGGCACCAAGAAATTATCCATAGGGTGGTGATAATCAGTCACTGTGGGGGTCATTTTGGAAGTGAAAAACATGGGAGAACATCCCAAAGCAGTCACATGAATGGTGAAAATCTTGGGGTGTACAAAGGAGCAATCAAGAATTGGGACAATCGGGATGTTCGCGGGGTGGCGATGTCCAAATGTAGCTGTCCAGAGAGGAGGATGAGGTTGGGGGCATTCCCGGGTGGGGATAGGATGGCATGATGGGATGTATGTCCAAAATGTATTTTGCATAACGTTTGGGACATACTGAATATAGTCACTAAATATCACGCTCTACACCCACCGCAAATCATGACTAGGTAGGTAGTTAGGTAACGTATATAGGAATAACCCTTGATCAAAATCTTACCTTATCCACCCACATCAGTAACATATCCAAAGCTATATATAACAAAATAAGAACACTCCAGCATCTAAGACCACTCCTAGAACCCCAAGACGTCTGTTCGGTCCTTCAAGCCATGATTTTTCCCCACTTCACAAAACTTTACACAATTCCTCATCAACCTACCTAAAATCCCTAATTCACACAATACCGAACAATAGGGAAAGGAAAGTCTGCACTCAAAATACCTTTATACCAAAGACTACAGAAAAACTAACAAATCTAAAAGTAGTACAGCATTCACATTCTACTCTCCAATCCTTGGAACTCTCCCAGACACATTAAAAAATATACCATTTAGAAAGCAACCCAAGACTCACTGAGTTACAGAATATTCTGTGTTACTGAATCACCTTTAAGAAGTTTTTCTCCAACATAAGCAGCAACACAGAATCTTCATAAAACCTGATCATCATGCAACAATGAAACAATATTCAACCCTGGTCACTTTTCCACATTCCACTCTAGTTTCCTCAACTGATCTTCTTAGGTCTTTTAACATTTTTAATTATATTCATTCATAACATCTATGTTATTATATCATCTCAGTTTACTATTAGTATTAACATTTATATTAACTACTTCTCTACTTGTTCAACTTAGATCTTATTACCTATGTTAATTATTAATAATTATTAATTTATTTGTATTACTCATGTTATGTATTTTGTTAATTGTAAAATGTTCTTGTTCTCTGTAAACTGCTTTGATTTATTGATAAGGTGGTATAAAAACATTCAAATAAATAAAAATAGAATAAATGAATAAATAAAATTGGGTAAGGGACAATGCTATCCATGATGATTGCGGAGTGCAATAGTAATTAGAGGAGTTTGTAGTGGAGAGAACGTGGAGTGCCTGTTGTCTGTGTCTCCCAAGACGTTTATGTAAGGCATTCCTCCTATTCACATTGTGTCACCTCCACCCCCCCCCCCCCCAATTCCATACTGTCATCCTTAGTTTTCACCCACCAGCCCACCCCCCACCCCGTCTGCCCCTGCCTTCCTTTGCCACTACCTGTGCCACTGTTCTGTGCCTTGAATCAGTGACAGTATATTAGTGTCTATCGGTGTCCATCAGTACATCAGTGTCAACCAGAGAATTATGTGGTGATAGTGGTGGCACAAGAGTGTAGGTGGCAGGCTATCGAGGTTGTTAGTCATGATGACAGGAGAGTGCAGGTGTTGGTGGTGGGGTGAAAACATGTATGTATCTGCCTGGTTTGTACTGGTCCTAGAAGAGGAGGTCTATATATGGAGAACAGGAGGGAGAGAAGAGAGCACCCCTATCAGAGGGTGTACCAGCAAGAGTGCAATATCTAGACCTCACAAAGGAGCAGTGTCTGACCCAGTTCAGGTTTGATAAGGCAGCTATACACCATCTATGCCTGCAGCTGAAGCCCTTCCTCTGTTCCTCTGCTCAGTCACACAGAGAAGGTAGTCCATATCTGTGCATTGAAGATCACCAAAGTGCTAGCATATCTGGCTACTGACAGATACCAATCAGTGCCAGCTGCCACAGCAGGAATTAGTCAGTTGGCATTTTCCAAAAGCATCACAAAATTCCAGGATGCCCTTCTCACCAGGACTGTGGAATATATAACCTGTCCAACTATAGGGCAGCAGAGACAGCAGACTAAGCTGCAGTTTCATGAGATGGTATGATTCCCAGCAGTGCTGGGTATAATAGATTGCACAGATGTGGCCGTCAGATTCCCAAGAGGGAGGGAACTCACCTACAGTAATAGAAAGGCCTATACCTCCATGAACATGCAATATCCAGGTGGTCTGCAACATCCAGAGGTTTGTCTTCCCGCCCGCCACAGCACCATACTCTCCAGTATAATATCATAGTAGGAGCCAAAAAAGCAACTTACCTGGAAGGTAGGAGAGTTGTGAGGTCTGATTCAGGCTGTTCACAGAGAACACCTGCTATAGGTGAGTGACTATGCTTTCTATGTGAATAAGCAGGAAATAAGTTCTCACATATGGAACTCCCAAGCTACAGGCTACCGGTACCTGAGGAGATAAGCAGCCTAACCAGGCCACGAGAACTTGAGAAGACCAGAGAGGTAGTCCTGCAGAGGGACTCATCTGATTTGGTATCCTCAGCAGACATCAACCTGAGAGGATCTTTTAGCAGGTAGCCTGGACAGACAGAAGGGCCAGTGGATAGGAGTTGACTCTAAGACTAAAAGAGATGCTGGAGCATGGCCCGGCCAAACTTTCTGTCCCATCAGGAATCCCCCTCCAGACAGTAGTATGCTACAAAATTATTGACTGAAGACAACATCACAGCCCTGCAGATTTCCTCTGCAGACACCACATGGAGGTTGGCCAGTGATGTAGCCATTGTGCAAACATTATGAGCCATGACATGATCCTTGAGATTCAACCCAGCCAGAGAGTATGCATGAGAGATGCAGTCTGCTAGTGAGAGGGATAGCTTATTGGGGTCGAAGAAGATGAACAGCTGGGTGGACTGATGGTGCATCTTTATGTGCTTCAGACAGAAGGCCAATGCATGCTTACAGTTCAATGTGTGGAGGGCTGCCTCACCGCTGTTATCATGAGGCCAAGGAAATAATGTTGAAAGGCAATGGACTGGTTGAGGTGGAACGCCGAGACCATCTTCAGTAGAAAGCAGGGACGTGTGCAGAGCACCACCCAGTTTTGGTGAAACCTGATATATGGAGGGTGAACAACCAGAGCTTGGAGCATGGGACAGACACAGTGGATCCCTTTACAGCAAAAGGATAAAATCAAAATAAACTTAACTATCTAATTTCTCAACATAGTCCTATCTGTTGTAAGCGTTGCAGTAGTTTAGTGTGGGACACAGTGTCGAAGACTGCTGAGATGTCCATGAACACTAGTAGAAAGCTGTTTCTTATGTTGTCCATGCCTCTTAGGAGATTATTAAAGAGGGAGGTGAGTAGTGTTTCCACACCGTGTTGGGGCTTGAATCCATGCTGATGGATGTCCAATGGGGCATTTATGTCAATATGGTCCTGAAGTTGTCTTTGCTCTGCCTTTTCCACGATTTTAGTAAGGAATGTCAGGCTGGAGATGGGACGGTATGATTTTGGTTTGGAGGGGTTCAGGTTGCTACTTTTGAGTACTGGTCATATCATTGTGTGCTTTAGGGGTTGTGGCATGTATCCTTGTTGGAGTGAATCATTTACGATTTTTTGCATGTGATGAGAGAGTTGGCTTTTTGTAGCTTTTATCCATGACATTGGGCATTGGTCTGACAGTGAGGTTGTTGTGTTTAGTTCAGATATAATGTTTTCTATTTGCTGCTTTGTTGGTATGCTGAAGCTGTCGCAGGTTTTCTGCTGTTTTTTGATCATGTGATCGTTCATTTGTGGTGTAGTAGCATATGTTTGGTTGGTGTTTTTTGACTTAATGTAATGTGCATATTTTTGTGGGTCAAGATGGTGGGTACTTTGTTGCGTGTCATCCTTGGTGAGCTTTTGTGCAATACTATTAGTAGATTTCATGATTAGATCTTAAATCTAGAAAGATTTAAGTGTACAGTATAGTTTTGAAAAAGAAAAAAGCAGCATAAAATGATAGTTACTTTTCTTTGGTGCCTCTAAAATGATACGGGCAGAGTGGAGATAACATGAGACAATATTCAAAGGAATTTGCCCATTGGCTAAAAGTATGCACATAGATAATTGTGGGTTAGGGAAAATAATTCCGCGGGGGAGGCAGAAAGAAAGTATGCTCAGATTTCTTTCTACTAGTAGGAACATTTGGCTTTTCTCCTATTAGACTTGCCTCTCATAAAAGTAGTGATTAGGTTCAGTGCACTAGGTCCGAGGCTCTAATGAGTTGGAGAAGGGACTCAGAGTATGAGAGTGAGAGAGCCTTCAAATGAGTGTGATAAATTCCTAATGAGTGAGACTTGTCATCTCTGCCTTCCCTCCTATCCTCACAGCTACAGTTATAGACAATAGGTGAACAAGATTGTTAGAAAAAAAAATATTTCATTACATCTTCTGGTTGTACAATGGAATAGATTAGATACAGTCAACTATCCTTCCCCAGTGGCACAACATCCTTCAGAAGTGTACAAATCTGTGTGCAGTATGCACTAGTACACCATTCACACTTTCCGTCAATGCTTAAGATAGTCCTCTTAAAAAAATATATGGTTCTTGCAGCATGGCATGAGCCACAAACAATATTGCTTAACAATGCGGGTGGCTGACTCAAGCTGCAGAGCAATTAAGAAAATCCATTTGTTGCAGGAAGAGATGGGAAAAGCAGCAAGTAGGTACTCTAGAATGGTAAAATTTGATAAGGTTGTGAGAAATTAAAATGAAAAATTTGTGAGAACTGAACACATTATAAAGAGGTCAGTGAATAAAAGAGCATGACTACCACAGTAAGTTGTGCACTGCATGTGTGTAAAAAAGTAAAAACAAAGCCTTACTGAAATAAGACAAGGTTTAAAGACACAGCTGTGAGTGATCCAAGCTTAATGAAGCAAAATGGCCTCTAAGTCTGACTTGGCATATGATGCTAATGAAGATGAATTTGCTACTGCAGAAGCAGAACGTGCTTTGATTAAAGCTGTGCCTGACATAAACAATGGCATAATTTTAGCAGGATGCTGGGACGGAACTGGAAGCTAAGTTCACTGCAAACCTGGTAACAGCTGTTCCCCAGTTAGGACTCATTCTTGCAGGGTTTGGGGACATTCTATTTTTAGCGGAAGAAGAAGGACAAAACAAATTCAGGAACACTGTTAAATGAGCTCTCTCCACCCTTGCTGAAATTGTCTTTTATTAAGAACAAAAGAACATAAGATATGTCATACTGGGTCAGACCAAGGTCCATCAAGCCCAGTATCCTATTTCCAACAGTGGCCAATCTAGGTCATAAGTACCTAGCAGGTTCCCCAAAAGACACAGGTTCCACAATGCTTCTATTGGGTCATGCAGTGATGTCCCGTATCCCTTTTAATAATGATTTATGGAACTTTCCTCCATGAACTTGTCCAAACCTTTTTTTAAACCCGGCTACATTAACAGCTTTTACTACATCCTCAGGTAACAAATTCCAGAATTTGATTACATGTTGATTGAAAAAATATTTTCTCTTATTAGTCTTAAATAGGTCACACTCCCCACACCGCCAGCAGAGCAAGCTCCCCCAATCGGGGTAGAAGCGCCTGAGCAGGAAATCGTCCCGCTCAGAAGCTCCTGCCCAAATGGGGCAATGGGAGGGCTACAAAAAAGGAGCTCTGTCGCACGGCCACACTCCCCACACTGCCAGCAGAGAAAACTCCCCCGATCAGGGTAGAAGCGCCTTAGCAGGAAATCGTCCCGCTCAGAAGCTCCTGCCCAATCGGGGCAGTGGGAGGGCTACAAAAAAGGAGCTCTGTCAGCGCGCCCGCGTCTGGTGGGCCCGCACCTGAGGGCCTCGCCAGAGGGCCCTTTGGCGTGGTTCTTAGGAGCGGCACAGAGGTGGGCACAGAAAAAAAATGGAACAGACCCATCTACAGGGCCCACAGGAGCCACACAAAAACTCCAGAAACAACAAAACAACAAGAGCAACTAAACCCACAGAAGCAGCCACAGAAACTACCGCAAAAAGCTACAAGAGCAAACCACAACAAAAGCAACCAATGGACTACAGCAACAAGCACCCAACATACACCAACTCACACAGCAAAGTTAAAGCAACCCGAGACAGCATGGAAAAGGACCACCCAACGTCCTAAATAAACAGCGCAGAAGCACAGCACAGCCCCAGGACGCACAGGTACACCTACAAGCCATGCCACCCTTCCTAGTCCCAATTTACCTCCTAGCACCATTCCTGACCTTTTACTCCTCCACCACAGAAGCACTCTCCAACCATCCCTTGCCAGACATCACAACCATCCAAACCACAAACCCAGAAACCAAACATCACAACCATCCAAACCATAAACACCAACAACCCCCCCCCTACATGGGGCAACACCCACACACCACCCACACCAATCCATACCCCCAACCCCCTAAACAGCAACCCTCTCTCCATTTCACTAATAAATGCTCGCTCAGTCAGAAACAAATAACACATGCTCCAAGAATTGATCACAACCCAAAAGATTGACATCCTATGCATACGAGGTAACAGAAACTTGGCTAACAGACACCAACACTGTGCTCATGAACCAACTAACACCGAATGGATACAGTCTTCAATGCTGCTCTTGAACACCCGCCAGAGGAGGAGGAGTAGCCATCATTGCGAAAACCAACCTCCACCTCAGGAACCATGCCTCAGAAACAACCAGTGAAGCGGACATACTCACCCTCACCAACAAGCACCTCTCGATATGCCTAATCCACCAAGCACCCACCTCAAGCACCGACCTATCGGGTATACTACAACACATATCTGAGAGTGCCATCTCCACAAAAGAACAAATAATCCTCGGAGACTTCGACCTCCCATCACTCCAAGACAAATATGCCGAAGTCTTCATCAATGCCATGGACACAAAGAACCTGACACAGATCATACACGAACCAACACAAAAAAAGGGAATACACTTGACCTCATATTCCTAAACTCCCTAAATGACACCTCATACAAAAACCCAGAAATCACATATGTACCATGGTCTGACCTATCTGGACTATCTCATCAACATATCCCACATCTACCAGCACACCAGCGTCGAAGAGAACAAACAAAATACAAGAAGATTTAAACCATTCATCAAAGAGGATTTCCTGGCGCAAATACTACCTAAACTCCAAACAAGCTCCACCAATATCGATGACCTAATCTACAACTGGAATACCATGATCTCCTCCGCTTCCAGTACAACAGTAAACATGACCAAAACCAGACATACCTCAAAAAACCCCCGATGGTTCACCCCCAACCTACGGAAACTAAAGACCAAACTCAGAAAAGCAGAAAGAAAATGGAGAAAGACCAAAAAAGAGGATGAAAAAACAAAATACACATGTGAACTAGACACTTATCACACAGAAACCGATAAAGCAAAAAAGACCTACCACTCAAAGATCATAAACACCTCAATAAACAAACCATGGGATTGTCAAGAAACTAACAAAGGCAACCAACCACTCCGACCAACTACCAAACATCCCACCAGAACTACTAGCATGCCAATACAAGCAGCTTCAACAACCACAAAATCCACAACTGAATGCAGAGGCAACAACCCACCCTACCAACATAGACATAGACTGGGGCACATTCAAAACAATCACAAAAGAAAAAATAGAATCCACCATCTCCCACCTAAACACCACCACCTCTCCACTAAATCCCTGCCCTGCAGAATGGATAAAGAAAACCAAAGAGGACTTAAGCGCACCACTAACCCACATTGTTAATGAATCCCTCAGACAAGGACGCATGCCAGACATCCTCAAAACCTCAATCATCTGCCCAACCCTAAAAAAACACAACCTGGATCCCTTTGACCCCGCCTCCTTCAGATCTATAGCAAGTCTTCCGTTCACCTCCAAAATCATTGAGAAGATAGTTCAGCAACAACTTCAAGACCACCTAGATACCAACAACATACTGGACCTGCAACAACATGGCTTCCGTCCATTCCACGGAGTCGAGACCCTCATGACATCACTAATGAACACCCTCATCAAAGGCACACAGGCCAAGCACTCTGGATATGCTATGATCTTCCTGGACATATCTGCGGCCTTTGACACCATCTCCCACAACATCCTCCTACTCAGATTCCAAGAAATTGGCATAAAAAATGTCGTACTTCAATGGTTCCACTCCTACCTAACCAAATAGACAACAACTGATCCGCACAAACATAGCGACCTCCCCCCCCCCTTTCAGCAACACCAAGGAGTACCCCAAGGATCCACACTATCTGCCATGCTCTTCAACATCTACCTGCAACCACTCTCCTCAATCATATGCGCCCACAACATCAACTACCACATCTATGCAGATGACATAATGCTCTATGGTCCAATCACAACCACTAACCCAATGAACAAACATCTATCAGACTGCTTCATAGAAGTCTCCAGCTGGCTACAAAAGAACAACCTATCCATCAGCATAAAAAAAAACAGAAGCCCTCATAGTAACCAAAGACCCAGACTTCACACCACCTACACACCTCAACATAGGAGCCACACAAATACAAATTCAACCACACATAAAATACCTAGGAATCACCATAGATCAAGCGCTCACACTCAAGCAACAGATCAAAAAAACTACCAGAATAATATTCCACAAGGCAAAAACAGTACAACACCTCAGACCTCTCATCGAACCGCAGGACTTCAGGACAGTCATGCAAGCCATGACATTCCCCCACCTGGACTACTGCAATATAATCTACCATGGACTACCTGCCACCCACACCAACCCACTACGAACTGCGTTAAATACCACAGCAAGAATTATCCAGAAAGCAAAAAAACAAGATCACATTACCCCAATCCTGAGGGAGCTGCACATACTCCTTCTCGAAGCAAGAATCAAATACAAATCTGCCCTACTTATTCACAAAGCCCTCTACTCAGACTTCCCAGCTCCGCACTCTACTGCCCTAGCCCACCCACAAAAGAACAACCAGACAAACAACCAGCAACTCCCTCACCATCCCCCATAAACGGACCAAATACAATCAACGGACCTGCAACAGAGCCTTCGAACTGTACGCATCATCCCTCTGGAACTCTCTACCAAGTCATATCAGAAGCAACGGAGATCCCTTGACATTCAGGAAAAAACTAAAAACCATCCTATTCCAGGAATACCTCAGACCAGAAACATACACCCATCACTGACTACCCCTAGACCCCCTAATCATACCCTCAGATCTATTTTCTAAAAGACTGATGTCCATTGTCTATGTCCTTAATATCTGTTCAGATCATTAATGTTGGCCTCCCGGTGATAGCCCCAACCCTAGAATTGATTATTGTCCCCCACCCTTTAATGTTAAACCACTTTGACCCGGTGAAAAGCGGGATATAAATACAGTTAAATAAATAAAATAAATAAATAAAATAAATACCATGTTGCTTTATTGCATGTCCCCTAGTATGTCTATATTCTGATGATGTAAACAATCGATCTATGTTTACCCGTTCCCCTCCATTCATTAATTTATAGACCTCTACCATATCTCCCCTCAGCCGTCTCTTTTCCAGATTGAAGAGCCCTAACCTTTTTAGCCTTTCTTCATAGGGGTATCCTTCCATCCCCTTTACCATGTTGGTGGCTCTTCTCCGTACCTTTTCTAATAACGCTATATCCTTTTTAAGATATGCTGACACAATATTCAAGGTGTAGATGCACCATGGAATGATACAGAGGCATTATAATACCCTTTGTTTTATTTTCCATTCCTTTCCTTATGATACCTAGCATTCTTTTTGCTCTCTTGGCCGCTGCGGCACACTGGGCAGAGGGTATTAACATGTTATTCACGATGATGCCTAAATTTTTTTCCTGGTTGGTGGTTCTTAATGTGGTACCTTGCATTGTGTAACCATAGTTTGGGTTGTTCTTTCCTAGATGCATAACTTTGCACTTGTCCACATTAAATTTCATCTTCCATTTGAATGCCCAGTCTTCCAATTTATCGAGATCCTCTTGCAATTTTCCACAATCCTCAGGGTATTAACAACTTTAAATAGTTTTGTGACATCTGAAAAATTGATACCCTCACTCATTATTCCCATTTCTAGGTCATATATGAATAAGTTAAAAAACAGCAGACCCAGCACAGATCCCTGAGGTACTCCACTATTCACCTTTCTCCATTGGGAAAATTGGCCATTTAGCCCTCTCCTCTGCTTTCTATCTTTTAACCAGTTTCTGACCCACAATAGTACACTGCTTCCTATTCGTGACTTTTTAGTTTATTTATTAGCTCCTATATACCGCACTATTTAGTATCAGAGCGGTTTACAGGAAACGTGAACAGTCAAGCAACTTTACATAGAACAGGCATAGTTTTGCCAAAAGTCTCTGATGAGGGACATTCTCAAAGGCTTTCTGAAAGTCCAGATACACTATATCAGCCGACTCACCTTTGTCTACCTGTTTATTCACACCTTCAAAAAAAAACATAACAGATTAGCAAGACAAGATCTTCCTTTTCTAAAGCCATGTTGGCTGTCTCCCATTGGACTTTGAGAAAGCCTTTGAGAATGTCCCTCATCAGAGACTTTTGGCAAAACTATGCCTGTTCTATGTAAAGTTGCTTGATTGTTCACGTTTCCTGTAAACCACTCTGATTCTAAACAGTGCGGTATATAAGAGCTAATAAATAAACTAAAAAGTCATGAATAGAAAGCAGTGTATCTACATGTCCCGTAATTTCATTCTTTATGATGGTTTCTACCATTTTTTCCAGTACTGATCAACCCTGGAACCCTTTTTAAAAATTGGCGTTACATTGGTCATCCTCCAATCTTCAGGTATTACAGATGATTTTAATGATAGTTCACAGATTACTAATAGCAGGTCTGCAATCTCATATTTCAGTTCTTTCAACATCCTTGGATGTATACCATCCGGTCCAAGTGATTTGCTTCTCTTCAGTTTATCAAATAGTTGTAATAAATCTTACTGGTGTATCAATATTTCTTTCAATTCTTCCGCAGTTTCACCTTTAAATACCACTTCAGTCATGGGTAACATTCCTACATCTTCCTCAGTAAAGACCGAAGCAAACAATTTATTCTGTCTCTCCGCTATGGCCTTGTCCCTTCTTAGTGCCCCCTTTATCCCTCTATCATCTAATGGTCCAACTGACTCTCTCATTGATTTTTTGCTACCAATGTAATTGAAAAAGTCTTTATTACACATTTTTGCTTTCACAGCAAGCTTCTTCTCAAATTCTCTCTTTGCCTACCTTATCAATGCCTTGCATTTAACTTGCCAGTGCTTGTGCTGTTTCCAGTTTTTGTCATTTGGCTCTTTTTTCCATTTCCTGAAAGATGCTTTTTTGGCAACAACAGCCTCCCTGACCTCACCTTTAAACCATTCTGGCAGTTTTTTGGATTTCCTTCCACTTTTCTTAAAGCGTGGAATACAGTTTGTCTGGGTTTCCAAGATAGTATTTTTAAACAACACCCAAGCTTAATGTAAGTCTTTAACCTTTGCAACTGCTCCTTTTAGTTTTTTCTTAACTATTTTCTTCATTTTGTCATAGTCTCCCTTTTGAAAGTTAAAAGGTAGTACTGTGGATTTCCTTACCATCCCTCCTCCATTATTAAATCAAATGCGATCATGATATGATTGCTATTGCCAAGTGGCCCAAACACCCTTATCTCTTGCACCAGATCTGGTGTTCCACTAAGGACTAGATCCAAATTGGCTTCCCCTCTGGTTGGTTCATGAATCAGCTGCTCCAAGATGCAGTTATTTATTTCATCGAGAAACTTTATCTCCTTAGCATGTCCTGCCATGACACTGACCCAGTCAATACCGGGGTAATTGAAATCACCCATTATTATTACTGTGCTATAACTTTTGTTAGTTTCCCTGATTTCTTTGAGCATTTCATCATCCATTTGTTCATTCTGACCAGGTGGTTGATAATACACCTCCCACTGCCATCGCCTTCCCCTTCCCCTTCCCCTTTTTTACATGGAATTTCAATCCATAGAGATTCTACAGTGAATTTTGTTACCTGCAAATCTTTAATCCTTTGTGACTCAATGCCCTCTCGAATATAGAGCACAACCCCTCCACCAATTTGATCTGCTCTATCATTACAATATAGTTTGTACCCAGGTATCACAGTATCCCACTGGTTGTCCTCTTTCCACCATGTCTCTGAGATACCAATCATATCTAACCTCTCATTTAGTGCTATATATTCTAACTCTCCCATCTTATTTTTTAGACTTCTGGCATTTGCATACAAGCATTTTAGAGACTGCATTTTATTCATATTAATCTGGCAATCGGTAGGCAGGGGTAATTTGTAATCTTTAAGCTCTGTCTGCTCTGTACTCCAGGGCATTTGGGCTACTTTTGTCTTTATTGGAACCTCTCTGCTGATATGTCCTAACTTCATTCTTTTGGTAGTATCCTTCAAGGGTACATTGTTCCGAACCATGCACTCTTTGGCGACTGTCGGATCTCCCCTATTATCTACTTTAAAAGCTACTCTGTCTCCTTTTTAAAGGTTAATGCCACAATCAATATCTTCCTTTACAAAGTAAACAAGGAGATAATCCCAGGGGAGATGTGTGGTGAGCACTCAAAAAGAAAAAGCACTGCAGTGTCACACTAACAACCTTTTTTCTTTGGCAGTATTAGAGCTGCACTGAATGTCAATGGAAACTACAATACAGTAAGCATTTATGATTGCAGAAAGTTAGGGAGAAATATACAGTGCCTCGTAATATTTTCACATTCTTGTATTTTATTCACTTTCTACTCTCTAAAAAATACTATTCAAACTGTATTAAAGTGCTGCCTTAGAAAGTTCAGGGGCCCCTATTTCATCCCCACCACTCTTCCAAAGTGCCATCTCCTCGGTGCCAAGTCCGTTCCCACTAGACACTTACTTTTCCTATCCCCACTAGTCTCTCTCTCTCTCTCTCTCTCTCCCAAAACTAGTCGCCACAGTCTCAGTCTCTTCTCCTTTCCCCAAACCAGTTCCATCCAGTCTCTCTCTTTTTCTCTAGCCAGTCCCTATTAAATTTTTCTTCCCTGCAGCCAGTCTCCATGAGTCTCTTTTTCTCTTCACTGTGTCCTACGGATGGCCTGTAATGATTCATGAACCCCTTGAGATCCATGAACCACAGGTTCTAATCTTTCTCCCTAAAACCACCTCTGCCCTTACTCCTTTATTTCTGTGGATAACACTTGACTCCTCCCTGTTTCCTCGGCTCTCAGTCTTGGTCGTCTTTAACTCCTCCCTCTCCTTCTCCCCAAGATAGCTAAAACTTCTCATTTCTTTCTCTATAACATCAGCAAAATTTGTCCCTTTCTTTCTAAACATATTATTAAGATCTTTATCCATTTCCCCCATTTAGATTATTGCAATCTCCTCCTTGCTGGTCTTCCTCTGAATCATCTCTCCCCTCTTCAATCTGTTCAAAACTCCACTGCACGGCTAATCTTCTGCCAGTGTTGCTATGCTGGTATCACCCCTCTTCTCAAGTCACTTCTTTGGTTCTCTATCAGTTTCCACATCCCATTCAAACTTCTCCTACTTCATTCAGCTACTCCTCACTACCTTTCCTCTCTTCTCTCCCTACTCAGGAACCCTACTCAGGAACCCTACTCTTCTGGCATATCCCTTCTATCTGTGACCTTCTCTTCCACTGCCAATTCCAGACTTCAGTCTTTCCGCCTTGCTGCTCTTTATGCCTAGAACAAACTACCCGAGTTAGTATATCAGGCTCCATCTTTGGCCCTGTTCAAATCTAAGCTAAAAACTCACTTCTTTGAGTCTGTTTTCAGATCCTGATCCCCTCAGCTCCTGTTTACCTCCTCTTGACATATCCTAATCCCCAGTTGTGTTGTCTGTCTTGACTGGGTTGTAAGCTCTGATGAGTAGGGTCTGTCGCTTACATGTGTCTGTATAGTGCTGTGTATGCCATGTAACACTGCACTCTACACTTTCAGAATGAAATAACAATTATAGAAAAAAATCAAAAAGTAACACAGGTACACTACCAAAAAACTGCCTCCAGTTTTGCAACTGATTCCTATAGATTTTGGGGTGCTGAATCCAGGAAAAATAGCCAAAATGTTCCATCACGTCACGTTTTCTTGCAAAATTAGATTTCTTACCCATATAAGGAATGTTCACATAATTTCTTTTTAGCCGACTGCAGTTTATTTTCTTGGCCCAAAATAGAGGTTGTAATGGTAAACTAACTAGAAACACTCCCTCATGATATTTTAGAGTGTTTTTTATTCATTTTATACATTAACAGGACAATTGGGAGGCGGGGGGCTAAATCCAGTACTCGCGCTGGCGCATGTTCTTTCCTGTTCGCCTCGCCTCGTTCGCTCGCTCAAACACGGTGGTTGCGACATGAACGTTCCTGTCAAATTTCAGTTTCTTGCAAGTTCATTATTACCTTTTGTTTGCTCAGTCATAATCCAGCTTTATTCCGAAGTGGTTCACTACAGTTGTAGTTTGCAGTGCTGTGTATTTGTGATGGCTCACAGAGCCAGAGGTTGCATCAACTCTCCGGACAGTTTTTGTTTTATTTGTGGGAATATACCGTGAAAAAGCGGCAGAGGAACATTTCTGCATTTATTAAAAAAGTATATTTAGCCTATTTCGGTTTGAAGTTAGGCGATCAAGACAAACCGTGGGCTCCTCACAAAGTGTGCAAGACATGTGAGGAAGATCTACGCTTATGGATGAAAGGTAAAAAACAAGCATTTCGTTTCGGAATACCTATGATGTGGCGTGAACAAAGAGACCACAGCAGTGACTACTATTTTTGCTCTTGCATTGTGAAGGGATACAACTTAAAAAATAAGAACGTAATAAGTTACCCCAACCTTCCCTCAGCAATTAGGCCTATGCCTCATAGCAACGAAGTACCTGTGCCTGAACCACCAAAATCTTTGGATCATATTTGTGTGGACGGTTCTGATCATGATGAGACTCATCAGATGGCTTTTCCCGATGAGTCCAGTACTTCCGAGTTTGAAACTGAACCAGATCTGAAACCTGAACTTTTCTCTCAAGCTGAATTGAATGATTTAGTCCGGGATTTAGGACTCCCAAAAGATGCTGCCCAACTGCTAGGTTCTCGGCTTAAACAGAAAAATCTATTGTCACCAGGAACAACTTTTTATTGGTACCGCAACCGCGAGACACAATTTTTGAAGTATTTCAGCAAAGAGGAAGATTTGGTATTTTGCAACGATATATACGGAGTGATGGAAAAGTTTAAACTCAAGTATGATCCTGCTGAATGGCGGCTGTTCATTGATTCGTCAAAAGACAGCATAAAAGGTGTTCTTCTTCATAATGGCAACACATTCGCTTCAGTTCCTATTGCTCACTCTGTTATTCTCCAAGAAAAATACGAGAATTTGGCCCTGATTCTTCAGAAGATTCGTTATGATGAGCATAAGTGGATGATTTGTGGAGACTTTAAAATTCTATCCATGCTATTAGGGCAGCAATCCGGTTTCACCAAATATCCCTGCTTCCTTTGCTTGTGGGATAGCCGGGCCCGCGACCTACACTGGGGAAAAAAAAGACTGGCCAATTCGGGAGTATTTGAGACCCGGTGAGAAAAATGTTCTTCATGAGAGCTTGGTACCTCGTGATAAAATTCTATTACCACCTCTCCACATTAAGTTGGGTCTCATTAAGCAATTCATCAAGTCCCTTCCAAAAGATGGTGAGTGCTTTCGGTACCTTTGCTCAAAGTTCCCCCGACTTTCTGAAGCAAAGCTAAAGGAAGGAGTGTTTGTTGGCCCTGATATAAGGAAACTCATTTCAGATGGAGCATTCGCTGAAACGATGTCTGAGAAGGAAAAAGAAGCCTGGGATTCCTTCAAGGATGTTGTTCTCAAATTCTTGGGGAACAGGCGGGATGAGAACTATAAGGATATTGTTGCCAGGATGCTCAATGCCTTCAAAGAACAAGGCTGTAACATGAGCCTGAAAGTCCATTTCTTGCACTCCCATGTGAACTACTTTCCCGAAAACTTGGGGGCGTACAGTGAAGAACAAGGTGAAAGGTTTCACCAGGACATCAAGGACGCAGAGAGAAGGTACCAAGGAAGATGGAACACCACTATGATGGCTGATTTCTGCTGGTTGCTGCTGCGGGAAACCCCAGATGAAAAATACGCCAAGCAGCGCACCAAGAGAAGCATTCGGGGGAAGAAGAAACGGGCCCACCAGGAGATTGATTGATTGACCCAAGAATGACTTTAAAATCTAAACTGTGTTGACAAATATCGTGTTTTTACTAAACTTTGAAATAAAAATTTGCTAGTTATTACCACAGTGTCGGATCTCATTTATTAGAATTTTATTTTCACACCATTGGGTGTTTGTCTTCATGTATTGCAATGGTGCGGTTTGCGTTTTCTATTCTTACATACATACCTGTACAACATTTTTTGCACATTTCTTTGCTTTGCTTTGTGTCTAACCTCGCTCTTATATGCTCAATGTTTGTGCACATGTATGTGGCTGTTTTAAGTGCAGACAATTTTGCTACCATCACAGTGTGTTTTGTTGACATTACTCTATTCTTATGTGCTGCCTTGTTACAATTCTCTTTATTCTTATTTGAATAACTACTAAACAATTAGTATAAAGAATTTATCCAAGAAACTTTTATCTCGATCGCACTCAATCTGAAACGTTCACCTCAAACTGCTAACCCAATGTAGCAAAAAATCTGTACGTGATGGAGCAAATTGGTTACCAGATTTGGATTCAGCGCACCAAAAAACGTAAAAATCAATCGAAACATTAGAGGCAGTTTAAAAAAAAAGTTTTTTAGTGTACCTGTGTAATTAAGTAATTAAGAATGAGAAACCAATTTAGGCTACTTGGATTTTACAACTGGGATCAGTGGCACCATCCAGTGTCCCCACTAGGTTTTGTTGTAAATAGACAGAAATGGACTGGTATTATTCAGATTATGTGAGTTCCATCCTGCCATTCATTTTAGGATGAGAGGAGACTATTTTGAGAAAGGAAAGCCCACTCAGAATAAGAACCGTTCCCCAGAGAGAATTGCATCAAGATGATTTAGGTGGGTGATTGCCCCTAAATTAGGCAAGTGCCTCTCGAACATATCCAGAATTGAATACCCACTAGACTGAAGATCTGCACCAACCACCCTAACCAACTATAAGATGAGGAAAGGCTACTCAGCAGTAGATAATATTTCTTGGGGAATGTTTGCCAAAGAACACAAAGGAGTGAAGGAACTAAGAACAGAGAATAAGAATATCAAGGTACCAAAGTGAGGGTTATGAAAATCTTCACAGTACCAGGGAACTGAAAGATAACAGCCCTAATCCCAGTACTTGAGGGGAGAAAAGGAGAATAGAAGAGGACCAAAATTAGCAAGAACCATTAACTGGTCAATAAACTGAGTGGGATTGGAATAAGCAAAGTATTATTCATGATGGATTGAAGGGAGTGAGAAGGAATGCGGTAAACTACTACACCCCATACACTATAAAAAGAAACTAATCTACTGTATTATAGCTGCATTCCTATCGCAAGATGCTAATTGTTGAAGTTGTTTTATCTGTGACACTAATTGTTTAGTAAATCCTTGGTTCAGAACAGAAACAAATGGCCTAGACTCTATTTATTGAGAAGGGTGAATGCAAGAGTGTCAAATGTCTAATTCCTGATAACTATTGCCACCTTGTATCCAGTCTCCTTATAAGTCGGCCCGGGAAAGAAGAGCCTGGGAGAGAAAAGCCGCCAGCCTAGATTGGAGGCAGTTTGGCAAGTCACCCATCTTTAAGGTAAGTTTGCCATGCTGCCTCCGAAGTATGAGTTGGGGGGGGGGGGGTACACCATGGTATAGCAGGTTGTGAGGGGTGCCTGCCATCGTTGGTGCCATCTTGGTCCTCTTTAGGTTTTCCTGTGTTTTCCAGCTAATGTTATTGTTGCTTTAACCCACCCACACTGCCTTGAGGTCATCCAGACAGTGTTGTTGCCACTTTACCCTTCTGCCTATGCCTTGGAGTCTTCCTGTCAATGCTGATGCTGTTTTGCCCCGGTCAAAGTGCCTCAATATTTTTCTCCCAACATTGATGCTGCTTTGTCTTTTCAACTATCTTGAGGTTTTAATTCTGCTCTTTGTACCCCTTTGTTCTTCTGTTGGTGGTTTCTGGTAGTCTTCCTGTAACTATTATTGCCCTTTGTCCCTGTTCTGGTGCTGTGAGGTAAGTCTGCAAACGATGTAAATGCCTTTGAATATACCTCCCCCATTGTATTCTGCATGGAAGTTACTTCAGAGAAGTCCCAGTTATACAGTTGGCCCATGACATGGGGACTCAACTACACATGTTTGCTTTGAGAGTAAGGTCGTAAGAGTTCAGAATAGTTTGAGCTTGCTTCAGGCGCAGTTTATGAATCCAACTAGCAGCATGCTGCAGTTGGCCATCTTCCAGCAAGTGGAGTAAGAGAGGGAGGGGAATGAAGAAGGGGAGATGAGGGAGGGAGTTGGGATGGTGCTGCATGGCTCTGATACTCCCTTTGCTTCAAAGAGGAGTGCACAATAGTAGCCCCAAGCCTTGTGGGACAGACTCGGAGGATCCCACTGGCTCAGCCTTAGCTACAGGCAAGAGTCTCCTCCTTCGTGTTTAACGATTTGACTGACAGCCAGGTAAGAAGGTGATGGCAACCCTGTGCAGGGAGTTGGGGGGGGGGGGGAAGGGTGGTGCTGCTGCGGGCATCTAACCCTTATAATACTACATATTCCTGCATTTAAACAGCAGGTTCAAAATAAAAAGTGATAGCACAGTGATTGTAAAGACCAAGAAACAGAACTCGAGTTACTCCAATTCTGTCATTCTATGCAGGGCCGGCCCCAGAATTTGTTCAAGATGTCGGCACCCTAGGCAAATCTTAAACCTTATGCCTCCCCCCCACCCCCCTGGTTCTCAGAATCTATTGTTTAGCTTTGCATTGTAGTAGTTGATAAGAATGCAATAAATAATACCCGGAGTCAGGCAAAGATTCAAGCCAATTTAATGTGCACAGACTCAGATTGCAGTAGCATTCAAAATGGTCTGAGCCCAGAGCTCAGAAAAATGACAGTTTATATACGTTTCTTCTCCAGTCTAATACAGGCAAAACTCCTCATTGGCCACAGTGGCCCACTTACTCTCATCCAATAGACATCTCTGACCGGGCCCAGGACTCGCTCCCCCTGCTTGGGTCTTACTAGCCACGGGTCAGCAATTAGACATAACACTAAACATAATACTTTTACTACAGTATATTTTGCTACTTCTGCAAGGTCAGTTAGCTTGCAAAGATAGTGGAAGGCATATCAGAAGCATTCTTAACAAAAGCAAAACAAAGCGAGGCCAAACAAAGCAAGGTTAAGATGTATCTCTAGCCTTGGCTCAAAACACTAAACAATCTTCATAATGCTAGACAAAACATTCTTATACTGTTCAGTTTCTCTGCTATATTTTCATCCTAAGGGAGAGAGCCTCTTTCAATTGAAAGCAAGTTCTGCTACGAGGGGACATGGGATGAGGGTGAAGGGAGATAGATTCAGGAGTGATATGCGGAAATATTTCTTTACAGAAAGAGTGGTGGATCCGTGGAATAGTCTCCCAGTGGAGGTGGTAGAGATGAGGACAGTAACTGAATTCAAAAAAGCATGGGACCAACACAGAGGATCTTTAAAGGTAGAAAGTGGACTGTTGTAGTTGTTGTTATGGAAGGACAGACTAGATGGGCCTTGTGGTCTTTTTCTGTCATCATGTTTCTATGTTTCTATGTTTCTAATTACGAGGTCAATGCACAATCAGCAAAGATACAGTGGCGCGGCATTCTACTGAAACAGACATCAGACATCTAAACAATAAACAGTAAGAAAGTATTTAATTCTCTTATCTCCAGGAGAACAGAACATGTTATCAAACTAGAATAGAACGGTATGTCTTTCTAACAGCTAACAGCATTCTGTAATTTTCCAAAATCAGCAATAACATTTTAAAGCAGGAAAAAGGGCTTCAGACCTAGCTCTGCTACATACTAGGCCATTGCCTATCACATTCCCTCCTTTTGATTATTCTCACCTGCAAGTGAGAAAGGGTGAGAATCAAATCACACAAATAGCAAATATACTTCAGACCATAGTAGAGGGATCACTGTGTGGTAAAGGATAACAATTCCATGAGACGAATATATGTGCCGCTGCCTTGCGGTCAATAGTACTATCGATAATAGAGCTCAGCATGCGCAAGCATAAGGGCAGGAAATAGGGGATACATATGCAAATAGCCACAATCAAAAATACATTTGATACAAGTGTCTTTGTCAAATCATATAGCATGCCTAGTGTATAAGCGGAGGGGCAGGAGACATAGGAGGAACAAATGACATATATACTGTTCATCATAGCAATAGGCCCGTTCTCATTGTTCCATCGCAGTTCCCATAACAGGAGAGGAAAGATTCTGGCGGGGGTTGAGACAAGTCCGGGTATTCTCTGTTGTGCAAATACTAGGTTTGCAGGCTGCACAGGGAAGTAGGGCAAGAGTCAAATCAAAGCACCCCAAGGTTGCCGCCAGAACGAAGCAAGAATAAGAATCCATAAAGAGCATAGTCTCTGGAAAAATGGTGGAACTGTCGGCTTCCACAACAGGTAGCAGACGTAGAGTTGATTGTAGGTCCTCAAGCGTCTGCCGTACGTAGACCTACCAGCTTTGTGGCAGGAGCAGGGCTGTAGATTCCAAAGTATCACTGTCCTCTGGGATGTCTCAGGCTCTTAAACTATCATAGTACAGTCTCTCAGGCTATTATTGCCTCCTTAGAGCAGTTCACATTTTAGGAGATCAAAACTGTTTTTTTCTTTTTCTTTTTTTTTTTCAGAGCATTTTAACACAGTCTCATAGAGGACTCAATTTCTTTTTTTTTTTTTTTTTATTAACACAACACAGTCTATTTCCGATGATTTCAGCTTTCTCCAGATGCGAGGCTTACCTTCGAATAAACAAACAGTCTTGAAATAGTGCAGTTTCCGAGGGACCAATAAGTCTTAGGTCCGTGGCTGTTGTCGTAGGGTGAGGCGCAATGGAGTCTCAGGATCATTTATGGAAGTCCACGACCAAGTTCAGAAGCGGCTGCTGGAATGCAAAACTGGAGGACGTCTGTTCCCTTGACGTCCAGGAGCAGGTTGGTAAAATTCTTACGATGATGGATCTTTTCTTCGCAGTGTGAGTCGCAACGGTGATGCAGGATTAGCGAGCCAGGTCCAGGGGCAACTCTCAGGAACTGTGGCTGGTTTCACTCGACTGTGGTGGATCCAGGAGTCGATCTCGGCCACTTTAACTGCTATTGGGGTTGATAACAAGACGACATATGGCCCTTTCCAATACGGCACCAGTGGTGTCTTCTTCTACTCTGTCACCCACACCGAGGCTCCAGGCTTGAAAGGATGCAGGGGCTTGGATGGGCTGGTCTCGTACTCACGCATGAAGACCCTGCAAAACAGAACTTAAAACCAATAGTGCTTATCTAGTAATTTCAGATCCTATCTGTCACACATCTCCTTTTACTCTCTATACAATAGGCTACAGAATCTCAGAATCTCAAAAGGGGAAACTCCTAAAGACTTAGGGGCAGGGGCTAAGTAAATCCTATGAAGGGCTATAGGAAGAACCTGGGGCCAGGGCTGAGGACTTAACTACTAGATCAAGGGTCACCACTGCATATTTAACACAACTATGTTAATTAATGATGACAAGACTGCTTTCATCCACAAAGAAAGTTTTGTCTGGGCGGTCCAAGGGGATATCAGTTGAGTCTAGGCAACTTGAGTACACAATGTCCATTACTTCCAAGCAATCATGGTCAGGAGGGCCTGAACCGACGGGCAATAGGGTGGCTGGGTTTAGAGTTTGGCTGACACTTAATTGCAAGTTAGGATTCTCACATAGCATATTTTGATACTTCAGCATTCAGGCGTTGGTGAGCCAATGGCTTCCTTTGTGCTCCAGCAGGGTTAAAACACAGTGTGGTACAGTGACTTGGAGATTTTGTCCTAAGGTGAGCTTGTCAGCTTCGCTCACTAAGAGGGCTATGGCTGCTACAGCTCTCAGGCAAGGTGGCCAGCCTTTGGCAACAGGATCCAATTGTTTCGACAGGTAGGCCACAGGTCGCTGCCAAGACCCAAGAGGCTGGGTCAAGACTCCCAATGCGTTTCCACTTGATTCATGGACATACAGACGAAATGGTTTCTGCACATCCGGTAGACCCAAGGCTGGGGATGACATTAATGCTGTTTTCAGTGATTTGAATGCTTTATCTTGTTCTGAGCCCCATTCCAAGGGAGATCGTTCCATTCCTTGTGTGACTTGGTACAAGGGTTTCGCCATGAGCGCAAAATTTGGTATCCATATTCGGCAGTAGCCTGCAGCTCCCAAGAAAGCTCGCACCTGTTTCCTAGTAGTGGGTGTTGGGATGCAGCATACTGCTTCCTTTTCGCTCAAGTCCTAATTTCCGGGTTCCTTTGGACAGGTGGAACCCTAAATATTTTACTTCTGTCTGGCACAGCTGCGCCTTGGCTCTGGAAACCTTGTAGCCAGCTTCATTCAAATGGTGCAAGAGGTCACTTGTAGCTTGTATACAATCAGATTTGTTATTGGTGGCTATGAGCAAATCATCTACATATTGAAGCAAAATTCTTTTCCCCGGAATCACAGAGTAGCTTGACAAATCTTGACTGAGGGCTGCACTGAAGATAGTGGGTGAGTTCTTAAATCCTTGTGGTAATCGAGTCCAAGTAAGTTGCCCTCGCCGTCCTGTGGTAGGGTTTTCCCATTCAAATGCAAACAAAAGCTGACTGGCCTCTGTCAGTGGTATACAGAAAAAAAGGCATCTTTTAAGTCCAAAACAGTAAAGTGAGTGGCTTCTGCTGGAATCAGTCCCAGGAGGGTGTAAGAATTTGGTACTACTGGGTGTATGGTTTCAACTGCACTGTTTACTCAACGTAGATCCTGCACTGGGCGGTAATCACCTGTCCCAGGCTTCTTGATTGGGAGAAGGGGGGTGTTCCAGGGTGATTGGCATTCTCTGAGAAGTCCATACTGCAATAATTTCTTCAAATGGCGATGAATGCCTTCAATTGCTGGTCTCGGGAGGGGATACTGACGCACATGCACTGGTTCTGCTCCTGGCTTAAGGGTAACAAGTACAGGAGCTATATTCTTTGCTAGGCCAGGTGGATTATTCCCTGCCCATCCTCCAGGTGGGGCTGCAATGCTGGTAAGTGTACAGGAACTTTGCTGTTTTGGATGCAGGTAAATAGAACCGCCATTCTTCTTCTCGGGGAACAGTCAGCACTATCAATCCAGCTCCTTCGATTAGGAAAACTTCCTTCACATCATTCAACTAAAGTATCAGCAAGAAGAACTGCTCTCTTCGCCATCTTACATTCACTTTCTCTGTCACATTATCTCCACAATTCACAGACATTCTAAACAACTTAATCGTGCTGTATTCATGCCCGCAAATCCATCCCGTTTCTGCAAGTTCTGTTTTATATCTCCCTGGGACTGACTTGACAAAAACTGCATTTACCAGGCGCAAATTCTCCTGGGCTGCTGGATTGCATGGGGCATATAGTGAGGGCTGCCTGCACTATTTGGATTCCACTTCATGTTCTCGGGCGCTGACTGTGGGTGACTCTGAACTGGTAAAATGAATCCCTGCCTGCAGTGTCAGTGGTGGACTGTAGCCCCCACATGTGCTTGTCAACAGACAGAGGAACAATCTAGATAGAGTCCTTACAATAGAAAACTACACTTCTGCAACATGTTATAATAACAAATCCTAAAAGAAAGAACTATAGTTCATAACATGATGACTACATAGCTGTTACGTATAACTGGAATAAAATTACTTGGCAAAAAACTAACTGCCAGCCGTAATCAGCTTGGCTTTACAAAAGAAATTACTTTCAATTTTACAGTTTTTAGGAAGCAGATATTCAAAAAGACATTCATTCTGGATACATTTTCCATAAAGTGGGTGGACATCTAGAATACACATACACATTTTCCTTCCTAGTTTATTTTATTAACAATAAGCATGTCTTCTATGAGGCGCTTGCCGCAGTGTATCAGGAACTCATACACAATTAACCCCTCATTCACTCAGGATTCAAAGCACTTTCAAGTTGCGATCTGCAGAGTCCTATCAGTGTTCGTAACCTCAGCTTCGTAGGGCAAAGGGAAAATACAAGCATCCTTTCCTATTGAAACCTGAGCCCTACATGATTTCTGCTCACTTAATCTGCACAGGAATTCGAGTAGGAATGTAACCCTTTCCAGGCTAAGTACAATACTATCGAGATCCACAATCCTGACTAAACATTCTTATTAAATGATATATAATACATGACCATAGCAGAAGATACATCACTATTACAAAATATTGAATAAAAACAGGTATAATTCCCTAAAATAAGCACCCATTAGCCCAGCAGCAGAACGTTGAAAACATGCCTTCATAGGGTTAAAACATTCCTCTGCACAAACACGCCTCTTGTGCTGCAGCTGAATGAGAGAGACAGCTTCTTGCTTTTATAGTGACTCTTCTTAACTATACGTTTACTATTTCATATGCGGTAAAGTGTCACAAATTACCCAACGGAATATAATCCTACCCTTATACTAGAAGGGAAACTCGTGGTTTCAATAGATAACAAAGACAAACTCCCAACGCTTCCTCCTTTTCACACGCATTCTTCACACAGACAAACATGCTAGCATTTTCCAAATTCCGAATTCCAGGGCTGACTGACAAACCAGAATTACTGAAACCGAAAGGGCTGATGGTTTCGCCCCGCGCACTACTTGCAGGGGTACTAGGATCGCCCGTGGAAGTTGATCAGACTTCCTTTACCTGTTACTGTACCAGAAGTGTCTCGAGACTTTCCCAAAGATATCTGACTAAGAACCAGAAAAATCAATACTCACCGGATCCGGTAGCTAATGCGCTGCGCAACCAATCCCTCCTTGGGTTGAATCCTGGACTCCCCTCGGGTTCGAGGTGTTGGCCAGCCAGAAACAGCAACCTGCGGAGGGAAGGAGGAGTCTCCTCCGATACAAAAGGACCAGGGGCGCCAGAGACCCTCCTGCAGTCAGTCAGGCTCAGCTCCAGCCGGACCAAACCTGTGAGGCGAGATGTCGGGGCATATTCACTTGCATACCATCCCCCACTCGCACATTCCCGGCCCAATGCACCAGGAATATGTAGTAGCTGATAAGAATGCAATAAATAATACCCGGAGTCAGGCAAAGATTCAAGCCAATTTAATGTGCACAGACTCAGATTGCAGTAGCATTCAAAATGGTCTGAGCCCAGAGTTCAGAAAAATGACAGTTTATATACGTTTCTTCTCCAGTCTAATACAGGCAAAACTCCTCATTGGCCACAGTGACCCACTTACTCTCATCCAATAGACATCTCTGACCGGGCCCAGGACTCGCTCCCCCTGCTTGGGTCTTACTAGCCACGGGTCAGCAATTAGACATAACACTAAACATAATACTTTTACTACAGTATATTTTGCTACTTCTGTAAAGATAGTGGAAGGCATATCAGAAGCATTCTTAACAAAAGCAAAACAAAGTGAGGCCAAACAAAGCAAGGTTAAGACGTATCTCTAGCCTTGGCTCAAAACACTAAACAATCTTCATAATGCTAGACAAAACATTCTTACACTGTTCAGTTTCTCTGTTATATTTTCATCCTAATTATGAGGTCAGTGCACAATCAGCAAAGATACAGTGGCGCGGCATTCTACTGAAACAGACATCAGACATCTAAACAATAAACAGTAAGAAAGTATTTAATTCTCTTATCTCCAGGAGAACAGAACATGTTATCAAACTAGAATAGAACGGTATGTCTTTCTAACAGCTAACAGCATTCTGTAATTTTCCAAAATCAGCAATAACATTTTAAAGCAGGAAAAATGGCTTCAGACCTAGCTCTGCTACATACTAGGCCATCGCCTATCACAGCATGTCCTACTCTGACACACTCCAGAAGCTGCTACCTTAGGCCAAGTTTGCCTAATGGTTGGACCGGCCCTGATTCTATGTGACCACTTGGAATTTTCATTTGTGTTTAAAATTTTAAACAGTGAAATAGAGTGCAAACTGTGAGGTGTAATATTTTTGTTTGGTAAGTGCAAATTTTAGTTCATCCATGGAATATTTTACTGAATTTATTTTTTGTTAATTGTTTTAAAACAAAAGAACGAATCAAGAAAATAAAACATTACATCAGTGGTATGATTTAGTAGTTGCCTAAATTATACCTTTTGAAGATGCTTCTTTTCTGGCCATTATTATTACTCATTTCATTTCATGATTATTACTGAAAATAATTTTGTCATATAGAGGAGGGAGGCTATTAAAAAAATTATCTATTCCTGGTGTCAAATATGCTAGGTAAGCCTCTGGAGTGCCTAAGTCCATGTCCAGAAAAGATTATGCCCTCTTGTTATGGGCCCTTTTTTCTCGAGTGGCTGCAGCAACCATTACATTGATGGAACTATCCAGCCATACTTTAATATGAATAGACTCAGAAGGTCGTGAGGGGCTTTCTAGAGGGCACAGCTAGTGCTTCCCTGCCTACTTGTATGCTGTGGGGGTCATTCTGAGTTGTGTTTAGCAGGGATGGATGTCCAGTTTGGACATCCATCCCTGCTATAAGCCAGGGAGCCAATTCCCAACACAGAACTCCCCGCACATACAGAGGAGATGTGCGAGGAACTCTATACGGGGGCAGAAGGGGGCGAGCCAGAGGCGGGACCTGGCCCAGACGTATGGGGCCAATTCCAGTCGCGGCCCTGTAGTCCAGGGGGGTGTAGCCTGGATGGGAAATTTATTCCACCTCGGGGGTGCAAAAGATTCCCCTAATGATCGCAGTGGCAGGAGTTGAGTGGGGCAGGGGCGTCCCCACAACCCGATCCTTGCCTTGGGGGACCCGATCCTGAATTGGGGGAACTGTGCACTGCAGGAGCCGGCCGGCAGTTGGGACTCCTGCATGGCATCCCAGTTCCATGGCGATGGGATGCCACAGCACAAGGCTGAATGCAGGAGCTGCAGATACATTGTGTAGGGAATAGGCTGGACGTCTGGGCCCTCAGAATCGGGGCATGGTCTGCCCATCCAGGCCGGTCGCACCCAATTCTGATTCCACAGGGACATCTAGCCTCCGTGGGATCATATCGGGTGCAGGACTGGCCCATCCAGATTTTGAATGTCCAGATGGGCCAGATGTGCCCCGATGGGAATTGGTCTCTGTAAGTTTCAGGAATATTTGAGTCAGTGCTGAGATGAATATTTTGGGGGGCATATTCTACTACTACTACTACTACTACTGATCATTTATATAGCACTACAAGGCAGGTGCTGCACTGTATAGAGACATATAAGAGACAGTCCCTGCTTATCAGAATTTGCAATCTAGTCAAGACAGACAACACAACTGCTGGGGACTAAGATAAGTCTAGGGGAATGGTAAGGAAACACATAGTTGGAGAACAAGGACTACACAGATCAGGATCTAAAATCAGCCTTTAAGAGGTGAGATTTTAGCCTGGATTTGAAGAGCCAGAGATGAAGCCTGATGTAGCGACTTAGGTAGTTTGTTCCAGGCATAAGGAGCAGTATGGTAGAAAGATTGATGTCTGAAGTTGGCAGTGGAAGAAAAGGGCACAGATAGAAATCATCTGCCAGAGGAGTGGAGTTCCTGAGGATGGGATAGGGAGAGATACAGTAGCTAAAATGCTAACAGGGTAAATCAGATATTCAATGCATGTGGCTAGGTATGACACCGACACTGAATATCCAAGTCTAATTTAGAAAGGCAATAACCAGACACTTAAGAAGCACTGGCCAACACCATTTACTTTTGGCCCCTTAATGTTTAATCAGTCACATACACAGACAGCCTGAGGGGGATGCATAGAAAAGAGGTGCCATGTGCAGAGACCGATTGCAAGACCTCATTTGCATAATTCAATAGGGGTTGAATATTGGGGCTGAAAAGTAGGGCCATGTGCAAAGTACACAGACGCTCCATGGTAGGACTGGCCTGGTCACATATGAACAATCCTCTTGTGTTCTGGGAGGCAGCAAAAGCAGTCCTCCAAGAGGATACTATTGCATATGTCTGCAAGCAAAAAAAAGAAATAGCCTGTCAGCCTTAGTTCCGACCACCCTACTGCTTACGGACCACATACCAGCTTGTAAGTTAGTTCTACCTATTGCTACCCAAGTTGACGCCCCTGTTTAATGTAAAATGTTTATTGTTCATTGTGCAATGCTAGAGGTTTATTGTACTGTTCTTTGATGCCTGTTCAATGTAAAGCATTTATTCTTGTTCTATGTAAACTGCGCTTATTTCAAAATAGAGCAGTATATAAAATAAAATGAATAAATAGCCACAACGATTTTACAGTTAGAGATGCAATTAGTTACTGATAAGACATCTTACCTGTTTAATTCCACTAAAGCTAGTAAAGAATGACTTTTGGCAATGGGAAATGCTCTTAATGTGTTAATACATGAGTTTGGGAACACTGGACTTCCTCTATGTATTGTTGAGTTGGTACTCTTAGAGCTGCTAAGCTTTGTTATTAAGATCATAAGATATGCCATATTGAGTCAGACCAAGGTCCATCAAGCCCAGTATCCTGTTTCCAACAGTGACCAGTCTAGGTCATAAGTACCTAGTAGTTTCCCCAAAAGACACAGGTATTTTAACCCATCAATTATTATCATTACAATTTTTCCCCTGACATAGGCATAATATGCTGAAACATGGCTTGTCAGGCTTAATAAAGTTTGTCACTGCTAATTTTTCTCCCCCACTCTTTGTTTCTCCATTGATTTCAGTTGGCCTGAGAACTGGCAGATATTTCAATGGATTCCCTGCATACTGAACATCCATTTCTCAAAAGACTTAGGGGTACGTATGTTTACTAAGTGGTGGTAATGTCACCGGCTAAAAGTGCAGCGTTAATGTTACCGACACCATATAAGGCAGTGGATGGCGGGGGGCGTTCCGGCGTTGGCCTTGGCCGTTTAACACCGCCCCGATGTAATGGGGAGCGGTATATCAAATGTGAATAAACAATGAATAAACAATAAACACATATTAATGGGACATTGCATGTTAAACTGATAAGCAAGGCATGTTAAAGCTGACAAGGTACCTTAAGGCGCGTCAAGTCAAGGCATGTAAGAGCTGGAAGGTGCGTTAGAGCTGGAAGGTGCCCTGAAGTAATGCGCCGTAAGTTATGGTGCTGTGGGGCACAACACCTTAATGAAAGGCTCTTTGGTCTCCCCCCTGCCCCGGCCCAGCCACTGCTCTCCCAGGCGGGATCGAGCACGCTGGGGGCAGCCTGCAGCCGCCCAGGAGCCTGCCTGACCAATCGGGGCAGCCCAGCCCGCAGCCGCCCAGAAGCCTGCCTGCCCAATTGGGGCAGCCCAGCCCGCAGCCGCCCAGAAGCCTGCCTGCCCAATCGGGGCAGCCCAGCCCGCAGCCGCCCAGAAGCCTGCCTGCCTAATCGGGGCAGCCCAGAGGACCATAAAAGGGAGCGCCATCCAGCACAAACTCTTCTTTGGTCTCCCCCCTGCCCCGGCCCAGCCACTGCTCTCCCAGGCGGGATCGAGCACGGCAGGGGCAGCCTGCAGCCACCCAGAAGTCTGCCTGCCCAATCGCGGCAGCCCAGCCCGCAGCCGCCCAGAAGCCTGCCTGCCCAATCGGGGCAGCCCAGCCCGCAGCCACCCAGAAGCCTGCCTGCCCAATCGGGGCAGCCCAGAGGACCATAAAAGGGAGCGCCGTCCAGCACAAACTCTTCTTTGGTCTCCCCCCTGCCCCGGCCCAGCCACTGCTCTCCCAGGCGGGATCGAGCATGGAGGGGCAGCCTGCAGCCACCCAGAAGTCTGCCTGCCCAATCGGGGCAGCCCAGCCCGCAGCCGCCCAGAAGCCTGCCTGCCCAATTGGGGCAGCCCAGCCCGCAGCCACCCAGAAGCCTGCCTGCCCAATCGGGGCAGCCCAGAGGACCATAAAAGGGAGCGCCATCCGGCGCACCAGTGCCTGGCAGGCCCGTGCCTGAGGGCCTTGCCAGAAGGCCCTTTGGCATGGCCCTTAGGCGTGGACCTCTAACAGGACCCCCACAGTGATCCCACAGAAACCAGGCCCGCGACCAGAACGAGCTCCAGAGACACGAACAAACGTAGTGCAAGGACGTCATCACCACGGCTCAACGCAGACGAATCCTCAATGGAGCTTAACTTCCTTCAGCAAGATAGGTAATCTAAGCCTTTATATAACACATGGACCTAGCCAATGACAATACTTAAATGAACCCAACAGTGAACTTATCTGTCTCTGCCCATATTACCTACCTGTGCATGCCTACAATACTTGTCCGGGATAGCACAAACGTTGTTTATTGCAGATGCGTACCGGTGATACCTGGCTGAGACAGTATATGATGTGCCTGTTGTAACTACATACCGGTGTCACCAGCCTGTGGTTAGCTCAGCCTGTGTACCTGCCTGCCTGCCTGTTATAACTGCACACCTGTGTACCTGCCTGTGATAGCTCAAACTACTTCTCTATTCAATGGCCAGCCCAGACGAATCCCTTGGCCACACACAACAGGGTAGATACTAAGAATGGCCCCCTCCCTCATTGCCATAATTGGCTGCTACCTCCTCTCTGGATGGCTCAGTAGCATTATGGCCTTATCTCCTACCCACAAGCACATACCAATCCTACTGAGCCATGGGAGGAGATGGTCAAGGAAGACACCCGCACGCTCCACCCCCACTTACTTCCCCCACTCAAAACCCCACTTACTACACGTCGCACTTCAACATACTAAGAAAGCCAAACAAGAAGAAAGTGCTCTCCCCCAAAACCTAAAATGTGCCCTCATAAACGCTCGCTCAATCCACAAGAAATGGCCAGTTATCTCAAACTTGATATCACTCTATGACCTCAAAATACTCCTTATCACAGAGACATGGCTATCCAGTGATGACAATGTCCTCCTCAACCAACTCCTATCCACCTATACCTCAATACACACCTGCCATAGAGACAACAAGAGGGGGAGGAGTACTCGTCCTCACCAAGACAGACCTCCATTTCCACCTGATTAACACCACTAGCACAACACACCTCAATACAATCACTATAGCAAACAAGCATTGCTCCATCAAACTTCTCTACAGAGCCCCATCAACCTCCCGCGATGACCTCGCAACAATAATTGATCTCACCTCCAATGTCCGGAGCCCTTGCATACCAAGCTGGGTACTAGGCGACTTCAATCTGCCAGCCCTGCAAGATACTCAGGCATCAGCCTTCCTCGAAGCCCTGGAGGAACTAGGATACAAGCAACTAGTCAGTGAACCTACCCATGTGAAAGGAAACATTAGACCTGGTATTCGCCCCACAGACAACATTTGACTCAACCCACGTCCCCATGCTGTCCATTACTGCAGTACCCTGGTCGGACCACAAACTAATTATATTCCAAATACCCTTACCCAACAACTGCTAGAAGAACACCAGAAGTCAGAGCAGCACCACCAGGGCACCACCTCGAAGGTTCCGACCATTCTACAAAGACTTTATTCTGAGTAAAACCCGCCCACTCCTCGCCTCGACAGCACCCAACCGACTGGAATAGTAACCTCAGTGCCATCACCAAACATCCACCATCTAACAAACCTCCAAGGAAACGAGCCACCGCAGCCTGGTACTCCACTGATCTGTGATCATCACTCACCCTCCTAAGGAAGCTGGAAAGACACTGGTGTCGATCTCACTCCGAAGAAGATCAGAGGGCATACAACCTTCACCTGATAAAACACTGTGAAGCAATAACAGAGAAAATCAGACAATTCCACACGCACACCCTAAAATGATCACTAAACAAACCGCATGACTTGTTTAATCTAGTCAAGAACCTAACAAATGAGCCACCCCCTGACCAACCAAGCGAAATCCACCCTCAAGAATTCGCGAACTAACTGCAATCAAAGCTATGCCAGACCAATAAACCCTCAGCACCCACCACCATACACGAACAAACCTACCTAACTCCCCTGACCATCTTCTCCACTCCACCCAAGAAGTACATTGAAGACACTATCGCTGCGATCAACACCACTACGGCACAAACTGACCCCTGCCCCACCTTCTGGATAAAAGAGCTACGCTGCGATTTCAGCCTGTTCATAGCCAGGCTCATGGACATATCCTTCGCAACAAGCTCATTCCCCCAATGCCTCAAACATTTGTCCATCAGGCCTCTGCTGAAAAACCGCAAGCTCGACCCCCAGAAGGTGGACTTATACTGACCTATATCAAGTATACCACTTCTGGCCAAGATAATTGAAAAAGAAGTCCATAGACAAATACAAGAGCACATCGAAACCGCCGCTCCGCTGGACCCCTGCCAACACAGATTTAGAAAGTCCCATGGTGTCGACACGCTCCTCACCACCCTCTACAGTAACCTAATTGCTGGAATTGATAACATCCGTCAAGAGTTTGTCCTCATCTTCATGGATATAGCTGCCGCTTTTGACTCAGTAAGCCACGAGCTTCTCCTGGGACGCCTCAAGGAGAAGGGTATCTGTGACATAGCACTAGAATTGTGCAAGTCATACTTGCCTGACAGATGGCAGCACGTACGACATGGGGCCTCAACATCAAAACCTTTCCACCAGAGGCAAGGCGTGCCACAAGGATCCTCCCTCTCCGCCCTGATGTTCAACAAATACATGCAGCCCATCTGTAACCTCATCCGATCATTCAATGTCAACTGCTTGATATATGCTGATGATGTACTGCTCTACATGCCATTCTCATCAGAGCAGCTGGACCTCTCCCCACTGACAGACTGCTTTGACACAGTATCCAACTGGCTCGAATCTCAAAACCTCCGAATACAGCACAAGAAAACAGAGGTCGTTTTCATTACGAGGAACCAAAACTTCACCCTGCCACCCCACTTAATGGTTAAGGAAGCAGAGCTACAAACCAAATCCACAATCCAATACCTTGGAGTCACGTTGGACCAACGACTGGACATGAAGGTGCACATAAGCAACATAGCAAGAGCAATTTACCACAAAATCCAAACACTCAGGCACTTACGCTTCCTACTAGAGCTGGACGACTTCCAGACAATCTATCAAGCGTTGATTATACCGCACTTTGATTACGCTAATGCAATCCTACAAGGGCTCACACAATCCACCCTGAACCCGCTCCAACTCGCGATGAATGATGCGGTGAGAGTTCTACATGAGGCTTCTAGGAGCGGTCATGTTATGCCCATCCTGAAGCACCTCCACTGGCTCCCTATACATGGCAGACTCACTTTCAAAACCCTACTGCTGACTTTCAAGGCCATCAATGGGCTCTCCTCCACATCACTAGCAAAGCTTATCCAAACCATGTCCCCCAATAGGTCCAAAAGATCTGCAGCAGTCAACACACTGTTAATTCAGAAGGAAATAACCCAATGCACCCATGCGACAGCAAAAAGGGCTTTCAGATTCTGTGCACCCAGATGCTGGAATACCCTACCACCCAGCATCCGAGCAATCCCTGACCTAACCCAGTTTAGGAAGACATTGAAGCACCACCTCTTCCACAAATACTACCCAGAAGACAGTGCTCCAATAGCCCCCTCCCCCATCTAGTACAGCCACAGCAACATACCCCGCAAGCCATCCATGACTACGATTACTTTTGACACGACATAATGTGTCGCCTAGATGTAAATAGTTACCCCAGTTTTATCCAAGTGGTAGTATCTGTTCTTTGTAAACACAGATTAACTTGCTGCACTGTGCTAGTCATTCTGTTTCATGTAAACTGCACTGATGTTGAATAGCACAGTATAAAAGAGACTGTAAATAAGTAAATAAATAAGGCACCACAAGGGCTATAAATTGCCTTAGATTAAGGCACCTTATAAGGCACCTTAGGTTAAGGCACCTTATAAGACACCTTAGGTTGAGACGCCTTCTAAGGCGCCTTAACCTAAGGTGCCTTATAAGACGCCTTTTTCAAATTAAACCCTTTAGGTCCGGACACAGCAAATCACACAAAAAACCAAACCTAAATCATGCGACCCCCATTTATAATCATTTTTTGTTGGAGCTAAACCGTAGGAAGGTCGAAATGGAAAACGACCTTCACCAAGCGGGCAGCTACTTTTTCTCAAGAAAGGTTCTTCACCAAAAGTTTCATATTTCTCAAAATCAATATCAAAATAGTATAAACTTATCTCAGTTCCTTTAAACGCTGGTATATAGAGTCCAGATGCACGATGTGCACGTTTCGGGCTCCTATGCCCTGTATCAAGTGCAAAATCACAGAATATCATATATAGCAGTCAAACACAAAAACGCCGTCAAAGCAGCTGTGGTCTTATTTCACAATGGCCGATCACCGTTTTTTAAAAGAAGAACCCACCAATACAAAAGCAGAGAAAACCCCACATGACGGGGAATCCCAGCTATGATTGGATAAATAGAGCAATGACGACCTCATCATTCACAAAAGGCTTTGCCAATCAATCTCCCGATTCAAACCACCTGGCTCCACAGTACCCAGGAGGAAAATCCATCGCTGCTCAAGACGTTGAAGACGATCCTCCCTATGTCCCCCTCGAGGATCCAAAGGAACATGGTCTATTACAGTCCAGCAAAGCTGGTTAAACTGATGAGATTTTGCAGAACAGTGGGAAACCATAGGAGCAGATCCAACCCCACATCGATGTCGGGAAGCATGTTCCATTAGACGCCGTTTTATAGGTCTGATAGTGCGACCTACATATATCAGAGAGCAAGGACATATAATCAAATATACTACAAAAGTAGAGTTACAATTCGTGTCCCATCGTCGACGAAATTCCTGACGTGTTATAGGATGACATCATTCAATGCCCTCCATTGTTGAATCACAATAAATACAAGTATGACAAGCAACATGTCCATGAACAGGTTCCTGGTATAATAGACGGTCCTCTTGTAAAGTCGTTTGTACCAAACGATCGCCTAAATTGCAACCTCTGGAAAAGGCAATCCGCAAAGGTCCTTTAAAACATTCATGAAGCTGCAGAATCGCCCAATGAGATTTTAAAATGCGTAAAACCTGGGAACTGCGATCTGTGTAAGGTAACACACCAGTAATCCCCGTATCATCAGTTGACATAGTAGAATAATCAGGGTCCAACAGCCACTCTCTATGTGTATACCGTGCTCTTTTATAAGCACGAGATATTACTGATACAGGGTATCCACGAGATAACAACCGATTACGGAGATCCGAAGCATGTTCTTCATATGCTGCCATAGATTGACATAAACGGCGCAACCGTAGAAATTGCCCATAGGGCAAACCACGTCGCAAAGTACCCGGGTGGAAACTCTGGAAGTGTAAAAGACTATTCCTCTGTACTGATTTTCGATAGAGGGATGTAGACAATTTTCCATCAATAATTGAAATCTGAAGATCCAGAAATTCAATGGTAGATGTTTCTATATGTTCAGTAAACTTAATGTTAGATTTTAGCCCATTAAGCCAGATTATGAAAGAACGAAGGGACTCAATATCCAAAGTCCAAATGAAAAAAATGTCATCCAAAAAACGCTTCCAAAACATCACATGTTGATATTCATTTGATCGTTCTATAAGGGACATCTCCATATCAGCTAAATATAAAGTGGCAATCGACGGTGCCATAGTAGCCCCCATAGCGACTCCAGTCGACTGTTGATAATAAATTCCTTCTGATAAGAAATAATTTCTGGTCAGAACTAACTCTGTCAGCTGAAGTAAAAATTCACGCGGAATACGCTCAGGAGCATATATAAATCTATCCTGTAACAAGGCCAGAGCTTCCGATTGATCAAAATTGGTATACAAAGAGACCACATCTAGTGTAACCAGATAAGCACCTGATGGTATATGCAAAGTGGATATTAATTGCAGAAAATGAGTAGAATCTCTAAGAAATGATCCAACCTGACATGCTTCTTGTTTTAAGAATTTATCACAGAAAATCGAAAGTGGTTCTAGTACTGAACCACGACACGACACAATAGGTCTTCCTGGGGGAGCAAGTAATGATTTATGAACCTTCGGGAGCATATATAGTACTGGACATTTAGGGTACATATTTAATAAAAAACCATATTCACGATTAGTAATCCAGCTATTTTGTAAAGCTGATCCCAATAATATTTTAATCTCCTGAATAAGAGCATTGGTAGGGTCTTCTGATAGCTAGGCCCTATGGTATGTTCGAGCATCATTCACATGAGCACGCAAGATTATCTGATATGCAGAAAGATCTTGTAGTACTAATGCACCACCTTTATCAGCCCGCCGAACTACCACATTGGGATCATCCACTATATCTTTTAAAGCCCGAAGTTCATCACGCCGGAGGTTACAAAATGATCTATGAGGCTGTTGTTCCATATAGGAAAGATCACGTAAAACTAAAGATTGATAAGTAGCTAACACAGAATCAACTGGTATTTCAGGAGGCATCCAACGCGAAGCCGGGTATACTACTGAATCATCCCGTATTTGTGGACGATTCTGAAAGAATTGTAAAATCCGCAATTTGCGAAAAAAATGATGTAAACATATATGCATCGCAAATGAGTCATACCGATTTGTTGGAACATATGAAAGCCCATAATTAAGTACCTGTAACTGCATGGAAGTTAACACTTTATTAGATAAATTAACAACTAATGAAGAGTTTGTTTGTACTGCTGCCGGGTGACCGGAGGATCCCATTCCTCGGTCGCAGGGGGTTGCCGAGAACGACGACCTCGCCGAAAAACCGGACGGCCCCTAGCAGCCTTACGATCTTCTGAGCCAGAGGCACTACTCTCAGTATCTTCCGAAGTCTGATCAAATGTTACCGTTTTCCGAGGAACATCAGGCACTTCTGTCGATTCATACATCCAATAGTATACCCACTTTTCTTCATAGTCAGTCTTATCCCGCATAAATTTCTTTGATTTTAGTGCTTTAATATATTCTGAAAAACTTTTTATTTGACGATCCAATTCTGCTAATTTCAACTTCCAAGGGTCTTTCCCCATAGATTTCGCTAAAGCAGCCTTTTCACTCTCAATCTGTTCACCCAATGTGTTTTCTTCCTGAATAGTACGCTCCAGAATCAGTGCCATCAGGTCAAAACTACACTTATTGGAAATCCTGTTCCATTTCTCTACAAAATCAACATCCCATTTGAACATTTTCGGGGCCCGAGTCATACGTAGTCCCCCATATGCCTTTAGCATAAAGTGCCTTATAAGGTGCCCTATAAGGGACCTTAGGTTAAGGTACCATAAGTTAAGGTGCCCTAACAATGTTACAGTGCCCTACGTTAAGGTGCCCCAAGGGCAGTAAGGTGCCCTATGGGCTGCAAGGCGTGTCAAGTTGACATGCATGAACTGTAAGGCATAAAAACAGATGGAACCCCAACACTGGATAGAGTACCGAGGAAAGGCAATGAACAAGTGATTGAAGGAAGGAGAGCTGGGAGCTGATGGACCTGCCATATCTGCGGGAATCCTATGTGGCTGCCAGTAGAGTGGACAAACATGTTGGAGGCAGCTGTACCGATGCACAGGGTGTTGGCAATGTAAAGTGCTGCAATGACAGTGGGTGGCAGAGGATGGGAATACATGTCCTCCAGTGCAGGACATGGAGTAGCAGCCTGCACAAGAAGATAGGACTCTACACAGCTGACAGACGCAGATAGATGGACCGAAGGATGGGCTGGCAGCACGGATCTGCAAAGATATGACTGTTACAGGCATGAAAGTCATTTGAGTAGGACAGGAATAAAAAGAGAGAACAAAGAGGAATTGAACCCGTGACCACTGCCTAAAATGTCATTGTACTAACCAGTAAGCTATACCTCCAAGGCCTACTGGTTAGTAGCAATGGCTATACCTCCAAGGCCTGTTTCATAGCAATGGCTGGATACAGAAAGACTGCAGGTCCCCGCACAAAATATCTGCTGTGTGTGCCAGGATAGGGTACCCCACCAGTACCCATGATGCAATGCACATGCAGAACAACAGTCTACAGCTGATCACCAAATGGAGTATGCACCTCTCCAGTACCTCAGCTTGGTAAGAAGAACTGAAAGTGCATGATACTGGCACAGAGTAGCTACAGACCATGCCATTGTGCAGGTTCTGTAATCACTGTGAGGGTTAGGATGGGCACTCAGCACCAGGTCCGCAGTACATGTGATGCTAAAGATAGGTGCTGCAGTACATCCCCATCACTGCCAGTGTGCGATAGGTGTTCATTGTAGTGCAACTTAAAGTAATTCTATGTCCATCTGTATTCCCCAGTCACATCTGGCCCCGTTGGACAATAAACCACCCAGATTAGTGCATACCCAGTGTTACAGTATGGCTGCCATGGTCACCTGTTAGCAGGGCAAAGGTGTGTCTAGACTCGCATAAGGTTGATATAGCACTGCCTAATATACTTCCCTCTCCGGGTCAAAGTGTACTGTATTCTGAGGTTTTGAGATTCGAGCCAGTTGGATACTGTGTCAAAGCAGTCTGTCAGTGGGGAGAGGTCCAGCTGCTCTCTTGAGAATGGCATGTAGAGCAGTACATCATCAGAATATATCACCTTATACCCCAAAGGGCCCACAAGCAACCCCTTTGTACAGGACAGGTGGCTCAGCCATGAGGAATGGCTGTAGGACCAGAAACCCCATTCCTGCTGGCAAAAGACAGCCCTCACAGGGTAGTTGGCCCAGAGCCATACCAGAGACTAGGACAGTGGCAGACCCACAGTAATGCTGGGAGAAGGCCTGAAAACCTCAGCTGCCCCACACCAAGGTCTGCCATACACCAGCAGAAGGAACAGTCAGATTGCACCTGCAGCATCCTACAAGGTGTTCCAACCATGCACAGACTAACTGCAGACAGTCCACTAGCCAGTCCATAGTGCATGTTCACAGAGAAACTATGTGCACCCAGAGTTGGGATATACAGCACAAACACCAAGCAGGTATCTCAGTGATTGGGCCCCAGATTGGGCCCCAGAACAGGAAACACACAAATATCACTAAAATCAAACCATGTAGAGCACTACGTGGGAACATAGACATGCCATGGTCACCGCTCAGTCAGAGTGAGAGTGACCTCCCAGCATTTCATGCTGTGGCCACCCTGTCCATGCAGGTGGTGGTCGGGCACTACAATGTCCCAGCCATTGCCCTACACCCTGTGCAGAGGCATCCTGCCCAGTCTGCCCTGTGCAGGCCATACCCACAATACCTTGCTCCTCATTATGCACATCGGCAGGCTAATGCTGGAAACAGGGTAAGCATTATGGGCCCAGTGAGGGGTAGGCTGCCACAAAACAATGGATAGACATACACACACATGCACTCCTATTGCAGCATTGTGCAGAGAAAGGGGTGGTTGGCAGCCCTGCCCACCACACTGGCCCTGATCACAGTGCAGGCATTGCTAAAGTGTGCAGGAGCTAGTAGTAGTGCTCTGGTGATAACTGCAGCTCTGTGCTGGAGCCAACAGTCTGACTTTCCATAAAGCTTCGGATAGTGGAGCCTGTGTGTGTGGGTGTTTGTACCCCTGTTGGTCGCTGCTTTGGGGATTGCATATTTTGATGTTGTATCTGCATTGTAGGGTAAAACATAGGGACATGCTTTGAAAGACCCACAGCTGGGATCTGAACCTATGACCCTCTGGTCCAGCCACACTGGCTGTGTGTACTGCACCCCACTGTTGCCACAGAAGCACAGTAGTCCCTGGGGCTACCTTTACTTTTCATCAGACAGACCTTTTCTGTTGCACTGCACACCACGTCCTGGAACAGGGCATGGCTTAGGTCCATCGCAGGCAGGTGCCACTGCCCCCTTCAGAACCAACCCCCCTCCTGCCATGCTGACATGCCCATATGCTGTCGATGCTGGTAGTGCGCAGTCCCAGGCCATCCACTGTGCAGGTAGGCGGGTGCCTAGGGTGTGGCATCTGCAGTGGGGAGGCATACATGGACATCCACATATCCCCCCCATAACCGCCTACCAATGTTATGTCCCTTCCACATAGGGGAGAGATGGCTGGAGGGATGTCAGGTTGGTGCTCTAGCAACTATTGGCTAGGGTGGACCAGGAAAATGTAGGTAGATTGTGTCATGCCAGAAGACTGTGGAAGGGCTAGGGCATGCAATGTGGGTACATTGTTCCCAGTTTGGATTACTGGGTGTGTACATATTTCAGCCAACATGTGGTCAAACCCTGCACTGCCTTACCAGGGGCTTCAGTAAAGGGTGTTCATTTAGCTGGGTTTATGAACTGTTTGGGACACATCCTGGGGAAGGTCTGTGGACCCTTGTTAGAGTGGTCCCCAGATGTGCACTGATTGCCCTATTACAGGCATAGTGGTACATGTGTGACCATTGGGGTACCTGCTGGGTAATGTCCCCTGGATGGGACATTGTGGAACACAGACTACTGAGCATGTTTGACCTTTGTCAGCTGCTGTCTTGCTGATTTCCTGTTTCTGTGTACCACCTAGGCGATAGCCTAGTCCACCCTGTGCCCCAGCTGCATGTCCCACCTGCAGCACCCTACTTGGCCTTTCTTACTCGAACACTATGCTGTTGCTGCTTTGGGCTTTGCACATGTTGCTGTTGTATCTGCATTGTAGGGTAAAATATAGGGACATGCTCTGCAGGATACACAGCTGGGACTTGAACCTGTGACTTTCTGTTTCTGGACACACTGGCTGTGTGTACTGCACCACACTGTTACCACAGAAGCATGGTCGTCCCTGGAAATACCTGTACTTTTCCTCAGCCAGACCTTTTATGTTGCATTGCACACCACGTACTGGTACAGGGCATAGCCTAGGTCCACTGCAGGCAGGTGCCACTGCCCCCTCCAGCATGAGATCTCCCCCCCCTGCCATGCTGACATGACCATATGCTGTAGGTGCTGGTAGTGTGCAGTCCCAGGCCATCCACTGTGTGGGTAGGCGGTCACCTATGGAGCGGGGTCTGGGGTGGGGAGGCATACTTGGGCATCCTCACATCCCCCAAATCACCACCTACCAATATTATTTCCCTTCTGCTTGGGGGAAGGTTGGCTGGGGGGATGTCAGGTCAGTGCCCCTGGCAACTGTTAGCTAGGGTGGACCAGGCAGATTTAGGTAAATTGTGTTTGGCCTTTGTCAGCTGTTGTCTTGCTGATTTCCAGTTTCTATGTTTCTATGCCCCAGCTGCCCCCACTACATGTCCCGCCTGCAGCCCCCTATGCCCCATTTGCACCATTGCCATAGGGACCTTTCATACTTGGGCACTATGCTGTTGCTACAAATGGATCACTACTATCACATTTCTTAGGCTTCCTGCCTATGTTGTACATTGCTGACGCTGAAATCGTTTCACCCTCCTGCAAATTTATTTATATTTATTTTATTTAATGTCTTTTTTATACCGTGCTCTTTGGAATCAGTGCAGTTTACAGTCAACAACATTCGAATAGTGCAGGCGGGCCTACACTGGACTTAAAATGAACAAGGGATGATAACTTGGGATTAACGGGGGTAACTATGTACAGGGTATATACACTTAGCATCTATTACCTGGTGGCATCTTTACAGTATTTGCTTCTAACAACAGGTTTTCAGTTCCGGTAATGTTCGGTCCTTCATTTCCCCACGTTAGTGTAAAAGGACCCTCTCCCCGCCCATTCCCTACCCATTCCCCGCCCATTGACCCCTTCTCTCCGCCCTCTCTCCACCCTCTGCGGGACTTACTGCGGCTGGTGACGTTAACGTACATTTTAACGCGCGTTAATGTTACTTAACACGCGTTAACGTAGCCGCTGCTACGTTACCGCAGTTTAGTAAACATACCCCCAAGTCTTGAGTCTTAAGTCTTGGAGATTTTTGTGGCTGCAAAAATGAAAGCACCTGTTTTGCACAATGGCCAGAAGATTTTGATCATGCTGGATCTAGAAAAAGAATGGCACCAAAGCATAAATGTTTCCTTCTGATGCAGCCACAATAGAATTCACTGGATGTGCAATATGGTCTCCTCTACCCTGCACAAATGTGGGTTGCATTCCTTAAGACCCAAACCTGTACCAAACTGGGGGAATCTATGAGCATTCTTGGATGAGAAAAGAGAAAGCTGTCATATGTCATGAAAGGAGAGGGCTTCTGATTTATCCTTATTATGGCTTTATCTTTTGACTTCCTAGAGGAAGTCTGGAGAAATAGTGATAGACTTTTGGCATCCTCTGAACTGAGGCTATTTATCTTCAACTCTTCTTGTACCTCTGCTGGAGACAAGTAGGATCCTGTTCTTGAGTTTACAAGCACAACACGAGACCTGGACCATGGCACCAGATACTTGGAAATGATAGGAAATCTATATTGAACATACTTTTAGGTAAAAGTTGTTAATTTTCCTCATTTCTTTACAGAGCAATATAACTGATCTACAGTTTTTAGTTTAAAGTGGATTGAGTGTAATAAGGGATAGTGGGACTTTTTGTATTGCCCTGGGAACAGATGGAAGGCTCTTTTGATAAAAGAGGACACAGGTGTGGATGTTGGGTAAGGAAGTCTGAATGATTTTAATGGAATGTAGTGGCTGTGTGAGTGTACTAATTAAGTAATCTTGGGTAAGTATGACCACCATTAAAGGATCACATAGAGCAGGAGAACTCTCCCACCCTGCCACTTGCACTATTACAGGTTAGCAAGATATCAGAGCCTGAGATTAATGCCATCGCTCCTACACCTAAGGCACTATAGCTGCCAGTGCTAGCCACTGGATTGGTGCAGAAGGATTCATCCTCTAGAGAGGTTTCTCTGCAGGGTATTTGGACTATAGTCTCACATATTGAAGCAACCTTGTCTGGTACATTGCAGCAAATTTCTGTCTTTACTTAAGATTCTGTAGCTAAATTTGTTGAACAACATACTAGGTTGGCTAGTATGTATTCACACCTTAGCAAGGTGGAATCACGAGCTTCTACTGTACTTGCTGTGTCCACTTCTTCTATAAAGGATAGTTTCTCCCTCCATTGTCAAATTGAATTCCTAGAAAATCATTCCAGAGCAAGGAATCTTCATTTATGGAATTTTCCTATCACTCATTATTTGTCATCTATGTTATTGTTTCAAAAATACTTGAAAGAAGTTTTGCTTTTCTCTAATCCTGAAAATGTAAAAATTATGAGTATATATTATCTTCCATAAGTAAAATTTAAGAAGGCTATGGATGGATAACTAGACAAGATAGTGTCTCCTGTTAGTTTATGTTTATCTGAATTCTTAGGGGTATGTTTACTAAGCAGCGTTAATGTCACCGACAGTAAACACAGCGCTAATGTCACCGATGCCATGGTGCGGCGTAAAGGTAGCCATGGACCATTTATCATGTGGTACAGGGCACCCTGGCCACGTAACATGCGGTACAGGGCGCCCTGGCCATGTACTGTGTGGAACAGGGCACCCTGACTACTTACCACGTGGTAACGTAACATCCGACAGGAAGGCGACAAGCATCAACACGCCAAAGGTCTATAAGGGTCCGCAACCTAAGGTGCCCTGAGAGTATAAGACTCCCTGAGGGACTAAGACGTATGGTGCCCCAAGATTGATGGATGTACGGGTGGTAGGTGATAGAGATCTTAGCCAGCTGATATTGTAGTCAGTAAGTGGGATGTGAGCCACAACTAAGGTCACGCACTCAGACCATTAGATTGCCTGGATTGAAAAGAGAATGCATAAAATAGCTAATACGGAATATATGCAAGGGTGCCCGGAGCTAGGCTGAACCCACACTCTTTTGGATGGTATGTGCATAAGGCAGAATGGAAAAAACATGAAGAAAGAACATGTGTGAATCGAACCGGCCCTTTCTGGTGTCCAAACACAGTACACAAACAACTATGCTAACACTGCTAAGCCACCTGCTGTGCCAGGAATTATGAAGAAAGGGTCCATATGTATCTGCTAATAATGTAGAAGCAGGTTGATAGCACCACATCACTCCTGTAGGGTGTGGTTGTGTGTAAAATATATCTGCCATAGAGGCCCAGACCGACACCCACAGTCAGGGTTCAGTCTCCCAAGACTGTGCACTGTGCGGGTTATGTATCTGTTGCATTCACATTACCAACACACACCAATGGGCCACAGCTGAGGCTGTACTCTATGCCTGACGGGTAGCCTGGATGGAGTGCATAATGTAGCGCATACTGAAGAGATGCAAGGGTGTTTGGTACAGTGCTGAAGCTGCACCCCTTTGTATAGTATTTTCAGCAGCACAAAAGAAAAAGAATGGAAAACACCCTGTGGGAATTGAACTGTGTGCCCAGACACAGTGCTCTAACCACTATTCTAACCTTGCACAGTAACTGCAATGGAAATACTTTCCAATAAAGGGAATGCATGTATATTGTGGTGATGCGCAGGTAGCTGAGCCTTTTAAAACTAGGAAAAAAGAGTTTTTTTCTCATGAGCGGGGGAAGGGCTCACTACAGCATAGCTCCCAGGCAGGGAATGAGGCTAGAATACACACTAATAGGGATAGCTTGAAGCCACACCCAGCCTCTAGAGCTCGTGCAGGCAGAGAGGGGGTGGGGCCAGGAAAGGAAACAAGCTGCAGGATATTTAAGCTGCGTCACTCAGGAAGTGGGCAGGCAACGAAGAGAGAGGCAGAGAGAGAGGCAGGAGGGCTGAGGAATACAAGCAGAGGCACAGCAAGAGACACGAGGAAAAAGAGAGACACAAGCAGAAACACAGAGAGAGGACGTGCTCAAGGAAAACTGCATGCTAAAAGCCAGGAGGAGAGGCCAAGAGTCCAGAGGAACCCAGGGAAGGAACAGCAGCTTAAAGCTGTAGGGCCTGGAGGTTCAAAGGGGACCAGCCATAAATCCCAAGGCAAGTGCAAAGGTTGTGGGCATGAGTGGAGCTGGGGAAAACGTCAAGGGTATATGACTGATTCTGAGAGTGACAGCTCAAGTCCTGAGTCTGTGATTAGGCAGTACAGAAAACCAGTTGGGAAGAGGGTTTCTGCCAGTAAAGCAATTTGTGTGTGTCCTGAACAGGAGTGTCTAAGAGGAAGAAGGGCAAGAGCTTTTGACCCGGTAAAAAGGGGACCCCAGAAGTTAAAATGGGGGAAGCTTCTTAGGCTTTTAAAGGACGTGAAGCATAGCGTTCCAGAACGTGCCCCAAGCCCTGAGTGTTACAGTACCCCAGAAGAAATGGAAGTAGACTCATACTCAGACTCTCCAATATCCTCTGCTGAATCCATGGAGTGTGGGATTTGTATAAGCCGTGTTTAATACTTTTATAAGAAGCTGTGAGTAACAGGTTAAGAAGATATCTGTGCTGGTGTTGTTATGTGCCAAGCTGAAAAGCAGACAAGAAGTCATATGAACCTCATTGTTTAAAGCAACCAATTGTATCTCTGAAGAAGCCAGGCTTAACAGGGCTAGCGTTTTAAACCAGGAGGCAGCACAGGAGAGATATCCTAATCTGCATCAGCTGAGAGTAAAGGTCAAAAACTGTCTTACAGAAGTTTTTGGAAAACTGTGCATTTAAAAAGTGTTACACTGCTTTGTAAATGAAAGAAGCTGAAAAGAGTAATCAAGAGTGAAGTAACTACTTGAAGAAATATTGCTGAGAAGTGGAAAGGGAGAAAATATCCTATATTTCAGTTTTCAATATTGTTTGCCTTATCAAGGTCATTTGCCTCAGCAAGGTCACTTGCCAAAAGTTGGTTCCAGAAAGAAAGAAATAAAAGCAATTTAAGTAACAAATTGTCCTGTGTTCCTCTTCCATTCGGATTGCTGACAAAGCAAAACCACAACTACACAAAGAAGAGTGACGTCCCGTGCTCCCCACTAGGCAACCGCCTAGTCGCAGCGCCACAGGCGTTGTCACAATATATATTTGTATCTCCCTGCGACAATTCAGTGATTTGCAGCCCATCCTGCTGCTACTTTTCAAGGATTGGTGGCAAAGCGAGCTATGGCTAGCATGATTATGCTAGAGTATACATTGGTGAGTGTGGAGATGCAGCATCTTAGACAGGGCCGGCCCGTCCATTGAGCAAGAATGTTTTTTGCACAGGGCCCCACGTTTCAGGGGGCCCCGCGCAAAGAACATTCTGCTTTTTTAAAAATTAAATTAAAAAAAAAAAAAGCTGTCTGCTGCCGCTGCTGCCGCAGCAGCAGCAGAATGGAGTGTCCCGCGGTGCCGCCTCTGCCCGGCTGAGCTCTCCCTGCCCGGCTGAGCCCCTCTGCTCCGGCTTTCAGATACGCAAAGGGAGAGTGTCTCCCTCGCGTCTCTGTTATGCCTGCAGGGGCAGATGGGAAATTTCCCATCAGCCCCTGCTTCCCATCAACCCCTGCGGGCTTAACAGGAGGCGCGAGGGAGACACTCTCCCTTCGCGTATCTGAAAGCTGGCGCAGAGGGGCTCAGCCGGGCAGGGAGAGCTCAGCCGGGCAGAGGGGGCCCCGCGGGACACTCCATTCTGCTGCTGCCGCGGCGGCAGCGGCAGCAGCCAGCTTTTTTTTTTCAATTTTCTATGAGCCGAGGGGGGGGGGGGTTAGGACTGCTAATGGGCTATGGAGGGGGTTAGGACTTGACTTGAGGTGGGCTGTGGGCTGTTGGGGGGGGTTAGGACTGGTAATGGGCTATGGGGGGGGTTAGGACTGGTAATGGGCTGTGGGCTGATGGGGGCTGTCTGGAAATGGGGTGATGGGGGTTAGGACTGGTAATGGGCTATGGGGGAGTTAGGACTGATAATGGGCTATGGGGGGGCTAGGACCGGAAATGGGCTGATGGGGAGGGGTGAGGACTTGAGGTGGGCTGATGTGGTTAGGACTGGTAATGGGCTGTGGGCTGATGGGGGGGTTAGGACTGGTAATGGGCTATGGGGGGCTGACTGGAAATAGGCTGATGGGGGGTTAGGACTAGTAATGGGTTATAGGGGGGGGGCTTAAACTGAAAATGGGGTGATGGGGGTTAGGACTGGAAGTGGGTTGATGGGGGGCTAGGACTGGTAATGGGTTGGGGTTTCTAGGACTGGAAATTGGCTGAGTGGAAGGGGAGGCTTGAACTGCAATTAGCTGATGGGGAAGGGGCTTGGAATAGAAATGGGCTGTGAGGGAAGGGAGCTAGGACTGAAAATGGGCTGATGGAGCAGCTAGGATAGGGCTGGAAATGGGCTGTTGGGGGGAGCTAAGATTGGAAATGGGCTGTGGTGGGGGCTTGAATTGAAATGGACTCATGGAGGGGCTAGAACTGGAAGTAGGCTCATGGGAGGGGGGCTTGGACTGGAATTGGGCTGAGTGGAGGGGAGCTAGGATTTAACATGGGCTGATGGTGGGGCTAGTAAATGACTAGAAATGGACTGATGGGGGGCTAGGAGTGGAAATGAGCTGATGAAGGGGCTCAGACTGGAAATGGATGGGGGAGCTAGGACTGGAAATGGGCTGATGCAGGGACTAGAAGGGAATGGATGCTGGGTGAGACTGGAACTAGAAGGGAGCTGATGTTGGGGGAGGATTAGAATGGGATGGGGCTGGGAGAGTAAAATGGAGAGGGGAAAAATATTTTGTGTGGGAGGGATGAAAAATCTACACTTGGCCGGGTATTGGGAGAGTAAGTGGGGATTGAGGATGGAGGGGTAAAATTTGTGTGGATGAAATAGGAATGAGGAAAGAGCAAAAGGAGAAAGATTAGTATGTTAAAGCAGATGTAGAGAGAGAGAATGGAAAAAAAACTAGAAGAGAGAAGAAAGGACAAATGGACAGCAGACGATGGAGAGTTAGCAGAAAACATGAAGAAACCAGAAGAAAGTGGCTGGAGCAATTGCAACTGAAAAAAAATGCACAAAAGGTAGAAAGATATCTCTTTATTTTGAATTTACTAACTGGAATATGAAAGCTCTGGGAAATGTGCATCATTAACGTCTGCACTTTGTTTGGTACAAGAGGAAATTAATTTATAATTTTATTTCTACAGTGTTGTTGTACATTCCAAGTTTGGCTTTTGGGATTCCCAGTTTAATTATTGCCTTCCTGTTTCTAAATTGTGATTCCTTGTTTGGTGATGGTCTATGTTCTGCATGTGTAACTGAGCTGAGGTATTCTGTTTATGTAATTCCTATTTGACATTGCCACTTGTTCTCTTTCCCCAGTATTCTCTGAAATGTACTGGTTTAATATTTGCAGTGTTTCCTTTTGATAGGTAGGGTCTGGTGCTTTGTGAGTCCTGGTAATGCTGTCAGGATACGGCGGGTTTGCTATGGGTTCTAAATGGGCAGCGTTTGTAGTAGTTCCTAATGCGCCTGGGGGTTGGCACTGGATTATAGTAATGTAGAAATCTTTTAGTCTTTCTTTATCCATACACTCATTAAGAGACATGTTTACTAAAAGTTAGTGTATGGTAACATTATGCAAATAGTTATGCAAATAATGCCACTTATGCAAATGAGGCCCCGCACCGAGTCTCCACACATGGCCCCGCACCCCCCCTTGGGCCGCCCCTGATCTTAGACAGGTATGTTTCCAACATGTCCCATGTACATTCACTGCTATGTCTACAGCTCAGCTGCAGGACAGATCCCGTCTAAAAGCTGCATTGCGTGCATTGTTCAGTATGCCCCCCAATGTATTCCCATGCTCTGCAGGCCTGATTCTCATGTGCGTGTGTGTAGACAGTATGTGGTGTATTATGAAGCAACCAACACATGTCATCCATGACATGCCCTCCATCACATTTCTGCCTGTTAGTGTAAGCCATACAATCCAGCACATGCATATTGTGCAAAAACAGTGCAGGTGTATGGAGAGCATCAGATGCATTTTGGATGGTGTGTTTACAAGGAGGTACATGCAGGGGCAGTCTGTTGCACTTCTATCATGATCTCCAGTGCCAAATACTTCATAGGCCATCTGTGTCCCTGATAGCCCTCACTGTTGTCCCAGGTAAATCTGACTGTGGCATAGTATTTGTGCACATCATGAAAACAAGCCAGGAAGGAATACAGGAGCTGACATGCAGCTGGACCCGGCCCATTGGCCACTAGAATGTGGCTTTGCCAACACCGCAATACCTATGTTGTTTTCTGTGCTTGGATCTGTGGGCCATAATTCAGCAGCATAGTGGTGGAGACATCACTCCATTCAACATCCCCTGACAATATGGGGCCCTGCTGTATCAGCTGTGAGTGTGCCTGATGTGGACATCATGAAGATTGGCCGATTGAAATGTATTTAGCATTTGTGAGGGCCAATATGTACATGTGCACACAACATACACCTGCTGTGTCACTCTTGCACCGTTTGCAGTATGTTATGAAGAAGAGTAGCTATAGAAAGTCTGGATGAGTAACATGCACTGAGTCGCTATGTGTGAGTCATAGACAATGCAAGAGCATTATGAAATACAAATCAATGCAGTGATGTTGTTAACAAAACATATAGAATTGGCCTCCACTGGCCCTGTATGGCATTTGGTATATTACGCAAGAGTCAATTGTATGTGTAAAGCTAATTTTCCAATATAGATGTTGCCCGTGGCACCAGGGGTGCTGCTGACAATTTCACATGTGTAACAGGGCTACAGATCATATGCAACAAATAAGTGGCTCAGTTACATCTCAAAATAACGTACACATGCCATGTATGCCACAGACACCGTGTTACCTAGCTGCCAACAGTTACATTCTAGCAGAAGGCTCTGAGTGAACCACAGGTCATAAAACATTCTTTAAGGCTATGTATGTGTATGATGTGTGTAGATATATATGCACCTCACAGCTACCTCTGAGAAAGGACCAGATGAAAAACAAATGGTGTGCCTCCCCAATGACTGGGACTCCCTGGACAAACACATTGCACACACGTCTGATCATCAGTGATGTGCATCTTTATGTACATGTTCTGTCACACAAATGACTGAAACATGGATAAACATATTTGTTCAACTGTGCTGCTCACACAAATCTCTGTTACAGATATTTCTACACTGGCCAGTGATGACATTGGTGATCTGGGAGTGTCACTGTGGTGACTGAGCATGAGGGCATGCAATGAAGTGTCCTGCATCAGCACTGGAATTCTAATATTGCAGATGGCACATGGCTGATGTTCCAACATACCTGCAGGGAATGTTTGCACATGTATAGATGTTATGCTCAGAAATGTTTGTTTCAAGGATTTTAATCTAGGTGGTGTAAAGTGATGTGTCGGTGTGTTCTATGACCAGCAATTTTCTAACCCTGATGTCAATGCTGTGGTCATATGTAGGCCAGCCCTGACATATGTGTCAGCCCACACAAATGAGAGGGAGCAGGAGCTAGGCAGGTAGGCTAAGATGAACCTGATAACCACCAAGATATAATGGCAGAAAGATAATTGGTGAAAAGTAGGGCCATGCTGCCATGCACAGATTGCTATGTGTAGTGCATAGCAAAACACTGACACACGCCAACCATGTTATGTGCCCATGCCCTACCACACATAGTGTAGCTCTGGGGTAATGTTAGCCGTATGTCCATGAGCTGTACAGGTACTAGAATCTACATGCAATACACAATTCAAGCTATGTGTGAAAATACAGATAGGTACATCAGAAAATTGGCCTTGCTATGTGTGTGGCACATTGTCATGAGAGACATAGGATGGAGCATACATGTGACTGTGTAAGTTGTAAGAAAATCAATAATTACACACCTTTATTGGACAAAAACAGCTCAATATGTTTTGTGAAGTGAAAAAACATGAAAACTATGGTGCAGTAAGAATCACAAAATGTACATCATCACATGTCACCGTGTCACAACATATTTATGCACGTGCATATGCACACTGTAATTCACAACATGACACAGTGATACCCTATATGCACAGTATCATTCCTGTCTATGGACAAACAGAAATCAAAGATGTTGTTGTGGTCCACCTTGTGAGGCTATGCAACAGTGTGTCACAGCCAAGCACAAGGGTGACAAGGAAAGAACATAACACATATACAATGTCCCTTTGCTGTGACACATCCAGCTTGATTCTCTGTTGGGCCAAAACATTTAAGGTCATCCATAGAGGCATGGCAGTGATATGGTAAACAACCAAAAGGTAGATGACAGTCTAGAGTGGCAGGACTCAGTGGATAGTGTTTCCCCTGCTGGACAGTTAGCTACCAGTAGTCCGTCTCCACAGCTCAAATGCTGTGTGCACCAATGCTGTGTTTTTTCATCATTTTCCTTCCCTCAGACAGCAATGCACCCTCCGATGCCCTCCTCCACCACCACCCTTCTCCGCAAAATAACATCGGAGACACTTCATGCTTTTCCGCCAGCTTCTGCGATTTTTCCTATGGACTTTGCCACCCGCTCTATTCATGATCAAGCTGCTCTCTGGGACTCTCTTCTACTGCAATCCCTTGATAATCTAGCTCCTCTTCATTCTACTTCAGGACGTCCCCGTCCTCCTTCATCCCCTTGGTACCACCCCTCCTTGCTCACGCTTCGTTCTCAATTACGTCAGGCACAGCGTCACTGGGTCCGCCACCCCTCACCTGAGCATCACCTGCGTTTCACTCATCTTTCATTTGCTTATCGTTCGGCTATTTGTTCTGCCCGATCAACTTTCTAATCGGCTCAAATTTCTGCTGCTGCTAGCTCCTCACGTCAACTCTTTACCATCTTGCGGACACTATCGTCCACTAGGCCTAGTGAATCTTCTGTCCCTGCTGCCCCTGATCCTCAATCTCTCGCTGACTTTTTCGCCAACAAGGTATTATCCCTTCGCTCATCCTTTATCACACCACCTCCGCCCCCTCCTCTTTCCCCTCTGCCCACTCTTCCCGTAGTGGCCCCCAACCCTTCCTTACCCTCCTCTGCTACCTTCTTACAGTTCAGTCCCACACCTGTTGACCCTATCTGCTCTCATACCTGGTCCTTCTTTCAACCAGTTCTCACTGCAGAAGTGCTTCAATCTCTAACCGCTGCAAGGAAAACCACTTGCACACTTGACCCTATCCCTTCTAGATGGCTCTCAGAGCCCTCGCTTGAGTTAGTCCCAGTCATCACTACTATCATCAACACCAGTTTTTCCTCCGGGCACTTCCCATCTTCTTGGAAATCCGCTGTTCTTCGTCCCCTGTTAAAGCAACCATCATTGGATCCATCCGTTCTCTCCCACTGGCGACCGGTGTCCAACTTACCATTCCTTGCAAAGCTTCTTGAACGGTGCGCTTTTAACCAACTTAGCTCCCATGTCGAAGCTGTTAATGCTCTTCACCCTCGACAGGCAGGATTCCGCCAAGGCCACAGCACAGAGACCGTATTGTTAGCATTACTCAATGAATTACATATTTCTCATGATCGTGGTGACATTACCCTGCTCGTATCCCTTGACTTATCCGCAGCATTCGATTTGGTTGATCATCATACACTTCTCTCCCGACTCTCTAGTATTGGTCTTCGTGGTCCCGTCTGGTCATGGTTTCACTCTTTTCTGCTGTCCCGCTCTTTCTCAGTTCATATGAAGAATCACTCTTCATCCACCCTCCCCCTTTCATGTGGTGTCCCACAGGGTTCTGTTCTCTCCCCTTTGTTATTTAATATTTTTCTTGCCCCTCTGCCCCTGATCATACAACAGTATTCAATCTCATCCTATTTATATGCAGATGATATAGTCCTTTTGTTTCACACGTCACCACTCTCCCCTGATATCACTTCATTGAACCTCTGTCTTTCTCACGTTGCTTCTTGGTTATCGGAGAACTTTCTTCATCTTAACCCAGCCAAATCCTCAGCAATGTGGATTTCACTTAGTGGTGTCTGTCCCACGCTTGCACCCTCTATTGGTTCAACTAGCATTCCTCTTACTTCTTCTGTTCGGTATTTAGGTGTGACTCTTGACTCTTCCTTAACTTTTTCTGCTCATCTGTCCAATGTCACTCGTTCCTCCTTTTCTGCTTTACGTCAGATTAGGGCCGTCCGGTCTATTCTGCCTTCCAGTGCCCTCATCACGCTTGTTATCGCCCTTGTAATCAATAGACTAGACTATTGTAATGTATACCTAGCTAACCTTCCCAAATACTCTCTCCAACGACTACAACGTATTCAGAACACCGCCGCCCGTCTCGTCACCTTTTCATGCAAGTATGATCACATCACTCCAATTCTGCTTCATTTGCATTGGCTCCCTTTCCAATATCGCTACCACTACAAGTTTCTGATTCTTCTTCACCGGGCTATTTACACTTGCACCCCTCGTTATCTCGCTGACTGTATCTCACGGTATACTCCTCACCGGTTGCTCTGCTCCACCCAAACAAATCGGTTATCTCTTCCTTCTCCCTCACAAGCTCGTCTGGAACAGATGCGGCATTCAGCTTGGTTTTTCCTTGGACCCTCACTCTGGAATACACTTCCCACCTCATTACGGCTAGAACCATCCTATTCCCAGTTTAAATCACGGTTAAAAAACTACTTATTCCACAAAGCTTTCGACCTGCCCTCTGAAGACCCACCCTGAATGGTCCTGTCGATGTGTCTAACTAAGTAATGTCCATGTCCACGTACCTTGTATTTGTATGCCCTGGTTTGATTATTGTTAATTTCTTTTGATTTGTTATGATTTGTTGGTTTGATTATTGTTAATTTCTTTTGATTTGTTATGATTTGTTGTACATCGTTAACATCTGATGTGTCAAATTTATTATGAATTATGGTTTAGTGTCTTGCTTTGGTCACTGTCTCTTTTCCTTTCCTTTCCTGTTTTGAATTTGGCGTTCTTTTCCTGGACTGTAGTGTTAATCACATTTTATTGTACACCGCTCAATGCGCTGCTGTAGCGGTATATCAAATTTTAATAAAGATAAAGATAAAGATCACAGCTCTTTGAAAATCTGTTTATGCATCCATGGGTGTGCACATTGAGATGTGATGTCTTATGATGATGGGAGAATCCATAGTAAGGGAATGGCAAAACCTGGTTGTGGCACGGAGTCATGACACCCAGGCAGTGGATCCTATCACCAGGTTAGTGTGCACCCTCTGCATGCACCAATCATCCATGTGAATAGCAATGTCCAGCATATGCATGTGCTCCTCAACTTAAGTTCCATCACTGTATGCCACCCCTTTTCAGGGATCATCTCATGTTGTTGCTGTGTCCTCCAATATGTGGGTGATGGTGACCACAGATGCACTGTAGGTCACTTTTGTTGTGTGTGGGCCATGCTCTGTGGAAAAAGGAATAGAAAGGTATTTAGGACATACATCACACATCATGAGGTGTCATCCCAGTGATTGCAACTTTAATATGTCGAGTAGGAAACGTCTAACATTCAACCATTACATTTCCATAACACAGCTGACATTAAAGGTGTAGGGCATTACAAACTATCAGTACAGAGTATGTTCACATCTGCACATGCACATAGACATGTCCATGGGCACATGTTACAGGTGTGCCATAGGTCCCCATCATGTCTATCAGTGCTGCCGGATACTGACCTCTCAATGAATTCTGAGTTCCAAACCAGCAAATCACATACGAGATATATGATGATGTTAATCACACATGATCAAATCTTTGGCCATCTGCTGTGTGGTGCATGTGTTGGACAGGGACTGGCTGAAGATGTCATTGTGACCAAGCTTCATCCCACACATAGACGTGGTGTTTGAAAGGTGTTGCAGTAGTCTGTGTGCATGTGAAACCATCATTGCCTCTTGTCAAACTATACCATCATGTGTCATACATGAATGCTGAGGCATTCAGATTTGCCCTCAGAGAAAATGTATGTTATTTATCAACGCAGAACATAATGCATGATCGCATCAGTCACAGGGCAGCATCTGAAATGTACCAAAAGTACAGTGGTCATCTGTAAAGGGCTGATCAGACCTCATCCCAGAAACAAATACTGAACATTTGCCTGCACAGTGTATCAATACAATGTGACTCACAATCCACACACACTGTAATGTAAAACACATGTACACCTGGTAGCATTCCCCCTGTCTGTCACAATTTTGAGGTCAGTAGGAACAATTGCATCAGTCTATCCAAGGATACAATTATGTTGGCTTCCTCCACAATGAAATGAAAAAGTGTATGCAATGTTCAACACTACAAGTCCTATCAGCTCTGTACACCCACATCTTGGTAATATCCGCCAAACGATGGTGTCAAATTAACAACTGCTGAAATAAAGATGGCCATATAGATGTTAATTTATAGATTTATAGATATATAAATAGATTTATAGATATATCTGCATGCCATATACGTTTAGAGCAATATAGGTCATAATACAAGGTAACATCACACATGTCAAATGTTGTCCTGTGCCCACAGTATATGCATGGCAAGCGACACAACAGCATCAGCACAGAAGGCAGTTATGTTTGTGGAACCCATGAATGTATGTTATGTTAAATGCATACTTCTGATGCGACCGTGTATGATGCACCAGTCACACATAACTGCCATGTTGTCATCTATATGGCAGTTGGCAGACCAGTGCCAGTTCAGTCGGCTGCATGTAGATCCACTTGCCCAAAGTAGTTCCCTTACCAGTCCAGCAGGAGTGACAGCCTGGCAAGCATATTCTGTATAGTCACAAACACAGCAGAGACACATATGTTAGGATGTCATCCTGAAGCACGCAGGCTAGCATGCACATTTGTACACATATGCATCTCCCCATGTACACAGTACTTACATAAGAAGAGCTCCTCAATCAGATGTTGCCAGATTGCCACACATGTGTTTCTATGGCCATGTACAGGAGGGCACGCTGGATAATCTTCCAGATCCAGTTTAATGTCGACTGGAATATTGTGCCTGAGAGCTATGTTGTGCAGATGCAAAAGGCCAGAATTATCTATGCCACATTCAGGGATCTGTATTGTAAGGTCCCGCCGGTCTTATCCAGACACTTGAAGTGACTCTTTAACACTCCAAAGGTGTGCTCGATGACAGAGCGGCTGGAGGCATGGGCCTCATTGTACCTTATCTCTGCAGGTGACCGTGGAAAACACACAGGGGACAGCAACCAGGCCCGACACCCATAACCATCAACACCCAAAGAAAGAAAAGTAGAAAGTTCAACAAGTAACATATGTTTAAACACAATGTCTGTATGTACATGCTGGCACCTCTCCATTGCAGCTTGCCCTTCCCCATCAAACACACACACACACACACACATTATGTAGCTGTAGCATCAAAGATATTCAATAATGACATAAACACAGCAGCTTTTGATGGCATATGGCCCTTATCCGTCACCTCTCAGACAAATGTGAGACTTACTAGTGATAATAATTAATGTTGGCAACACACATATCCATGCCCATCTCCAACACATAAATGATCTGCCAAACAGAAAATGCATGAACACCAGTTGTGAAGGACTGAACCATACCTAGCACAAATAGGGATATATCACCAAGGCTGGCAGGTGTACATGTGGGTATCCAGGTCATGAGATGTGCAACCAGTAGATGTGCTGCCAACAACATGCTGCTGAATAGGACATGATGAGCACATCACATGTGCAGATATCTGCAGAGGCTAAAATGACTGTCAAATAGAGCAGCATTGTGGAATTTTGATCTAAACATCATGGCTGCATGGTATCACATATAACATACTCAAAACAAATGCCAGACAGATGTCAATGTTAAAACATAAAAAGGGATGTGAATATCACTCTGCAGAGAGTGACATGCTGAGATAGTAGTCACAGGTACCAGGTATTGGAGATTACCACCACCAAAACTTACATAAGGGAACAAGGGGGCACCATGTGCAAATGCTGCCCAGCCACAGAAAGGCATGGATGCTATGACTGTGCTGCCATAGCAGAAACACCAGTGTGTAGAATGTCATAGAAAATGGCAGTGCTCCTGCAGTAGGCCATGTGTTGTTTGCGGCTTGAGATATGTAGACATAAAGGTGCCACCCAAAACCACCTGTGACCCTGGCCCATCTGTGATAGTGGTCAAGCACCCCAGATCACCCTAACAGTATGCGCATAGTAGACAGAAAAAGTACCCACCCAGCAGGACACAGTCCTCATACTGTCCACTCTCAAACTATTGGAATAGTGCTGAGTAATGCAGGATATAGGAGTCATGGATTGACCCTGGAAACCTAGGAACCACATTCAGAATATGCATATTTACATCACATACAACCAGCACATTCAGGGAATGGTAGTGTTTGTGGTTGCTGTACATTGCCTACCTGTCTTTGGGTGGGACCAGGGCAATATGTGTGCAATCAATAGCTCCCATCACATGTGGTATCCCTGCAATCTGCTCAAATGCCTGGTTCAGGGCCCCCCACTGTTGCCTACTGTGAGGAAATGCAAGGTAATTCCTTATCCGGCTGATCATGGCTTGCAGTACCTACTGCATTCCACCTACTGCAGCCGCTGATGTCTGGAAGCAGTCAGAGGCAAAGAAATGTAGGGAACTCAGGAGCTTGACTAACCCTGGTATGGCATGAGACTGGCCAGTCTGAGGCTCGAGGTCAGATCTTAGATCCTCATAGAGCTCTCTAATAGCTCCTGTGCTCAGACGATAGAAGGAAATGACATAGATCTCAAGCATGCCCTAGAGCATGGCCCTGGGCCTGTAGAGGCATGGCTGTCTGGGGTGCACTTCTGCAAGCCTATGGTGCCATGGTGCCCCATCCCCACCCTGTGGATCTTACATAGCTGCAGGTATGTGTTGCTGTTGGACTGGACCGATGTCCATTGCCACTCTCCCTTGGACACCATCTCCCTCCTCAGGCAACCGGAGTTCTCCCTTACCATGCAACCACTGGACAGCACTCACAGCAAAAACAAAGTGAGCCATCATGGATGACAGCTTCAGCAAATGCACACTGCCTCAAATAGAGAGGGGATGAACAAATGATCAGAACAAACACTACACACCTGTGCATTATGCATCACACATAAGCAGTGGCGCTAAGTGGATTTTGTGAGGGGCCCCCCCCCAGAACCCTGCACATGTGGAAGGAGCAGAACGCAGGCACAATGCACCTTGCACATGCAGAAGGAGCTGAATGCAGGTGCAACATGCCTTGTATTTGCGTTTTGGGCCTTACACATGCACATGCGTGGAATGCAGATGCAAGGTACCTTCTGCATGTGCAGGGCACAGAACGGAGGCACAACACGGCATGCATATGTGTTCCATGCCTACCGGAGATTCATGGCGACTCGCCACTGCTCATGGGCTTGCTGTTCATGTGTTGGTATTGTTGCATGCAATTCGCCCTATGAGGACCCCTGCACATGTGGGATGCACACACCACAGGCAAAGTGCACCTCCTGAATGATCATGGGCCTGCTGTTAATGTCTCCCTCTCACAGCATATTTTTCGTAATTCAGAGTACTGGCACGAGTGCGGACATTGTTAGTATTTGCACCACGTGTCACACCTAGAATGCACCTCAATGTGTATGCTGATGCAAATTGCGCCTCGTGGTTGAGGAAGGCACCGTGCACATGGGCAGTGCACATAACGCACATGTAGAGCACCCTGTGCACACACATCGCGTCCAGCATGGGCATGCAGCAGGTGCCCTGCACATGTGCACTGTGCCCTGTGCTTGCACAATGCACCTTGCACATGCACACAGCATCCTGCACAAGCACACCCCACCCTGTGCATGTGCACTGCACTACACTTTGCACATGCATGAGGCGCACTGGTTATGTACAAATGGTATAGGGCATAGTGTAGGTGTGACACATAGTGCAAGTCAGTGTTCAGTCCTGAGAAGTGCTACTGCTGTTAACTATGTGAAGCATGCAGTGACAGGGGATATCAACCGACCAAGGTGCCAAAACACATGAAGAGCAGCCCCCTGAGCAGTCTGAGCCTTTCTGGAATATAACTTTATGTGCTTATCTTGATGAAGACGATGACGACCCCAACGCCATTCTTCAGCGCCTGTGCGTTTCACCAATCTCTAAGTTTCCTCAGGGGGTTTACTCAAGCACTTCCAGACATTCAATATCAGCTTCAATGTTCTAGCCCGCTGCTTTGACAGAAAAAGAAGAATAAGAGCTTATGTTATTCATCGTAGTCTCTTATTATATTTAAAGATTATATCTATACCTATATGCAAAATCTTTACCTTCAGAATGTAACTACAATATCTTGATCTACTCATTCTGAATGCAAGTCCAGCACTCCAAACAACGCCGCGCATGCAAACTAAAGACTCTATTTTTATTTACAGGATATTTAAAGACAAACAGCTGATTTTGTTAGATCAATGCTGTATTTTTGAAAAAATTGAAAGAAAGATGGACATGCTGGCCATTGTTGTCATGGCACAACACAGGTATCACCTCCATATATCCAGGGAACATGCTCACAGCGGCATGGGTAGTGCACCTTACATGTACACATGTAAGCACCCGCTCCTGTGGCAGTCTTCATCCCTTACAATGTGCACCCTAATTGTGGGCTGTGGGGTAGGCTTGACATGTTTTTGGCCCAACCATCCCCCAGGACCATACATGGATTGGTGCTGCAGGCTCATTGCTTCATACCTGTACCCAATGAGTGACCCCCAACACAACAGTGGATCGATTCATTGAACCACACCTATCCCTGACACACTGTATGTTCCCCTATTCCACAGCTCTGTCATGGCTCTGCTAATCTCCTGTATATTGTGCCATGTGTGCACTCATAGGCATGTCCTGGGCTCCAGGCATGTGGGTCCAGTGTGCACAACATAGCAAGCAACAAGTCCCCTGTTGTGGCAGTGAGGGATGCACCACCTGGGGGGAGGGCCTAGGATGTTGCATTCAGCACTCTGCATACCCATCCCCCACTGCAAGCTGTGTAGACTGCACCATGTATCTGACACATGTGTGTCAGTCGGCAACACAGGGAAATGATGATATGTGTATAACAATGTGCAAGTGCATGACCTAATAAAACACACATAACTAGTCCATTGGCACAAAACGATTAAAAAATATATATTTACAAAAAATAAAGTACAAAATTGTCATAATAAAAAGCATAAAAGCTCTTGCAGCCACTGGCCTCATACATATCTATGTACAAAATATGACAAAAGAAATAAAAACAACATTTATATGTACATACAGAACACAATGCCAGCATTGGTGGTAGTGGCATCTCAGCCCACAACCCCCCTATGCTTTGTGCTGTGGCATCACCTGGGACACAGGAATGCAGAGGGCAGGATTGCGGCCACCTCCCCATGTTGTCTAATTCTGCTGGGCACCACCATGACCTGATGGCTCATGGGCTGCAGAGGCCTCAACCACCTCCCTTAGCCTCCACAGCTCATGAGCCATCTGAACCATGATTCCACCACCTACTCCATGATCCATGTCTGGGCACGCTGGCCCAGAGAGATGGCAAGCAGTGCCGCAGACAGGGTGTGGTCACGTTTGTCCCCCCCAGGCCCCATGTGTATGGGGTATGAGTTGAGGTGTCTGCCCGCCCCCTGTCTGCAGCACTGCTTGCCACCGCTTCAGCTGCCCATAACCCAGGGCCATTGGTCAGGTGGAAGGGACCCCCAGGGCCCTCTGCAGTCCTGTGTGCCAGTGGCTGGCCACAACCGGGGCAGTGGTGCAGGGTGGCCCCCTGGTGATGTGAGAATATGGCCACCCTGGCACCAACACCTCCTCTCCCCACTCCACATCCCACAACACCAGCGGGGCATCCTGCCTCACACCCTCCCCCCTACCACATCCCCAGACCCCACCTCTCCTTCCTCCCCCTCTCCCTCCACCTTTCCCTCTCCTGCCACCACACATCCTCCCACTCCTTCACCTACTCCCCTACCTCCCCCTCCCCCTCACCCATCTCCTCTGCCTCCTTCTCCACCAATCCCACCTCCGAAATCTCACCCTCCTCAACCTCCTCCTCCTCCTCTTCCACCGCTGCCTCCTCATCCTTCTCCTCCACTGATGCCTCCTCCTCCTCTGCCTCCTCCAAATCTTCTTCATGTGGCTCAGGAGCTGCCTGTGGCAGTGCTCCTCCAACTGTGGGTTCTGTAAATAGAAATAGAGAATGTTGCATCAGCCACATGTTCATTGCTCCAGGGCAAATAGCAACAGACACAACGCCTGCAAGCATGGTACATAACTAGTGCCACATCAAACACACAGCAGATCAACCATGCACACCAGGGTATGCAGTGACCCCAGAACTGACAGGATCTAAGCTGCACACGCATATGCATACAAGGGGTGTGCTTATGACGGACAAGGGGTTTTGAACTGAGATAGCAGTGTTGGCTGATTCAGGGTGATCTGGGGCCCTGCAGGTGTGTTCGTGTATAGGTTCCAACCTGCCCTCACACTACAGATGCCAGCCCCCCAAAACAATGCCACATGGGGTCCCCTGTGGTGCATGCACAGAACGGGGGGGGGGGAGGGGGATGGTGTTTGAACACCAATACTGTGTGGTCCCCAGTTACATGTGTATGGTATGGGCAGGGAGGCTAGATGTGTGGCCTTCAGTGTGCATGTTTCCATACATATGAAGGTGATGTCTGATAACCTCTTTTGATGTCTGAGTGGGACTGTGAGGTGACCTGGCTAAGGTCTGCTACCATTGTGCTGCTCATAGCAGAGGTGACTGACACATCTGGGGTTTGCCAAGACCATAGGGGTGACAGCTAGAACACAGGTGGTGTACAGCACTGAGGGGGTGAAAGCATGTTTTTACCTGTCATTGTGCCCACTGTAGAAATAGGCACCTTACTTGTGTGCTTGTGGTGTTATGTGTGGCAGCTCTGTGTGTCACTGTGATATGATAGGCAGGTCATGGGTGACAGTTGGATGCGTATTACACTGATGAGAGTCAAGCAGTGATATGGACATGTTGGCATATTGGAGAGATGAGGAGGGATGGGTACACTGGTGGGTGGTGCAGGGATATAGTATGAGGTGACAGCTATGTTCTGTTTCAGACAGCATGTATACAACCCAGCAGCAATGGGAGGTGGCCAGGCAAGGTGCATAGGATAAGAACATAAGAACATGAGATATGCCATACTGGGTCAGACCAAGGTCCATCAAGCCCAGTACCCTGTTTCCAACAGTGGCCAATCTAGGTCATATGTACATAGCAGTTTCCCCAAAAGACACAGGTTCCACAATGCTTGTATTGGGTCAAGCATTGATATCCCGGGTCCCTTCTTAATAATGGTTTATGGACCTTTCCTCCAGAAACTTGTCCAAACCTTTTTTAAACCCAGCTACACTAACAGCCTTTACTACATCCCCTGGTAACAAATTCCAGAGTTTGATTACACATTGAGTGAAAAAATATTTTCTTTTATTAGTCTTAAATAGTTTACCCTGTAGCTTCACTGCATGTTCCCTAGTCTTTCTATATTCTGATAATGTAAACAATTGATCTACGTTTACCCGTTCTACTCCATTCATTAATTTATAGACTTCTATCATATCTCCCCTCAGCCGTCTCTTTTCCAGATTAAAGAGCCCTAACCTTTTTAGCCTTTCTTCATAGGGGTATCCTTCCATCCCCTTTACCATTTTGGTGGCTCTTCTCTGAAACCTTTTCTAATAATGCTAAATCCTTTATAAGATACAGCGACCAGAATTGCACACAATATTCAAGGTACGGTCTTACCATGGAACGATATAGAGGCATTATAATATCCTTTGTTTTATTTTCCATTCCTTTCCTTATGATACCTAGCATTCTATTTGCTCTCTTGGCCACCGCTGCACAATGGGCCGAGGGTTTTAACATGTTATCCACAATGACGCTTAAATCTTTTTTCCTGGGTGGTAGTTCTAATGTGGAACCTTGCATCGTGTAACCATAGTTTGGGTTGTTCTTCCCTAGGTGCATAACTTTGCACTTGTCCACATTAAATTTCATCTGCCATTTTGATGCCCAGTCTTCCAATTTATCAAGATCCTCTTGCAGTTTTCCACAATCCTCTTTGGGTTTTAACAACTTTAAATAGTTTTGTGTCATCTACAAATTTGATAACCTCAGTCGTTATTCCCTTTTCCAGGTTATTTATGAATATGTCAAAAAGCAGCAGACCCAGCCCAGATCCCTGCGGTACACCACAATTCACCTTTCTCCATTGGGAAAATTGGCCATTTAGCCCTACCCTCTGCTTTTCTTTATCTTTATCTTTAATTGTTGCTTGATATACCGCCCAGGTAAGCGCATCAGGGCGGTGTACAATACAATCAATAAAAACAGGAAAGGAAAAGAACGCCATTATTCAGACAGGACAGAGAGAGGTGGAGAAAGACAAATGATCAGGAAAGAAATAAGTCAAAAGAAATACTGATAGAGAAACCGGTCTTAGTGGTCTGGGAGGTCAAAGGCCTGCTGGAAAAGATGGGTTTTGAGTGAGCACTTAAATCTTTGAAAAGATAGCTCAGTACGGAGAGCAACCAGAAGTGAGTTCCAGAGGGCCGGGGCTAGAAAGTAAAAAGCGGAATGACGTGTTGTTTCTAGGTGAACTGAGGATGGGGCGGGAAGAAAGAGACGATAACCATGTGCTGAACGAAGGAGATGGGGGGAAGGCTGCAGATGGATGGAATCTGCTAAATACTGGGGAGAGCCGGTATGTAATGCTTTATGGGTGAGTATGAGAATTTTGTAATGGAAACGGAACCTGAGTGGAAGCCAGTGGGGGGGGGGGGGTGATGTGATCACGGGGAGAAGAATGGGTGAGCAAACGTGCGGCTGTATTCTGAACCAATTGAAGACGCTGGAGCTGATATTGTGGAAGACCTGCTAAAATGGTATTGCAATAGTCCATCCTCGAGAGCACTAGAGAAATGACTAAAGAGGTGAGAGAGGAAGGAGGGAGGAAAGGGCAGACAGCTCAGATCTGACGTAGAAAAAAGAAGGAGCGACGAATGAGTGTGGAAATATGATGGTGGAACGAGAGGGAGACATCAAGGGTGACTCCAAGATATCGGAGGGTAGAGACTAAAGGAATAGGAGTGTAAAGAAAGAGAGGAGAACAAGTAGGTGGGGATATGCTAAAGGAAAGCCGAAGTGCGGCTGATTTAGAAGGGTTAATGTGGAGAAAGTTATTGTTGATCCATGTAGCAATACGGGTGAGACAGAGGTTAAGGGGCAGAAAGATCTGGTGAGAAAGAACTGGTGTGGTGCACAAGAAGAATGTTGTCAGCATAGAAGTATCCAGAAATCTCTGACTGCTGAACAATAAGTGCAAGGGGGGCAAGAAAAATGTTGAAAAGAAGAGGAGCAAGAACTGAACCCTGGGGAACCCTACATAGGAGAGGTAAAGGAGAAGAAGCGGTTGAGCTAGTCTTTACTGAGAACGTGTGGGAGGAAAGAAAAGAACGAAACCAAGCCAGGACAGACCCACGAATTCCAAGATTGGACAACCGGGTTAGAAGAGTGCGATGATCCACAATATCAAAGGCAGAGGAGAGGTCTAGGGTCACCACAAGGGAAAGATCACCTCAGTCGTGGGCTTGATGGACTTCACTCAGAAGGGAGGTGAGGATAGTCTCAGTACTGTGACCCATACAAAATCCGGAATTACGTGGGTGAAGAGAGAGGGCAGAATCCAGATGGGCAGAAAGTTGGGCGAACACTAGTTTTTCCAGGATTTTAGACAAAAAGGGAAGATTTGATATGGGACGTCAACTAGCTGGTGTGGAAGGATCAAGGGAAGTATTTTTTAGAAGTGGACGGATAAGGGCATGTTTCCAAGCTGAAGGGAAGACACCAGAGGAAAGTCTGTTGTTGAAAATGTGAAGTATGTAAGGGAGCAGTGCAAGGGAGGGGTCGGATAGCCAGGGGGAGGGTATGGGGTCAAGAAGACAGATGGTTTTGTGGGAGGTAGTAATTGTCTTTGAAAGCTCTGCTGAAGTGATGGGCCAAAACGCACTCCAGGTATGAGGGAAAATCTTGTCTAGAGGAGGGGGAGAGGGAGATGCAGATAGAGGGGAGGGGGGTGAAGGAAGAGGAGACAGGGGAGGGGGACAGGATATAAAAGAAGCACAGAGAGATGTAATTTTCCCAGAGAAAAAGGAAGCAAGGGAGTCAGAGTTGGGTGCATTGGGGGGAGAGTTGGGGATTCCAGTGGAAGTGGACAGTGTAGAAATGGAACGGAGAACTCTGAATAGTTGTTGCAAGGAATGAGAGGCAGTGGAGATACGGTCGGTGTAGTATGAACATTTAGCCTTGTTGATCATTTCATGGTATAGTGCTTTGGCAGTGTGGAAGGCAGTGAAGGAACAAGAGGTAGGGTGTTTACGCCATGCCCGCACCGCATGGCGAAGATGTGTCCGCTCGAGATAAAAACCAGGGTGAAACCAGGGATGATGGGACTGAGGACGAGAAGAAGGAAGAGAACGAAGAGGGACAAGTTGATCTAATGTAGTAGTAATGGTGGAAGTCCAGAGATCTGTTTGTTCATCCACAGAAAGAGAAGAAAAGGGGGAAGGAAAAAGGGAGTCAGCGGGGGGAAACCTCTGCTGAGTCAAAGGAGTAATATGGCGTTTGAGCCTAGGCGGAAGTGAATGAGAGTGGGACAGCGGCACATGAGGAGGTGGAAGAGCAATGGAAAAGAAAAGACAAAAATGGTCAGACCAGGGTAAAATAAGTGAAGAAATACAAACTGGGGAGTTTGGAGAGGACATGGGGGTAAAGATTAAGTCTAAGGTATGCCCAGCAGAATGCGTGGGACATGAGACATGCTGGACGTAAGAAAGATTGTCTAACAAAGATAGCAGGGATCGATCCTTCAGACGAGAAGGGAATTCCGAGTGGATGTTGAAATCGTTGAGGAAAATAAGGTGTGGGGACAGAAGAGAAGCTTCGGAAAGGGAACCCAGGAGAGTTTCCCAAAGGTCGAGGCGCATAGATGGGGGAGCATAGACGAGAAGAAAAGAAGTGGAGGGAGGAGGGCCATAATGGACAAGGAGAGCCTCAGAGTAGGATGGAGGGGAAGTGTCAATACTGAAACAGAGAGCAGACTGATGAATTACTGCTACACCTCCACTGCCATGGTTGCAGTGGGGCCGCTGAAGAGCGGAATAACCGGGTGGGAGACAACGGTGGAAGATGGCATCCTCGCCCTCCCGGAGCCATATCTCCATGAGGAAGAGGGCATCTAAAGAGTTTTGGGTAAGAAGGTCATGTATTAGGTGTGTTTTGTTACGCAGGGAGCAACAGTTTAGGAAGGCAAGTGATAGAGAGAGGAGGGGAGCATTCTAGAGGCGGAATGGGAGGAAGGCTACCATTCAGCTGTATTGAGTGGCAGTCTATAAGGTATTCTACATGACGATGCAGAGCACCAGGGAGAGAACTACGTAATGTTGAGGGGTGGTAGCCCCAGTGAGCCGAATAGCAGCCATAGGGTCAGCAATAGAATAGAGCCCGCTAACGAAAAGAAGAAAAATGAAAAGGAAATACCAATATGTAGGGACAAGAAAAGGGGGGGAAGTGATCTGAAAGAGGGGAAAGTTCAAGGATAAGTACCTTGGAACCAAAACACCGAATACCGTTGGAAAGGGGAGTTGGACAGGAGGTAAGGTGTCACCCCCGTCGTCGCCCCAAGGAGCACGTCCTGCTCCTTGGATGTGTTCCTTCAGTGTGTGCCAACGGCGCATGCCGCCACGGCATGAGATGCCGCAGGCAGTGTCTTTAAGTGGTGGACTACTAGGTGCGCGTGCGCAATCGCGTTGCACGTGAGTACGTCGCTTCCGGGGTGGAGCTGTGATGGCAGGATACAGCACACTGGAAGGAAAATGAAAGAAAGAAGAGGAAGACAACAAATACAAAGGGCAAGGCAGGCAGGTAGGCAAGCAGTTAATAAATAACTCAATCAAGGATACAGACAGAGCAAATAATAACAGAAAACACCAGTTAACCAGTTCCTGATCCACAATAGTACACTACCTCCTATCCCATGACGCTTTAGTTTTGCCAAAAGTCTCTGATGAAGGACCTTGTCAAAGGCTTTCTGAAAGTCCAAATACACTATATCAGCCGACTCACCTTTGTCTACCTGTTTTTATTCACACCTTCAAAAAAACATAACAGATTAGTAAGACAAGATCTTCCTTGTCTAAAGCCATGTTGGCTGTCTCCCGTTAAGCCATGACTATCTACGGATTTGGGTGTGAGTGTGAGGAGGTGCAGGGAGCCTGGCTGTTCCGCTCCTGGGACTGCTGCCACGGTTTCTATACCACTGACGACGCCCTCTCCTGCCTCTGGATATCGGGTAGGCACTGCTGAGGTTATCTATACCAGCAAGGACCCTACCTGGAACTTTAAAACTGCGCTACAGTGTTTCACTCACCGGATTTGGGTGTGAGTGTGAGGAGGTGCAGGGAGCCTGGCTCTTCGGCTCCTGGGACTGCTGCCGCACGACACTGACGACGCCCTCTCCTGCCTTTGGATATTGGGCAGGCACTGTAGGGGCAGTTTATCCTCTTGGGTCCTTTTTCTTTATAAATTTGTTTCTTTTTTCTGCGACCGCGGAGGGTGACCACGGGGCGTGATCCGAAGGGGCGTGTCAAAAGGGGCAGGCTCTGCCCCTTTTGTGCCCCTTCGGCATCCCGGCGGCTTCCCTGCGGCATTAGAAATATTGAAGTAGTGTTTCTTTTTTTTATTTCTTGTTTTTGTTCAGCAGTAGCAATTTCAGATGGGGAAGAGAAGGCTAAAATGGGGAGCAAGGTGCAGGGTGCTGCAGCGAGTGTGGATAAAATGGCTGGCCCCTTGGATAAGCACTTTGATCCGCGTCCGCTGGCACAGTCCTCACCGGAAGGGGCCTCCCTGAGTATTGAGGGGAGGACTCCTCCACCCTGTCCTAGGCTCCTACCTTCTGTCGATTTAGCTGGGGAGTCCTCTGGTCAGGTAAGGCATTTTGATTCTTTATTGGTTTTGCCTAAACCAGTTTCCTTAGTACTATCTGGTCATGGTGCTGAGCTCCCTGTCTTGCCTCCAGAAGCAGAGATTACCTTGAAAGACCTTTGGGGGGCTTTAAAATGCATTGATAACAAGATATCACAAACGTTTAGTTCTTTATGCACCTTCTCTCAGGATACAGTTGCTTCATTGCAGCAACTTGATGAGAAGGTTGTATTAGTAGATAGGGCAGTTTCCAAGTTGGAGGCTCAGTTTTCTCCTCTACATGCAGCTAATGTTGCTGGTATCAAAGATTCTTTGGTGTTACATAACAAATTAGAGGCTCTTGAGAACTCCATGCGTGCATATCTGCAATTTCTGAATTTTCTGCATACCTCAGTTCTTGCACCTCGGATTTTGTTGGATAAATATCTAAAAGAAGTCCTTTCTATACCTGATCATGTTGAAGTATCTTCTCTTTATTATATCCCCCCACGATCTAAAAAGATTAATCCTGTAGAAGGAGAGCTCGATGTATTGGAGCTTTCTATTTCCAACCTGACTGCCTTTCTAGTGGACTCCCTGGACCTTATAAATTATAAATTCACGCTCTACGTTGTTGGTGACATTTAAGTCACTTGACTTGAAGTATCGTATTCTTAAGGCCTTTTTTAAGTTTAAGGCCGTCAAATTTTGTGGGCACACTGTGAATGTTTTTCCTGACGTTGCTCATAGCACCCAACTCAGACGGAGGCTTTCTTTTAGCTTTGAAGCCTCAGGTTCTAAGTTTGGGTTCTACGTTTTTTTCTCCGTTTCCCCTGCAAATGCGTCATCACTTATGATGGCGCTTCTAATGTTTTTACTGATAGCAACCATCTTGAACGGTTTATTTATTTTAGAACGGTGGGAGGTAATAGGGGTGAATCAGGGTGTGTGAATTGTTTGCAGGCCTCCAAAGATGAGCAAAGTTTTGCTTTGATTTCTTGTATATTGTTTTTTCCTTCTATTAGAATGTTCGCAACCAGTTCCCGTAATGTGGACTTCATCTAGTCTTAGTATTCTTGTATGAATGATCTTTATTTTTTTATCTTATGATTTTCCTTGTATTAATTTTGATTTGTTGTAAACTGATTAAAATTCATGGAAAAAAAAGCCATGACTATCTACATGTTCAGCAATTTTGTTCTTTAGAATGGTTTCTACCATTTTTCCCGGTACTGACGTCAGGCTCACCAGTCTGTAGTTTCCCAGATCACCCCTAGAACCCTTTTTAAAAATTGGCGTTAAGTTCGCCATCCTCCAATCTTCAGGTATTACAGATGATTTTAATGATAGTTCACAGATTACTAATAGCAGGTCTGCAATCTCATATTTCAGTTCTTTCAACACTCTTGGATGTATATCATCCAGCCCAGGTGATTTGCTACTCTTCAGTTTATCTAATGGTTGCAATATATCTTCTCGATGTATCGATATTTCCTTCAATTCTTCTGCACCTTTAAACGCCACTTCAGTCATGGGTAACATCACTACATCTTCCTCAATAAAGACCAAAGCAAAGAATTCATTCAGTCTCTCCGCTATCGCCTTGTCGCCTCGTAGTGCCCCTTTAACCCCTTTATCATCTAATGGACCAACTGACTCTCTCACAGGTTTTTTGCTATGAATGTACTTGAAAAAGTCTTTATTGCGCGTTTTTGCTTCCGCAGCAAGCTTCTTCTCAAATTCTCCCTTTGCCTGCCTTATCAATGCCTTGCATTTATTTTGCCAGTGCTTGTGCTGTTCCAGGTTTCATTGTTTGGCTCTTTTTTCCATTTCCTGAAAGATGCTTTTTTGGCAACAGCAGCCTCTCTGACCTCATCTTTCAATCATGCTGGCAGTTTTTTGGACTTCCTTCCACTTTTCTTAAAGCGTGGAATACAGCTGGTCTGGGCTTCCAAGATAGTATTTTTCAACAACACCCAAGCTTGATGTAAGTCTTTAACCTTTGCAACTGCTCCTTTTAGTATTTTCTTAACAATTTTCTACATTCTATCATAGTCTCCCTTTTTGAAATTTAAAAGGTAGCACTGTGGAGTTCTTTACTGTCCCTCCTCCACTAATTAAATCAAACACGATCATGCTATGATCACTATTGCCAAGTAGCCCCGACACCCTTATCTCTTGCTCCAGATCTGGTGTTCCACTAAGGACTAGGTTCAATATGGTTTCCCCTCTGGTCGGTTCATGAACCAGCTGCTCCAAGAAGCAGGATGTATGTACTTACATAGAAAGATAGGACATGGAACCAGCAGCATGGTACAGTGACCCAGGGTCCTATAAAGGTGCGTGTGCATATGGGATATGTGTGCAGTGGGAGCTGCCCTGGACACACAGCACCCATGCGACACATCAGTTCGGCATGTGCATACAGAAGAGGTTGATCAACATACACATGGCTGATGGGTCCATGTGTGGGTGCAGATGAGGCACATGTGGGCCCTATGTACTCAAGGCCCACACGGTCTCTGTCTGCTATCTAATTTTACAGCTATGGATGTGACGGGGACTGTAGGGTGGCTGGTGTTTCCACAGAACAGGGGTTGTAATTGTTGTTAAAGGCCTGTGCTACCAAGCACCTGCTGTGCAACTGTGTCCTCTAAATGCATGATCCAGTGTCCTTCAGATGTGTGTGTAATGGGACGGGTGCGATGCCATACAGTAAATGTTTGCTGTGCCATCACCATCTCTGGGGTGTGCATATGATGCATGGCCTCAACAGATATGCACATGTGGCATTCCCAGGGAGGAGCTGATTTGGAGCACTGTACACCTGGCCTGCCACTGGTCTGAGCCAGTTTTGCAGAAGCTGAGAGGCACCCAATTCAGCTAAGGGCAAACCTTCTATCTTCTCTGCTGGCTTAAAACTATAAATTCTAACTGTTGATTTTTGGGGGAATTACTATTATAGCGTTTGACTGTTGTTTTAGACTAAACTTGGGGGAATTTTGACTGCTTTCCTTGTATAGACTTACATCAGATATCGGTGTGTTCCCATGGTTCAGGAACAGCCTACTTGCCAAAGATACTTAGGTTCCCGCCCACCCTACCCCTCACCCCACCCACCCAGTCCACATCTTCTTCATCCTTTCTTCTTCTTCTTCCTCTTCTGGGACTGCTTAACCAACATGTCGCGTATTCAGTGCAATAACTGTGGTACTTTCATTCCAAGACAAATCATTTGGAGCCTAAGAGCTTGTCCTATGTGCCTCAGGTCAGTTGCCATGTATGATGAATTAACTCTACTAAGGAAAGACCTAGCTGCCATGCATAAAGAAGTGACTCTACTGAGGGAGGAAATGGCTGCGATGAAACACACCTCTTCTAGGATACAAACTGAACAAAGTCCACCAGAAAGAATCAAACACCCCAGGAACAAATGGATCACAGTGGGTTCTGGAAGATTGCGATCTGTAACACAGAGACATCCTATACATCAAGAGATATCCCTGCATAATGCCTTCTCTGCCTTGGCTAATGAGGATGCTCAATCCAAAGAAACTGAAGGGCCCTTAAATAAGTCAGACAATGCCCAATCTCCTGCTAAAGCATCAAATATGAAGAAAACCCCACCAAACAGAAAACTACTACTACTTGGAGACTCCATCATCAGAGGCACCAACTTGGGAACACAGTTCAAAGGAGAGAAGATAGTCATGTGCCTACCAGGCTCGACAGCCAGCAGGAATACAAACCAAGTTGTTGAAGTACTTAGCGCAAAAAGTGAACACTCCAAACTTGATGTTGTTATCTACTTGGGCACAAATGACCAGGCTAGAAACAGTGTCTCTACAGTCCAAAAGGACTTCCAATCTCTGGGAGAGAAACTCAAGCCCATTGTTAACACTGTTGCATTCTCAGAGGTTCTGTCTGTTCTTGGTAAGGGGACAAAAAGGCTGCATCGCATTAACAGCTTTAATACATGGCTCAAGACCTGGTGCAAACAAGAAGGATTCAGATTTATTGGCGACTGGGGAAACAGATGGACCAACAAGAGACTATACTGTGCTGATGGACTACATCTCTCTGTCTCAGGGAAAAGAATCTTAAGTGAAAAATTCAGGCAGTATGTGGATATGCATTTAAACTAGGAAAAGGGGGTGACGGATGTGGAAGGTCAAGACCTGCATACCACTCCCTGCAAAAGCAGAATAACATCAGAAATGGTCACATTTTTAAACCACATATCAAAAACAAGTGGGAAGATGTGGGCAGAACAAAATCAATGCAAAATACACACAAGCCAGGTAAATACTGTAAAGCAATGAACACAAATGCTCAAAGCTTAACAAAGTTCCAGACCTGGAAGTCCTAATGGTGGAAATTTATTTTATTTATTTATTTAGACAGTTTTGTATACCGCCTTATCCTTCAATCAAAGCGGTCACAACACAATTGGGGGATACATTTAACACGCGGGGATATGAGACACATACACTAATACTTACAGGGAACATGGGCAATGGAGGGTTAAGTGGCTTGCCCAAGACCACAAGGAGCATCTGTGGGACTAGAAACCCCAGTCCTTCCGGCCCAAGGTTGCTGTCCTCTAGTGGGATTTGAACCCCCGACCTTCCGGCCTGAAGTACCGTGCCCCAACCACTAGGCTACTCCTCCCTTGGATTTGGACATTGTGACAATTACAGAAACATGGTTTAATGAATCACATGATTGGGATATAGCCATAGCTGGCTATAATCTATTCAGAAGAGACAGAGAAAATGGAAAAGGAGAAGGAGAAGGAGAAGGAGTAGCCTTGTATGTCAAAAGCAATATTAAAGCTACTGAAATGCATGGGACATGGGTAAAAGAAGAAGCGCTCTGGATTGCGTTGGAAATAGGAGATGGCGCTGTCATCCATACTGCTGTACTCTACAGACTTCAGACTCAAATTGAAGAGATAGATAACGAATTGATTATAGATATTGCCAAGATAGCCATAAAGGGGGAAGTGATCATTTTGGGTGACTTTAATCTACCTGATGTGGATTGGATTACTCCTTCTGCACATCTGGAAAGAAGCAAAACAATTGTAGATGCTCTCCAAGATGCATCACTTGGACAAATGGTCATGAAACCAACCAGGGAAAGCTCAACGCTGGATTTAGTGCTCACCAACGGTGATAGCGTGTCGAATGTCTGCGTGAGTGCCCCTGTGAGCAACAGCGATCATCACACGGTGTGTTTTGAGATAAAAGCCAAGGTACAGGCCAAACATAGCAAGCTCAAAGTCCTAAACTTCAAAAACACTGACTTCAAAAAAATGGCCGAGTACCAAAGGAGGAGATGACAAGGTGGAAGGAGATAAGGGAAGTGGAATTGCAATGGGCTAAACTAAAGGTGGCAATAAAAGGGGCAACAGATAAATATGTAAAAAAAAGTAAATAAAAACAAGAGGAGAAGGAAACCTATTTGGTTTTCCAAAGAAGTGGCTGCTCAAATAAAGGCAAAAAACAAAGCTTTCGCAAAATTCAAAAGCTTGCAAACAGAAGAACACAGAAATGAATACAGGATCAAACTCAAAGAATCAAAAAGAGAAATAAGGATAGCAAAATCAAAGGCTGAGGAAAAGATGGCTAAAGATGTTAAGGGTTGCGACAAAACTTTCTTCAGGTATATTCTGGAAAGGAAGAAGATCAGAATTGGAAATGCAGGACTCAGAAGTGCTGGGAAAGGACTCGTGGAAAGTGACATAGAAAAAGCGAAATTGCTAAACAAATACTTCTGCTCTGTTTTTACTAAAGAAAATCCTGGCGATGGACCAGCTGTGACTCCCAAATATAAAAATGGGAATGAAGTAGATACCACACCATTCACAGAAGATGAGGTGTTGGAAGAACTTGCTAAACTGAAAGTGGACAAAGCCATGGGACCGGATGGGATACATCCCAGGATACTGAAAGAGCTCAGAGAGGTTCTTGCAGGGCCGTTAAAGGATGTATTCAACAGATCCTTGGAAACAGGAGAGGTTCCTCAGGACTGGAGAATGGTTGATGTCGTACCTCTACACAAAAGTGGTGACAGGGAAGAAGTGGCAAACTACAGAACTGTGAGCCTTACCTCGGTGGCGGGAAAAGTATTGGAGGTGCTCCTGAAAGAGTGAATAGTGAACTTTCTCAAAAACAACAGATTGCAAGATCCGAGGCAACATGGTTTTACTGAAGGACGGTCTTGCCAAACAAATCTGATTGAGTTCTTTGACTAGGTGACCAAGGAACTAGATCAGGGGCATGCGATGGATGTCATCTACCTGGATTTCAGCAAAGCCTTTGATACTGTTCCTCATAGGAGGCTTGTCAACAAACTCAGTAGCTTGGGGATGGGTCCCAAGATGGTGAACTGGATTAGAAATTGGTTGACTGACAGACGACAGAAGGTGATTGTACATGGAGCTCACTCAGATGAAAGGAAGGTGATTAGTGGGGTGCCCCAGGGTTCGGTCCTGGGCCCGGCACTGTTCAATGTATTTGTGAGGGATATTGCTGAAGGACTAAATGGAAAAGTCTCTCTTTTTGCAGATGACACAAAAATTTGCAACAGAGTGGACTCCACTGAGGGAGTGGATAACATGAGGAAAGATCTACAAAAGCTGGAAGAATGGTCTAATGCTTGGAAATTAAGATTTAATGCAAAAAAGTGCTGTGTCATGCACTTAGGTAGCAGAAATCCAAGGGAAATGTACGCAATAGGGGGAGAGAGGTTGGTGTGCATGGTTCAGGAGAAAAACCTTGGTGTGATTATCTCTGATGAGCTCAAGGTGGCAAAAGAGTGTGACAAGGCGGTGGCAAAAGCCAGGAGGATGTTGGGCTGCATACAAAGAGGGATTACCAGCAGAAAGGAAGAAGTACTTATGCCACTGTACAGGTCGCTGGTGAGGTTTCACTTGGAATACTGTGTTCAGTTTTGGAGACCATATCTTGCAAAAGATGTAAAAAGACTGGAAACTGTTCAGAGGAAGTCGACCAAAATGAATTGGAGCCTGCGTAAGAAACCCTATGAGAAGAGACTTGAAGACCTAAATATGTACACTTTGGAGGAGAGGAGGGATAGGGGAGATATGATTCAGACCTTTAAATACTTAAAGAGGAACGATAAACAAACAAACCTCTTCCAAATATGGGGAAGCTGAAAAACATGAAGCTGCAAGGTGGAAAATTGAAAGGCAATGTCAGGAAATATTTTTTCACTGAAAGGGTGGTGGATGCTTGGAATGTTCTCCCGATGGAAGTGGTGGGGGAAAACACGGTGACGGAATTCAAAACAGCATGGGACAAGCACTGCAGATCCCTTTATAGCAACAGGATAAAAACAAAATAAACTGAACCATCTAACTTCTCAATAAATAGGGGTGTCCTACATGGTGTGGTGGGTCCACCCCTAAACAAAGACATGGGGAGGGGTGGCCTGCACGGAGCGATGGGTGCACCTACTCTTGCCGTATATTTGCTGGGCAGACTGGATGGACCATGCTGGTCTTTATCTGCCGTCATTTACTATGTTACCACATAGCTTTGTGTGTGGTCTGTGTGGTGGCCAACAGGTCAATATTTTATTCTGAGACAGGATATCGGTCTCTGAATACTTTTGTGTGCCCCACTCTCATCTGCACCATGCCCCATTCACCCATGCCATGTGTGCCAGCACAGACATCACTAAATGTGCAGGTAATATCCTGTTTTGTTGCTGGGTGCATGGTCATATGCCTGCTAGTGCAGTGCAACAGGATAATTTGGCTATGGCCACTACATCATACATTCTGTTGTGTGGCACACATGCTGCATCACTCACCATCCTGTGTGGCCATCATATCCTCCTCCAGCTTCCTCAGGAAATCAGGCCTCCTCCTCCTCATCTCCCATTCCTTCTTCTAAGGATCCCCACCTGGGGAAACAGGGATGTATGCCATCTGTTATGTTCCAAACATACTTGTGGCAACTCTACAGCACACCACTCATGGTTATATGTAGTGTGATGATTCTTTTGTTGCACACTGCAGATAGCCTGCCCCTTTATGTGTGCACATTCCCACCATTGTCACAGACACATACCTGTAACTGCTGGACAGAGTCTCCATGTCATCACACTGGCATGCGATGGAGATGCCCATGCTACCACATTTGTGCACCAGCTGTGGGTCCTACCTTTGTACTGTGTGGTGTCCTGTTACTGATCACTGTGAGGCTGTCACATGGCAAATGATGTGGTCCATGTGGCCACTTGGAGCTGTTATGTGGCCTACACCAGTGCTCGCATACCTCAGCCATGTCCCACTGTACCTTTAAAATGCATCATGTTCACATGTGACCTTACATGTTCTGTGCCAGACATCCATGGCCACTACCTGTGTCAACCATGTTTTTCTGTTCAGGTGAGGTGTGTGAATGCTCACCATGTGATGTAATTAGTTAGATGAATGGTCTGTGCTATTTCACAGCAATGTTTGTCACTCTGGAAGAACATACCAACAAATGTGGGTGCATGTGTGCACTGCCAGCATATACATGTGGATACAGACTCCCATTACAGACAAGATATGCTGATAGCATGATATGAGGTGTCAGATGTTGGTGCCTTTGGGGGAAGGGCTAGGGATCATAGCTAGTGACTTCCAGCCTGTGGCTATACCTGGTTAGCATTCTTGCAATGTGTTGTGGGTCACTATCTGCTCATGCAGTCAATCATCTGCACATAGTCATGGTCTGTAGTTGTCTGACATGGAGACGGGCATAGTGCCTTGTCAGGCTCATCTTCCTCCCTGGATTTGTTCTCTGCTGCTATGCACATCCAACCTGGCTATGATTGCAGGATCATTACGATACCCATGGTTGGGCCCAGTGGTATTGTAGAGTGATCAGCCAGCCCTATGCTACAATACCTCATGGGGACCTTATATTGACATACATATCCTGGGGATGTGACCCAGGATGGTGGACAGAATCACATATTGGTGAACTGACAGATGACAGAGGGGTACATGGGCCCTACGAGGGGACAAGCCAATTGTGGGTAGACCTCATGACTTAGTTGTTTGAGTCTTTACTGAGGAAGATGTAGGGATGTTACCCACAAATAATGTGGTTTGGATAGGTGATGCTGTGGGGGAAGTGAAGGACATATCATGACACAGGGACAATGTGTTACAACTATTTGATATAGTGAGGAGTGGGAAACCCCATAAACCGTATGGTTTACATCCAAGGCTGTGGATGTAAAAAACAGAAATGCGATTGCAGGCCTGCTCTTGGTCATCTGTGAGCTGTGATGGCTAGCATCTGTGATACCTGAGGATTGGAGGATGGCCAATGTAACACCAATGTTAAAAAAGGTGTACAGGGGTGATCTGTGAAACTACACACCAGAGAGCCTGATGTTGGTACCAGGAATAATGGTAGAGGCCACCATATTGATATAACCCAAAAAACATTTAGATAATCATGTCTTAATGGGAGAAAGGCAACATGCCTTTGGACAAGGAATATCTTGTCTTACTAAACTACTATGTTTTTATGATGGTGTGAGTTTACAGCTAGACAAAGGTAAGTCCATTGATATGGTGTATGTGGGGATTCAGACAGCCCTTGCCAGGATCCCTCATGAGATACCTCTGGTCAAATGAACACATCATGAGATATGAGGCAGTGTAGTAATGTGGATAAGGAACTGATTACAGGATGTATTGCGGTGTGTAGGGCTATATGTGCAATATTGGCAGGGGGGAGGAGACAGGGTGAATACCCCAGGAATCTCTGCTTGATCCACTGCTGTTTGACAGATTCCTACATGACCATGACATGGGAATAACAAGTGAGGTTCACATATGTGCAGATGGCACAATACTTTTTAATGGAGTTCAGAGCCATGAGGATTGTTGATAATGATCAGTGTATCCTGCTAACTCAGAAGAGTGGCCATCCAAATGGCAGATGAGATGTGATGTGGACAAACATAACGATAGGCACCTAGGACAGAAAGCCACAAACTACGGTTACATAATGCAGAGTTCCACATCAGGAGCCACCACCCAAGAAAAGGATTTAGGTGTCATCGTGGATGACATGTTATAACCCTCCACCCAGTGTGCAGCCGTGGCCAGGAGAGAAATTAGAATGCTAGGCATCCTAAGAGAAGAAATGCTACATAACACCTTGATTATTGTGTGAAATTCTGGCCACCACATGTTAAAAAGGATATTGCAATAATATAAACATACAGAGAGGACACACAAGATATGTAGAAGGGATGGGGGGATTCCTCTATGAAAAGATGTGCAAAAGGATAGGGCTCCTCAACATGGAAATGATATGGCTGAGAGGATATATGATGCAGGTCTATGAATGAATGAATGAATGGAGTGGGACTCGTAAACCTAGTGTGATTGCTTATGTCATCCCAATATAGTGTGACTAGGGATATGCAATGAAGGTACAGGGTGTTCCATATAAAACTGATGGGGGCATATATTTCTTGGATACTGATGTGGATTCATACACCCTCCCAGGATATGGGAGCCATAAATGTGTGACATATTACATCTAGCTGCATGAGTGTAAACTACAAGCAACACCCCTTCTCAGGGAAGGGGTGTTGGAAGACTGGACTGGCCTCCCAATGGAGGTTGTGGGTGTACGTCATTGAACAAACCAACAAGGTCATGTGAGCAACCCAGTGCATCAGTGTCTGACAACAGTATGTTATCAAACATACCATTACCATCTCTTCTATCTGTGTAAGTTGTGGTGAAGTACAAGGTGGACTGGGTACACCCCTGAGGTAGGGCAGACCTGCACACATCAGCAGGCGCCTCCACATTTGGCAACTTGCTGAGCCACCAAGCACTGTGTATAGCCCTGAGATAGGGCATGGATAGGGCTTACCTACACACATCAGCAGGCACCTCCACATTTGCCACCTTAATGGGGCACGGATAAGTAGGTGGGGCCCTCAGGCAGCACATGAGTAGGGCTGACCTGCACAGATCAGCAGGCGCATCTACATTTGCCACCTTGATGTGTCATGGAGCAGAGGGTGGAGCCCTGGGGCAGGGCATGGGTAGGGCTGACCTGCACAAATCAGCAGGTGCCTCCACATTTGGCAACTTGCTGAGCCACCAAGCACTGTGTATAGCCCTGAGGCAGGGCATGGGTAGGGCTGACCTGCAAACATCAGCAGGCACACCTACATTTGGCAACTTGCTGGGTATATTAAATGGACTAGTCAGCTACATATCTGCCATCACCTGCTCTATTACTATGTTACCATGCTCAAGACACTTGTATGGCACATTCACAGATTGCAGTGGGAAACAGGGACACAATCAAAGGTCCCCATCCCTCTCACATTGTCACCCCTATGTACAGTCAAGTTCATACAGTTGGCCACACAATCACCATATTGCTATTCTTACACTCCCCCTAGATGTGGTATATGTCACACACTCAGTTCCATGTAACCTATATGTGGTTCTAGGTAATGGCAGGCCCCTTAACTTGACCCTACATACACAGCTCTAGATACACTGAGGTTGTTTACAGGCTTTCAGGTATATGTCTTGGAGTGGCCTAGTTATGGCACTGCACTTGTACAATCCAATACCTAATGTGTGCCATTAGCTGTGAATTGCTGTACACTAAGGCACCATATTACACCTGAGGGTGCTTGGTCAGTTTTGCGCGAGGAATGGATGGTGCTCACAGTGGCTACATGTGGTAGGCTGATGGTCACAGTCCCTAGGAAACATGCTGCTAAAAATTGAGGCAACAGGTGTTCCTACCATCCCCACATGTTGGTGTGCACATACATATATATATATATATATATATATATATATATATATATATATATATTGTTAGTGTCCCAATAAGGGATGTTATGCACCCTCTGATTGTTAGGCATGTAGTGTGTCACACATGCTGCTAACCCCCAGAACTCCATTTAATGTCATATGTTATACAGTGAATATAATCAAACAGGGAAAACCCAATATCGCTGGTATTCATAAGATACAAAATTAAGAAGGAATACTGCTACTCCCCGACAACAATCATTACTTAATTTTTGTCAGGCATAAACCGCAAGACAAAGAGGAAACCCCTCTTCCTCTCACGCAGTACATGCCCCTTTTTTTAAATTCACTTTATTCAAAAGTTTCTCATGCGAAATTAAAGCAAGTCCACACTTATCTGATCGATCAGACAAAAATTAAGTAATGATTGTTGTCGGGGAGTAGCGGTATTCCTTCTGAATTTTATATGTTATACAGTGACACAACAGCACTGAGACAGCAGGGATGCATACATTTTCAGTGCATTGTGTATGTCACTAACCTATCTCACCCTGACCGAGGCTTGGGAGTAGACTGATGGTTCACCTTCCATTGGTACAGTGATGCTACACATCCATTTTGTAACACTTATATATGACATAGGACATAACTTCTGATGGTGTGCACCAGTCAAAGAAATCCTCCACATACAACAAACTGCCATGTGATGCAGATTTATGTGACACACTGAAAGTTAGGTTCCCAGGGGTCAGTCTTAAAAAGCCAGAGGCTGTATGTGGTGGCCTGATGGGGACATAAACCAGCAGAATTGCATCTGGCAGCACATCAGTATTTGGCGCAACAACCGCATGAGCGTCAATAGTATATACACATGCATACAGATTGTTTTATTTTTTTGGGCCTATAGTGCACATACATGCATCTACGGTACTTACCAAGCTATGGGAACCTTGCCCCTCCTAGGTCATAGCAATGAGGGGTACTACATGTGTAACCATCCCCTTTACTATTGCAAGCCCATGTATAGGTAACATTTACCCCTCACCTACGTTCACAGCACACTGTTACGCACAGATGCTCGCCTCACACACCTAAAACTGGACAATATTTTTCCATGGTGTGACCGGTAGATGATGTGTGTTGCCTACTACCTACTATGTTGAGCTCCTTTGTTTGTGGTACCTGTCCCCCTGCACTTACCTCTCATGGGTAGTCCGACCAGGCATTGAAGCACCTTTGGACCCAGTGCTAGGCATGCTTGACCATAAAAAGGTCCTGCCTCACACTTGAGGACGGGAAGAGACGTCTCTGCTTGCAGCATATGAGCCGTCCAAGCAGTTCAAGATCCCCCTCTGTGAAGGGTGGCTTCCTCGATCAGGTGGCCATTTTGTCTGGTGTTTTTATTGAATGACGTCATGACGCAGTGGTCTCACGGAAGCACCATAATGCACACTACAGCTACTACACATCAGTGTGCAGGACTTTGGCTCATGGCACCTTGCACAGCCCCCAAGGTGCTGTGTGGTACGCAGCACAAGGTATGTACTACATGGTGCCTAATGGCCCGAGCCTTGCGAGCCATGTCGGCATAAGGTGGCATGTATAGTGCTCAGCACATACACTATGAATGGGGCATATGGCACCATGTGCGAGGTACATTTTGTCAGCACAATGTGCAGGACATTAAAAGCCATATGTGCCGCATCTGTGCTGGGTGCTGTACGTGCTGACCTTACATGGATGCGGCACACAAGGTATGGGGCGTTATATGACGATGTGCGATGAGTCCTCCTTAGGCAAAACATAAGGTGCACAGCACGTAGGTGACACACACAGAGCCTAACACCACGCTTGAAGCACATATGCAATGCTTCTCATGCATTTTACGCCACAAAAGGCGTGTATGTGCTAAGTGCTATAACTGCTGCCTTACACATTGGAAGCATGTTGCGTGGCACAGCACACATTCACACTAGAAAAGCATCTACATGTGTCTTCTGAGAGGGCACTATAATGTGCTTTGCATCAGGTAGCATGTCAGTAGGAATTGGACACATGATGTGTTGGATGCGTGGTTCCTACCCCTAACCACTGGCTACACACTCCACAGCCTATCTAGCTGTATAGCTATATATATATATATATATATATATATATATATATATTGTCAGCGCTCCCCCTTGTGGCCAGGCAGTTGCTTAGGTGTAAGAGGGTGCTCCGATCGTCCTTCTTAATGAAACTGGCCTTTTCGCATGTAGTTGTGTCTTACAGATTATAGCCGAGATTGAAGGTCACAGGAAAATTTCTTTTATTTGGAAAATAAAGTTCTACATAACCAAATTGAATTCTTTGGTTAGGAATTCAGCTACTACAAACAAAACTCAAGATGCTTCTCCATTCATAAAAACATAAGCCTTGATACACAGTCCAAGCCTTGGCTTTGTTTCTGCGGCTTAGTTTAAACACGTCTCCAAAATCATTCCTTTACAAGCAGAAATCTGTTCTCAGGTCTCCAGGATGCAGCACAGCACCTAACTGTTTCTTTCACAGGTTTTAGCCGCACTTTAACTTCCTGGTCCACCAACAGTTTAAAACTTATGACATTTTTTTTTCCCAAAGATGCTTTCAGACTTTCGTTTTCATAGGCATCCATTAACTCAAAGCATATTCAACCAGCTCTCATTAATTGCCTAATTAAAGTCATGAGCTTCAGCAAAGAATGTTCTCTCTTTAAAACCTCTGGGTTTTTTCCAGTTACTTTAAAACCCCTCAGTTTCTTACTTCTGACTGGCACAGAAAGAACATTCTATTTCCATATCAGAATAATCTTCCTCTATATAACTGTCTCCTATTTCCATTTCCTCTTCACTGGCTTCCCTCAGTGACTTGCTATCCACAGCGTCTGCATGGGAAGGCTTCAACTGCTGCAACACTGTTTTCAGCTATTCCCACTGAGATCCCTCGCTACATGAGGTTGTGGGGGAAGGGCATGAAAGAGCTTTCTTATTCAGAAGCTTTTTAAGAGCTTGTAATGGGCTCACCTTGCTAGCAGTAGTGTGTCTCCTTTCAGACCCTGCCTCAGATGTACACTTGCTTTCTGGTCCTCCCAGGAATATTCCTTTCTCTTGCTCCCCAACAGTACCTTGTTTAAAACAGGCTCTCCAAGGCTCCACGTTAGCTGCAGACGTCCTGTCAGCTGAACTGCGTTCTAGGCTTGAGCTGTCTCTGTACTGTTTGCAAGAGGAATCCCTTTTTCTATGGCCAGTCCACCAGCTTCTAGAGAATATCTCCTCCTCAGAAGATTCCTCCCCCGAGCTTGCCTCTGCCCTTTTCTCCAGCTTTCTCTCAGACCTCCTCCTGGATCTCTCCTCTTTACCATGCTGCTTCTCGTCTGTGCAACGTTGTGTGAGATAGTGCTTCTCTCTGCCACGCTGCTGATTCTTGTGACTGAAACTTCCCTGCTTAAATGTTTGGGGCTGTCCTATAGCTCTAGACTCCGCCCCCAAACCACTCCCATTACCTCCCTCGGTTTCCATGGGGACTGGGTGTGTCTCTGGTTCTACACTTCTGTGCAGGGAGTTTTTAGCTTTGTTTAGAGTTTTAACCCCTGCTGTGCCTGCAGTTCTGTTGGGCTCAGGGAAAAAATACTGTTTTTCCTCCTTTTCCTTCCACTCTAAACCTGCTTCACCAACACAATATATATATATATGTGCCTTCCTAGGTCCACACACATCTATATGTCTGTATCTATATAGGTGTGGGTGGGTGGGTATGTACCCGTGCAGACACTTGCTGATATATGGTGTATACCAGAAAGAATGTAAATATTAATGATATAGCATGTAAACAATTCTGAGCAGCCCATAACAGCCTGCTACAGCCAAAAATGTATATAGTTACCCTGTTTAACCCTGTATAAAGAACCTGTTTACTGTAAGTCCAGTAAGGCCCTGCCTACACTAGACAAATGTGTTACTTGTAAACCACACTGATCTCAAATAGCGCGGTATAAAAGAAACATAAATAAATAAATAAAATAAAATAGTGGGTTGGCTCAATGGTTACTGCAGCTACCTAGTACACAGAGGATCATGGTTTCAAATGCAATCACCACATCACATTACACTCCTTTGCCTTTTATGACAGGCCTGTGTGTATAGAATATGTTTTGTGTTTATTGCATGTCTGTTTGTATAACATCATAGCCATTTGGGGCAGGTAGTACCTCTGTGCCTTACCACATTAGTCTTCACTGTTTTCCCCTCAGACAGCCTTTGGCCAGCATATAGTCATTTGCTCACCACCCTAGACTTCCATGCTGTACCATGCACGCATCTCCCATCATCCTAGCTGATGTTTCTTTCTTAGGGACTGCCCCCATGGCCCCTCCTTCCTTTCTGCCATTGGTGCTGCTCTGTGTCACTTATTCATTCATCCCACCATAACTCATGATGCATTGCACAATCAAACATACTGTATGCATATCCTCCATGCCCAGCAGAGGTTCTGTACGTTCATATGAGGGCAGACGTTTACAGGCACTCATGGCATTCAAGACACATACAGCATCAGTGACCATTAGGTAGCAGTTGCAGAGGTCATCATGAATGGGAAGTGGGTCACTGGACACCTGGTCCACAAGGTCTGTGGTGTTGTAACATACACCTCTAGTTCAGCCACAGATCTACATTATACCTACTGGGCTGCATGTATGATCTATATTGCATACTCATGTATGCAATGGGATCATGTTGGCATGTCCTGGCCTTTATGGCAGGTGGCCCCCCTTGGTTCTTGGACAATGGCAGATATCACAGTATGGACAGCTATGTTCCAGCAACAGGTTCTGATTATGGTGTGGCTTGTCATAAGAGGATGGTCAGCAAAAGGTGTGGAAAAAGATGGTTCAGCAACATACACAGCAGCAGACACTGCTTTCACTGCTCATGTGGTATATGGGTCTGCTGCACATTCAGCTCACAGCCATTGCTGTAGCTTGGATTATCACCATGCCACAAGACCAATCAGAGACAGCTGCAGTCATCAGCCTGCATGCATCACCCTGCCCAGGGACATTTGGTGTATGCACACCACAGCTGTCACAAGGCTGTTGTTGCACACAGAATACTTGTGCACAGTGCAGCCTATGTCTGTGAGACACTCTCGTTGACCTGAGACAACAGGTGCAAAATGTGAGCTATCAGACAGACAACTGCAGCTTTGATTGACATATTACACAATGTGGCTGCATAGCCAGTCCAGGTTCACACCACAATCGTGGTGATGGTAGCCTATCAACATTCTCTGCTGTTTGCACCATAATCAAGCTGATGGCTCTGAAATGTTCAAGCATCTGTTCCATGTACATTTCCTCTCGCATATATGCACGCTGTAGCAATGATGCTGTTTCATGTATTTCCTAGCATCCTCTCCCATTCATTTGCATCACATTCTACTGTGGGACAGTGCTGTGGGACTGAGGTGCATAGTGGACTGGCTGATCTGCCTCATTCATGCTACAGATGAATGGTGCATCACAGCAAACCTACCTCTTCCATGTTTCCAGGTGCTGCGTGGCCCTACTTTGCGTGTGGAGGTGAGCAAGACACCAGCAACTATGTCTTTGTTCATCCATCCTGGTTTCTCCCTGCCACAAGACCGTGTTGCCATGACATGAGAGGCACAGGGAAACAGTTCCACTGCAGGTGTGGGAGTAGGTTGTGTGCTGTGCTGTGCTGTTGACAGCTGCTGACTGTGCTGATGTAGATGTATATAGTGCTGCTTGTTTGTGTGAGTGTGTGTTCCCTTGTTGGGCAAATGTTTGGTCTTTGCACATGCTGGTATTCTACCTGCACTGTAGTATAAAATGTAGCAATGGTGACAAAATCCATCTGCAGGACACAAACCCACAACCTTCTCCTTCAGCAATAGTACAGCCATCCATGCTGATTGCATGCTTTCCATCAGATGAACCTTGGCCAATATTGTATTGCACACGGCGCACTGGAAATGGCCAAATAGTCTGTGATCCAAACAGGCTGGGGTTGTATGTGTACTTTGGGATATCATGTTACCACAGGGACATGGTAAAAAACACAGGTCCACTGCCAGGACATGAATCCACAGCCTTCTACTTCTCTATACAGCAGCTGTATAGAGTGCACCACAGTGCTGCCACAATGCTGCAACCATCCATGCTGAGTACATGTTTTCCATCAGGTAAACCTTGGTAGATATTGTATTACATATGGCATAGTGGACATGGGCAAAGCTGTTGTCAGCTGCACGCAGGTGACACTCCCTCCTGCCTTACCCCCCACCCCATGCTGATGTGACATGTGCCATCAGTGTTGTTGTGCATGTGCCCAGTCCTCAAAACATGCAGATAGGCGGGTAGCTGGGCATGGCCTCCATGTGGGCCAGAGGCATATTTGGTGAGGCACAGATCGCTACCCCCTGCCAATCAGCCTCTCCAGGGTCCCTATCACCACATGGCAGTGTTATCCCTCCTTGACATGTGTATGGCACAGCTGTGTGGTGTGGGATTTGAGGTGTTGGGAATGTTGTCTGCAGTGGCTGAGGTATTCATTATTGAATTGTCTGTAGCATCTGACTGCTGTGGGACTTTGGGACATGCACTGCAGTGACTGTGTTGCCATTTCCGGACAACTATGTGAACATATGTTGTCCTTCCACTTATCGTCACACCCTACACGCCATTACCTGCATATGTAGTACAGGCTGCCAGTGTCATGGTTTTCCTGTATGTTTTTGGCAGGTTCCTGGGGAGGGTCCCTGGTGAGGGTCACAGTTTTGCACTGCATAGCCCATTGCAAGCATTGCATATCATGTTTTTTTTTGGGGGGGGGGGGTATCTAAGAGGCACATGTGCCATAGTTCAAACGCTGTTGGTCACAGGATGCAGGGCATGATGGACCTTGGTCAGACGCAGTCTTGCATATTTGTTGGTCTTCTGTTTGTATATGCTACCTAGGCAACCTCCTGGTCCACCCTGTGCTACTACAGCCCCCACTGCATGTTCCATCTACACCCTCCTATGTACAATTTGCACCATCAAAAAAGTGTCCTTTCATAACTGGCCACTGTGCTGTTGTTGCAAATGGTGCACTACTATCACTTTCTTGGGCTCACCTGTCTATGCATCACATTGCATACATTTAAATAGGCTCTCTGTCCTCACTGTGTACTGTGCACCCTTACCGCCAGGTTTTGAATGGCGGTAATGTTCCTGGTGTTAACATGCCGGCGGTAATGTACCTGATTCCTGCCCATGCCCTGCCCATTGACCCCTTCTCTCCACCCCCTCTCTGCCCATAGTGTGCTTAATGCCGAGTGTAACATTAGCGCGCCCTGTACCACGCGGTAATGTAGCATGTGTAACGTCAATGTGCACTAACGTTACACATGCTACATTACTACCGCTTAGTAAACATACCCCTCAGAGTTCTCTCAGAATGTTGTATTTACAAGAGCCACTTTACTGATAATCCTTTTGTCTGAAGTGGATAAGAATTTTATTCTCCAACCTTTTCTTTTTAAAAAGTATGTTATTTGTGGGCAGAAGATTAACATTTTCCCCAGTGTTTCCTAGCCTACTCAGTTGAGACAGAAGATTTTTCTGGATCCAAAGCCATGGGTTTTAGCACTATGATCAACTTTATCCTAAAATTTCCATGTAAATGCCTGCTGACATTTTGTAGCAAACATTATACTTTCTTTGAGCCAATGCAATTTGAAGATTTCTTAAGATCCAACAAGATCTAAATTTTGTAATAGGCATATAAGTATAAAAGGGTTTAAATGTAGGGACCCTTTGTCTCCTTTGCTGTTTTCTTATTGTTTTTATTTATATAATCCCTAGTCTCCCTTTAAAGTGTATTAAGTGAAAATCCAAGTTTGTTTCTTTTTATTCTTTTTTGGGATTCCTGTCTACATTATAGTGTGCCTTTTACATAAATGAATATTCAGTTTACAAAGAAGGATCATATAACATAGGGAGTGAAGAGTTTGTAAGGGATCATGGAATGGAGGGTATTCAGTCTATAATTTCTAATGGGTTTGAGGGTGGTCTATATACTAATAAAGAGACTTCAAGTCTCTTTCTTTCCCCTTTCTTCTTCTTATAATAGACTAGGCCACATGTTAGGGGTATATTTTACTGATATTGATTGATATGCTACTTTCTACTAGAAAGGATTCAAAGGTGTAAAACATTTTTTCTAATGTGATATTAATGTACTTCCTCAGCAGCCTGGATGACATTGATCCTGAGATGCATTAACTATACAGGTCTAATCATGCAAGGTCTTTTTTCTCTGCTTGTCTTGGTTATTCTTGTTGAGTCCTCTCACTCTTTTTTCCCAGGGATGGCCCAAGGCAGTTGCGGGGCCATGTGCAGAGACTAATTGCGGGGCCTCCTTTGCATAAATATTTGCATATTCACTGGGTCTCATTTGTATAAATCTAATTTATTTTATTTTAAAACATATATGCTGCCCATCTAAAATTTTAAGTGGTTTTTAAAGGAGTCCTTCACAAGCCTCTTTTTTAAAATTGTATTTATTTATTTAACAGGATTTTTATACCACCTTCTCATACAATCAAAGCGATTACATAAAACTCAATAATGTTACAGAGAACTCAATGAAAAAATCAGGTAGGGGTGGCATGCAGGATATGCCTGGAGGCAGAACTTATATACATGGCAACATAGTGAATGGGGTTAGCTGTACTTTGGGTTTGATCAGTGAGATGACGGGACTAGGTGTTGTCTTTGAAGTGGTCAGTGAAGAGAAAGGTCTTGAGAAGTTTTCGAAAGTCCTTTAAGTCTTTGGTGGTTCTGATTTTTTTTAGCAAGTTGTTCAAGATGGCGGGCACAGCTAAGGAGAGAGCTCTCTTCGTGGTGGAATTATTTGCCTTGGTGTAGGAGCTAGGAATTGGTATTGTATCTCTGGTGTTGAGTCTCTTCGGTCTGCAGCTCGAATTGTGCAAAACAGGTCTTGTAGAGTTCCAGCTGACAAGTTGTTTCATGTCTTGAATATGGTAAGAGTGGTTTTGTATTTATCTCTTGAGGAGACTGGAAGCCAATGTAGTTGGTATAGTAAAGGGGTTATGTGTTCATATTTAGGTGATCCTGTTATTATGTGGGCGGCGGTATTCTGGGCCAGTTGCAAGGGCTGGATGGTTTGGATTGGAAGACCATGGAAGAGTGAGTTACAGTAATCCAGAATAGGGGTTATTAGTGTTTGACATACTGTGCGAAAGTGGTCCTGGCTGAGAAGGGGCTTTAGTCTTTGGATAATTGCAAGCTTATGGAATATGTTCTTGGAGGTTCTGTTAATGTGTGCTTGTAGGTTGAGGAAACGGTCAATGGTGATACCTAAGTATCATACTTCCTCCTTTATTGCTATTATAGTTTCCGCTATGGATATAGATGCAGGGGGGAGGGGGGAGAATAAAGGGTCCCGTGTTATGAATAGTGCTTCTGATTTCTTAAAGTTGACTTGGAGGTTATTGGATGCCAGTCAGTTGCTCATTTCCATGAGGCTGTTGGTAATATTCGAGTAGTCAGGCGAGTCGAGGTGGATAGGGGAGTAGACCATTATGTCATCTGCATTGTGGATGTTGTGCTGTTTGAAGATGTTACATATTGGCTGAAAGTAGAGGATGAAAAGGAGGGAGGACAGGGAGGATCCTTGTGGAGCTCCTTGAGTTGAGAGAAATGGGGTTGATGTATTAGGACCAATGTTGACCTTTTGTTGTCTGTGACTGAGGTAGGAGCTGAACCAATTGAGGGTTGTACCGTGTAGTCTAATGTTGGAGAGACATTATAGTAGGGTGCTGTGAGATACAGTGTCGAAGGCCGAGGAGATGTCCACAGAAACGAGAAGGAAACCAGTCTTTAGATTGTCAATCCCTCTTATTAGTGTGTCAAAGAGGTGGATGAGGAGGGTTTATATACTGTGATTAGGACAAAATCCATATTGGTGTGGGTCCAGTGGGGCGTGAAGGTCGATGTGGTCTTGGAGTTGTTTTCTATTATTTTAGATAGGAATAGGAGGCTGGAGATGGGGTGGTAATGCGAGGGGTCTGTGTTGTTAGTTGAGGTGTTCTTTGGTATGGGTCAGATCGTGGCTTGTTTGAGTGCAGAAGGCATGTATCCTTTAGTAAGTAAGGACTTATGATTTTGCGGATGCAGTCCACAAAATCTTCTTTGACTGATTTGATCTATATAAGCGGACATTGATCAGAGGGTGCTGTACTGGTGTTTAAAGACCAAAAAACAAAAAGTCACCAAAAAACTAAGTTGTCTCTACAAAAACTATTTTACATTTGTCGGACCAAACCGATGGAAGGCAGCAAACAGACTCACCCTTATAAAGCGGTGGTGTCCATTTTAATTAATGCCAGTTCTCAGAACTATTGAAGTGTACAAGTGTACTTATCTTTGTAGCAGCAGTACTGAAAAGTGAAGAATGTAGTCAGGATAATCACATGATGTGCACGTTTCTGGTCAAATCATCACCCTGTCTCAAGTGCTATAATTCCTGCCATTCAATAAAAGTAAACTGCCATAAAACGCCACAACCTAACACGATGGATTTTCAAGGAGCAACTGTACTCCTTGAAAATCCAACACGTTACACAGTTCCTCCTTGAAAATCCAACGTGTTACACTGTGGCATTTCACGGCTAGAAATGGAAAAGCTGTTGCTTATCTTTTGAAATGAGATATAAGGAATGTAAACTACCTTTTGATATTTTCAAAGCATTTGTGACCTGGACTGGCCACTGTTGATCTGACTCAGCATTGCTTACTGTATGTTTTGCTCTTATAAGGATATAATAAAGAAGAAATGAATGCACATGCAAGTATAATAGAGAGAACAAGTAGAAAAATATAAAAGTTTAAAGAATGATATTTTAAAAATCATGGATGTGAAATTTTAAAATCACCTAAAAAAAATCCAAAAGATTGGCATGTGGCAAAATAAAAATGATGTAAGAAATCATGAAAAAAATTAAAAGGCATAAAAGTTCACATACAAATGACTAAGACTGTATGGTGGTGCCAGCTGTCTGAACTGGATGTGGCATAAGTAAATAGTTTAGCTCTGGAGGCCTTCTTGATTTGCATAACAGACACCTGCAAATCTGAATGAAGAGCTCTGAGGAGATGAGTCAGAGAATTAAACTGAAGGTGCATTTCCTCTGCCATGCCAAGCCTCTGGCGGTAACAGGAAATTGAGTTAGGAGGGGTATGGCCCTGCAGAGGGAAGGCTCTGGGGCCAGTGAGAGGCAGAGCTTGAGAACTGCTGCCGATGCTGGGGACAGTTAATTGTAAGACAAGTCAGTGAAAGCATAGTGGGGGGTGGGAGGGATGGAAGGAGAGATGCTGGACTGCAGTGGGGGGCCAGGGAGCAAGGAGGCAGTGGTGACATGTGCAGTACTTTTGGCGATCTCTTCCCTAATGAGATTAAAATGTTAACATTTTTAATACTTAATAAAATTTTAATGCATTGATCGATTCAATAATATGTTAAAAAGATAATTCAATAAATGTCCATGCATATGTGGGGCCTATTCTGTAATATAAAGTACAAACATACTTCACTTTATAGAATAGGGGCATACTGATGTGTCTGATCCTAGTCAAGGCAGTTACGCCTGCTCTAGACAGGTCAATAACACACCTAAGTTATACTATTCTATAACTCACATGTGTAAATTTAGGCTCTATCTAAGCTCCACTTCTGCACTCATCCAAACTGAAAGCACGTATCATTGGACTTGTGTGCATGCTTAGAGAATAGCAACCACCTAAAGGGTGCACACAAGTGCCCATTCGCACATGTAAGTCCTTTAGAATAGGGACTTCTGCGCGTATATAGCATGTAACTATCTTCTTGTCCTCAGTGCCCACCCCTTCTATTTATATGTTGCAACTAAATGGTGAAAGCTCCTGAAATGCACCTGGCCACTTATATTTAAACAGGTACATTTTAGCCGTATATCAACCTGTATGAAAAAATGTATATGTTCGCTGTTAGGAAATTTAGAGACTTTTGAATATCAATATGAATATTTTTACATAGTAGTCATTAATTACACAGGTACACTACCAAAAAACTGCCTCCAGTTTTGCAACTGATTCCTATAGATTTTGGGGTGCTGAATCCAGGAAAAATAGCCAAAATGTTCCATCACGTCACGTTTTCTTGCAAAATTAAATTTCTTACCCATATAAGGAATGTTCACATAATTTCTTTTTAGCCGACTGCAGTTTATTTTCTTGGCCCAAAATAGAGGTTGTAATGGTTAACTAACTAGAAACACTCCCTCATGATATTTTAGAGTGTTTTGTATTCATTTTATACATTAACAGGACAATTGGGAGGCGGGGGGCTAAATCCAGTACTCACGCTGGCGCATGTTCTTTCCTGTTCGCCTCGCCTCGTTCGCTCGCTCAAACACGGTGGATGCGACATGAACGTTCCTGTCAAATTTCACTTTCTTGCAAGTTCATTATTACCTTTTGTTTGCTCAGTCGTAATCCAGCTTTATTCCGAAGTGGTTCACTACAGTTGTAGTTTGCAGTGCTGTGTATTTGTTTTTTTTGTTTTTTTTTTAATAGTAGTTTTTATTCAGTTTTAACATATAAAATAACAATACAAACGATCGTGATATAGCAGGATACAAGCAGATGCTATTGTGATGGCTCACAGAGCCAGAGGTTGCGTCAACTCTCCGGACAGTTTTTGTTTTATTTGTGGGGAATGTACCGTGAAAAAGAGGCAGAGGAACATTTCTGCATTTATTAAAAAAGTATATTTCGCCTATTTCAGTTTGAAGTTAGGCGATCAAGACAAACCGTGGGCTCCTCACAAAGTGTGCAAGACATGTGAGGAAGATCTACGCTTATGGATGAAAGGTAAAAAACAAGCATTTCATTTCGGAATACCTATGATGTGGCGTGAACAAAGAGACCACAGCAGTGACTGCTATTTTTGCTCTTGCATTGTGAAGGGATACAACTTAAAAAATAAGAACGTAATAAGTTACCCCAACCTTCCCTCAGCAATTAGGCCTATGCCTCATAGCAACGAAGTACCTGTGCCTGAACCACCAAAATCTTTGGATCATATTTGTGTGGACGGTTCTGATCATGATGAGACTCATCAGATGGCTTTTCCCGATGAGTCCAGTACTTCCGAGTTTGAAACTGAACCAGATCCGAAACCTGAACTTTTCTCTCAAGCTGAATTGAATGATTTAGTCCGGGATTTAGGACTCCAAAAGATGCTGCCCAACTACTAGGTTCTCGGCTTAAACAGAAAAATCTATTGTCACCAGGAACAACTTTTTATTGGTACCGCAACCGCGAGACACAATTTTTGAAGTATTTCAGCAAAGAGGAAGATTTGGTATTTTGCAACGATATATACGGAGTGATGGAAAAGTTTAAACTCAAGTATGATCCTGCTGAATGGCGGCTGTTCATTGATTCGTCAAAAGACAGCATAAAAGGTGTTCTTCTTCATAATGGCAACACATTCGCTTCAGTTCCTATTGCTCACTCTGTTATTCTCCAAGAAAAATACGAGAATTTGGCCCTGATTCTTCAGAAGATTCGTTATGATGAGCATAAGTGGATGATTTGTGGAGACTTTAAAATTCTATCCATGCTATTAGGGCAGCAATCCGGTTTCACCAAATATCCCTGCTTCCTTTGCTTGTGGGATAGCCGGGCCCACGACCTACACTGGGGAAAAAAGACTGGCCAATTCGGGAGTATTTGAGACCCGGTGAGAAAAATGTTCTTCATGAGAGCTTGGTACCTCGTGATAAAATTCTATTACCACCTCTCCACATTAAGTTGGGTCTCATTAAGCAATTCATCAAGTCCCTTCCAAAAGATGGTGAGTGCTTTCGGTACCTTTGCTCAAAGTTCCCCCGACTTTCTGAAGCAAAGCTAAAGGAAGGAGTGTTTGTTGGCCCTGATATAAGGAAACTCATTTCAGATGGAGCATTCGCTGAAACGATGTCTGAGAAGGAAAAAGAAGCCTGGGATTCCTTCAAGGATGTTGTTCTCAAATTCTTGGGGAACAGGCGGGATGAGAACTATAAGGATATTGTTGCCAGGATGCTCAATGCCTTCAAAGAACAAGGCTGTAACATGAGCCTGAAAGTCCATTTCTTGCACTCCCATGTGAACTACTTTCCCGAAAACTTGGGGGCGTACAGTGAAGAACAAGGTGAAAGGTTTCACCAGGACATCAAGGACGCAGAGAGAAGGTACCAAGGAAGATGGAACACCACTATGATGGCTGATTTCTGCTGGTTGCTGCTGCGGGAAACCCCAGATGAAAAAATACGCCAAGCAGCGCACCAAGAGAAGCATTCGGGGGAAGAAGAAACGGGCCCACCAGGAGATTGATTGACCCAAGAATGACTTTAAAATCTAAACTGTGTTGACAAATATCGTGTTTTTACTAAACTTTGAAATAAAAATTTGCTAGTTATTACCACAGTGTCGGATCTCATTTATTAGAATTTTATTTTCACACCATTGGGTGTTTGTCTTCATGTATTGCAATGGTGCGGTTTGCGTTTTCTATTCTTACATACATACCTGTACAACATTTTTTGCACATTTCTTTGCTTTGCTTTGTGTCTAACCTCGCTCTTATATGCTCAATGTTTGTGCACATGTATGTGGCTGTTTTAAGTGCAGACAATTTTGCTACCATCACAGTGTGTTTTGTTGACAATTAGTATAAAGAATTCATCCAAGAAACTTTTATCTCGATCGCACTCAATCTGAAACGTTCACCTCAAACTGCTAACCCAATGTAGCAAAAAATCTGTACATGATGGAGCAAATTGGTTACCAGATTTGGATTCAGCGCACCAAAAAACGTAAAAATCAATCGAAACATTAGAGGCAGTTTAAAAAAAAATTTTTAGTGTACCTGTGTTATCTATGCTTGAGGAAGGCTGTGAGTAAGAAGCTATTACTTAAATAATGTTGTCCTACTATGTTTACTTCCTTGAGTTTGGTTTTATAATGACTTCATAAGTGAGTGGACAGTATTTGATGAAAAGGTTCTCAGCCAATGAATTGCTTCCAGCAACCACTTTCTTCTTTCCCTTGTTCATGAAATTCCAGAAATGTAATCCATATGAGATATTAAATGTTTCACGGGGGTTCCAGACATCAAAATACCGTCTCCATGCTGGATAGGGAATGGGATAGAATCGTTGTGGGTTAAAAATTGAAATATTCCTACATGTGCTATCTTCTATACCCTTAAAAACTGGCAACTCACATTGCCTTGCTAACACTCTTGTAAGTAGTTGGGGGCCTTGTTGTCCCCATATTGCGCCTCTGTAGTTCTTCACAAAGTCTTCCATAGAGTCCCAAAGATATTGATAACGCCTTTGGAAACCAAATATCCCATTGCTGCAATCTCGAGATCCTTGAGCTGCTAGGAAATTTACTTCTGGGATAGGCCTGATGGATATTATATCTGTGTCCATGTAAATCCCACCATACTTCCAAACCATTGCTAGCCTGAAGCCATCAGCACTGACATGTGTCCAAAAAATCTCCTTGGCTGGATCCACCTATAAATCAAAAATGCAAAGTTGTTACTCATTTGCTAGTTTTTTTTTCATTATCTACAAAAGGTCAGGACCAGATTAACATGTATTGCAGTATATGCTACACTAAGAAGTATGTTTACTAAAGAATGCTAGCTGTCTTTGTGGCACAAATGTGGGATCGCTATGCAAAGGAGACAGCTAACATGGGAGAACTACAGCTACCATGGGCCTTTTTCTGTGGTAGCTGCATTTCCCCTAGTGGTTGCTTGAATGGGCACAGAAAGGACCTTCCAATTTCAAGCAACTACTGCAGACATTCACATCACACAATAGTAGTTCTTTCTGTGGGGTTCATAGATGCAGCTATCCTACCTCAATCAGGGCCGGCCCGTCCATTGAGCAAGAATGTTTTTTGCACAGGGCCCTGCGTTTCAGGGGGCCCTGCGCAAAGAACATTCTGCTTTTTTCAAAACTAAATTTAAAAAAAAAAACCGCTGTCAGCTACCGCTGCTGCCACGGCAGAATGGACTGTCCCACGGGGCCCCCTCTGCCCGGCTGAATCCCTCCCTCCCTCCGTGCCGGCTGAGCCCCTCCGTGCCGGCTTTGAGAGTCGCGAAGGAAGAGTGTCTCCCTCGCGTCTCTGTTAAGCCCGCAGGGGCTCAGCCCCTGCGGGCTTAACAGAGACGCGAGGGAGACACTCTCCCTTCGCGACTCTCAAAGCCGGCACGGAGGGAGGGAGAGAGGGGGGAGGGATTCAGCCGGGCAGAGGGGGCCCCGTGGGACAGTCCGTTCTGCCGCTGCTGTGGCGGCGGCAGTGGTAGCAGCCAGTGGTTTTTTTTAAATTTAATTTTACTTGAGCCAATGGGGGGGAGGGGTTAGGATGGGTAATGGGCTATGGGGGGGGGGGGCTAGGACTGGAAATGGGCTGGTGGGGTTAAGACTGGAGGTGGGCTAATGTGGTTAGGACTGGTAATGGGCTGTTGGGGGGGATTAGAACTGGTAATGGGCTATGGGGGGGGTAAGACTGGTAATGGGCTGTGGGCTGATGGGGGCTGTCTGGTAATGGGCTATGGGGGGCTAGGCCTGGAAATGGGCTGGGGGGCTTAAGACTGGATGTGGGCTGATGGGGTTAGGACTGGTAATGGGCTGTGGGCTGATGGGGGGTTAGGACTGGTAATGGGCTATGGGGGGTTAGGACTGATAATGGGCTATGGGGGGGCTAGGACAGGAAATGGGCTGATGGGGAGGGGTTAGGACTTGAGGTGGGCCGATGGGGTTAGGACTGGTAATGGGCTGTGGGCTGTTGGGGGGGTTAGAACTGGTAATGGGCTATGGTGGGGGGTTAAGACTGGTAATGGGCTGTGGGCTGATGGGGGCTGTCTGGTAATGGGCTATGGGGGGGTTAGGACTGATGATTTTATTTATTTATTTATTTTTATTTAATATTTCTTATATACCGCACTATTGTCATCAGCGCGGTTCACATGGAACAAAAACATATACATACAGGATAACTGTAGTGCATTTTACAAGTAACAGGGATTTGAAAACTTGAAAAAAACAAGGTAGTCTATATAAAATCATATACAATAATTATATACATTAAACGCAGTCAAAATTCACTAGAACTGAACATGGTGTGACTATTTCTCTTGGGAAGGTTTATACTGGAAAATAACTTAGGAATAGGTAGTGCTTAAGACTTTTCCTGAATTGTGTTAGACTGGTTATGGCTCTCAATTCTGGTGGGAGGGTATTCCATGCTACTGGGGCATGAATGCTGAAGGCTCTTTTAGATGTTTCCTTGGTGTATTTGACTGTTATTTTCGGGTTAGATTAGGGTATTTATTGCTGATGTTCTTCTGGCTCTGTTGAGGGCTTGGGTGTGTAGTAGGTTAGTGATGGTTGAGGGTGCTTGGTTGTTTAAGGCTTTGAAGATGGTGATTATGATTTTGTATTGGATTCTTGCATTGGTTTGTAGCCAGTGGAGTTTTATCAGGATTGGAGTTAGGTGGTCTGACTTTGATATTCCTTCAAGCACTCTGGTGGCGGTATTCATCGCTAATTGGAGAGGATTTAAAGTAGATTGAGGGAGCCCGTATAGGATTGCATTTGCAAAATCTAGATGTGGCATCACTAAGGCTTGGAAGATGGTTCTGAAATCTGTAGGTTCTAGTAGAGGTCGTATGTGGCGTAGAGTGCGTATCTTGTGGTATATTAGTTTCGTTATATTTTTTATGTGAGTTTTCATATTGAGACGCTGGTCAAGGGTGATGCCTAGGTATCGTATAGTAGGTTTTACTGTCAATTCCTTGTCCTTTATCTTTAATGTAGTAGGGGGTGTGAAGTTTTGGTTCTTCATGATAAACATAACATCGGTTTTACTGTGGTTGATTCTTAGGTTCTGTGTGAGGAGCCAGTCTTCTACTGCTTGGAAGCATTGTATCAGTGGAGTGAAATCAGGATGGTTGATGGAGAATGGCATGTATAGGAGAACATCGTCTGCATAGGCTAAGCAAGTAACTTTAAAAGAATGGATGAGGTCACAGATAGGTTGAATATAAATGTTAAACATTAATGCTGAAAGAGAGGAGCCTTGCGGTACTCCTTGATCTTGCAGGAATGGGTCTGATGTTTTTTCGTCAATCTTTACCTGTTGCCATCGAATTGGGCTGATGGGGAGGGGTTAGGACTTGAGGTGGGCTGATGGGGTTAGGACTGGTAATAGGCTGTGGGCTGATGGGGGGGGGGCGTTAGGACTGGCAATGGGCTATGGGGGGCTGACTGGAAATGGGTTGATGGGGTTAGGACTGGAAGTGGGCTGATGGGGGGTTAGGACTGGTAATGGGTTATAGGGGGGGCTTAAACTGAAAATGGGGTGATAGGGGGTTAGGACTGGAAGTGGGTTGATGGGGGGCTAGGACTGGTATTGGATTGGGGGGTTGTTAGGACTGGAAATGGGCTGATGGGTGGCTAGCAATGTTCCCTCTAATTTTCTGTAGGCTGTTTGCGCATAAAATATCAACTGTGCAGCTTTTGAAGGAAGGTTAAATTTTTGTGTGCCACAGAACGACACTCGGAGTTATATACTTTAATATTTGACTACACGTCAGAATACAGTATGTATACCACACTGATTTTAATCAAATGAAATGAAAATAGATGATTACTAAATGAAGTGGGAAATTTCAAGTAATTACAATCACAACTTTTAAATTTTAAGATGTCTGTGTTGTTTTCTATCAGAATCAGAACCGTAATTTTTGTGCGCTCTGTTGTAAAGTATGTGCGCTCACTCGGTGAGGTGTGTGCGCGCGCACACGTGCACAGCTTAGAGGGAACAGTGGTGGCTAGGACTGGAAATGGGCTGATGCAGGGACTAGAAGGGAATGGATGCTGGGTGAGGCTGGAACTAGAAGGGAGCTGATGTTGGGGGAGGATTAGAATGGGATGGGGCTGGAAGAGTAAAATGGAGAAGGGAAAAATATTTTGTGTGGGAGGGATAAAAAATCTACAATTGGCCGGGTATTGGGAGAGTAAGTGGGGATTGAGGATGGAGGGGTAAAATTTGAGTCGATGAAATAGGAATGAGGAAAGAGCAAAAGGAGAAAGATTAGTATGTTAAAGCAGATGTAGAGAGAGAATGGAAAAAAACTAGAAGAGAGAAGAAAGGGCAAATGGACAGCAGACATGGAGAGTTAGCAGAAGACACAAAGAAACCAGAAGAAAGTGGCTGGAGCAATTGCAGCTGAAAAAAAATGCACAAAAGGTAGAAAAATATCTCTTTATTTTGAATTTATTAATTGGAATATGTCAGCTCTGGTAAATGTGCATCATTAACATCTGCGCTTTGTTTAGTACAAGAGCAAATTAATGTATAGTTTTATTTCTACAGTGTTGAACATTCCAAGTTTGGCTTTTGGGATTCCCAGTTTAATTATTGTCTTCCTGTTTCTAAACTGTGATTACTTGTTTGGTGATGGTCTATGTTCTGCATGTGTAACTGAGCTGAGGTATTCTGTTTATATAATTCCTATTTGACATTGCCACTTGTTCTCTTTCCCCAGTAGGTCATGTATTCTTGTTCTCTGAAATGTATTGGTTTAATATTTGCAGTGTTGCCTTTTGATTGGTAGGGTATGGTGCTTTGTGAGTCCTGGTAATGCTGTCAGGATACGGCGGGTTTGCTATGGGTTCTAAATGGGCAGTGTTTGTAGTAGTTCCTAATGTGTCTGGCAGTTGGCACTGGATTATAGTAATGTAGAAATCTTTTAGTCTTTCTTTATCCATACACTCATTAAGAGGCACGTTTACTAAAAGTTAGTATATGGTAACATTATGCAAATATTTATGCAAATGAGGCCCCTTATGCAAATGAGGCCCCGCACCGAGTCTCCGCACATGGCCCCGCACCCCCCTTGGGCCGCCCCTGACCTCAATAGATGGCATTGGCTGTATCTGTGAAGCTGGCCCCTTATGATCGTAGTGTTTTCTCCACAATATTTCCAGCGGAAATGCTGAGAATGCCTCATGCACATACCTTGGGACTTTTATAGCTCATGCTGGCATTTTGCAGTTATCACTTGGTGTAAGCTGCAAAAGCCATTTACAATTTAGCAAAGCAACTCATAAGTATTTCAATATATACCTTTTGTCAACTGAAAATGCAGACTAGGGCTTCCACAATGTTTGTCTGGTGTGGTATGTGCTTCCATTGCATTATACCTTGAAAGGTATCGGTTGAGTGCTATTATCTCTGTCTTCAGGGGCGGCTCAAGTCAATCTGCTGCCTGAGGCGAAGAATGAGATGGCGCCCCCCCCCCCCCCCCCAGGGGGGCAGGGCTTTTTCAGAACTCCAATTAGGGACTGAACCAAACCAAAAAGCAGATTAGATTATATGGAGGGAATGCAAGTTGTTTGCACACAGGGGCGTGCCAAGCTGCAATCGCTCCCTGTGTGACTTGCAGCTTGGGCGCGCGCCCCCCTCATCCTCCCCATACCTCCGTCCAGCGCTGCCTGCTCTTTCCCTGCTGTTGCTGCCCTCTGTTTTTTTCATGGTGGCACTGGCAGCAGGGAAAAGGCAGGCAGTGCTGGATGGAGGTATGGGGAGGAGAAGGGGGGGGGACATGCACCAGATCTGAAAGGCGCCGGCACTTTAAGCAGATCTGTCCCTCCCGGCTCTGACATCGCATCGGAGGAGGGAGGGACCAGACCTGCTTAAAGTGCTGTGAAAAGGCTTGGGGAGTGCATTTTCACTGCCTGCTATTGTCCTCCCAGTGGTGGCAGGGCAACAGCAGACAGCCGAAATGCGCCTCCCAAGCCTTTGCGCCTTGTGCGGCTGCACCGCTTGCACAGGGCTAGATACGATCCTGTTTGCACACCAAGGAGCTAAAAGAGAGCAAGAACCAACAGCACAGTTTATAAAACTAAATTATAACTCATTTTTATTTTGTTATTATAAACTGCGTTATGGTTCTTGCTTTTTCTTTTTCAATAAATATTTTGCATTCACAGTGGGTGCAGAGCAGATCCAGGACATTCACCCACAGAACTCAATATTAAAAAAAAAAAAAATCTGATTCTGATCATCTCACTAACAACAACAACCACCACTATTCTCCAGTACCAGGCATATTGTGAACTAATACAAAACCCTACAACAAAGAGCAAACCTACCATATCATATCAGCACAAGCTTCCAAAACTCACATAAGGAGCCTATCCAAAAAAAGCGTCACTGCAAATATTACAGTGGGCCCTGGAACATCCATACACCTATTTGAAAAGTTGAACAAGTCAAATTAATACAGAACAGTATAGATCTTTATCTACAAATTCCATGTTAACAGAACACCTGGATTCAGTCACACACTCACAACATCGACCCTCACCAAGTAAAGAATAAATAACCATAATCTAAAGTAAAAATAAAAATATGTAGACAAAATTTAAACTGAAACCCCAAGAAGCCAGAGTCCACATGCAGTGCAACATCAGATAAATAAGAGATGCAGTTCCCCAATACTCTGTAAAATATAAAGATAGCACAAATTCCAATCACTAAAATTAAATAAAATTATTTTTTCTACCTTTGCTGTCGGACCATTTTATTCTCTGATCGTGCTGGTCCCAATCTGCGGCTTCTGCTTTCCTGTCTTTTCTTAGCTCTCTTTCTGTGGTCTAAGGTCCATCTGCCATTTCTTATCTCTTCTTCACTTCCTTCCATCAGCCCATTTCCAATTCCAGTAATCCTCCCCTGTATCAGCCCCCTTTCTAGTCCTCCCCTCCCTGTACCTTCCAATGTCAACCGCCTTGCATTCCCACAACTGCCACTGGAGTCCATTCCCTTCAAGTCCTCCTCCTTCCCCACTGTCCAGCCCCTTCTAGTCCAAATACCATCCCAGGTATCAGCTCACGTCCACTCTCAGTGCCACCCCCCCCCCCCCGAGTCAGCTCCCTTCCAGTCACTCTACCCTCTTTCCATCCCTCTTCCAGTGCCATTCACATGTCAGCTCCTTTCCAGCTTCCTCACCATTACCCAGCCACCTACCACTCCCATCCCCAAGTGTCAGCCCCCTTCCAGTCCCCCTTCAGTACATCACAGGTGTCAGCTCCATTCCTTCCCCTGCCATATCAGCTCCTTTCCAGCACCCTCCTTCCACTGGCAGACCCTCTCAGTATCCACTCTCTTCCAGTTCTAATCTCCCATCCCCTTGCATCAGCCCATTTTTAGCCCTAGCCCCAGTTTTCTTCCAGGGCCAGCAGCACTCTCCTCCCCTCCCCATTAGCACATTTCCAGACACAGCCCATTTCCAGTCCTATCCCCCTTATCAGTCCACTCCAGTCCTAGCTCTCCATCAACCCATTACCAGTCGTAACCCCATCAATCAGCCCATTACCAGTCTAGCCCCCTCCCGATTAGCCCACTAGTCCAGATACATGGCCGCAGAGCATGTATAGTTTTTATAAGGAGTAGTTCTTCATTTCAGTCACATAGCTCTCAGAGGAAAGCAGCCTCAGACATCCATATCCACCCTCCACTCCCCCCATACACACCCTCTTCAGGTCCAGATGCTGCTTAGTAAAAGACTCCCTTAGTTACAAAGTAAAGGCAATGCCAGAGATTCAGCTGGGGTCAAAACTAATAAAGCCTGTAACAAAACAGCAAGCAGGCATAAATGGGCAGAGTGGATCTGCCAAAACCATCCTTTTCTGCCAACATTTTCTTTTTCCATGTTTACAGTCCTTATCTGTCATCATATTATGTGTTTTTGGTGTTAGAGGTCCATGCATGCTGTGGTGATAATTTTATAAAAGATATGTATTAAGTATGAGTGTAAAAAGGGCCTATTCATGCATGCATAGAGAGGCACATTTTCATCACTTTGTTAAAAAGAGAATTGCTAAGTGCATACTGTACATTGCTAATAACAAGGAGAAATACATGCCTCCAAAAGAGACATATTTTGTGGGGAGAATGGGTGTGTACTGGGTGGAGCACAAAAGTAGATGCATTTTATAACACTTTTACACACTTGGGGGTATGTTCATTAAACCGCGGTAAAGGAGCAAGTTTGCCGTTAGCATTAGCATGTCCAAAAAATACTTTCGTGCATACTAACGGTACCTGTGGGTGGACAGAAGGTGTGCACGGTGCGGAGAATGGGATCAATGGGCGGGAAGTTGGTGGGAACAAGGCTTACTTCCTTAATGCAGGCACTTTAATGGCAGGAACCCTAACACAACTCAAAACCTTGCAGAAAGGGTGTTTTGCTCCATTAGCAGCAACAGCATGATGCACAAGTATGAAAGGGCATTATGTCACTGGTGCAAATGGAGGCAAAGAACGGCACGTGGGCCATGCAGTGGGAGCTGCTGGTGCACAGGGGGGACCAGGCAGCTGCCTAGATGGCACATAGGAAAATAAGACTACAAAATATACCAAAGTATCCTGTGTCCAAAAGTAGCCAATCTAGGGCACAAGTACCTAGCAGTTTTCCCAAAAGACACACAGGATCCCCAATAACTGTAATGGGGCAAGACATGCATAGTCTGGGTCCTCTTTAACAATGGTATATGGACCGCTACCCAGGAACCCATCCAAATTTTTTTAAACCCAGCTACACTGACAGCTTTTACCACATCCTCTGGTAATGGATTGCAGGGTTTGATTACTGTCATGAGGTGGATCAAATAGTACCTATGGAAATAGGAAAAACTGAGCAGAGCAGTTCTAATAGTGACAGGTTAGAGCAGCACATGGACCAGGGTTGCTATGGGCAATGAACACAAACTGAAGTACCAGGTGTAAGAGCACGCCCAAGCAGTAGATTACCTCATAGCCCATTAGGTAAGGAGGGACAACTGGGGAGAGGCGAGGCTCAGAGAAACACCAAGAGTGACGCAGTTAAAAATCACTCACCAGAGGTCAGAGTTAGAGCCAACAGGGGAGCTGGTTGGGAAGTTGACCAGAGAGCTGGACACGAGGTCAGAGCTTCACACGGAGACTCACACAGAATTCTACAGGAAGAAGCCCAGGAGAGGATACCAGGGATTTGTTTCAGGGAGCAGTGCAGGACTGAACAAAAGCCCAGTGGTTTGAGCCACGGAGTTATTTCTGAAGGCAAGCTGAGAAAAGCTGTGAGAAAGAATCTTCCTAAGAACAGGTACTAAGAGGGCAAAAGCTTTTATCAGGAGGATACTTTTGTGCTCAAAGAGAAGTGGAAAGAGAAAGGCAGTGAGAGGCTTTCATTTGAGAAAAGCTCCGTTAGATTTCCTGTGCCTAGAAGCTCCGTGAAAACCAAGCCAGAAGGTAGGCTTATTCCTCATAATAGAAGGGAAGCTGAAAGACAGAGTTTTTCCTACACTTACCCAAAAGTATGTGGCTCTCAGGAAGGAAACTCTGCAGTGTGTGGTAACCTCCCATTTTACTCCGGTAGAGAGGAGGAGGGAGCCCTCTTAACAGAGAAGAGGGTTTGTTTAAAAGTAGCCTGAGTTACAATCCTATAGAAGATAGCTCCGGGGAAGCATGTGAGGATATGCAATGTGATTTTTGTGATGAAACATCTGCTGAAGCCTACATGGATTGTACACTAATAATTTCAGATGATATTTCTTCACTGTGCTGAACTGACCAGAGAGAGAATCTGTTTAAGGAAACAGAAGTGAAGAAACGTGCTTGTTTTAAGAATAAGGACTGTTTTGCATTACCTTTATTTTGTCAGGCTGAAGATACAAGCATTCATTTTTGTTATAGTAGTTTGCCTTTATTTCATACCAGAAGTATGGTTTTTGTCCTTTGTTCATATGTGCTAAAATTCACCCGGGACGGGTAAATAAAAAGACCTCTTTTGAAGCCTTGCTACTCGACTGCAACTACACCCTTAGATTAGCTTGTGGGACTACAAATCCCAGGGGGCATTTCAACACCTGCTTGAGACACCCTCGCTGTTTAAGAAGAGGCCCCACTGTAGCTCCCATGCTTTATGCCTCTGGGAACCTATAGGTGGGTGACAAATGGCGTAGTTTTTCGGATTTTGGCCTTAAGGATTAAAAGGGCATTACTACAAAAACTACTTGCCACTGGAGAAGACTGCTTCCAGACCGGGAGAGCCGTCGGGGACGATTTCTCGCTGGCAGATTGGCCAGGTGGTGCTGACGCAGTAACCTTTCTCACAGGCTGAATCCTGCACGAAGGCTCAGGTAAAGTCTAGCTAGGCATAAGTGTGGGAGGACAAGGGTGAGAAAGGGGGCGCTGGTGGGCACACAGAGGAGTAGACGGGGAAAAAGAATCGCATTGCCGCACTTTGTGGTCTTGTTCTTTGTTTCTCTCCACAGGGACGCAGACTCCGAGGATGGAGCCGCAGGACGTCATGCGCTGGATGCAGGCGCAATGGGACAAACAGGTTGAATTGGTCCAATATCTCCAGGAGCAGACTGCAATAACCATGAGGGAACAGCAGAAGCCGCTTATGGACACAATGGAGGCGCTCTTAAGGAAGCCGATGGATGCAGGAGCTGCCATCCCCTCTATAGTCCAGGGGGTAGGACTGAACTCTCACAGTGCTTTTTCACTAGGACAGTTGAATCCATATGATAATCCTGATGATTTCATAGACGCTTTTGAGCGCATAGCCGCAGCTTTAAAGTGGCCAGTGGAGCAGTGGGCAACAAGATTTGCAATGTCGCTCACAGGCGAGGCCCTATCGGCCTGCTGACCTTGCCTCTGAATATGCAGAGGTAAAAAGAGCAGTCAAAGACAGGCTAGGGTTAACTCCTATGCATTACAGAAGAATGTTTAGGGAGGCAAGGATAAAGCCTCGGGAGACCCCTAAGGCCCTGTCCCAAAGGCTAAAAAGTCTAGCCGGAAATTGGTTAACTCCGGAAGGGAGAACGCTGGAATCAGTAGTTGATATAATTGTTTTAGAACAGTTTATGCAAGCTGTTCCTATTGAAGTGAAAACTTTTCTTACACTCCAGAACTTCCGAACCACTGATGAGGCAGCCAATCTTGCAGAAAGATATTTTGAAGCAGAGATGGCTGACACCTCAGGGTGTGTTGCGAGCAGCTGGTATGACAAATTTTAGCAAAAAAGGAAAATGTTCAAATGGTAACATGTTTAATGCTAAAATGTCTAATGTTGAGAAACATGATAATGACAATGTTTTGTATGTACCTAAAGGGAAGTGTTTTGCCTATGGAAAAACGGGACATTTTCAGAGGAGCTGCCCTGAAAGAACGGTCCTGGTGTCAGGAACCGAAGAGCCAAGCCAGGAAGGATTCCTTCTACAGGTCCAGGTAGAAGGTATTGAAGCACTGGCACTACTTGACTCGGGGGCTAACCAGAGCTTGGTTTCACGCAAGCTCTGGGAAGCCATTGAGACGCGCCGTCAAGCAGAAGGCCAGGTGCGTATAAGGTGCGTGCACGGCGCAGCCTCACACTATCCCTTACACAGTTTATCAGTGAGTGGGTTAGGAACAAAACGGCAGATGTTAATGGCTATTGTTCCAAAACTACCTCGGGCGATTGTCCTGGGACGAGATTGGCCGCCATTTTATCAGAAAATGGAAATGGGTCTTAACAAACCTGGCCAGAAGTCCACTCAGCCCCAGGCAGGGACAAGAGAAATAGGGTTAGAAGCCTTAGCGGCTAGACTCCCTAGTCCCTTATTTGGGAAGGCACAAAAGACTAGAACACAATCTCAGGCACATAAGAGTGAAGTACCCTTAGTGAAACAGAAATTTGTGCTCTAGTTTTGTAAAGCAACTAAGCTAGCGAAAAGCCCACAGAGAGCCTCCACAGCGACTGCAGGGTACGACTTTTTTAGCGCTGAGGAAGCCATAGTTTTGAAAGGGGGCAAAGCTTTGATTGACACTGGCATACAATAAAAATACCGGATGGCTGCTACGGGCGTATAGCCCCAAGGTCGGGCCTGGCAGTCAAATACTTTTTAGACATAGGGGCAGGGGTTATAGACCCTGATTACAGGGGCTGCATAAAAGTCTTAATCTTTAACTTTGGGGAAAAAGATTTTAAGATACAGATAGGCGACCGCATAGCTCAATTAATATATGAGCGTGTGGGTTTTCCCACGGTAGAGGAGGTGTCATCATTACCCCCAACTACTCAGGGAGGAAAAGGGTTTGGGTCTACAGGCCAGAAAGAGGTAAAGAACATGACGGCCCTAGCAGAGGAAAAGAAGGAGGAAGATCTTGGTCCTCAGATTGCTGACTGGAAGGAGAAACCAAAACCCAGATTAGGCGTAGGGCTCTCCCAGCAACAGCAACAGGAATTGACCCAGGTGCTAGACAGATTTGCTGATGTCTTGACAATGAAACCCGGGGAAACCCATATGGTTGCCCATGAAATAATTACTGCACCAGGGCAAGTAATTAGGCAGCGCCCCTATCGTATGCCAGAAACTAAAAAGAAGGAGATAGTGGAACAAGTGAAGGAGATGGTTAGCATGGGCATAATTGAAGAGTCACGTAGTCCTTGGTCAAGCCCAATAGTACTAGTGCAAAAGCCAGACGGGACTCTTAGATTTTGCATAGACTTCCGCCGGGTAAATGAGATTTCCCCGTTTGATGCCTACCCGATGCCTCGCATCGATGATTTATTGGATCGCTTGGGGCAGGCAAGGTATTTAACAACGCTAGACCTTACTAAAGGGTATTGGCAGGTACCGTTGACGAGAGACTCAAAACCCAAAACGGCGTTTAGCACACCCATAGGACTGTTTCAGTTCCAGCGAATGCCATTTGGGTTGCATGGGGCGGCAGCCACACGCCAGCGCCTGGTGGATCAGGTTCTAAGACCCCACCACGAGTATGCGTTGGCATACATGGACGATGTCGTCATATACAGTACAATGTGGACCCAGCACCTCTCGAGGGTAGAGGCAGTACTTAGAGCGCTGCGCACGGCGTGTTTAACGCTTATCCCAGCAAAGTGCTTATTCGCTAGCAAAGAGGCTAAGTATCTGGGCCATATGGTCGGGAGGGGAGTAGTAAAGCCCCTAGCTGTAAGATTGAAAGTGTTAGGGATTTTCCCCGACCAGGAACAAAAAAGCAAGTACGTAGTTTCCTCGGATTAATAGGTAACTACCGTAGGTTCATACCTCGGTTTGCTGAAGAGAGCATCCTATTCACCGAGATGCTTCGGAAAAATGCACTGAATAACATAAGGTGGACCCCAGAGGCTGAAGAGGTGTTTACTGCCCTTAAGGAAAAACATTGTAAGGCCCCGGTACTACGAGGGATAGATTTTGGCTTACCCTTCGTGGTACAGACAGATGCTTTGGAGACAGGCTTGGGGGTAGTAATGTCTCAGGAGTTCGAGGGGGTAGAATACCCAGTGACATATCTTAGTCGGAAGCTCTCAAAAGCTGAGGGGAATTATTCCACAATAGAAAAGGAGTGCCTCGCAATAAAATGGGCCATGGAGGCATTGCGATTCTATTTGACAGGCAGGAAATTCCTCTTAGTCATCGACCACGCCTCTTTAAAGTGGCTAAATCAGATGCAGAATAGCAATGCACGTTTAACTCGGTGGCATCTAGCGCTGCAGTCTTTCAACTTCATAGTACAGCATAGGGCTGGGAAACTACATGGAAATGCAGACGCGCTTTCAAGAAATTACGTGCTGTCCGAAAGATTCAGCAGCCCGTAATATTTTAAGGGGGGGGGGATCTGTCATGAGGTGGATCAAATAGTACCTATGGAAATAGGAAAAACTGAGCATAGCAGTTCTAATAGTGACAGGTTAGAGCAGCACATGGACCAGGGTTGCTATGGGCAACGAACACAAACTGAAGTACCAGGTGTAAGAGCATGCCCAAGCAGTAGATTACCTCATAGCCCATTAGGTAAGGAGGGACAGCTGGGGAGAAGCAAGGCTCAGAGAAACACCAAGAGTGACGCAGTTAAAAATCACTCACCAGAGGTCAGAGTTAGAGCCAACAGGGGAGCTGGTTGGGAAGTTGACCAGAGAGCTGGACACGAGGTCAGAGCTTCACATGGAGACTCACACAGAATTCTACAGGAAGAAGCCCAGGAGAGGATACCAGGGATTTGTTTCAGGGAGCAGTGCAGGACTGAACAAAAGCCCAGTGGTTTGAGCCACGGAGGTATTTCTGAAGGCAAGCTGAGAAAAGCTGTGGGAAAGAATCTTCCTAAGAACGGGTACCAAGAGGGCAAAAGCTTTTATCAGGAGGATACTTTTGTGCTCAAAGAGAAGTAGAAAGAGAAAGGCAGTGAGAGGCTTTCATTTGAGAAAAGCTCCGTTAAGTTTCCTGTGCCTAGAAGCTCCGTGAAAACCAAGCCAGAAGGTAGGCTTATTCCTCATAATAGAAGGGAAGCTGAAAGACAGAGTTTTTCCTACACTTACCCAAAAGTGTGTGGTTCTCAGGAAGGAAACTCTGCAGTGTGTGGTAACCTCCCATTTTACTCCGGTAGAGAGGAGGAGGGGAGCCCTCTTAACAGAGAAGAGGGATTGTTTAAAAGTAGCCTGAGTTACAATCCTATAGAAGATAGCTCCGGGGAAGCATGTGAGGATATGCAATGTGATTTTTGTGATGAAACACCTGCTGAAGCCTACATGGATTGTACACTAATAATTTCAGATGATATTTCTTCACTGTGCTGAACTGACCAGAGAGAGAATCTGTTTAAGGAAACAGAAGTGAAGAAACGTGCTTGTTTTAAGAATAAGGACTGTTTTGCATTACCTTTGTTTTGTCAGGCTGAAGATACAAGCATTCATTTTTGTTATAGTAGTTTGCCTTTATTTCATACCAGAAGTATGGTTTTTGTCCTTTGTTCATATGTGCTAAAATTCACCCGGGACGGGTAAATAAAAAGACCTCTTTTGAAGCCTTGCTACTCGACTGCAACTACACCCTTAGATTAACTTGTGGGACTACAAATCCCAGGGGGCATTTCAACACCTGCTTGAGACACCCCCGCTGTTTAAGAAGAGGCCCCACTGTAGCTCCCATGCTTTATGCCTCTGGGAACCTATAGGTGGGTGACATTACGCATCGACTGAAAAAATATTTTCACCAAGAAGACCCAAATGGGTTACACTGTAGCCACATTGCAGGTTCTCTAGTCCGTCCACAGTCTGATGGCATAAAAAAGCAGCCTATGTTTACCTGTTCCACTCCAATCAATAATATATAGGCCTCTATCATATCTCCCCTCAGCTGTTTCTTCCCCAGGTTGATGAGCTCCAGCATTCTTAGCCTCTCCACAAAGAGGTATTCTGCCATCCGCAGTACCATCTGTGATGTTTCTCATGATCCCATAGTGACAGTGGCAGCACACATTCCTGCTACTGCTGCGGAAAGGCATGTATCAAACAGTCCAAGAGTCCTGGCACCCCAGGCAGAGATACAGGCTACACCCCCTCCCCGCTGCCACAGAACCCAGCTGTGAGGAAGAGGCTGATAGTGCCAGATTCTGTAGCCCCCCCAGGCAGCTGTAACAAGCAGGCGCCAATGGGACTACCACAGAAGTGGCTGTCATCCTCCCCTTGAGATATATCATTGGCAGGGGGTTATGGGGTCCCTGCAGAGGCAGATGGTTGGGGACGGGGCTGTGTGGCTATCCATGTATGCCTCTGCCCTCCACATCTGGACTATGTGTCCTATGTACCCACTAACCCGCATGTTGGATGGGCTGGGGTTGCACACCACCAACATGGACAGCACACAGGTATGTCAGAATGGTATGGGGGTGTTGGCAGAGGAGGCAGTGGTATTTGCCTGCAGCAGACCAAAGCCATACCCTGGTCCTGTGCACAGTGCACATTGCAACATGTGCCAAGGTCTGTCTGATGTGAAGTATGTCAGCCCCAGGGAGTGCTGTAACCCTATGGCAGCACTGTGGCTCAATGCACACAGTTGGTGTGTATAAGAGTAGAAGATCACAGATTTGGGTCCCAGCTGTGGATTATATATGCATGTCCCTGTAGCTGACCTTTAACCCACATGTGCAACCCCCAATGAATCAGCCAGCAAGAGTACAAACACCCATCAGCCACACAGACAGGTTCCACTATCCACAGCTGCATGGAGAGTCAGGTTGATAGTACTTGCACACTGAGTGGGCATTAACATCAGAGCACGCAACTAGCTCCTGCACAAGAAGCACACATTAACAATGTTTGAGCTGATATCGGGACCAAGGTGGCAGGTAGGAATGCCAACCATCCCCATTTTTGCACAGCGCGTCATTATGATTGTGTATGTGTGTGTATGTTTATCAATCTAATTGTAGCTTTCTACACTTCACTGAGGCTCACAGTGCCTAAGTTGTTTTCCAGCCTTAGTCTGCAAATTTGCATGATGAGGAGCACATTCGGGTATAAGCTGAAACAGGGCAGATTGGCAATGATGGGTCTGCATTGGATGTAGGGTAAAGGGCTGAGACGTCGTAGTGCCCGTCTGCCAAGTGCATGACCTAGGTGGCCACAGCATGTCATGCTGGGAGGACACTCTCACTCTGACCATGGCATGGCTATGAATCCACATAGTGCTATATAGGTCTGGTTCTAGTGATGTGGGTGCACCTCCTGTTCTGTGGTCCTGATCACTGAACCAATTGCTGGGTGTCCATGCCGTGTATCCCAAACCTGGATGCACCTGGTTGCTCTGTGCACATACAATGTGTACTGACCAGTGGACTGTCAGCAGTTGGTATGTGTCTGATTAGAAAACCCAGAGGTGGGCAGCAGGTGCAGTCTGACTGTGCTGGCTATGGGTAAATGATAGACCTAGGTGGTTTGGATGTGTGGTGTTCCAGAACTATGCCCAGTGGTACTGGTAGGGCCAGCAGGACCCTAGTAACAACCGTGAGCAAGTCTAGATGCCTCCCCCTCCCCCTAGTAGTTGGCTGCCATGGCATCAGCATGGCAACACTGGTATTGACATCCACTGTTCTAGGTGGGTGTCCACTGTACAATCCACTGTACAATGATGGGGATCTGCATGACAGGCAGCAGACACCATCTTTTGCACTGCAGGTACTGACAACATGGTGCTGGGCACCTATCCTCACCCTCAGGTTGACCACAGAAACTGCTCAGTAGCACAGTTTGTAGCTGCTCTGTGCTTGTATCATACACTGTCAGTGCATCTTACTGAGCTGAGGTGATGGATAAGTGTGGTGATCAGCTGTAGACCACTGTTCTACATGTGCACTGCATCATGGATACTGGTGGGGCTACCCTATGCCAGCGCACACAGCAGACATTTTAGGCCAGAGGTTCCTAACTCCAGTCCTGGAGGGCCAAACACCATTCAGGCTTTCAGGATATCCCTAATGAATATGCATGAGATACATTTGAATACAATGGGGCCAGTACATACACATGCATCTCATGCATGTTTATTAGGGACAGCCTGAAAACCTGAATGGTGTTTGGCCCTCCAGGACTGGAGTTGGGAACCTCTGTTTTAGGCGGTGACCTGCAATCTCTTTGTATCCAGCCACTGCTGTGCAGAGAGGGGTAGAGGTGTATCCTACAGGTTAGTGCAAGGTTTCTGTATGCAGGGGACAGGGGTTAAATTCCTACTTGTACGTTTTGTGACTTTGCTACTCAGAACATTTTCTTACCTATAACAGGCAGGGTTCTGCAGATCGGTGCTGCCAGCCCATACCACCCTCTTCATCCGTCCTTCAGCCCACCTATCTACCTCTGTCGGTTATGTACAGTCCTGTCTTCTTGTGCAGGCTGATACTCTATGACCTACACTGGTGCTCTTTTCCTCATTATGGCTCTTCGTGCTCGCCTCTCCTGTGCCTGATCTGCACATAAACACTACTACTCTGTCATCCTGTCGCTGCAAATATCCTTCCGTTTCTGCCTCCGTTGGGGGACATGTCTTCCCCATCCTATACCACATACTGACATTGCAGCACTTTACATTGGCACTGCCCTGTGCATCGGTACAGTTGCCTCCCACAGGCTCATCCACTTTACTGGCTGCCACATAAGGTGCCCACCAAAATGGCAGGTCCATCAACTCCCACCTGTCTTTCCTTCTATCACCTTTACATTGACATTCCTTGGTGCTCTATTCAGTGTTTGGGTTACAGCCGTTTTCCTGCCTTAAGGTGCATGCTTTCCACCTTAGGGCACCTTGTCTGCCCTTAGGACTCCTTGTCTCATGTTAGGGCACCTTATCACATATTAGGGCATCTTGTCTGTCTTTAGGATGCCTTGCCTCTCTTTAGGATACCTTGTCTCATGTTAGGGCACCTTATCACATATTAGGGCACCTTGTTTCTCTTTAGGATGCCTTGTCTCTCTTTAGAATGCCTTGTCTCATTTTAGGGCACCTTATCTCATATTAGGGCACCTTATCTCTCTTTGGGATGCTTTGTCTCTCTTTAAAATACCTTGTCTCATGTTAGGGCACCTTATCTCATGTCAGGACGCTTTGTCTCATGTTAGAGCACCTTGTCTCATGTTAGGGCACCTTATCACATATTAGGGCACCTTATCTCTCTTTAGGACGTCTTGTCTCTCTTTAGAATGCCTTGTCTCATGTTAGGGCACCTTATCACATATTAGGCCACCTTGTCTCTCGTTAGGACCTCCTGTCACCTTACTGCACTTGGTCCTGTTATCTCATATTAAATTTATTTATTTATTTATTTAACTGCATTTGTATACCGCTTTTCACCGGGTCAAAGCGGGTTAACACTAAAGGGGGGGGGGTGTACATCAATCAGTGTATAAAAGGGGGGGCGCCATCACCAGGGGACCAACATTGACGATTCAAACAGGTAGTAAAGACTTAGGCAACAGATATAGGTCTCTTCTAGGGTATACTGGGGATTTTATTGGGGGACTGTGGGATATCTGTGGAGGTTGTCTGTTTCTGGTCCCAGGTATTCTTGAAAGAGGATGTTTTTTAGTTGTCTCCTGAACTCGGATAGGATGGTAGTGTTTCTGATTTGACTTGGTAATGAGTTACAAAGGGAGGGTGCATATAGTTCAAAGGCTTTGTTGCAGATTCATTGATTATATTTTGTTCGTTCATAGGGGATGGTAAGGACGTTGCTGGTGGTTTGTCGGGTTGGTCTGTTGTGGGTGGGCTGGGGTAGTAGTGAGCGGAGGTGGGAGGTCTGTGATTGATGGAAGGCTTTGTGTATAAGCAGGGCAGCTTTGTATTTGATCCTCGCTTCAAGTGGAAGTACTGTGGTGATGTGGTCGTGCTTTCTTGCTTTTTGGATGATCCTTGCGGTGGTATTCAGAGCCGTCTGTAGGGGGTTGGTGTGGGTTGCATGAAGTCCGTGATAGATTATATTGCAGTAGTCCAGGTGGGGGAGTGTCATAGCCTGCATGACAGTTCTGAAGTTCTGTGGAGTAATGAGTGGTCTGAGCCGTTGTAATGTTTTTGCTTTGTGGAATATTGTCTTTGCAGTCTTTTTTATCTGTGGAGTAAACGTGAGTTCTTGGTCTATAGTGATTCCTAGATATTTTATTTGGGATTGAGTCTTTATTTGGGTGGTTCCCAGTGTGAGGTGTGGTGGAGGGCTAAAGTTTGGTTCCTTTTTTACTATGAGGGCTTCAGTTTTTTTGACGTTGATGGCAAGATTGTTTCTTTGCAGCCAGTCGGAGATCTCTATAAAGCAATCTGATAATTGGTTATTTGTTGGGTTGGTGGTTGTGATTGGTCCATAGAGCATTATGTCGTCTGTGTATATATGGTAGTTGATGTTATGCTTTTGTATTATTGCGCAGAGTGGTTGTAGATATATATTGAAAAGCATGGCGGATAGTGTGGATCCTTGTGGTACTCCTTGATGTTGTTGGAAGGGGGGGGGAGGTTGCTGTGCTTGTGCGGATCAGTTGTTGTCTGTTTGTCAGGTAGGAGCGGAACCATTGCAGTACAGTGTCTTTAATTCCTATTTCCTGGAGTCTGTGTAGGAGAATGCTGTGGGAGATGGTGTCGAAGGCTGCTGATATGTCTAGAAAGAGCATGGCATATCCAGAGTGTTTGGCCTGTGTGCCTTTGGTGAGGGTATTCAGTAGGGTCGTCATAAGGGTTTCCACTCCATGGTATGGGCGAAATCCGTGTTGTTGCGGGTCTAGTATTTTGTTGGTGTCTAGGTGATCCTGGAGTTGCTGTTGAATGATCTCCATAATTTTGGTGGTGAATGGGAGGCTTGCTATTGGTCTGTAGGAGGCTGGGTCGAGTGGGTCCAGATTGGGTTTTTTTATGGTTGAACAGATGATAGAAGTCTTGAGAATGTCCGTATATGTCCTTGCTTGAGGGATTCATTGATAATGTGGGTTAGGGGTGTGCTTATGTCTTCTTTGGATTTCTTTATCCATTCAGCAGGGTAGGGGTCTAGTGGAGAGGTGGTGGTGTTTAGGCAGGAGATGGTAGACTTTATTTGTTCCTTTGTGATCGTTTCAAATGTGCATCATTCTGTTGTTTTGGTGATATGGTAGGTTGTTGGTGTTGCATTCTGTTATGGGGCAGTTGGTGGCTGGAGCTGCTTGTATTGGCGTGCTAGTAGTTCAGGTGGGATGTTTGGTAGCTGATCGGGGTGGCCAGGTGCTTTTGTTAGTTTCTTGACTATCTCAAAGAGTTCACGTGGTTTGTTTAGTGCGGTATGTATGATTTTTGAGTGGTAGGCTCTTTTTGCTTTATCAGTTTCAGTGTGGTATGAGTCGAGTTTGCTTACGCATTTTGCTTTGTCTGCTTCTTTTTTGGTTTTTCTCCATTTTCTTTCAGTTCTTCTGAGTTGAGTATTTAGTTTCCATAGGGTTGGGGTACACCATTTTGCTTTTGCTACAGTAGTTTTTGTTTTGGTGTTGGTAGTTGCACAGGATGCAGAAGCGATTGTAGTGTTCCAGTTGTTGATTAGGTCATCAAGGTTTGAGGAGTTTGACTGGAGTTTGGGTAGTGTTTGTGATAGAAAGTCCTCCTTGTTGAAAGGTTTGAATCTTCTCTTTCGTTGGTTGTTCTCTTTGGTTTTTTTGTGTTTGTATATATGGGTGATGTTGATGAGATGGTGGTCAGACCAGGGCACGCATGTGATTTTTGGGTTCGTCGATGTAGAGATGCTGTGGGAGTTCAGGAATATTAGGTCAAGTGTGTTCCCTTTTTCGTGAGTTGGGTTATGTATAATCTGTGTTAAGTCCATTGCTTCCATAGCGTTGATGAAGGCTTCGGCATGTTTATCTTGTAGTGAGGGGAGGTTGAAGTCTCCGGTAATTAATTGCTCTTTTGTGGAGATGCCGCTCTCTGATATATGTTTTATTATGTCTGATAGATCAGTGCTTGGTGTGGGTGCTCGGTAGATTAGGCATATGGAGAGGTGTCTGTTGGTGAGCGTAAGTATATCTGCTTCATTGGTTGTTTCTGCTGCGTGGTTCCTGAGGTGAAGGTCGGATCTTGCAATGATGGCTACTCCTCCTCCTCTGGCATGGGCTCGGGAGCAGTTGTGGAGACTGTACCCATTAGGTGTTAGTTGGTTCATGATTACTGTATCGGTGTCTGTCAGCCATGTTTCTGTTATACAGAGGATGTCGATCTTTTCTGTTGAGATCAGGTCATGGAGCATGTGGTGTTTATTTCTGACTGAGCGTGCGTTTATTAGTGTGATTGAGAGAGGTTTGTGGGATTGGGAGTGTGGGTTTGTGTGGGAGGTGTGCGAGTACTCCTTGTAGTTGGGGGGTCGGGGGCGTTTGTGTGTTGGATGTTTGTGTTGCCTGGGGTAGGGTGGTTGGGGTGTGTGTTGGTGCTAAGGAGGTAGCAGCTAAGTGGGATTGTGATCAGTGTTTGGGGGTATATTGGAGTTAAGAATGGTGGCATGGTTTTTGAGAAACCTGGGAGTTCATGGGCTGTGGCTGTTCCTGTTGGAGTCCACGGGTTGTAGGCAGGCCCTGATGGTGGTTGTTGGTGGTCCTCTTGGATGTTGATGCTGTTTGTTGGGCTTTCTCGTGCTTGTGGGCCGTTTCTAAGGCCGCGCCTAAGGGCCACGCCAAAGGGTCCTCTGGCGAGGCCCTCAGGCACGGGTCCACCAGGCACGGGCGCGCCCGATCGGGGATGCTTCTTTTATGTTGCTCCCACTGCCCCCGATTGGGCAGGAGCTTCTGAGCGGGACGGCTTCCTACTCAGGCGCTCAACCCAGGCTCGGGGAGCTTATCTGTGCTGGCGGGAGGAGCGGGTGTTGCTGCTGGTGTCCCAATTAGGGACGCTTCTTTTATGTTGCTCCCACTGTCCCCGATAAGCAGGAGCTTGTGAGCGGGACGGGTTCCCACTTAGGCGCTCAACCCAGGCTCGGGGAGCTTTTGTGTGCTGGCGGGAGGAGCGGCACTCTAATGTTGGCACACCCCCTACCCGCCCACTGTCTTAAATGGCTTCAGGCACCTTAATGCTGCCCTTACTGCCGGTGACTTAACCGCGGTTTAGTAAACATACCCCTTAGATGACTACCAAGTGGCTGCCCACTTTTTTTTAAGTACGTGGCATTTATTTACAATGACTTTGTACAAGAAAAATGTTTTCCTGAATTACCAAGATCCCACATTGCTGTGGGAGGCTGCACCCTGTACCTCATTTGGGCAGTATGTCTAAGTGGGGTACCTTCAAAGTCAGTCTGGCTTAGAGAGAGCTCTTCTGCCTTGCAGCAACTTTGGAGCTCACCTTTCACCTTTACTTGTACAAGCAGCCAGGAAGTTGTCTTTTGGGGCCAAGAACATTGTTTGGTACTTAGTACTGCAATTTGTCATTTAAGTCAGTCTTCCTCTGCATGCCTTCTTCTCCCCTGCCCTTGTTAACCCTCCTTCACATTCACATCATCATTCCAGCCTCTTCACTTCCTTCTGTCCCTCTTTCTCTTCTACCTCACCTTTTCCTTGGCATCTCCCTTCTACGCTCTACCTTCTATTTCTAAAGCTCTCTCTCCTGCCCTTCCCTCTTATCCAGAGCCTTTGTTTATCTTTATGGGTATGGTTGTGTGTCTCACTGTGTGGCCAGTCTTTCTCTGCAATTGGTACTATTAATGTGTATGTGTGGCTGTGTGGCTCACTGTGTGTGAGCTAGACTGTCTCTGTGATGCTGGGTATGTGCTGAGCCTCCAGTTGGATAGGCTAACTACTATGGTGGCATATGTCATCATCATTGATGGAAAAGAAATAGAAATAGAAATAGTAGACACTTTTTAGCTTGTTTGGATCAATAATCAATGAAGAAATGACAAGCAGTCATGAAATCCGATGACACATTGCTCTTGGCAGAAGGGCTATGAAAGACCTAAGCAAGATTTTCAAGAGCAGAGATGTCTCTCTTCAGACAAAGATTCAACTTCTCCAAGCCATGGTATTCAATAACATCATATGGATGTGAAAGTTGAACTGTAAAAAGGTTAGACTTGAAGGGCCTGATTTTCATCTAGGCAGGCTATGTGCCATGTCCGCACATAGCCTGCCTGCCAATCCCCTTAACCCAGATTTTCATTTCCGCGGTGACAAAAGTGAAAATCCGAGTTGACTGGAAATGCCCGGAGCCACCAAGGCTAAATGGGTAGCAGCAATTTTTGATGCTACCCGCTTAGCCCCTGTGCCATAAAGATAGACGATGAAATGTGTGTGTGAATGTGTGTGTGTGAAGGCATATTTTAGAAAAGCCGTCAGGTGGCTGCGGAGATGTGCAAATTAAAATCCATGGGGCACAATGGTGATTTTAGAAATGGCTCTGTGGATGTGCATGACCTGTACAAATTGCTGCTCATGCGTCTCCAAAATTACACATGCCCACCACCCACAAGATCTACACATGTGCATGACGTAAGATGGCTCAGTGGACAAGTACAAACTTTCCATAGAGAACTAGAGTGTCTGAAACATGAAGACATGTCATGAAATAAAGATGAATGTGCACATACAGAAGGGGCCCATAAGTGGGTAGGCCCCCTCCTACGAAATCTCTTTACATGCTCATGCACTGGACACAGCAGCTACAGGATGAGGGATGGCCACCAGGTAGCAAAATGGGTCTGGGAGAGTATCCATTTGACCATGGCACAGTGAGTCACCCAAAGACACAGGAGGACATGTAGTTGCACGCAGGTTACCAGTGTACATTTAGGGAAGTGAGAGACTGGTGAAAAGGTAGACAAGACAGGAAGGCTCCCCTGAGAGACACCCTCTCAGGGGCTTGTAAAGCAACACCAGTCAGAGCACACAGAAAGGTGAGTATAGCCACAGACATACAGAAAACCAGAAACATAACTGGACCCAGGCAGGGAGTATGGGAAACACATGAAAAAACTGAATGATAGCAAGAGAACAAGATGCAAAAGATAGGCAGAATATGGCTGACATATAGCAATGACACTGGGATGTGTGGGGTGCACATGGGCATATATGCAAATGCCATGTCCATGGAAGGCAAGGCCATGTGTACAAGTAGGCACATGGCCTCACAAAGACCCAAACTCCAGGTCAGGGAACATGCAGTGCATGATGTACACATGGTGTCAGGCACTCCTGTCAGGCATTACTGTGTCCAGTGAGTGTACAACCTCAGATGACAGACAGCAATGTCCATGAACTGTGTCAGGAAACAGGATGTCTGAAGGTAGGGATAGAAGATGCTGCTAACATTAGTGACCAGGAGGTCCACAAGCAACGGCCTCTGAACACCCTCAAAGGGCTGACTCTGAACTTCCATATCCTTAGGGACCTTGAGGCCATAAAGGTGCACTTCCAGGCCATGAGGAGGACAACACTGCTACAGAGCCTCAAGCAGGAGATCCAGCAGCAGCAGCAGCAGCAAGATAAGTTCATCCACTTACATAAGAACACTAGGTCAGACCAAGGTCCATCAAGCACAGTATCCTGTTCTAACAGTGGCCAATCCAGGTCACAGGTACCTAGCAGTTTCCCCAAAAGACACAGGTTCCTCAATGCTTGTATTGGGTCAAGCAGTGATATCCTGGGTCCCTTTTAATAATGGTTTATGAACCTTTCCTCCAGGAACTTGTCCAAAACTTTTATAAACCCAACTACACTTACATCCTCCGGTAACGAATTCCAGAGTTTGATTATACATAGAGTGAAAAAAATATTTTCTCTTATTATTCTTAAATGGGTTATGTTGTAGCTTCATTGCATGTGCACTAGTCTTTTAACTCTTTGATGGCATAAATAACTGATCTACATTTACCCGCTCCATTTCATTCATTAATTTATAGAGCTCTATCATATCTTCTGTCAGCCATCTTTTTTTCAAGTTGAAGAACACCTTTTAAACCTTTCCTCATAAACCTTTCCTCATAGGAATATCCTTCCATCCCCTTTACCATTTTGGTGGCTCTTCTCTGTACTTTTTCTAATTCTGCTATATTCTTTTTAAGATATGGGAACCAGAATTGCACACAATATTCAAGATGCAGTCATACCATGGAACAATATAGGGGCATTATAATATCTTTGGTTTTATTTTCCATTCCTTCCCTTATGATTCCTAGCATTCTATTTGCTTTCCTGGTTGCCGCTGCACACTGGACAGAGCTTTTCAACGTATTATCCACAAGGTTGCCTAAAATTTTCCCTGCATGGTAGTTCCTAATGTGGAACCTAGCATCATTTAACTGTAGTTGGGTTTGTTCTTTCCTAGGTGCATAACTTTGCACTTGGCCACATTAATTTCATCTGCTATTTGGACCTCTTACAATTTTTCACAATCCTCTTGTATTTTAACAACTTTGAAAAATGTGTCATCTGCAAATTTGATCACCTCGCTCATTATTCCCATTTCTATGTCATTTATGAATATGTTGCAAAGCAGTGGGCCCAGCACAGATCATTGGGGTACTCCACTTTTTGCCTTTTTCCATTGAGAAAATTGCTTTCTGCCTTTTAACTAATTCCTGATCCACAATAGCACACTGCCTCCTATCCCATGACATTTTAATTTCACCAAGAGTCTCTCACGAGGGACCTTGTCAAAGGCTTTTTGAAAATCCAGATGCACTATAATAACCAGCTCACCTTTGTCTACCGGTTTATTCACATTTAAAAAAAAATATAACAGATTAATAAGACAAGACTTTACTTGGCTAAATCCATGTTGGCTTTCTCCCATTAAACCATGACTATCTGCATGTTCAGTAATTTTATTCTTTATAATGGTTTCTACCATTTTGGCTAGTACTGATGTCTGGCTCATCAGTCTGTAGTTCTTGTCTTACTAATCTGTTATGTTTTTTTGAAAGTGTGAATAAACAGGTGGACAAAGGTGAGTCGGTTGATATAGTGTATCTGGACTTTCAGAAAGCCTTTGACAAGGTCCCTCAACAGAGACTTTTGGCAAAACTAAAGAGTCATGGGATAGGAGGCAGTGTACTACTGTGGATCAAGAACTGGTTAAAAGATAGAAAGCAGAGGGTTGGGCTAAATGGCCAATTTTCCCAATGGAGAAAGATGAATAGTGGTGTACCCCAGGGATCTGTGCTGGGTCCGCTGCTTTTTGACATATTCATAAATGACCTGGAAAGCGGAATAACGAGTGAGGTTATCAAATTTGCAGATGACACAAAACTATTTAAAGTTGTTAAAACCCAAGAGGATTGTGGAAAATTGCAAGAGGATCTTGATAAATTGGAAGACTGGGCATCAAAATGGCAGATAAAATTTAATGTGGACAAGTGCAAAGTTATGCAACTAGGGAAGAACAACCCAAACTATGGTTACACAATGCAAGGTTCCACATTAGGAACCACCACCCAGGAAAAAGATTTAGGCGTCATTGTGGATAACATGTTAAAACCCTCGGCCCAGTGTGCAGCGGCAGCCAAGAGAGCAAATAGAATGCTAGGTATCATAAGGAAAGGAATGGAAAATAAAACAAAAGATATTATAATGCCTCTATACCGTTCCATGGTGAGATCGCACCTTGAATATTCTGTGCAATTCTGGTCACCGTATCTTAAAAAGGATATAGCGTTATTAGAAAAGGTTCAGAGAAGAGCCACCAAAATGGTTAAGGGGATGGAAGGATACTCCTATGAAGAAAGGCTAAAAAGGTTAGGCTGAGGGGAGATATGATAGAAGTCTATAAATTAATGAAGGGAGTGGAACGGGTAAACGTAGATTGATTGTTTACGTTATCAGAATATAGAAAGACTAGGGGACATGCAATGAAGCTACAGGGTAAACTATTTAAGACTAATAAAAGAAAATATTTTTTCACTCAACGTGTAATCAAACTCTGGAATTTGTTACCTGAGGATGTAGTAAAGGCTATTAGTATAGCTGGGTTTAAAAAAGGTTTGGACAAGTTCCAGGAGGAAAGGTCCATAAACCATTATTAAGAAGGGACCCAGGATATCAATGCTTGACCCAGTACAAGCATTGCGGAACCTGTGTCTTTTGGGGAAACAGCTAGGTATGTACGACCTAGATTGGCCACTGTTGGAAACAGGATACTGTGCTTGATGGACCTTGGTCTGACCCAGTATGGCATATCTTATGTTCTTATGTTCTTAGGTAGGGGTCTAACACACACGTAGACTTCCTAGTGGATGAGATCTATTTAGTTACAGTTGTGAGGCTGACTGGTGTAAACATCTTCCAGGTGTGGGTTAAGTTTGGGTTCAGTGGAGGCAATGAGAACAGAAGGGATGAATGTCATGGAAACAGGTAAACTGAGTCGAGCTGCAGAAATCTTAGAGGCGAAGAAACAGCCAAGTCATCAGAGGAAGGCCCATTCATAGGGAGGGCAGGAGAAGAGGTTTTAAGTGTAGAAAGGCAAGCGGCAATGGAAAAATCTACTCTGGGATTATGAGTGGAGATGTTTTTGAGGGATGGAAAATGAGCTTTTTTTGGCCGCCAGGATTTGAGCCCTATAGTGGCAGTGGTGCTCCTTGAAAATCAGCAGAGAAGCTGAGTCTCTGAACTTCTGCCAGGTTCTTTCAGAGGCCCTAAGTTGCCTTTTCAGAAGGCAAAGGCCAGGTGGTACCAGGGATCTGACGGACAAATAGCACAAGGAATCTGGATTTTGGGTGCAATGAAATTTAGCTTTTGGGCGAGGATGGAGACCCAGAGGTCTGCTTCTTGATCTAAGGGAAGGGAGGAGAACTGAAGAAGGAAGAGACTATCTGCTGCGGGGAAGCGAGCCAGAATAGCAGGAGTGAGTTGCTGGTGAGTGGGTGGGGGGGGGGGAGGGAGGGAGGGGCCATACAGGACCGGACAGGAAACCAATTGGAGTCTAGCAGGCTCCAGCAACTGAAATACTGAAATACAATCAGGAAGTGTGGTCTGTCCAGGGATGAGGCTGTGAAGTGAGATTCACAGGCTAAGGAAAAACTTGTGCTGTGTTAGGATCAGGTAAAGGGTATGGCCTACCATATATGTCAGGTCAGAGATTTGCTGAAGGAATCCATGATTGTCAAGGAACTGAATGAATGGGGAGGGGACATTAGTGAGTCCAGTGAAAGATGGCAACAGACTAATGCAGTTCCTGCCCACAAGATCCTACCAAGGGGACCTATGATCTAATGGGTCTCCTTTTTCAGCACTAAGCCCTGATATGCCTGCTCTATGATCAAGTAGTAGTGACTGAAAGGAACAATCCTCGGTCGGGGCTTGAATGCCTGTGTTTTTTGCTGTCCGATGTTCTTGCTACTGTCCCTGACCACCTGGTAGGCATTCTGTGATTGGAGCCGATGTTTCTTACTCCGTTACATTCACCATCCCTGGATAACAATTCTACATCCATGAAGTGCACTTTTAACATCCTGATTGTTCAGAGCCATTATTTGGTTGTTCACCTGCTTAAAGAGCACCCCGCTAGCTGATGGAGTTCCCCAGATGTGTTTGCCCAACCTCAATTGCCTGGCTGTGTACGGCAAGGTAAATGTGCAAGTTGTATTTGCTGCCCCAGACTGCCGCGAATACCATCCGACATCCCCCAAAGGTTGGCTGAGAGTGAGATCACTAGCACCATTGGCCACATGGCACTGACACATATGCTGGAACGTAGGATGGAATGCAGGAGCAATCAGCCTTAAGCAGAAAGATATCACTTCTGATGCGGCAAAAATATCTCTGCTTCCTATAATGGCACAGTGTTATGAGGATCATCTAAATGGTCCAGTCCATCCATCCTCCTGCTGTGTTCTAAGCTGGGAGACATTGGGAGAGATCTGACTGCTGCATAATAGCCTCTGGAAAAAAACAGGAAGACTTGCAGGTGCTATTGCGCAGTCTTCGCACTTCCCCCTCCTCATATGAGCACTCTTAGGAGTATTTATTGATAGCTCAATTGGCGATCACTTAAGGAGAAATTTGCAGAGAGCTCAGTTTGACCTGAGATAACTGAGAACCTCAGACCTTTACTTCTTTTCAGCAGCGGCATTTACAGAGTACAGGCAGAGCATACTTTGAATCTACTTGTGAGATTGGAGCTCTGTCTGGTGATGATCTCTGGACTTGTAGCTACTGTTAGTTCAAACAGTGGATTGTTTCAATATGGTGAAAGGGGTTCTATTTTTCTTGAATTCTCTGAGGGCTATCAGTACACCATTCTTCTGGAGGCTTTTTTAAGAGATCCCACATATCAGTTTTCTACTTCATTGCTGCATCCAATGTGGCGAGGGTCATTTTAATACCATGTTTTCCAAGAATACTTATGCAGCTGCTCTTTCATTTTTTGTGTTATAAATTTTTATTGAGCAGTCACAATAAGTACATAACCTGTGCCATTTCAGACAGTGAATTTAAATATATTCCATTGACAATCATTCAAATATTTTATTTATTTACATTCTCTTATATACCGTGCTATTCTGCATCAGTGTGGTTTACATTGAATAAACTGAAATTACATTGAACAGGGCATTATAACTTGGAGATAACTATTTTACAGGGAACATGGGCTATGGAGGGTTAAGTGGTTTGTCCAAGACTACAAGGAGCACCTGTGGGACTAGAAACCTCAGTCCTTCTGGCCCAAGGTTGCTGGCCTCTAGTGGGATTTGAACCCCTGACCTTCCAGCCTGAAGTACCTTGCCCCAACCACTAGGCCACTCCTCCACTCATATGTGACTCATCCCAATTTGTACAACAGTGAAATCAAAAAGAAGCAGATAAGTCCCTCCACCAATGAAAATAATGCTTAACTATTCAGAAGCTCATTACATCCAAGTACACCTCACTCACCCCACCAACAGTATAAAATAAAATACATAAACTGTATTACATTTCCTCCTCTCCCTCAACCCCCCACCCACCCTCTATCCCTCTCTTCCATTCCACCCCTGTCCAAGAAAAATGAATCCAGCACTCAGGTGGGAGCTAGAAGAAGATCTAGAAAAGGAGGGTGGAAACAATAAAGAGAAAATGAGAGTCAAAGCCACTGCCCTGAGTGGGACACCGCCCCTAACTGTGTATGTTGAAACTCTAACAAGTGCAGCAGTTATTTTTGAAAGGAAGCTTGTCTGTACAAGACTGTTACACTGTGAGGGTACTTAATAATATTTTTTTACTGAAAGCCCTCAGAAAGAGTTAACACCACAGGTTCAGTAGCTCAGACATTCCAGGGCCTATTACTTAGCTAACGACCTTGAGAGACTCTACTGAAAAACTATGCTGAACTTTCACATAACAGAGAAACTAGGTTTGTTTATAATGCAAAGTGCAGGGAAGAACTTTCTCTTCAGTCTTGAAACATATACTGTGAAAACTGCTTGTGTTAGAATTATTGTTTAAGAAGTTATGTCTGTCTCCTCCTGATGACCTGTACTAATACGATCTGATCTATGTCACAGAGATGCACATTATGAATATATGTGATGTTTGACGTAGAATAATAAGGTGGAAATTATGCTGTGAGATGGAATTTTGACCAATAAAAACAGTGACCGAAGTAGGTGTGGTCAGAGAGAAAAGGTGCAAGCTTTTACTCTCTCTCTCCCAAAGCTTTGGTTTTGTATATAATACAATTGTGGGTGAATTGTATTATTAATGGTTATTGCTTCCTTCTCATTGCTCTGAGTGTGGAAATCCGTTACTCAAGAGCCCAGGTGCTGTTACCAGTGAGGGGAGGAGCAGAGTACACTTTCAATTTTAAGCTTGTGATGAAGTACCCTATTCCATAAAGGGTCCCCTCGGAAGAGAACACCATGGGCCACTGCAGGGAGCATGTCCAGATGATAAATCTCCCAAACTTTGACCATCCATTCCTTGACAGAAGGTGCCTGGGCACATCTCCAGAAGCGGGCTATAACTGACTGAGCTGCAAGAAGGAGACTAGCAGAGATACAACCAGAGGGTCTTGAAGGACTAGAAAGGGGGACTGTTACTTCTGGAGAGAAATCTGCAACTGTGAGTATATACTTCTGGTAATTTTCTAAAAATAATTCTTTGTATTAAAGCTACTTAATCTGTGAACCCACTGTTTTTTGTTGGATCAGTTAGGGCCTAGTAGCAGCAATTAAAGTTTGAATTTAAAACACAGAGGAGAACTTTCTGGTTACATTTCATACCCAGCAGAGAGCTTGTAGTTTAAATTTAATAGTCACTCAGGGCCAAGTAACAGCAAAGTACTTTTCGTTTAAATTTAACACACAGAAGAGAGCTTTCTGGTTACATTTAGAACCCAGCAGAGAGCTTGTAGTATACATTTAATAGTCACTCAGGGCCTAGCATCAGAAAAGTACTTTTAGTTTTAAAACACAGAAGAGAGCTTTCTGGTTAAATTTAGAACCCAGCAGAGGGCTTGTAGTTTAAATTTCATAAGATGTTAGAGCCTAGCAGCAGCTAAGAGCTAAAATTTAAATCAAATCAGAATTTAGCTTAGCACAAAAGGCAAAACAGGGTCTGTACTCTTTGAGCAACAAATAAAGTCTTCTAGAGACGTTTACAAAGAGGCCTTCTACCTAGGGGGCAAGAGACCTGTGAAACCTTTTCAATAGGTGTTAACACCAGGTGGCAGATCAAAAGGCCATTTTGAAAGACTCCTCCTATCCAAGCAAGGACTGCTAATTACCCAGGAAGTTGGTCACAGCATTACCTCAGCAGCAGAGGCATAAATAGCTCAACCAGAGCTCTGTGATCCTCTTTCTTGAAGGACTAGAAAAGGGGGACTGTTACTTCTGGAGAGAAATCTGCAACTGTGAGTATATACTTCTGGTAATTTTCTAAAAATAATTCTTTGTATTAAAGCTACTTAATCTGTGAACCCACTGTTTTTTGTTGGGTCAGTTAGGGCCTAGTAGCAGCAATTAAAGTTTGAATTTAAAACACAGAGGAGAACTTTCTGGTTACATTTCATACCCAGCAGAGAGCTTGTAGTTTAAATTTAATAGTCACTCAGGGCCAAGTAACAGCAAAGTACTTTTAGTTTAAATTTAACACACAGAAGAGAGCTTTCTGGTTACATTTAGAACCCAGCAGAGAGCTTGTAGTGCACATTTAATAGTCACTCAGGGCCTAGCATCAGAAAAGTACTTTTAGTTTTAAAACACAGAAGAGAGCTTTCTGGTTAAATTTAGAACCCAGCAGAGAGCTTGTAGTTTAAATTTCATAAGAAGTTAGAGCCTAGCAGCAGCTAAGAGCTATAATTTAAATCAAATCAGAATTTAGCTTACCTCAGCAGCACAAGACAGGGTACTGTGTAGCAGCCCTCTTTTAATAAGTGTTATTTCCCTCCTTCCCCACACCCACCCACCCCTGGGATAATCATAGCGTTATAGGTACTTACACATCTTAAAAGACAGGAGGTGCTTTCAGGTGAAGCTCATTACCCAAATCAGTCATACATTAAGGACCTGAGATTAATTAAGCTTCAGGTGAACAAGGTATATTAAACGTATTAGATACAGTTTTATTGGTATAAATATCCATAACAACCCCTAGTAAGTAAGAATTTAAAGGTCTAGACACAAACTTAAAACTAAGATGCAGACAGCAGTCCAGCAGCGGGATGGGGGCTTTCCAGTCTTTTGCATTGAGTGTCACATGTATGATTTTCTCCCAGTTGGTCAGAGGTCTTACATGTGCACTAGGTGCAAGGAGCTCTTTGCTCTCAGGGAACAAGTCCGTTCTCTAGAGGCTACTGTAGCAGACATGGAAAACATAAGACAGACAGAGAGGTACATAGATGAGACCTACAGGGATATAGTCCTGAAGTCCCACCTCCAGTCTGGCACCACCCCTGTTGCCATGGAGGAGAGAGGTCACGTGACAGGAGAGCATCACCCTGGTGTGGCAGGAAGTGATCCTGTAACTAGGACCTTTCCTCCAGGTGATGTAAAACCCTCTCGAACCGAGGAAGTTTCTCCAGGGCCATGTGCCCATGAGGGAAGGGTTAGGACAGCCGTTATAGTTGGTGATTCGATCATTAGGCATGTAGATAGCTGGATGGCTGGTGGACGTGAGGATCGCCTGGTAACATGTCTGCCTGGTGCGAAGGTAGCGGACCTCACGCGCCACCTAGATAAGGTCTTAGATAGTGCTGGGGAGGAGTCTGCTGTCTTGGTACATGTCGGTACCAATGACATCGGAAAATGTGGTAGGGAGGTTCTGGAGGCAAAATTTAGGCTTTTAGGTAGGAAGTTGAAATCCAGAACTTCCATGGTAGCATTCTCCGAAATTCTTCCTGTTCCACGCGCCGGACCCAAAAGGCAGGCAGAGCTCCGGAGTCTCAATGCGTGGATGAGACAATGGTGCAGAGATGAGGGTTTTTGATTTGTTAGGAACTGGGGAACATTCTGGGGAAAGGAGGGGCTCTTCCGAAGGGATGGGCTTCACCTTAACCAGGATGGAACCAGGCTGCTGGCATTAACCTTTAAAAAGGAGATAGAGTAGCTTTTAATCTAGATATTAGGGGAAAGACGACAGTCGCCCAAGAGCGGATGGTTCGGAAGAACGTATCCTTGAAGGATACTACCAAAAGCAGAGAGGTTCCACAAAAGAGTAAAGTATGGAGCAGACAGAGCTTAAAGATCCCAATTTACCCATGTCTAACAATAGCCAAATTAACATGAATAAAATACATTCTCTAAAATGCTTGTATGCAAATGCTAGAAGTCTAAAAAATAAGATGGGAGAGTTAGAATATATAGCACTAAATGAAAGGTTAGATATGATTGGAATATCAGAGACATGGTGGAAGGAGGACCACCAGTGGGACACTGTGATACCTGGGTACAAATTATATAGTAATGATAGAGCTGATCAAATTGGTGGAGGGGTTGCGCTCTATGTTAGAGAGGGCATTGACTCAGAAAGGCTTAAAATTTTGCAGGAAAGAAAATCTGCTGTAGAATCTATATGGATTGAAATTCCATATAAACGGGGGGGAGGCAATGGCAGTGGGGGTGTACTATCGAACACCTGGCCAGAATGACCAAATGGATGATGAAATGCTCAAAGAAATCAAGGAAGCTAAAAAAAGTTACAGCGCAGTAATAATAATGGGTGATTTCAATTACCCCGGTATCGACTGGGTCAGTGTCACGTCAGGACATGCTAGGGAGATAAAGTTCCTAGATGACATAAATGACTGCTTCTTGGAGCAGCTGGTTCATGAACCGACCAGAGGGGAAGCCATATTAGACCTAGTCCTTAGTGGAACACCAGATCTAGTGCAAGATATAAGGGTGTTGGGGCCACTTGGCAATAGTGATCATAGCATGATCACCTTTGATTTAATTAGTGGAGGAGGGATAGTAAGGAAATCCACAGTACTACCTTTTAACTTTCGAAAGGGAGACTATGATAAAATGAGGAAAACAGTTAAGAAAAAACTAAAAGGAGCAGTTGCAAAGGTTAAAGAAGTACATCAAGCTTGGGTGTTGTTGAAAAATACTATCTTGGAAGCCCAGACCAGCTGTATTCCATGCTTTAATAAAAGTGGAAGGAAGTCCAAAAAACTGCCAGCATGGTTTAAAGGTGAGGTCAGAGAGGCTGTTGTTGCCAAAAAAGGAAATGGAAAAAAGAGCCAAACAACGAAACCTGGAAACAGCACAAGCACTGGCAAGTCAAATGCAAGGCATTGATAAGGCAGGCAAAGAGAGATTTTGAGAAGAAGCTTGCTGCAGAAGCAAAAACGCGAAATAAAGACCTTTTCAAGTACATTCGTAGCAAAAAACCTGTGAGAGAGTCAGTTGGTCCATTAGATGATAAAGGGGTTAAAGGAGCACTAAGAGGCGACAAGGCGATAGCGGAGAGACTGAATGAATTCTTTGCTTCAGTCTTTACTAAGGAAGATGTAGGGATGTTACCCATGACTGAAGTGGTATTTAAAGGTGTGGAAGAATTTAAGGAAATATCGATACATCGGGAAGATGTCTTACAACTATTAGATAAACTGAAGAATAGCAAATCACCTGGGCCGGATGGTATACATCCAAGTGTGTTGAAAGTACTGAAATATGAGACTGCAGACCTGCTATCAGTAATCTGTGAACTATCATTAAAATCATCTCTAATACCTGAAGATTGGAGGATCGCCAATGTAACACCAATTTTTAAAAAGGGTTCCAGGGGTGATCCGGGAAACTACAGACCGGTGAGCCTGACGTCAGTACCGGGAAAAATGGTAGAAACCATCATAAAGAATAAAATTGCTCAGCATGTAGATAGTCACAACCTAATGGGAGACAACCAACATGGCTTTAGACAAGGAAGATCTTGTCTTACTAATCTGTTATTTTTTTTTGAAGGAGTGAATAAACAGGTGGACAAAGGTGAGTCGGTTGATATTGTGTATCTGGACTTTCAGAAAGCCTTTGATAAGGTCCCTCATCAGAGACTTTTGGCAAAACTAAAGAGTCATGGGATAGGAGGCAGTGTACTATTGTGGATCAGGAACTGGTTAAAAGATAGAAAGCAGAGGGTAGGGATAAATGGCCAATTTTCCCAATGGAGAAAGGTGAATAGTGGTGTACCCCAGGGATCTGTGCTGGGTCCGCTGCTTTTTTACATTCATAAATGACCTGGAAAGTGGAATAACGAGTGAGGTTATCAAATTTACAGATGACACAAAACTATTTAAAGTTGTTAAAACCCAAGAGGATTGTGAAAAATTGCAAGAGGATCTTGATAAATTGGAAGACTGGGCATCAAAATGGCAGATGAAATTTAATGTGGACAAGTGCAAGGTTATGCACCTAGGGAAGAACAACCCAAACTATGGTTACACGATGCAAGGTTCCACATTAGGAACCACCACCCAGGAAAAAGATTTAGTCGTCATTGTGGATACCATGTTAAAACCCTCAGCCCAGTGTGCAGCGGCGGCCAAGAGAGCAAATAGAATGCTAGGTATGATAAGGAAAGGAATGGAAAATAAAACAAAAGATATTATAATGCCTCTATATTGTTCCATGGTGAGACCGCACCTTGAATATTGTGTGCAATTCTGGTCGCCATATCTTAAAAAGGATATAGCGATTTTAGAAAAGGTTCAGAGAAGAGCCACCAAAATCGTAAAGGGGATGGAAGGATACTCCTATGAAGAAAGGCTAAAAAGGTTAGGGCTCTTTAACCTGGAAAAGAGACGGCTGAGGGGAGATATGATAGAAGTGTATAAATTAATGAACGGAGTGGAACGGGTAAACATAGATCGATTGTTTACCTTATCAGAATATAGAAAGACTAGGGGACATGCAATGAAGCTACAGGGTAAACTATTTAAGACTAATAAAAGAAAATATTTTTTCACTCAACGTGTAATCAAACTCTGGAATTTGTTACCGGAGGATGTAGTAAAGGCTGTTAGTGTAGCTGGGTTTAAAAAAGGTTTGGACAAGTTCCTGGAGGAAAGGTCCATAAACCATTATTAAGAAGTGACCGAAGATATCAATGCTTGACCCAGTACAAGCATTGTGGAACTTGTGTCTCTTGGGGAAACTGCTAGGTACATATGACCTAGATTGGCCACTGTTGGAAACAGAATACTGGGCTTGATGGACCTTGGTCTGATCCAGTATGGCATATCTTATGTTCTTATGCTCTTATGTTCTCCCGTCGACCATAAGGCAAAGAGCCCCATACACAAGATTCAAGAGTAAAATCAAGAGTTACATTCAAAGTATGGGTGATATATGCATGTGCAGCAGACCAAAATTCCTGCAGGTGATGGCAGTACCCGAGGAATACCAATCTCTGAGGCATGTTGTCTAATATGGACTGCTAAAGGTTCAATGACAAGGGCAAATAAAAGTGGGGATTGAGGGTACCCATGTCTGCTATCATGGCCTAGGTAGAAGGGAGAAGATAAAAAGCCATTAACCACCACAGTTGGGCATATATGGTCGAAATCCAACAACAGAAGGAGGGTCCAAAGCCAAAAGAGTCAAGGACTTCGAATAAATAGTGCCATTCCACTTTGTCAAAAGCTTTTTCTGCATCTAGCAATAAGATTGTGTACTGACCTTCCTTATCTCGGAGACCATGCATTATGTTGATAAGACGATGCACATTTTCAATGCTGTAATGTTGCTTGATAAATCTAGTTTGATTCGGTGCATGACATCCTGAATTTTGGAGTCCAGACAATTTGATAATATTTTAGTGAAAATTTTGTAATCAGTATTCAAGAGACAAATGGGCTGGTAATTACTACATAGTAAAAGGTCTTAATGTGGAGGAGTAGCCTAGTGGTTAGAGCAGAGGTTCCCAACTCCAGTCCTCGGGGAACCCTAGGCCAGTCAGGTTTTCAGGTTTCCCACAATGAATTTTGTGATGAAGCTGACACTACTGAAGCTATGGAGTTAGGAGAAAACTCTGTTTCTTTTAAAGAAACTGATTTTCAGAGAATGCAGTTACCAAGAAGTGCAGCTAGAGGGAGTAGGCATGAGACTGCAGAAGGTAGGCTGACACACCCAGATTGTAATGATGCAATAGCTAATCAAACACACTTGAGTAGAGGGCCATAAAGCTCACTAGAGAAACGGCTTTATAAGCAGTGCTCGGTCAAGAGAATAGGGGAAGGACCACCAATACAGAGAGGACCATGAATAGAGAGACGACCACAGGAGCAGAGAGGACCACAAATACAGAGAGCAACAGAAACCCCTGCTGCTAAGGAGAGAGAAAGGGGAAAGCTCCAACTACGTAAGGAAGGGCAGTTAAGCTTGCAGTCCTTACAAGGAAGGGACAACTTCCATGAAGGACAAGCCCATGCTGAAAAGCTCCAGAAAGAAGTCTCCAGGGAAGACAGTGTAAGCAGAAGAGTGCCTGGTAGAGGGAATACCAGCAATGCACGTCTCAGAGAACAAAGGTACATTCACACCTCCTTTCCTGAATGTGTGCCAGGTCCTAGAAAGGCTTGTAATCCAGAGAGCCATAGATATGAGAAACAAAGCTGGGGAAAGCTTTGGAAACCTGTGCAGAAGGTCCTAGATAAAAGCCATATTAATTGTTGGCCAGACCAGGTCCAGTCAGGTCTTGGAGAGAACTACTGAAGTACATCCAGTTTTGCCTAGGGAAAGCTCAGGCTTAGCAGACACCATATCTTAAGAACATAAGAACATAAGACATGCCATACTGGGTCAGACCGAGGTCCATCAAGCCCAGTATCCTGTTTCCAACAGTGGCCAATCTAGGTCCTACGTACCTAGCAATATCCCCAAAAGACACAGGTTCCACAATGCTTGTACTGGGTCAAGCATTGATATCCTGGGTCCCTTTTTAATAGTGGTTTATGGACCTTTCCTCCAGGAACTTGTCCAAACCTTTTTTAAACCCAGCTATACTAACAGCCCTTACCACATCCTCCGGTAACAGATTCCAGAGTTTGATTACACGTTGAGTGAAAAAATATTTTCTCTTATTTGTCTTAAATAGTTTACCCTGTAGCTTCATTACATGTCCCCTAGTCTTTCTATATTCTGATAGCGTAAACAGTTGATCCACGTTTATCCGTTCCACTCCATTCATTAATTTATAGACCTCTATCATATCTCCCCTCAGCCGTCTCTTTTCCAGGCTAAAGAGCCCTAACCTTTTTAGCCTCTCTTCATAGGAGTAGCCTTCCATCCCCTTCACCAATTTGGTGGCTCTTCTCTGTACTTTTTCTAATAACGCTATGTCCTTTTTAAGATACGGCGACCAGAATTGCACACAATATTCAGAGTGCGGTCGTACCATGGAGCGATACAGAGGCATTATAATATCCTTTGTTTTATTCTCCATCCCTTTCTTTATGATACCTAGCATTCTATTTGCTTTCTTGGCCGCCGCTGCACACTGGGCGGAGGGTTTTAACATGTTATCCACGATGACTCCTAAGTCCTTTTCCTGGGTGGTGGTTTCTAATGTGGAGCCTTGCATCGTGTAACTATAGTGTGGGTTGTTCTTTCCTAGGTGCATAACTTTGCATTTGTCCACATTAAATTTCATCTGCCATTTGGATGCCCAGTCTTCCAATTTATCCAGATCCTCCTGCAGTTTTCCACAATCCTCTTGGGTTTTAACAACTTTAAACAGTTTTGTGTCATCTGCAAATTTGATAACCTGACTATTTATTCCCTTTTCCAGGTCATTTATGAATATGTCAAAAAGTAGCGGACCCAGTACAGATCCCTGGGGTACTCCACTATTCACTTTTTTCCATTGGGAATATTGGCCATTTAGCCCTACCCTCTGCTTTCTATCTTTTAACCAGTTCCCGATCCACAATAGTACACTGCCTCCTATCCCATGACTTTTTAGTTTTGCCAAAAGTCTCTGATGGGGGACCTTGTCAAAAGCTTTCTGGAAGTCCAGATACACTATATCAACCGACTCACCTTTGTCTACCTGTTTATGCACACCTTCAAAGAAACATATCAGATTAGTAAGACAAGATCTTCCTTGTCTAAAGCCATGTTGGCTGTCTCCCATTAGGCCATGACTATCTACATGTTGTGTAATTTTGTTCTTTATGATGGTTTCTACCATTTTCCCTGGTACTGACGTCAGGCTCACCGGTCTGTAATTTCCCGGGTCACCCCTGGAACCTTTTTTAAAAATTGGTGTTACGTTGGCGACCCTCCAATCTTCAGGTATTACAGATGATTTTAATGAAAGTTCACAGATTACCAATAGCAGGTCTGCAATCTCATATTTCAGTTCTTTCAACACTCTGGGATGTATACCATCCGGTCCAGGTGATTTGCTACTATTCAGTTTATCAAATAGTTGTAATATATCTTCCCGGTGTAGTGATATTTCTCTCAATTCCTCTGCAGTATCACCTTTAAATACCACTTCAGTCATGGGTAACATCCCTACATCTTCCTCAGTAAAGACCGAAGCAAAGAATTCATTCAGTCTCTCTGCTATAGCCTTGTCTCCTCTTACTGCCCCTATTACCCCTCTATCATCTAACGGTCCAATTGACTCTCTCACAGGCCTTTTGCTACGAATGTACTTGAAAAAGTCTTTATTTTGTGTTTTTGCTTCCGTAGCAAGTTTTTTCTCAAATTCCCGCTTTGCCTGCCTTATCAATGCTTTGCATTTAACTTGCCAGTGCTTGTGTTGTTTCCAGTTTTCATCATTTGGCTCTTTTTTCCATTTCCTGAAGGTTGCTTTTTTGGCAGCAACAGCCTCTCTGACCTCACCTTTAAACCATGCTGGCAGTTTTTTGGACTTTCTTCCACTCTTCTTAATGCGTGGAATACAGCTGGTCTGGGCTTCGAGGATAGTATTTTTAAATAACACCCAAGCTTGCTGTAAGTCTTTAACCTTTGGAACCGCTCCTTTTAGTTTTTTCCTAACTATATTCCTCATTCTATCATAGTCTCCCTTTTGAAAGTTAAAAGGTAATACTGTGGATTCCTTTACTATCTGTCCTCCACTAATTAAATCAAACATGATCATACTATGATCACTATTGCCAAGTGGTCCCAACACCCTTATTTCTTGCACCAGATCTGGCGTTCCACTAAGGATTAGGTCCAGTATGGCTTCCCCTCTGGTCGGTTCATGAACCAGCTGCTCCAAGAAGCAGTCATTTATTCCATCTAGAAACTTTATCTCTTTAGCTTGTCCTGCCGTGACACTGACCCAGTCGATACCAGGGTAATTGAAATCACCCATTATTACTACTCTGTTGTGACTTTTGTTAGCTTCCTTGATTTCTTTGAGCATTTCATCATCCATTTGTTCATTCTGGCCAGGCGGTCGATAGTATACTCCCACTGCCATCGCCTTCCCCTTCATAAATGGGATTTCAATCCATAGAGATTCTACAGCAAATTTTGTTCCCTGCAAAACTTTAATCCTTTCTGACTCAATGCCCTCTCTAACATAGAGCGCAACCCCTCCACCAATTTGATCAGCTCTATCATTACGATATAGTTTGTATCCAGGTATCACAGTGTCCCACTGGTTATCCTCCTTCCACCATGTCTCTGAGAGTGCAATCATATCTAACCTCTCATTTAGTGCTATATATTCTAACTCTCCCATCTTATTGTTTAGACTTCTAGCATTGGCATACAAGCATTTTAGAGACTGTATTTTATTCATACTAATCTGGCTATTGGTAGGCAGGGGTAATTTGGAATCTTTATGCTCTGTCTGCTCCTTACTCAAGGGCATTTGGGCTACTATACCCCCTTTTGGAACCTCACTGCTTTTGGTAGTATCCTTCAAGGATACCTTTGTCCGAACCATGCGCTCCTGGGTGACTGTCGTCTTTCCCCTATTTTCTAGTTTAAAAGCTTCTCTATCTCTTTTTTAAAGGTTAATGCCAGCAGTCTGGTCCCATCCTGATTAAGGTGAAGCCCATCCCTTCGGAAGAGCCCCCCCCTTTCCCCAGAATGTTCCCCAGTTCCTAACAAATCCAAAACCCTCATCCTTGCACCATTGTCTCATCCACGCATTGAGACTCCGGAGCTCTGCCTGTCTTTTGGGTCCTGCACGTGGAACAGGAAGCATTTCGGAGAACGCTATCCTGGAAGTTCTGGATTTCAACTTCCTACCTAAAAGCTTAAATTTAGCCTCCAGAACTTCCCTACCACATTTTCCTATGTCATTGGTACCAACATGTACCAAGACAGCAGACTCCTCCCCAGCACTATCTACGATCCTATCTAGGCGGTGTGTGAGGTCTGCTACCTTCGCACCAGGCAGGCATGTTACCAGGCGATCCTCACGTCCACCAGCCACCCAACTATCTACATTCCTAATGATTGAATCACCGACTATAACAGCTGTCCTGACCCTCCCCTCATGGGCACATGGCCCTGGAGAAACGCCCTTGGTGCGAGAGGGTTTTACATCACCTGGAGGACAGGTCCTAGTTACAGGATCACTTCCTGCCACACCAGGGTGATGCTCTCCTGTCACGTGACCTCTCTCCTCCATGGCAACAGGGATGCTGCCAGACTGGAGGTGGGACTTCAGGACTATATCCCTGAAGGTCACGTCCATGTACTTCTCTGTCTTTCTTATGTCTTCCAGGTCTGCTACTCTAGCCTCTAGAGAACGGACTCGTTCCCTGAGAGCAAAGAGTTCTTTGCACTTAGAGCATACGTAAGATCTCCCACCAACTGGGAGAAAATCATACATGTGACACTCAATGCAAAAGACCGGAGAACCCCCCTCTCGTTGCTGGACTTCTGTCTGCATCTTAGTTTAAAGCTTGTGTTTAGATCTTTTAAATTCTGTATATAATAAGGATTGGTGTAGATGCTTATACCAATAAAAGTGTATCTAATACCCCTAATACACCTTGTGTACCTAAAGCTTAATTAATTAATCTCAGGTCCTCTGTGTGTGACTGATTTGGATAATGAGCTGCACCTGAGAGCAGCCCCTTTCCTCTAAGATGTGCAAGTACCTATAAAACTACAATTACCCCAGGGGTGGGTGGGTGCTGGGGAGGGAGGGAGATAAGTCCTATTAAAGAGGGCAGTTACAAGGTACCCTGTCCTGGACCCTCAGCAGGGGGGAGGGGGGCAGAGGGCTACCACACAAAGCCCAGTTAGTTGAGAGAGGCAAGGTAAATTACAGCTGAAAACAGCTGAACTAGCACTAAGACAAACGATAAATAATTAAATAAACAGTTAGACAAACAATAAATAGTTAAATAAACAGCTAGAACTCACAGCAAAGTTTCTCAGGAGGCAAAATCCACTTTTCTAGCAGAGCACTGTAAAGAGCACTGCTCCTCTCTGATCAGAAGAAGCAAACTAAAACAGACTATGCACACGTGGAGAAAACAGGAAGAAGGCTACACAGTACCTCAGCAAAGGGGGGGGGGGAGGGGAGGATTCACTCAAGCAGGCTAGGGCAGGAAAAGTTTAAACACACAGCAGGGTCTGGGGAGAGAGATTTAATTTAAAATGAACAGTTAGCCTGGCTACCACACAAAGCCCAGTTAGTTGAGAGAGGCAAGGTAAATTACAGCTGAAAACAGCTGAACTAGCACTAAGACAAACAATAAATAATTAAATAAACAGTTAGACAAACAATAAATAGTTAAATAAACAGCTAGAACTCACAGCAAAGTTTCTCAGGAGGCAAAATCCACTTTTCTAGCAGAGCACTGTAAAGAGCACTGCTCCTCTCTGATCAGAAGCAAACTAAAACAGACTATGCACACGTGGAGAAAACAGGAAGAAGGCTACACAGTACCTCAGCAAAGGGGGGGGAGGGGAGGATTCACTCAAGCAGGCTAGGGCAGGAAAAGTTTAAACACACAGCAGGGTCTGGGGAGAGAGATTTAATTTAAAATGAACAGTTAGCCTGGCTACCACACAAAGCCCAGTTAGTTGAGAGAGGCAAGGTAAATTACAGCTGAAAACAGCTGAACTAGCACTAAGACAAACAATAAATAATTAAATAAACAGTTAGACAAACAATAAATAGTTAAATAAACAGCTAGAACTCACAGCAAAGTTTCTCAGGAGGCAAAATCCACTTTTCTAGCAGAGCACTGTAAAGAGCACTGCTCCTCTCTGATCAGAAGAAGCAAACTAAAACAGACTATGCACACGTGGAGAAAACAGGAAGAAGGCTACACAGTACCTCAGCAAAGGGGGGGGGGGGAGGGGACAAGAGGATATGCAAGGGGAGGGGACAAGAGGATATGAACAAGAGGATATGCAAACAGACCTTGTAGAACCAGAACCATTGCTACCTGAATATCCTATGGACTGTACTCTCTGTGTAGCTGAGAGTATAGAATCTCTCACAGAGTCATAGCATAAGACATGCTCTAAAATGTCATTGCTTTGTTGAGCTGAAAAGAAGACGTTTTTGTGTTTATTTAACCTGTTTATATTGAAAAATCCTGCTTGAATGGAAAAGACTGTGAAGCTCTTATAACAGTTTGGACTTTGTAAATACTTTGGTAGAAACCCTGAATCAAGGTGAATTCTGTTGTCTTCTTGGAGAACCTTAGCACATCAAGGGAATAAAACCTTATATTTAACCCAGCACAAGGCTCACACAACTATTCTTTATAAAGAAGGGAACTAAAAGGACCATAATGCACCTGGTCTAAGTTAGAGTTCCCGGCTTCAACAAACAATAAATGTCCTCCCTGACCCGTCAGCACGCTGCCACCAGGAGGGGCTGTGACAATATGCAAAAGATAGATTTGCATACAATGAAGGCAGAACATGCAAATCTTTATCATGCATATTATGTTTATGTTTATGTTTATGTTTATTAAAATTTGATATACCGCTCATTCAGGAAGATCAGAGCGGTGTACAGTATAAAAACAAATAAAAACTTGTAAAAACAGTCAATATAATAACCAGAAAGAAGGAAAAGAAGTTACAATTTCAAAGTGAAAAGCGGGGAAGTTAAAGAACACAACACAACAGTTAAAAGGAAGGAGATGACACAAAAGGGGAATCCTGAAAACTTGTGAGAATCCTGAAAACTCTAATGGCCTAGGGTTCCCCGAGGACTGGAGTTGGGAACCTTTGGGTTAGAGCAACTTCCTAGTATCCAGAAGATCAAGGGTTCAATTCCCACTGGCACTCCTTATGACCTTAGGCAAGTCACTTTACCCTCCATTGCCTTGGAAGAAAATGCCTGACAGTCTACTTCCAGTGATACGTTGCCAAGAAAACCCAGAGACAGCTGGGTTGCTAGGAGTCAGCACTGACTTGACTGCACAAAAAAAAAGGATCTTTGTCCTCCTTAGGGATAACTGTAATGGTGGCTTGGTAAAAGGATGCCTGTAATCACTTCATTGATAGTATATCATTAAATATTTGAGCAAAAATATAAGGAAGGGTTTTATAGACCTCCACAGGGAGCAAGTTAGGATCCCAGCCTTAGAGGACATTAGGCTGCGTATTACTTGCAATACCTCCTGGAGAGAGAAGAGGCTATGAAGAGCCTCCCTAGCCTCTTGAGACAGTTGTGGGAGCACCACCTCCTGAAGCCAGTGATGAATGGAGGAGGTGTCCATGCACAGGTTACAGGAATAGAGATTGTTAAAGAAATATGTCAGCCATCTCTCCAGAGCAATGGGTGCAAGCACCAGATGCAGAGTGCAGGACTGAATTTCAGTGTTTTTCTCTCTGTTTTTTTGAGCAGTCACAAAAGTAACTTCAAAGCTTATTTCCTTGTTTGTAAAAATGTCTTTTGGTTCACAGAAGCAAGAATTCCACAAAACCTGTGTCCAAGGCAGCTAACTTGCCCCTCAAACTAACCAACTGGTTCCAGATTTGATAGTCTCCTCCCTGTCTGTGCTAATGCTTAAGAGTGGAGATGTTGAGATGTAACTCTCCTTGCTTAACTAAACTTTTTTTTAAAAGCACTGCAGAGGGAAATTAGCTATCTGTGTAGTACCACCTTATCGGCATCCCAGAGAGAGAAAGATAACTTGTCCGGGGAGTCGTTAAAAGTTAGATATTCTTGCCAGCCCGAACGCATGGCTGCTACAAATTCAGTGTTTAGCAGAAGATCTCACTGAAGGGACCATGTACGCAGAGCAAATCTACCAGGGTCATTTTCAAAGACATTAACCCTTTCGAGGTCGAGCCCAAAACTCTCGGGATCCAAAATTCTGACTAAATATTCCTATCAAATGGTATATAATACATGACCATAGCAGAAGGAAAATCACTATTAGAACATATTGAATAAGACGGGTACAATTTTCCTGAAATATGCAAAAATTAACCCGGCTGCAGAATGTGGATTAAAAATTTAAAGTAGGCCTTCAAAGGGTTAAAGTATGATCAGACGGGTCCATGGTACCAATATTCACCTGTGATATCCCGGGTAGAAGTGATCTAGAAACCAACCGCATATCTATCCAAGAGTGATTATAGTGGATGTGCAAAAGGTAGGTAAAGTTTTGGTTCCCATAATGCGTGCTATGCCAAGCATCACATAAATCCAATTTCAACAGCAGATCCACTAACTGGGGCAGGGGTTTAAAAGAAGCAGTCCCAAAGCCAGTACAGTCCAGCTGTGACATCACACAGTTGAAATCTTTGCCAATTAAAAGCTCTCCTTGTCTAGAAGATTGCACCAGCTCCAAAACCTCCTGGAGTTACCAATCATCAAAGGCGACACATAAATGTTGACAAAGGTAAAAATCAAATCATTAATGGAACTGACGAGAATGAGAAACCTACTTTCTGCGTCCACAATCTGTTCTTTCTGCGTCCACAATCTGTTCTATAACCTGGAAAGAATACCTAGAGGAGAAGAGAATAGTCACCCCCTCACCGCCATGAAGAAAAATTAGCAAGGCAAATTTGGAGAAATCTCCACGTGGCAAATTTTAAATGGCCCTGGCGGATGAGATATGTCTCTTGCAAAAACACTACATCTGCTTTCTCAGGAGCAAGCTGATCCAGAACTCTATGTTGCATAACTGGGCTGTTAAGGCCATGGACATTCCACGAGATTATTTTACCATTATAATATGTATTTAAGGGAAGACTAGATACAGACTTGCAGAAAGGGTATGGGGGTTTGGCCAGAGCATCCCCAATGAACCAGTGCCAAATAGAGGCTCCTATCTTTCAAAACCCCCAAGACCCCTTGAAATGGATTCAATATACCCATTTTCTATTAACCCTACATCCCCCAATGCTCGACCCCTATTCCTCCCACCTCCTACCCCCCTGACACCCAAACCCTATCTATCCTGACTCTCCAGGAAGGAAACAGAAATAGGAAACCTAATATATATTTTGACACTAAAGGTGTCAAATGGGCATCATATTACAATGAGAGAAGAAGAGTAATAAAAGAACCTAGTGCCCCTCCCCCCAACTCAAACCATTTAGAAGTTTCCAAAATGACCTGGAAGAACCCCCAAAAGCCCCAGTCTTCCCAGATGCTTTTCACTCTTTCATCACTCTACAAACCCTACCACGATTTCCCTAGACAAACTGTAGCATTGTTACCTTAACTCCACCCCTCCACATCCATCTCAAAAAAACCAGCCATAGCTCAGAAACTAAAAGAAGGGCAACGTTCGGGAACCAGGAACCTTACACCTCTTAGGTGTCGAGATCTCCCAATCTCCATGAGTATTCTGTGATCTTGGAGAGCGGTTCTCATCGATTTAAAGTGAGTCTAGAAAGTCCATACAGTCCGCTAACTCCGAAATACGGTGTGTCGTGTTGTTCTACTCAAAAATGAGAAAGAAAGGGAAACCCCATCGATATCGCACTGATCTCTTTTGCAACATCTGTTTTAAGGGTTTAAAAATTTTCCATCTTTCCTTAGTATGTTGAGGCGAGTCATGAAAAATCTGGACTTCTTGGCCTCGAAAGAGGAGAAATTGCTTTCCCTATAGATTTCGCATGAGAGCCACTTTGTCTTTGAAAAAGCTAAAACAGGCTATTATAGGTCGAGGCTGGGTCCTGGGGCCCATCTGAGCACCCAAACTTTGGTGTGCATGCTCTAATTTAATGGGGCCATGAGCTCCAGGCACACAAAAGACATACAGCACCTGAATGAGTGAGCCCACATCCTCCTGACCCTGTCTGTTCAAGTATACTGATAACTCTTATATTGCATCTCCTTTGGCGGTTCTCAAGATCATCGTGTTTTTCTTGTAATTCTTTGGCGAGTTGGTCGATTTTCTTCAATTTAGCCTGAAAGAGGGCTGTTAAATCAATATGTCCAACAGTATTAATTTTGTTCTGCATCACCCTATTATCAAGTGATTTGAGATCTACCCTGATATCATTCATTGCTTTAGAAGAGTCCAAACGGAAGAGCCTTAGTTCCTGAAGAATATCCATTACAGGTGAAGCTGAACCCAAGGTTCCCACTTGCAAAATAGCAGGAGCACCACTTGGTGTCAGAGTGTGAGCTGTTGCAGAAGCTGAGTAGGAGAACAAGCATATTTGGCCTAGGCAGTAGCATACGTTTTGGACATGGCAGAAAAAGAGAGGTTGGTTGTTGTAACATAGTAACATAGTAAGTGACGGCAGATAAAGACCGACATGGTCCATCTAGTCTGCCCAGCAAGATGGTAAGAGTAGGTGCACCTGTCATTCTGTGCAGGCCACCCCTCCCCATGTCTTTGATAAGGGGTGAACCCACCACTCCATGTAGGACACCCCTATTTGTTGAGACGTTAGATGGTTCAGAAATTAGATGGTACCGTTTATTTTGTTTTTCTCCTGTTGCTGTAAAGGGATCCACTGTGTTTGTCCCATGCCGTTTTGAATTCTGTCACCATGTTCGCCCCTACCACTTCCATCGGGAGGGCATTCCAAGCATCCACCACCCTTTCAGTGAAGAAATATTTCCTGACATGCCTTTCAATTTACCACCTTGCAGCTTCATGTTAGGCCCTCTAGTTTTACAGCTTCCCCATCTTTGGAAGAGGTTTGTTTGTTCTTTAATACTCTTTAAGTATTTAAAGGTCTGAATCATATCTCCCCTGTCCCTCCTCTCCTCCAAAGTGTACATATTTAGGTCTTCAAGTCTCTTCCCATAAGGCTTCTGACGCAGGCTCCAAATCATTTTGGTCGCCTTTCTCTGAATAGTTTCCAGTCTTTTTACATCTTTTGCAAGATATGGTCTCCAAAACTGAACACAGTATTCCAAGTGAGGCCTCACCAGTGACTTGTACAGTGGCATAAGTACCTCTTCCTTTCTGCTGGTAATCCCTCTTTGTATGCAGCCTAACATCCTCCTGGCTTTTGCCACTGCCTTGTCACACTGTTTTGCCACCTTGAGATCATCAGAGATAATCACACCAAGGTCTTTCTCCTGAAACGTGCATACCAACCTCTCGCCCCCTATCGTGTACATTTCCCTTGGATCTCTGCTACCCAAGTGCATGACACTGCACCTTTTCGCATTAAATCGTAGTTGCCAAGCATTAGACCAGTCTTCCAGCTTTTGTAGATCTTTCATCATGTTAACCACTCCCTCGGGGGAGTCCACTCTGTTGCAAATTTTTGTGTCATCTGCACACATTCAGTCCTTCAGCAATATCACTCACAAATATATTGAACAGTGCCGGGCCCAGGACCGAACCCTGGGGCACCCCACTAATCACCTTCCTCTCATCCGAGTGAGCTCCATGTACCATCACCTTCTGTTGTCTGTCAGTCAACCAATTTCTAATCCAATTTACTATCTTGGGACCCATCCCCAAGCTACTGAGTTTATCGACAAGCCTCCTATGAGGAACAGTATCAAAGGCTTTGCTGAAATCCAGGTAGATGACATTCATTGCATGCCCCTGATCCAGTTCCTTGGTCACCCAGTCAAAGAACTCAATCAGATTTGTTTGGCAAGACCGTCCTTCGGTAAAACCATGTTGCCTCGGATCTTGCAACCTGTTGATTTTGAGAAAGTTCACTATTCATTCTTTCCCACCACCGAGGTAAGGCTCACAGGCCTGTAGTTTGACACTTCTTCCGTCACCACTTTTGTGTAGAGGTACAACATCAGCCATTCTTCAGTCCTGAGGAACCTCTCCTGTTTCTAAGAATCTGTTAAAGACATCCTTTAATGGTCCTGCAAGAACCTCTCTGAGCTCTTTCAGTATCCTGGGATATATACCATCCGGTCCCATGGCTTTGTCCACTTTCAGTTTAGCAAGTTGTTCTAACACCTCATCTTCTGTGAATGGTGTGGTATCTACTTCATTCCCATTTTTATATTTGGGAGTCACAGCTGGTCCATCTCCAGGATCGTCTTTAGTAAAATCAGAGCAGAAGTATTTGTTTAGCAATTTCGCTTTTTCAGTGTCACTTTCCATGAGTCCTTTCCCAGCACTTCTGAGTACTGCAGTTCCAACTCTGATCTTCTTCCTTTTCCGAATATACCTGAAGAAAGTTTTGTCGCCACTCTTAACATCTTTAGCCATCTTTTCCTCTGCCTTTGATTTTGCTATCCTTATTTCTCTTTTAGACTCTTTGAGCTTGATCCTGTATTCATTTCTGTGTTCTTCTGTTTGCAAGCTTTTGAATTTTGAGAAAGCTGTGTTTTTTGCCTTTATTTGAGCAGCCACCTCTTTGGAAAACCAAATAGGTTTCCTTCTCCTCTTGTTTTTATTTACTTTTCTTACATGTTTATCTGTTGCCCTTTATTTGCCGCCTTTAGTTTAGCCCATTGCAATTCCACTTCCCTTATCTCCTTCCACCCCATCATCTCCTCCTTTAAGTACTCGGCCATTTTATTGAAGTCAGTGTTTTTGAAGTTTAGGACTTTGAGCTTGCTGTGATTGGCCTGTACCATGGCTTTTATCTCAAACCACACCATGTGATGGTCGCTGTTGCTCACAGGGGCACTCACACAGACATTAGACATGCTATCACCGTTGGTGAGCACTACATCCAGCGTTGAGCTTTCCCTGGTTGGTTCCATCACCATTTGTCTAAGTAATGCATCTTGGAGAGCATCCACAATTTTTTTGCTTCTTTCCAGATGTGCAGAAGGAGTAATCCAATCCACATCAGGTAGATTAAAGTCACCCAATATGATCGCTTCCCCGTTTGTTGCTATCTTGGCAATATCTATAATCAATTCGTTATCTCTCTCTTCAATTTGAGCCGGAGGTCTGTAGACTGCAGCAATATGGATGACAGTGCCATCTCCTCTTTCCAACGCAATCCAGAGTGCTTCTTCTTTTCCCCCATGTCCCCTGCATTTCAGTAGCTTTAATATTGCTTTTTACAAATGTATTGTTGGTCAATTTTTCTCAGAGTAAGATTTGCCAAAATATATATGCCACTCTGGAATTAAGTTTGAAAGTATGTTTTGCTAACACGATCTTCCTATTATATTTCCTAAATGAGTTAAATAATAATATTATAATGGCTGACAGGGTCTCAGACTCTAGGCTATCAAAAACGTTTTCTAAATCAATTGGAATAAGCCCGTTGTTGCATCAATGACCCATCATGTCTAGCCACTTGATATTTAGTATATTTACTTGTTCATAATGTTTTTAAAGTAAGCAGTAAACAGTGCTTAGCTTTCATTGTTGTCTTCCCCGATGCTACCAATGGCGCTTCTTGTGCGTTTCTCCTAATTGGTTTCCTCAGGGGGTAACTTGAAAGCACTATAATGCAAACCATAATAAGATTCAATAAGATATACTTTCAGGTTTATATTATTATTTCTCACATAGCTGAATTCTAACCTTTGATAATAATGCAGATCAGTGGCGATGTACCTAGCACGGTGCGGTCTCTTGTATTCCAATAGAGTCGCTGCAACTGTCATTCAAGCTAGCCAGCTTTCTAAATGCCGTGCATGCGGTCTAAACTTATAGAGATAGGTTTCAAGAGGTAGCAGCTGTGTTGACATCAGGATGGCGCTAAACACAGACTCTATTCTCAGATTTAGTCCATTTGGAGTTATTGTGTTCAGCTTATGAATCCATCTTTGTTCTTGCAATAACAATGTTTGATCTTTCGATCTTCCTTGCCATGGTGCTGTATTCTGATCCACTCAAAAACAGCGTAATTCGTCAAAAGTATGTTGAAAATGTAAACAGTGGTCTACTATGGGGGCTTCTCGTTTCAAACACTTGATCCTACTTTTGTGTTCATTCATGCGTGTCTTCAGCATCCTAATAGTTTTACCCACATAGAGTAGGTTGCATGGGCACTGAATGCAATACACAACGTAGGATGAAGTACATGATGTCTGTTGCTTAACTGATACTGTTTACCTTGATGGTCAGATGTACTCAATTCCAATATAATGTGGCAAATATTACATTCGCCACATTTTCTATGGCCCAAGTATTCTGAAATAGAATGTTCCTGCAAAGGTGGTAATGCTGCCGGACTTAGAAGTTCCTTTAAATTCTTGTGAAGCTGCCACACGCAGTGAACTGTTTTATCTTCCAAACCAGGAATACTTCGTAGTACATTCTCATGTAGTTTTACAATTCGATTAAGATTCGAACTGAAAAGTGAGTATTTTGTAATTAAATTAATAAAAGGACCTGAATCTAGAGGTGCAGATGATTTTGGTTGTGGATGTATTAATAAATCTCGATTACTATATAGGTCTCTTTTATAGGCTTTTTTGATTATTGCCTGTGGGTAGCCTTGATCGTAAAAAAATTTTTGCAAGATGTAAGAATGTCTTTTAAATTCTTGTAGTTCGGTGCAGTTTCTACGGCACCGGCACCACGAAAGATCAAACATTGTTATTGCAAGAACAAAGATGGATTCATAAGCTGAACACAATAACTCCGAATGGACTAAATCTGAGAATAGAGTGGGATGTCTGTGTTTAGCGCCATCCTGATGTCAACACAGCTGCTACCTCTTGAAACCTATCTCTATAAGTTTAGACCGCATGCGCGGCGTTTAGAAAGCCGGCTGGCTTGAATTGCAGTTGCAGCGACTCTATTGGAATACAAGAGACCGCACCGTGCTAGGTACGTCGCCACTGATCTGCATTATTATCAAAGGTTAGAATTCAGCTATGTGAGAAATAATAATATAAACCTGAAAGTATATCTTATTGAATCTTATTATGGTTTGCATTATAGTGCTTTCAAGTTACCCCCTGAGGAAACCAATTAGGAGAAAAGCATAAGAAGCGCCATTGGTAGCGTCGGGGAAGACAACAATGAAAGCTAAGCACTGTTTATTGCTTACTTTAAAAACATTATGAACAAGTAAATATACTAAATATCAAGTGGCTAGACATGATGGGTCATTGATGCAACAACGGGCATATTCCAATTGATTTAGAAAAAATATTTTGGTAGCCTAGAGTCTGAGACCCTGTCAGCCATCATAATATTATTATTTAACTCATTTAGGAAATATAATAGGAAGATTGTGTTAGCAAAACATACTTTCAAACTTAATTCCAGAGTGGCATATATATTTTGGTTAATATTGCTTTTGACATACTCCTCCTTTTCCATTTTCTCTGTCTCTTGTGAATAGATTATAGCCAGCTATGGCTATATCCCATAATCATTAATTGTTGACCCTGGTGATGGCCCCACCCTAAAAGAAATTACCCCTCCCTATGTTACATGTTACACCGCTTTGACCCGGTGAAAAGCGGGATATAAATGCAGTTAAATAAATAAATATCCCAATCATGCGATTCATTAAACCATGTTTCTGTAATGGCCACTATGACAATTCCGTTTCCACCATTAGGGCTTCCAGGTCCGGAATTTTATTAGCTAAGCTTCGAGCATTTGTGCTCATTGCTTTCCAGCATTTACCTGGCTTGTGTGTATTTTGCATTGATTTTGTTCTGCCCACTTCTTCCCACTTGTTTTTGATGTGTGGTTTAAAAGTGTGGCTGTTTCTGATGTTATTCTGCTTTTGCAGGGGGTGGCATGCAGATGTTGACCTTCCACATCCGTCACCCACTTTTCCTAGTTTAAATGCATATCCACATACTGCCTGAATTTTTCACTTAGGTTTCTTTTCCCTGCGACAGAGAGATGTAGTCCATCAGCACAGTTTTGTTGGTCCATCTGTTGCCCCAGTTGCCAATAAATCTGAATCCTTCTTGTTTGCACCAGGACTGGAGCCATGTATTAAAGCTGTTAATGTGATGCAGCCTTTTTGTCCCCTTACCAAGAATAGGTAGAACTTCCGAGAATGCAGCAGTGTTAACAATAGGCTTGAGTTTCTCTCCCAGAGAGTGGAAGTCCTTTTGGGCTGTAGAGGAACTGTTTCTAGCCAGGTCATTTGTGCCCAAGTGGATAATAACATCAAGTTTGGAGTGTTCACTTTTTGATCTAAGTATTTCAACAACTTGGTTTGTATTTCTGCTGACTGAAGAGCCTGGTAGGAACATGACTATCTTCTCTCCTTTGAACTGTGTTCCCAAGTTGGTGCCTCTGATGATGGAATCTCCAAGTAGTAGTAGTTTTCTGTTTGGTGAGGTTTTCTTCATATTTGGTGCTTTAGCAGGAGATTGGGCATTGTCTGACTCATTTAAGGGCCCTTCAGTTTCTTTGGATTATTATTATTATTATTATTTATCTGTATTTATATCCCGCTTTTCACCAGGTCAAAGCGGTCAATTGGGGGATACATTTAACACAAGGGGATATGAGACACACACACTAATACATACAGGGAACATGGGCAATGGAGGGTTGTGGCTTGCCCAAGACCACAAGGAGTGCCTATAGGACTAGAAATCCCAGTCCCTCTGGCCTGAGATTGCTGTCCCTAGGTGGGACTTGAACCCCCGGCCCTCCGGCCTGAAGTACCTTGTCCTAACCACTAGACCACTCCTCCCCTTGGGCATCCTCATTAGCCAAGGCAGAGAAGGCATTGTGCAGGGATATCTCTTGATGTATAGGATGTCTCTGCGTTACAGGTCACAATCTATCAGAACCCACTGTGATCCATTTGTTCCTGTGATGTTTGATTCTTTGTGGGAGCGGTGGTGGACTTTGTTCAGTTTGTATCCTAGAAGAGGTGTGCTTCATTTCAGCCAGTTCCTCCCTCAGTAGAGACACTTCCTTATGCATGGCAGCTAGGTCTTTCCTTAGTAGAGTCAGTTCTTCATGCATGGCAGCTGACTTTAGGCATATCGGACAAGCTCTTAGGCTCCAAATGATTAGTCTTTGAATGAAAGTACCACAGTTATTGCACTGAATACACGACATGTTGATTAAGCAGTCCCAGAAGAGGAAGAATAATAATAAGAAAAGATGAATAAGATGTGGGCTTTAACCCAAGTTAGGAACAATAGATGTCACATATGTGACCACTGGATAGTCAATGTAGCCCCTGGGGTGGGTGGGGTGAGGAGTAGGGTGGGCGGGAACCTAGGTGTCTCTGGCCAGTAGGCTGCTCCTGAACTGTGGGCACACACAATGGAGTAGGTAAGGGAACACACCAATAAGGGCAAATAGATAGATAAATATGTGGGGACAAACAGACAGACAGATAGAACTCACAGTTAAGCAGCAAATTCCGCAAAACTCACCTTTTGGGAGAGCTCTGGAAAGCACTCCTCTTCTCAAGGAACAGAAAGGCAATCTGAGCAAGCCCACATACAGAACAGGAAATGGAGGTCTACAAAATACCTCAGCAGGGCAGAGGGGTAGTCACTCAGGTAGACTAAGAGAAAGATAGTTTAAAACTCTACTGCAATGGAGTAGGTAAGGGAACCCACCAATAAGGGCAAATAGATAGATAAATATGTGGAGACAAACAGATAGATAGAACTCACAGTTAAGCAGCAAATTCAGCAAAAATCACCTTTTGGGAGAGCTCTGAAAAGCACTCCTCTTCTCTAGGAACAGAAAGGCAATCTGAACAAGCCCACATGCAGAACAGGAAATGGAGGTCTACAACAATATCTCAGCAGGGGGGAGGGGTAGTCACTCAGGTAGACTAAGAGAAAGATAGTTTAAAGCTCTACAGCAATGGAGTAGGTAAGGGAACCCACCAAAAAGGGCACATAGATAGATAAATATGTGGAGACAAACAGACAAATAGAACTCACAGTTAAGCAGCAAATTCAGCATAAAACACCTTTTGGGAGAGCTCTGAAGAGCACTCCTCTTCTCTAGGAACAGAAAGGCAATCTGAGCAAGCCCACATGCAGAACAGGAAATGGAGGTCTACAATAATATCTCAGCAGGGGGGAAGGGAAGTCACTCAGGTAGACTAAGATAAAGATAGTTTAAAACTCTATAGCAATGGAGTAGGTAAGGAAACCCACCAATAAGAGCAAATAGATACAGGGCCGGATTTACCTTGAGTGAGGCCCTACGCCAACAAAAATTGTGGGCCCCCAGCAGGGGCGGCCCAAGGGGGGTGTGGGGCCTCATTTGCATAAGGGGCCTCATTTGCATAAATATTTGCATAATGTTACCATATACTAACTTTTAGTAAACGTGCCTCTTAATGAGTGTATGGATAAAGAAAGACTAAAAGATTTCTACATTACTATAATCCAGTGCCAACTGCCGGACACATTAGGAACTACTACAAACACTGCCCATTTAGAACCCATAGCAAACCCGCCGTATCCTAACAGCACTACCAGGACTCACAAAGCACCATACTCTACCAATCAAAAGGCAACACTGCAAATATACAGCTGGGATTTAGAATTGCAATTACTGATCATGATTAAGTAAAATCAGGCCCGATTCTGAGGGTGCATATGTCAGTGATGGTGTATGTGTATCTGTGCACATTTAAAGGCAGATTTTAGATAGTATGGGAGTCATTCTGTCCCTCAAATAGCAGGGATGGACATTTTGAGAGTATGTGTGTATGTCAGTGAATGAGTGCATTGCATTGCATTTGCTAAAGAACGTCATAGCCATGTCCAAAATCATTGGTAAGCCCCCCCCCACCCCCACCCTTCCCTTCCCTTCCCTTCAATACTATCATCAGTTCTGGAGACCAGATCTACAAAAAGATAATAGAATATAAAGGCAGTCCAGAAAGGGTTACAAGTATGGTGCACGGCTTGACCCATAAGCCCTATGAAATGAAACTTAAGGACTTCAGTATGTAGATCTTAGAGAAGAGAGAGGGAGGAATATGATGAAGACATTCAAAACCTCAAAAAGTATAAATAGAGTTTCAAATTTTAGATGCTAATAGATAAACACTGATAAAACACTCTTGGTGCAAGAAAAGCGTAACAGGTGCTTCGTGGCTAAACACTGGGAACCCGGCTTTCCCTAATGTTCATTTTCCCTGCCCTTGGATCCTTTCATCTGTTTTTGTGCCTTTTCCATGCTGACCACCTCTCAGCTGCACAAACCTATGTATTTGATTCCATTGGGAAAAAACACCAAACAATAGCATCTGTGCTGGGAAAATACTGATAAACATTGATCTTTTTGTGCTCTCAAAGAACCCCTAATTAGCTGGAAATAATCATTTAAATTAGCAATTTATAAAAGCCTTAGAAGTCCTAGGTATAAACAGTTCAAGAGAAGAAAGCATTTTATCAGTGCAAAAGAGGTTTTAGGAAAAGACACCATAGGGTGGTGCTAAAAGGGGGCAAACCATGAAGTAATAAAGATTTCCAAAAACACTGAACAAAATGTCTCACCCCTGGAACTGGGCATCTTGGCAGCTCTGCAACCCATTACTGTGTAGCAGTATAATTTAAAAAAAAAGACACTCTAGGAAGCATGGACTGACCCGCGGGGCCCCCTCTGCCTGGCTGAGACCCTCCGTGCCGGCTTTGAGAGGCGCGAAGGGAGAGTGTCTCCCTCGCGTCTCTGTTAAGCCCGCAGGGGCTGATGGGAAATCTCCCATCAGCCCCTGCGGGCTTAACAGAGATGCGAGGGAGACACTCTCCCTTCGCGCCTCTCAAAGCCGGCACGGAGGGACGGAGGGAGGGAGGGACGGACGAACGGATTCAGCCGGGTAGAGGGGGCCCCGCGGGACAGTCCATGCTGCCGCGGCAGCAGATGGGGCCCCACGGGACAGTCCATGCTGCCGCGACGGCAGCCAGCATTTTTTTTTTAAATTTAATTTTAAGGCTAGCGATTTTTTCAATTTTTGTGGGCCCTTGTCAGCTGTGGGCCCTACGCCAGGGCGTAATTGGCGAATAGGTAAATCCGGCCCTGAATAGATAGATAAATATGTGGAGACAAACAGACCGATGGATAGAACTCACAGTTAAGCAGCAAATTCAGCAAAAATCACCTTTTGGGAGAGCTCTGGAAAGCACTCCTTTTCTCAAGGAACAGAGCTCAAATAACACAGGTACACTAAAAAAAAATTTTTTTAAACTGCCTCTAATGTTTCGATTGATTTTTACGTTTTTTGGTGCGCTGAATCCAAATCTGGTAACCAATTTGCTCCATCACGTACAGATTTTTTGCTACATTGGGTTAGCAGTTTGAGGTGAACGTTTCAGATTGAGTGCGATCGAGATAAAAGTTTCTTGGATGAATTCTTTATACTAATTGTTTAGTAGTTATTCAAATAAGAATAAAGAAAATTGTAACAAGGCAGCACATAAGAATAGAGTAATGTCAACAAAACACACTGTGATGGTAGCAAAATTGTCTGCACTTAAAACAGCCATATACATGTGCACAAACATAGAGCATATAAGAGCGAGGTTAGACACAAAGCAAAGCAAAGAAATGTGCAAAAAATGTTGTACAGGTATGTATGTAAGAATAGAAAACGCAAACCGCACCATTGCAATACATGAAGACAAACACCCGATGGTGTGAAAATAAAATTCTAATTAATGAGATCCGACACTGTGGTAATAACTAGCAAATTTTTATTTCAAAGTTTAGTAAAAACATGATATTTGTCAACACAGTTTAGATTTTAAAGTCATTCTTGGGTCAATCAATCTCCTGGTGGGCCCGTTTCTTCTTCCCCCGAATGCTTCTCTTGGTGCGCTGCTTGGCGTATTTTTCATCTGGGGTTTCCCGCAGCAGCAACCAGCAGAAATCAGCCATCATAGTGGTGTTCCATCTTCCTTGGTACCTTCTCTCTGCGTCCTTGATGTCCTGGTGAAACCTTTCACCTTGTTCTTCACTGTACGCCCCCAAGTTTTCGGGAAAGTAGTTCACATGGGAGTGCAAGAAATGGACTTTCAGGCTCATGTTACAGCCTTGTTCTTTGAAGGCATTGAGCATCCTGGCAACAATATCCTTATAGTTCTCATCCCGCCTGTTCCCCAAGAATTTGAGAACAACATCCTTGAAGGAATCCCCGGCTTCTTTTTCCTTCTCAGACATCGTTTCAGCGAATGCTCCATCTGAAATGAGTTTCCTTATATCAGGGCCAACAAACACTCCTTCCTTTAGCTTTGCTTCAGAAAGTCGGGGGAACTTTGAGCAAAGGTATCGAAAGCACTCACCATCTTTTGGAAGGGACTTGATGAATTGCTTAATGAGACCCAACTTAATGTGGAGAGGTGGTAATAGAATTTTATCACGAGGTACCAAGCTCTCATGAAGAACATTTTTCTCACCGGGTCTCTAATACTCCCGAATTGGCCAGTCTTTTTTCCCCCAGTGTAGGTCGCGGGCCCGGCTATCCCACAAGCAAAGGAAGCAGGGATATTTGGTGAAACCGGATTGCTGCCCTAATAGCATGGATAGAATTTTAAAGTCTCCACAAATCATCCACTTATGCTCATCATAACGAATCTTCTGAAGAATCAGGGCCAAATTCTCGTATTTTTCTTGGAGAATAACAGAGTGAGCAATAGGAACTGAAGTGAATGTGTTGCCATTATGAAGAAGAACACCTTTTATGCTGTCTTTTGACGAATCAATGAACAGCCGCCATTCAGCAGGATCATACTTGAGTTTAAACTTTTCCATCACTCTGTATATATCGTTGCAAAATACCAAATCTTCCTCTTTGCTGAAATACTTCAAAAATTGTGTCTCGCGGTTGCGGTACCAATAAAAAGTTGTTCCTGGTGACAATAGATTTTTCTGTTTAAGCCGAGAACCTAGCAGTTGGGCAGCATCTTTTTGGAGTCCTAAATCCCGGACTAAATCATTCAATTCAGCTTGAGAGAAAAGTTCAGGTTTCGGATCTGGTTCAGTTTCAAACTCGGAAGTACTGGACTCATCGGGAAAAGCCATCTGATGAGTCTCATCATGATCAGAACCGTCCACACAAATATGATCCAAAGAATTTGGTGGTTCAGGCACAGGTACTTCGTTGCTATGAGGCATAGGCCTAATTGCTGAGGGAAGGTTGGGGTAACTTATTACGTTCTTATTTTTTAAGTTGTATCCCTTCACAATGCAAGAGCAAAAATAGCAGTCACTGCTGTGGTCTCTTTGTTCACGCCACATCATAGGTATTCTGAAACGAAATGCTTGTTTTTTACCTTTCATCCATAAGCGTAGATCTTCCTCACATGTCTTGCACACTTTGTGAGGAGCCCACGGTTTGTCTTGATCGCCTAACTTCAAACCGAAATAGGCGAAATATACTTTTTTAATAAATGCAGAAATGTTCCTCTGCCTCTTTTTCACGGTACATTCCCCACAAATAAAACAAAAACTGTCCGGAGAGTTGACGCAACCTCTGGCTCTGTGAGCCATCACAAATACACAGCACTGCAAACTACAACTGTAGTGAACCACTTCGGAATAAAGCTGGATTACGACTGAGCAAACAAAAGGTAATAATGAACTTGCAAGAAACTGAAATTTGACAGGAACGTTCATGTCGCAACCACCGTGCTTGAGCGAGCGAACGAGGCGCGGCGAACAGGAAAGAACATGCGCCAGCGCGAGTACTGGATTTAGCCCCCCGCCTCCCAATTGTCCTGTTAATGTATAAAATGAATACAAAACACTCTAAAATATCATGAGGGAGTGTTTCTAGTTAGTTAACCATTACAACCTCTATTTTGGGCCAAGAAAATAAACTGCAGTCGGCTAAAAAGAAATTATGTGAACATTCCTTATATGGGTAAGAAATCTAATTTTGCAAGAAAACGTGACGTGATGGAACATTTTGGCTATTTTTCCTGGATTCAGCACCCCAAAATCTATAGGAATCAGTTGCAAAACTGGAGGCAGTTTTTTGGTAGTGTACCTGTGTAATTAAAGAGTGATTGAGTCCAAGAATACCTGCATGCAGTACAGGAATTTGACACAGGGTAGAGCTCCAATTTCACAAGAGAGCTGTTGTTTGTAAGATGGCAAATCGTGGAGAATAATTATATACCTTCAAATTCTGAGGAAATAGCTTCTCTGAGGTGGTAGAGGCAAAGCAGATTAAAAAAAACCAAACTCTCAGAGGAACACACACCTCACTGTGTTATTACTGCACATAGACCCTGAAAAAAATTTAATATACTTGAAACATACAGGAGAGCCTTATACAGGCTCTTTTATGTTTAAAGCTGGAATGTAGATTACACTATCTTACTTCAGTTACGGTCTTTCCTGTTGAAAGATGTTAATTTTTGCTTGTCTTCCATGTGTTAGTTTTCCTTTTTCAGCTTAAAGAGCTTTACTTTTGTAATGAGTTAGAGAAGTGACGTATAAAAATAACCCTTAAAGTTCACTCTGCCTGGAAGTTGGTGACTGGTAGTGTTTTCCCTCTGATCTTAGTAGCGGAGAGAGATCAAGCCCCACAGAATTACCTCATGCCAACCTCTGTTTCTACTTGGCTCAAAACGCTAAAAGTCAGGAGTGATGTTGCCTAAGATGGGCCACATTATTCCACTCAAAGAGCAAGGCAAAAGGAAATCCCTACCTGTCCTTGATAGCTTTTTTCTGAAGTAATTATGTGAGAGACTTGAAGCTCTATCAGCACTCAAGAGTATACTGGGACAGGTACTGGAAAATCCTTGAGGCCCTGGAGGATCTCGCCCCCAAGGAACGGGAAGGCGAACAAGACCAACGCCGAAGACCCTCATGAGGCCCACGGCTCTTGGGGGTTTAGAGGGTGGGATTTGACATCCCTCTCAAGGGAGTCTCTATCTCTAGGCACGAACCAACTGTGCCGGATGTGAGTGCTTGCTGGGCAGTCAAGAATTCAGAAATGTTGCACTCTAGTGCCAGCAAACAGGATTCCCATGTGGACGTGGGGCTTTGTAACGCTGACACCGGGGTCACTGGGTCTGGCATTGAGGAGGAGAGGGGGTCCTCGCCGAGACGATCCTCAGGAGACCGGGCGCCATCGCCGGAGGCCTCTGTGTCTGTATGAGGTACCTTTCAAGGCCGCTCCTTGTACGACTCTCGGGAATGCTGCGGGGGGCTGAGCGACCAAGCGCAGGAGTGCTTGTCCTTGTCCAGAGCCACCGACAGTGACTTTGAGGTCTTCTTCTTACGCTGCTCCCCTTCAGGGGACCTCTGGTTGGAGTGCCGCCTTGAGTGCGGGGCCAAGGTAGGGGATCCCACCTGTGAAGAGACGATCGGGGGCACCATGAGGGATTCCAGGATGGCCTTACGGAAAATGTTATCGGTCTTCTGCTTATGACTCAGCAGGGCCTTGGAAGACATTTTCTTACAAAGTGAGCAGAGCTCCAGATCATGGTCAGCCCCGAGACACCGCAGACAGCAGTCATGGGTGTCCGTAAGTGACATGTTTTTGGAGCACCTGTTGCATTCTTTGAAACCGGTGGCCATCGGGGCAAAAAGGGCCTCCACGAGGTCGAAGATCCATGCAGCCAGTGGTTGCGGGAAAAAAAGGTGCGAAGACCGCAAACGGGAAAAAATGCTACAAAAAATCATCCCCTTGCTTGAAGAAAAGAGGAGAGTAGGGGAGGTATGGGTAGAGGACCGGTGCAACTGGAAAAATAGCAGGTCAGAGGCTGAAAAAGAACACTTTTTCTGAGGGATGAGGACATGTGTCTGAAGGGCTTCGCGGAACAAGGGAGACTGAGCAAGATGGCACCCTTTGGCGGGAAGAGGACCACACATGCGTGGCAGCAATCCCAAAGGCTTTCTTTGAAAGCTGGGGAATTGCTCTGCTTGGGCTCCGTCGGTGCAGATGTCACCCATAAGTGAGGACTGACTTCCTGCTTGTTCCTGGAAAAATATTTTTTCACGCAACGTGTAATCAAACTGGAATTTGTTACCCAAGGATGTAGTAAAAGCTGTTAGTGTAGCTGGGTTTAAAAAAAGTTCCTGGAGGAAAGGTCCATAAACCATTATTAAAGAGGACCTGGGAAATCCCCAGTACAAGCATTGTGGTACCTGTGTCTTTTGAGGAAACTGCTAGGTACTTGTGACCTAGATTGGCCACTATTGGAAACAGGATACTGGGTTTGATGGAGCTTGGTATGACCCAGTGTGGCATATCTTGTGTTCTTGTGTGTTCTTGTATCCTTGTGTAAGATGGCTGAATTCCCTGCCAAAACATTCACTAAGGGGTATGTTTACTAAACTGCGGTAACGTTCCCCGTGTTAGGTTCCCTGGATGCCCATATAAGAGAATGGACGGTGCATCATTATGGCAAGCCTGTCAGTTAACGCGCGTTACAAGGCGCCTCACAAGGCACATTACAAGGCACCTTAATAGGCACAATACAAGGCACATCATAAGGCACGTTATAAGGCACGTTACAAGCCACCTTACTAGGCACAGTACAAGGCACGTTATAAGGCACCTTATTAGGCACAGTACAAGGCACGTTATAAGGCATGTTACAAGGCACCTTACTATGCACAGTACAAGGCACATGCCTTGTAACATGCCTTGTACTGTGCCTAGTAAGGTGCCCTATAATGTGCCTTGTACTGTGCCTAATAAGGTGCCTTGTAACGCCTTATAAGGAGTGATGGCAACTGTGGACTGGCAGCATGGATCTGCAAAGATATGACTGTCACAAGCATGCAAAATATCTGACATGGACAGGATGGAACAATGAGGAACCGAATCCATGACTACTGCCTAGAGCGTCAGTGTACTAACCAGTAGGCTAGACCTCTATGGCTTGTTGCACAGCAATGACTGGGTACAGAAGGACTGCAGGTCGCCGCGTAAACTATCTGCTCTGTGTGCCAGGATACGGTAACCCCACCAACACCCATGATGCATTGCACATGCAGAACAGCGGCCTACAGCTGACCACCAAATGGGGTCTGCACCTCTCTGGTACTGCAGCGTGGTAAGATGGACCAACAGTGTGTGATACTGGCACAGAGTAGCTACAGAACATGCCATTGTGCATGTTTCATGTTCACCCTGAGGGATAGGATGAGCGTCCAGCACTAGGTCCACAGTACATGTGATGCTCTAATAAGTCCTGCTGCACATCCCCATCAATACCAGTGTGTGATAGGTGCTCCCAGCAGTGCAACTGAAAGTACTTCTGTTCCCATCTGTGTTCTGCAGTCACATGTGGCCCTGTGGGACTGGGCACCACCCAGATTACTGCATGTGCAGTGTTAAGGTCTGGCTGCCATGGGTACCTGTTATCAGGGCAGTAGGGTGTCTAGATGCTCATGAGGTTTAGGTAGCATGCCACTAAGTGGTATGCACTATATACTCCAAGGGCCAACAATCACCACTTGTGCAGATGAGGATGTGGAGGGACAGGTGCCTGCGCCCTGAGGAATGGCTGTAGAACCAACAACCACGGTCCCATTGGCAGATGACAGCCCTCCAGGGCTGATGGGCCAGAGCCAAACCTGTGACAGTGGCAGACCAACAATGATGCCTGGGGTGTTAAGGGGAAGTCTCAACTGCCCCACACTAGGGTCTGCCAGCCACCTATAGCATCCTACAGGGTGGTCCCACCATGCACAGACTAACTGCAGACAGCCCACTAGCCAGCACATAAGTGTATGCTCATGGGGGAACCCTGTGCACCCAGAGATGGGATGCACAGCACAGACACCAAGCAAGAACTGCCATGATTGGGCCCCAGAACCAGGAACACACAGGTATCACTGAAGACAAATAATGCGTGGCACTATGTGGGAACATAGACATGCCATGGTCACTGCTCGGTCAGAGTGAGAGTGACCTCCCAGCGTGACATGCTGTGTCTACCCTGCCCATGCAGGTGGTGTCAAGCACTACAGTGTCCCAGCCATTGTCCTCCACCCTGTGCAGATGCTTCCTAGCCAATCTGCCCTGTCTGGGCCATACCCACAATACCTTGCTCCTCCTTATGCACATTTTCAGGCTAACGCTGGAAACAGTGTGAGCAATGTGGGCCCAGTGAGGTGTTGGAAGACACAAAACAATGGATAGACATATGCACACTCCCACACCTATCTCAGCATTGTGCAGAGATAGAGGTGGGTGACAACCCTGCCCGCCACAGTGGTCCTGATCACAGTGCCGACATTGCTAAACTGTGCAGGGGGTAGTAGTAGTGCTCCGTTGATAAGCCCAGATCTGTGCTGGGGCCACCAGCCTAACACTCCATGAGGCCATGGATAGTGGAGCCCGTGTGAGTGGGTGTTTGTACCCCTGTGCACCGCTGCGTTGGGGTTTGCACATGTTGTTGTCGTGGCTGCATTGTGGGATAAAACTATGGGGTGATGCTCTGCAGGATCCACAGTTTGGGACTTGAACCTCTGACCCTCTGGTCTGGGGCACACTGGCTGAGTGTACTGCATCACACTGTTGCCACAGCAGCATAGTGGTCCCTGGGACTACCCTTCCCCTCCCCAGCCTGATCTCTTCTGTTGCACTGCACACCACGTACTGGTACAGGGCATGGCCTAGGTCCACTGCAGGTAGGTGCCACTGCTCCCTCTAGCACAAACACCCCCCCACCATGCCTCTATGCCATATGCTGTCAGTGATGGTGGTGCACAGTCCCAGGCCATCCAGGAGGCAGGTAGGCGGCTGCCTAAGATGTGGGTTCTGGGGTAGGGGTGCCTACATAGCTGTCCACGCTTCCCCCAGCACCGCCTGTCACTGTTATGTGCCCCTTGGGGTACCTGCTTGGTAATGTCGCCTGGATGGGACACTGTGGGACACAGACTCATGGGCATGTTTGACCCTGGTCAGTTGCTGTCTTGCTGGTTTCCATTTTCTGTGTTCCCATGTGCCACCTAGGCAACCGCCTAGTCCACCCCATGCCCCAGTAGCCCCCACTGCATGTCCCGCATGCAGCCCCCATGCCCCATTTGCGCCATCGCTATAGTGGCCTTTCATACCTGGGCACTATGCTGTTGCTGCAAAAGGAGCACTACTATCACCTTTCTTGGACTCCCTGCCTATGCTGTACATTGCTGGCACTTAAATGGTTTCTCTCTCCTGCAAATGTGCAGCTAACGGCAGGTTTTCATTCGCGGTAGGGTTCAGCCCTTCAGTTCAGCGCATTAGTGTGCAGGGAGCCTCTCCTCGCCCACTCCCTGCCCATTGACCCCTGTTCTCCGCCCTCTCTCCTCCCTTCTCGGTGTGTACCGCGCCGTGGAACGCTTCTGCACGGTTTGTAACGTTACTGCACGGTAATGTTACGTTATCACGCGTTAACGTTACCTAACACAAATTAACGTTACATACCGTGCGTTAAAGTTACCTAACACGCGGTCTGTAACGTTACCGCAGTTTAGTAAACATACCCTTATATGTGTTTCAAACATGCATTCCAATGTGGCAAAACTTGAAGAGTCTCACACTAACCGGCCACAGCTGGGCTTTCATTGAGCCAACCCCACTACAGAATATTGGGGACATTCTTGTGATTATGTGTGATGGAGCTGGGGCCTAAGAGTGGTATAATTTGATTGCATTATTTTTGCCGACGACCCCATAGAGCAAGAAGAGGCAGCTGACGCTTTGTACCTGAATTCTCTCTTCAGAGCTGGTTTTCGTTCACCTTAGGAGCAGCTAGAGCCTCTAATACCCGGGTAGTCTGAGCTCACCTGTGGCAGGATGTGGCAGGTACAGCACATTTAAAGAGAGCAGAGCACTGGAGGGCAGAGCATCGAAGGCTTCCAGCCGCCATTACCAGTGAGAGCTAGGAGTTGCAGGAGCCTGTCTCTGGAGCTGCATGGTGAAAGCAAACAGGCTAGGCAGTAGAGTGGTGCTGTCTCTCAGGACATGCCAGCAGGACAAGCTTCAAATTAAATTTAGATTCTGAGCATCTATATCGTCAGAAAAGGATCCATAGCTGTAATGAGGACTGAGAGGTAGTGAGAGCTATGCTAAGTTGCGGCCATCTTCGTTGGGCTACCAACACCCCCCCCCCCCCTCCCCAACCCGCAGCTGCTCTTTCAAAATTCTCCTGAAAAACACATAGGAATGGTGCGGAGAGTCCACCATGAGATGCAACATCGTCCCTTAGCCAGGCGCTGAATGCTGAAGGCTCAACTTCACTACCTGCGACTAAGGCTGATCTTATGGAAATGCTACAGGAGCTCAGGTCATTCTGCCTGGATTTCTTCAAAGTAATCTTATATCTCCAGTTGGATATGAAGGCCCTGGATGATCCTGTTATCCAAAATGAAATTAACCTTGGGGAGCAAATAGATGCTACAGCATTATTCCAGTCAAAAATACACAAGCTTGATCAACTAACTAGAGACCTCAAGGAAAGGCATGCTGAGCTGGAGAACAGGCAGTGCCGCAATAATATCCACATCCTGGGATTACCAGAACCACCGGGAGGACAGGAGAACACTGTACAGCTGGTGCAGGATTTATGCTCATTCTGTGTTCCAAAAGGACAAGGTCAGGTGAAACTGGAGCGAGTGCATCGGGGTGCCGGATCCCAGTTTGGAAGGGACACTAAACCCATCCAATTGTTTTTGTTTTTTTGAAGACAAGATAGCATTACTCCGGAGTTTGAAAGGCAAGCGTGTGATTCTGTTTCATGAATATGAGATACAGAGTTTCCAGGACCTGTCCCAGTATACTCTTGAACACTGACAGAGCTTCAAGTCTCTCACACAATTACATTAGAAAAAAGCTATCAAGATCAGGTAGGGGTTTCCTTTTGTCTTGCTCTTTGAGTGGAATAATGTGGCCCATAAGATCTCTGAGCTCTCTGCCTGAATGGACGTTTTGGGCTTGATTCAAAATATGGGAAGCCACATGCCATGCCAAAGAAGCACACAACGTGAGTGGGAAGTATCCACTCTGAAGCACTGTAAAGTGTCCAGATCACATCGACAATCAGAGGCAAATTCAGTTGATGTGCAGATCAAAGCTATAGACATTACTGTGTCTTTTTGACTGCTTCTGATGTTGCACCTTGTGTAATTGATTATGCGGATGCTGTGTTATCTCCTGTTTGTTCTAGCCTGCATCTGAACCTTTTTTCAGTTACTGTTTTTTGCACTAACGTAGGTGCCTCATAACCTGCTGAGGTGGTAGAGGTACTTTTATGACTGTGCTCTCTGTTTTTTTCCGGTGGGCCAGTGAGATCCCCTGCTAAATGATAACTATGGGAATCTGGGTGAATTGTATTTTGGAGGGTGGGGTGAGGATGAAGGTGGTTCCTTTTCTCATGGAAACAAGTGTGGGGAGATTGCAAGGAGTGGAGGGTTTGGGGCAAACTGAGTAAATAGGATCTTGGGTGGGAGAGGCAGGGTGGCTCACTTCTTCTACCTTCAAGTTTTTAAGGCGCATTTTCACTTTATCTCTTAGGTTCAACACTAGAGGGGATGTTTCCGTCCTTATGGTATAGGACTGAGGGGGTTGGGGGGGAGGGAATGGGAGAGAGGAAGGGTAGGATGGTGGGGTAATTATGGATATGTGATGAAAGTTATTTATTTATTTATTTAGCTGTATTTATATCCCGCTTTTCACCGGGTCAAAGCGGTCAATTGGGGGATACATTTAACACGAGGGGAATATGAGACACATACGCTAATACTTACAGGGAACATGGGCAATGGAGGGTTAAGTGGCTTGCCCAAGACCACATGGAGTGCCTATAGGACTAGGAATCCCAGTCCCTCTGGCCTGAGATTGCTGTCCCCAGGTGGGACTTGAACCCCCGGCCCTCCGGCCTGAAGTACCTTGTCCTAACCACTAGACCACTCCTCCCTCAGTTATGGAGGTGGATGACGTTGAGAAGGAAATTGGCTCTTCTGCTTCCTTTGACAGGGGCGCGCTTGTGTTCGGAACTACAGAGGATTCCAGTTCACTTTGTATCATGGAACATCAGAGGGCTTCACAATCCAGTCAAACGGTGACAGGTTCTTGATCAGGCATGTAGGACACGTGCAGATGTGATTTTCCTTCAGGAGACACATCTGGCCTCACAGGATCATCAAAGGTTTAGTTCCCAGAGGTTCCCTCAGGTTTTTGCCTTAAGCCTTTCCTTACATAAAAACGGAGTGGTCACCATGTTTTCTCACCACTGTCCTTTTCAGATGACTACTCAATATAGTGATTCTTCTGGATGATATTTGATACTCATGGGCTATCTGCAAGAGGCTTTAGTCACTTTAGTCAATGTCTACGTCCCACCTACGGAGATCGCTCATACGATGGAGGAGATACTGGCGGCAATTAGGACCCACTCATAGGGGGGCACTTTAATTGCATTTTCTCTGCACTAGATAGGACTGCCACCATGCATTCTTTTTCACTAGATGCTTTGATTGCTGACTTGGATCTTTGTGATGCATGTCAAGGGCTGCATCCTGGAGAAAGAGAATATGCCTTTTTCTCACCAGTACACGAAATGCATTCCCGCATAGATATGTGACTTATTTCCTGGTTGCTTTTACCACTGATCATCCAGGTGATAATTGGAACTATGGGACCCTCTGATCATAACCTATTATCACTGGAATAGTGTGGTGTAGATGGGGAAATGTCCCCATGCTCATGGACTCATCGTGTCACTTGCTTAGGAACCGGGACTTCCTTGAATCACTCCATGGAGGATGGAGGGAATATCTTATCTTTAATGATGCTTCTGTCTTCACTGTTTGGGAGGTGATGATGGCAGTTATGAGAGACATTTAAGAAACAGAAATTGGTCAAGCAGGAGCAATTGTGCCAGGTGATTGCGCATTTGGAAATAACTCATAGGTGAGGAGGAAGCGTCTCAGTGTGGCATCAGCTTGTCTGACACAGGGGAGAATTAGCAGCCTTAGAGACAGAAGATATTGCCTCCAATCTCTTGCAAGTACATCAAAACTACTATGAGCATGGTAACAAAGCAAGTTGTATGCTGTTGTGGCAGTTGAAATATAGGCATCAAAACCACAAGATTTCAGCAATCTCTTCCCTGCAGGGCTCAGTGGTCCTACGGCAATCAGTGGATATGGCAAAACTGTTTTCACAGTTTTATAAGAATCTTTATGCATCTCAATTGTCAGAGGATGATTCCACTATCCGCCATTGGTTAGAGGAGGAGGAGTTATCCTGTCTGTCCTCTGAACCATGAGAGGCCTTGGAGGGTACCATCACACTTTCCGAAGTCGTAATCTGAAATCTGCCAAAGCCGCTAGTCTCGATCTGTTTCCGGCTGAGCTATACAAAGCACACCCTGATATTTTTGCCCCAGTGCTAGTCTGGGTTTTTAATGAGATCCTGCCCCAGCACAAACTCCCTGATTCTCTATATCAAGCCTTGATAACTGTGATTCCTAAGGACGGTAAGGACCCTCTGCTTTGTAATAGCTATAGACCAATGTCCTTGTTAAACCTGGATTATAAAATCTTTATGAAAATACAGTCTGCCTGCCTCGACTTGCAAATACATGCTATAGTACACCTGGATCAAACTGTCTTTATTAGACAACAATATGGCTTTGAAAATGTCCATAGACTGCTTAATGTTACATCAGGGCTGCAACGTGTTCCCAGGGAATTCGCTGTCTTATCCTTGTATGCAGAAAAAGCATTCAATAAAGTAGAGTGGAGATATTTACATGCTGTCCTTGAGCAGTTTAGCTTTGGTCCCTCCTTCCGAAGTTGGATTGCAGCATTGTATGCCACCCCCAAAGCTTCAGGTTTAGTGAATGTTTTTTTATCTCTGTCTTTTGAAATGGGTAGAGGCACTAGACAAGGTTGCCCGCTTTCGTCACTTTTATTTGCTCTAGCTATTGAGCCTTTAGCTGCACACCTTTGGAAAAAGGTTTCTTCATTGGGTATTCATTTGGGGGGGGGGGGCAGTATCACATTGTCTCGCTCTACGCTGATGACACTCTAATATTCTTGCAAGAATCAAACATCATTGCCTGTTATTGTGGACATTTTGCAAGTGTTTTCCACTGTCATGGGATTCTTGGTGAATAGACAAAAGTTGTCCCTACTCCCATGCGTTATCAGCCACAGCTGGGGACATTCCATCTCAATCTGGTGGTTTTATGCTCATTATGCAATTTCACTATTTGGGTATTGTGATTCTCAGGGATTTCTTGACTCTGTATATTCTTAATTATCATGCTGTCCTCAAGATTTTAGATAGAGACGTATGCTCCTGGCAAAACACTATTGGTTTTGTGGTTAGGCTGTATCAATACTCTTAAAATTATACTTCCTACTGTCATGAGGCTGGAGCTAGGGAAGAAACAGCCTTGAAAAAAACTCCTGATTTGCATGAATCTCAGAAAAAGCAGAGAGTGCAGTTCCAGCGTAGCTCAGCCAGAGGGCGCATGAACAGTTACACAGTACCTGAAGCAACGTGCTCAAGCACTGAGCACCTTAATGATAAGTGCTTTCATCTGTCCTCAAACTCACAGCGTGCAAGCCAGAAATCCCTTTATAAGGGAAATCAGATGAGCAGAGGGGGAGACCAGCACAGAATCCAAGAGCAAAGGCTCCAGCAAAGAAACCAACACAGAATCCAAGAGCAAAGGCTCCAGCAAAAGGACCAGCACCGTGACCAGGACCGGGAAGAGCACCGGGATGCGGGAAGGCACGGAAGAGAGGCACCAAGGAGGGTAGCCGACAGAATAACCGACAAGGTCAGAAGGGCCGGCAGCACAAGCTCTGAGAGAAGCCTGGAACAGGATAGTTTCCAGCTGCGGCCAGCTCTAGGTGGCAGGAGCCAAAAGGGGCATACTCTATGGGATAAAGCCCAGAGAAACAGCCTGCCTGTTGAAAGAAGTTCTCCAACTCCAAGTAAGTCCTTTGAGCCAAACCATAAAGGCACAAGGAAAGGAGATGCCTTTTACATTGATCCTCTTACCCTGAAAGATAGAGAGGGGAAATCCACGTCTGGTTTTCCTAGCAGCCTGGATTGTGGAGCAGTGCACAAGACAGTTGGTCAGCAGGAAAAGCTACATTGTAAACTGAATCCTGGGCGTGGCGCTCCTCGGAAGCTAAGGTATGAAAAGCCTTTCATTCTAAAAGGAACTTTAAAGGAGGAAAGTCTTATGCAGGTAGATAAACCTCAATATCATAGAAGAAGTAAAGCTAACTATTTAAAGCCACTTCCTAAAAGTGTTTTAAGAAAGTTATATGAGCAGCCAAGGAACTTCTGTGAGGAATTAAGAGACTCTGAAGATATTCTTAACTCTGAAGAGGGTAGCAATCCAGAATCAATGGACTTGGATTTTAGCTCCAGTGTTCCCATGCCTCACAACGAACCTATGGAATGTAACTTTTGCTTAAGAAGTAGTTTTCTTGCCATGCTAATTGTATAGCGAAGAACTAAGGGGGATGTTTACTAAAACCCGGGAATGTGCGCGCCGCAAAAGAGCGCACGGAAACGCGGCACTGAAACGCTAATAAATGCGTTTAAATGCCCCGCACACGTGCGTGTCATCCCCGCAAAGGTGCGCGGCACACTAACGGGCCCCTTACAAGTGCGGGCCCGCAAATGTCCGATAGAGGCGTGGAACGGCTAAAGGAGGGCGGAGGAAGGCTCCAGAGGGGCAGAGGGACGGGGTCAATGGGTGGAGAGTGGGAGGGGAGAGGCTCCCCGCACAGTATCGGGCCCGAATTTGCATGTAAAAACTACCGCGAGGGAAACACTCGCGGTAGAAAGCATTTAAAGGGAAGAGAAACCATTTACGTCAGCAATGTACAGGAAAACCGGGGAAACCAGCAAAACGTGAGCAGTGTGATACATGTGCACAGCACAAAAGTGCAAATAAAAATAGAAAATGACCACAACAGAACTATTAAAAATAGTAATTAAGCTGGGGAACAGTTATAGTGATGGGCAAATACAGAAAACACACCCAGCAAAGCTCCAGAAAAAAGAAATGAATTTTGGAAGGGTTTACGGAGCGGAGACTCTTCCAAAAAACATTTCCTTTTGTGGAGCTTTCCTGGGAGTGTTTAATATCACTGTTGCCCAGCGTGGTGATATTTTGTCCCCCATTTCCCATGGTCATTTCCGGGGTTTATGTGCACGTTTGTCACCAGACAGGGTGCATATGCCCACAGTAAATTTGCGTAGAGCAGGGTTTGTGACTCCATCCTGCCAGGCTTACTACCTCCAGGGGCTGCACTATCTATGTGGCCATAGTGTGGTGCAGCAGACAGAGTCAGTACCTCTAGGACCAGAGGGTCAGAGGCTCAAAGCCCAGCTGGGGCACTTGCCAGCCCAGTCCCTATATTTTACCCACCACTAAACACAGATAGCACAGACATCCCTGTATTGCAGGGGACATAAGCATGGGGAAAACACCCATATTTTACACAACAACGCACACACACCACAACAATGGGCATTACCCACAGCCAAGTACCGCAAATGCAGTCCCGTACTGCCACATTCCAATCAGGTCACCTGCTTTTTATGGGAGAAGCTCATGCCAGCATGTTGGCGGATGAGTACATGTGGTGCAGGGGGCAGTGGCTGCTAGCGACAGAAGACAGAGGCCTAGCCATGTGCAGGCTGGCACAGTCCACAGCAACAGACAGGCCCTGCCGGATCCACAGTCATGGACTATCCAGGGAATTCAGCCAAGCTGTGGCTACATGGTGGTGCAGTGCACACAGACAGTGCATGCAAGAATAGAAGATCACAGGTTCAAAGACCAGCTGGGGCTACCGGCAATCCTGCCCACATATTTTCCCCACAAATAAACAGTGACAGTAAGGACACACCTTTGGTGACAAGGACATATGCAATGGTAATACGTCTATCTTTTACCCCACTGAGCACAGACACCATGAACAGGGGCAGAACCTACAGCAGAATCCCCCAAATGCAGTCCTGGTGGGACACACACCAGTCAGGTTCCATGCTGCCACTCATACAAATGCCTGTGCTGTATATCTATGCACCACCCCCACGGCATGTAGATGTAGCTCAAGCATATTCATGAGGGACAGCAGGAAGACCCGAACAGTGTGATGCAAAACTGGGCTGGAGTGGGGAAGCGCTGCCGTAAAGCAGCAGCCAACAGGGGCAGACACACCCACACCCACAGGCCCCATTGGCCAATGTCTCCTGTAGAGGCAGAACATTGGACCCTGCGTGCATCTCCCAATATCAGCACCTGCATACCTTAGCAATGTCACCCTACACCTGAGGTACACAGCTCTGAAATGTTTGCTAAGAGTACAGGCTGATAGATATCCCTACGTTACGCACATACTGCTAGTTGACCCCATCCGAACAATCTGTTTGGTGTCTGCGGTGCGTGCTCCAGGCCTGGCCTCTGACGGTGTTCACCACCATGGGGAGTGACCCCCAGCAGTACTGCGTACCATATCCATGCCTGTGCCGTGCCCAGGACCGGTGTGGTGGCCAAGGCTAATCACCCCCTCAATAGTAGCACAATGCTGGCATAGGTGTGGGAGTGTGTGTCTGTCTATACAGTGTGTGTTGGCTGCAAACACCTTCCCCAACCCACACTGCCAGCACTACTGCCAGTATTGGCCTGCCAATGTGCATAATGAGCAGCAATGTACCATGGGGATAGGTCAGACATGGTGGGCTGGCCAGGATGCATCTGCACAGGGCATAGGGCACTGGCTGTGACATTGTAGTGCCAGGCCACCACCTACACAGACAGGGTGACCTCTGTATGTGCTGCTGGGGGAGCACTCTCACCATGAGTGTGCAGTGATGACAGCATGGCTAGGCACCCCCATAGTGCTGTATTGTGTTTCTCTCTTGTGATATATATGGGTTTCCTGTTGGGGCCTCCTCACAGAACTCTTTGTTTGTGTGTGCTGCCACCCCAGTTTTGGGTGCATGCATTTCCATCAGGGCTAACCAGCAGACTGTTCACAGCTGGTATGTGTCTTGATGAAGTGCCTTGCAGGGTGCAGCGGCTGATGGCTTGCTGCAGGTGAATATCAGATAGTGCTGGGGTGCATCTTTGGAGATCCAGGCCTAAAGTCTGCCTGATATTGTGTTATGGATGTGTGTGGAGCTGCTTGGACTGCCCGGTATGGTGTCTGTTCTGCAGCAGGACTGGGGTTTGATGTCCACTTTGCTGCCGGGGGGGTAGGATGGGGATCTGTTGGTGGGGGGCCCTGTTTGCCGCCCGGGGGGGGGGGGGGGGGGTGTGGTGGTGGTTCTTTGACCACCTAGGGGTTCTTGGGGGTTTCCACTAACTGAGACAGACAGAGATATCCAACATGTTTCTGCAGCACCTTCCTATCTCACAGGTTAGTACTGTTTTGGAGCTCTGTCATGGCCTCATCCAGCCATGGCTGGTGTTGTGGACCTGGTCCTGGCCGCCATATCACACCCTCAGGGTGAGCACAGTACCCGCACAATGTGACGGTGTGTAGCTACTCTTTGCTGGTAGTCCACCCGCTCAGGACCCCCTACCAGGCTGAGGTGCTGTGTGGGTTCACATGGACAATTCCCCCTACCAGGCCGGGTAGCTGTTGGGGTGCATTCCCCATCTTGTGTGCATCTGTGGACAGCTGATTTGCATGTGCAGTGCATCATGGGTACGGGTGGCCTAACCCTATCCTGTCTACAACAGCAGACTATCTGTGGGGTGACGTACAGGCTCTCTGCAGCCAGCCAGGGGCTTGCTGTCAGCTATAGAGCCGTAGCCCAATGGTTACGTCACTCCCTGTACAGCCAGAGGTCATGGGTTCAAACCCACAGTGGGGCCCTTTGATAGGGCTGTCCACAGCTTTATTTTTATTTACTGTACATATGTCTATGCCGGCAAAACCACACACAGCTTACTATACCCATTAGGTGCCTCTGAGGGTGCTTTATAGGGCGCCCTATAGGCCACCTTATGGTTGCCATCCATATAGGGTGCACTATACATTATCCTGTGTCGCAACATACATGGTGCCCTATAGGGGACATTCTAGGGTGCCTTGGCGGACAGTGCACTGTAACATGTGCCTTACGGGCATCCGTATGTTAACACACTGTGAGAGCGGGTTTACTAGTGGTGGGAAATAAAATATAAATGGAAGGCCTCCTACAGCACTCCTCACCATGATACATACTGCCCCAGCCAGCCTTGTTCACTGGGCACTGTGAGAGGTTGAACCCCTGGCCCCTGCACCATTGGTCAGTGTCCTAACCATTGTGCTGTGGCTCTGTTCCTGTGTTTGTGCATCCGCACGCAGCCTTGTAGCCATCAGCGCGCCATCTTTTGGCGCACTAAATTAACAGCGCGCCGCCTTATGCCGCACAACATGGATATGCCCCTAAAATAATGCTTCAGCCAGCTGTCTTCAATGGGCACTGTGAGGAATTGAATCCATGATCCCTGCACAAGTGGTCAGTGTCTTAACCATTGTGCTATGGCTCCGTTCCTGTTATTTGCACATCAGCGCGCCACTTCTCCCTCCCACTATTGGACTGCCCCCTCACACATCAGCGCGCCGCCTTCTGCCCACCGGCTCACCGCCTTCTGTTGCCCATATTTATCAGCGCACCGCCTTCTGCCACCCAAATTTACCAATGCGCCGCCATCTGCCGCCCACACTAAACAGTGCGCCGCCTCATGCCGTAATAAAAATAACAGTGCGCCGCCTTCTGCCGCCCAAAATTAATATGCCTCCTAAGCACTTTTGCCCATAAATGTTGGTGCCTCAGCTGGTCTTTTTTGTTGAGCGCAATGGGGGTTTGAACCCCTGGTCCCTGCACCATTGGTCGGTGTCTTCACCGTTGTACTACGGCTCTGTTGTTTGGTTTTGCAGCAGCACCCCACTTAGCCTTCCCACGCGCTAATGTGGGCCCCGCACATTAGCGCGACGCACACACGTACGGTCCGGTTTTTTGCTTTTTTCTGCCTGGCCCGCCCACTCCTTATATGGCACCAGCACACTAACGGGGACCCGCACAGCAACGGAGTTTAGTAAACATACCCCTAAGTCTGCATATGGTGAAGCTGATAACCATTTTGTTCTGATATTGTTTTCTATTGTTTTGGAAAATCCCCTAACCCAGCTAAACAGTCAATTGTAGAGCTTACAACCTTTAACTGTTTAGTCCATGGTGGAGCTTTATTGTTTGAGGAAACCGTTACCTCCACTTTATGTTGATGTCCCATTGAACCTAGAGCATTAATCGGGGAAATAAAGCCTTATTTACCCTACACTTGGCGTAGTTATTCCTTTCAGGGAGTTCTATACTACAAGGACCATAATCCTTTGGTCCTTCAGCTTGAATACTCTCTGATACAAATTAAATGTCCCCGGACTCCCTTACTTTACGACACCAGTAGAGGCACAGGTGGTGACACTACGTAAATCGCTCTTTATGTTTATGCAACTCCATATTTGGGTACCTTAATCCTTTTTTCTGGTGCTGTGCTGCTTATTTACTAAGTTCATTTGGCAGGGGCGTCGACCAAGGATTAGTTGGTGTACTTTGGTTCACCCAAAAGGCTTCAGGGGACTTAGTCTGCCGAATTTAGAATCACCTGGGTGTCAGGTTCTTTCCCATATTTTCCTAGGCCCAGTATGACAGGTGTGGACATCATTGTATAAAAGCTGATGATTATCACCACAGTACTCGCCGTATACCGTGTTTGCTGCCTTTCCCTTTATTCGGGATTTTGGGGTTCAATTTGTTTCTCAAGAAGGTCTATTGTGGTTAGCTGCTCTTTTTGCCCTCCTCTGCTTCATTCACTGTTTGCTTTTGGCAGCTTGCTCTGTCATTTGTAGATATTGGAAGAGATCCTCGGTGCCTTCCCTTGACGAATGGATGGTCAAAGTGTGGGATATTTATAGGATGGAAAAACTCACGGCTGACCTGCGTGGGAAACTAGGTCAAGATTTCTACCATTGACTGGGTGATCCTCTCTGTGGTTCTGGATATGAGACCACTACTAGCTCAGACACTGTTTCATATTGTGCCCTGTGTATTAGAGATCATCCACTGAAGGAGTACATCCTATATCCTCATTTTTTCAGATAACTTCATGGAAGGGGGGTAGGGTTGGGGGATTGGGGGGTATAGGAAATTAGGAGGGAAGGGGGAGGGTAGGATTCCATGATGGGTGGATGGGAAGTTGTAAAGGGGGAGGGGGTCAGAGTCTCGGGTGGAGTTCTAAGGCTTTCTAGTTCTCTAGTGGGTTATTCCATAGGCGATATAGGAAGAGTCCAGACAAAGTATCTCATGGTTGTTAACGTATCCCGTTTGCATCATTTAATGTATGTTATGTCTCTTCCACTCCCAAAATGGGTGTGCATTTATGATGGGAGTTGGGGCGTGGGGTAGTTTATGTGATATTATACTAATTATGGGTTTGTACTCCGTCTGTAAGGAGTTTACCCCATTTTTCAATATTTCTATGTACATATAAGGCTGCAATGAGGATTCTTTGTTATATTTTCTACCTCAATAAAAATTTATACACAAGCGGTGGATTTCCTGGGTCCTCTTTAATAATGGTTTATGGACCTTTCCTCCAGGAACTTGTTAAAACTTTTTTTAAACCCAGCTACACTAACAGTCACTCTTGATGCACTCAGAGGGATACTTAACAGTATCATTTCTGCCAAAATGGATGAGCAGTATCAGATAGTACTCAGTAGACTTGATGAGTCTTAGCAAACTCTCTGTAACATCTTGGATTTTGGCAACTGGAAGGTATCACATCTCCTGGGATACTGAGTGTGGTTGACAGATGAATGTCTTAGTACCCCTCAGAAGAGAGTCACCAACCACACCTACTGTTTGTTTCCTTGTAGTCACTGATTTGGCAACTTTGGGGTTTTGAGTGTGATTCCTCCTGTTCCTGTGATGTTTTCATCTCCTCCACTCCCAGGGCTTCATACTGGTTCTTCAGTTTGACGGTTGGTAGAATTGGAGCATCAAATCTTCAGGTTTTGTTGACTCATTTTCAGCTGTCTTCTCTCTGTACCATACCATATTCACCTCTGCTGGAGATCTTGGAGGCCTCAAGAAGCATTTCATCAATGTAGTTCTTGCTCTCAGAGGTAAGAATAATCCTGATGTCACACTGTTATTTCACCTGCATTTCCACACCACCTATTTCTAAAATGGTTTCTGTATATGCTGTAGATGTGCCTGGTTATAGCCCTTTTAAAAAGTACACACACGCAAATTGGTGACATGCGGGCCACCAACCCTTTGCAAGTGGATATAATGGCAATATAGATGTGTGTAGTCCCATTTTGGAAATGCTGTCATCATTTCTGTGTTGCAGGGCTTTCTTTGCCTCCAAAATAGAGTGTGCTCACTAGGAAGGATAACTTCTGTGAGAGGGCAGTGGAAGTCCTGTTGTAGGAGGTGCTGAAACACCAAAGGGTACCCCCTAGGCCACGAGGGGGTATGTGTCAGTGCCTACCAGAAACAGAAATTGCAGCTGGACATATGTCAGAAGCTTCATGTGATCTACCATCACAACCTTGAGACAGAGGACATAAAATGGAAATGAAATGCTCCTTACTGCGCTCCTTCGTGTGCCCCCTGAGTGCACCCATCTTATTTATGTTTTCTTGGTTATGTTTCTTCTGGCTTTCGGCCTTTATTATGCCCCCATTCTTATCTATACTAGTTCAGATTGGCCATCGCCCTTGACCATCACTAATTTTGAATGGCAAACATTGAGTACAGTACATCATTCTACCTGACCTACTCACCTTGTGTTTCTTCTGGCTCTGCTCCGTGGGAACCTGTTGTTAGTGGAGTGGAGGAGTGGCTCCAGCTCCTGGCAGATCTGGTAGATGGCTGCCTTATCAAAACAGAACCTAATCAGGCACTGTTCATCCATGAACTACTACTACCACTACTAATCATCTGTATAGTGCTATAAGGCATACACAGAGCTGTACATTTGGATGTAAGACAGTCCCTGTCAGAGGGACTTACAATCTAATCAAGACAAAACACATGGAGGCACATTCCAAAAGATGCATGACTGGGCCATCGGGACACCCAAAACATGGACTTGTACCTGTTTCTGCAACTGCGGTAGCCATACATTCCCAAGGTTGCAGAATCAGGCACTTAGACAGCGCATCAACCAAGGCTTCCTATTGATCTTCTTAGACATTTCCTCAGCATTTGACACCATTAACCACCAGATCCTATTGCAACATCTTCAATCAAATGGAATTTAAGGTACAGTCCTCAAATGGTTTATATCCTACCTCACTGATCATCACCAACAAATAAAGATAAGAACATAAGATATACCATACTGGGTCAGACCAAGGTCCATCAAGCCCAGTATCCTGCTTCAAACAATGGCCAATCTAGGCCATACGTACCTAGCAGTTTCTCCAAATGTTACAGGTTCCACAATGCTTGTATTGGGTCAAGTATTGATATCCAGGAAACAAAATCTGCTGTAGAATCTATATGGTTTCAAATTCCATATAAAAGGGGGAAGGCAATGGCAGTGGGGGTGTACTATCGAGCACCTGGCCAGAATGACCAAATGGATGATGAAATGCTCAAAGAAATCAAGGAAGCTAACAAAGGTTACAGCGCAGTAATAATAATGGGTGATTTCAATTACCCCGGTATCGACTGGGTCAGTGTCACGGCAGGACATGCTAGGGAGATAAAGTTCCTAGATGAAATAAATGACTGCTTCTTGGAGCAGCTGGTTCATGAACCAACCAGAGGGGAAGCCGTATTAGACCTAGTCCTTAGTGGAACACCAGATCTAGTGCAAGAGATAAGGGTTTTGGGGCCACTTGGCAATAATGATCATAGCATGATCGCCTTTGATTTAATTAGTGGAGGAGGGATAGTAAGGAAATCCACAGTACTACCTTTTAACGTTCGAAAGGGAGACTATGATAAAATGAGGAAAACAGTTAAGAAAAAACTAAAAGGAGCAGTTGCAAAGGTTAAAGACGTACATCAACTTGGGTGTTGTTGAAAAATACTATCTTGGAAGACCAGACCAGCTGAATTCCACGCTTTAAGAAAAGTGGAAGGAAGTCCAAAAAACTGCCAGCATGGTTTAAAGGTGAGGTCAGAGAGGCTGTTGTTGCCAAAAAAGCATCTTTCAGGAAATGGAAAAAAGAGCCAAACGACGAAACCTGGAAACAGCACAAGCACTGGCAAGTCAAATGCAAGGCATTGATAAGGCAGGCAAAGAGAGAATTTGAGAAGAAGCTTGCTGCAGAAGCAAAAACGCGAAATAAAGACCTTTTCAAGTACATTCGTAGCAAAACACCTGTGAGAGTCAGTTGGTCCATTAGATGATAAAGGGGTTAAAGGAGCACTAAGAGGCGACAAGGCGATAGCGGAGAGACTGAATGAATTCTTTGCTTCGGTCTTTACTGAGGAAGATGTAGGGATGTTACCCATGACTGAAGTGGTATTTAAAGGTGCGGAAGAATTGAAGGAAATATCGATACATCGGGAAGATGTCTTACAACTATTAGATAAACTGAAGAGTAGCAAATCACCTGGGCCGGATGGTATACATCCAAGGGTGTTGAAAGAACTGAAATATGAGGTTGCAGACCTGCTATCAGTAATCTGTGAACTATCATTAAAATCAACTCTAATACCTGAAGATTAGAGGATCGCCAATGTAACACCAATTTTTAAAAAGGGTTCCTGGGGTGATCCGGGAAACTACAGACCGGTGAGCCTGACGTCAGTACCAGGAAAAATGGTAGAAACCATCATAAAGAATAAAATTACTCAGCATGTAGATAGTCACAACCTAATGGGAGACAGCCAACATGTCTTTAGACAAGGAAGATCGTGTCTTACTAATCTGTTATGTTTTTTTTGAAGGAGTGAATAAACAGGTGGACAAAGGTGAGTCGGTTGATATTGTGTATCTGGACTTTCAGAAAGCCTTTGACAAGGTCCCTCATCAGAGACTTTTGGCAAAACTAAAGAGTCATGGGATAGGAGGCAGTGTACTATTGTGGATCAGGAACTGGTTAAAAGATAGAAAGCAGAGGGTAGGGCTAAATGGCCAATTTTCCCAATGGAGAAAGGTGAATAGTGGTGTACCCCAGGGATCTGTGCTGGGTCCGCTGCTTTTTGACATATTCATAAATGACCTGGAAGGTGGAATAATGAGTGAGGTTATCAAATTTGCAGATGACACAAAACTATTTAAAGTCGTTAAAACCCAAGAGGATTGTGAAAAATTGCAAGAGGATCTTGATAAATTGGAAGACTGGGCATCAAAATGGCAGATGAAATTTAATGTGGACAAGTGCAAGGTTATGCACCTAGGGAAGAACAACCCAAACTATGGTTACGCGATGCAAGGTTGCACATTAGGAACCACCACCCAGGAAAAAGATTTAGGCGTCATTGTGGATACCATGTTAAAACCCTCGGCCCAGTGTGCAGCAGCCGCCAAGAGAGCAAATAGAATGCTAGGTATGATAAGGAAAGGAATGGAAAATAAAACAAAAGATATTATAATGCCTCTATATCGTTCCATGGTGAGACCGCACCTTGAATATTGTGTGCAATTCTGGTCGCCATATCTTAAAAAGGATATAGCGATTTTAGAAAAGTTTCAGAGAAGAGCCACCAAAATGGTAATGGGGATGGAAGGATACTGCTATGAAGAAAGGCTAAAAAGGTTAGGGCTCTTTAACCTGGAAAAGAGACGGCTGAGGGGAGATATGATAGAAGTCTATAAATTAATGAACGGAGTGGAATGGGTAAACATAGATCGATTGTTTACGTTATCAGAATATAGAAAGACTAGGGGACATGCAATGAAGCTACAGGGTAAACTATTTAAGACTAATAAAAGAAAATATTTTTTCACTCAACGTGTAATCAAACTCTGGAATTTGTTACCGGAGGATGTAGTAAAGGCTGTTAGTGTAGCTGGGTTTAAAAAAGATTTGGACAAGTTCCTGGAGGAAAGGTCCATAAACCATTATTAAGAAGTGACCGAACATATCAATGCTTGACCCAGTACAAGCATTGTGGAACTTGTGTCTCTTTGGGAAACTGCTAGGTACATATGACCTAGATTGGCCATTGTTGGAAACAGAATACTGGGCTTGATGGACCTTGGTCTGACCCAGTATGGCATATCTTATGTTCTTATCTTATGTTCTTATGTTCTTTAAGATGGTTTCTACCTTTTTTTCCGGTACTGATGTCAGGATCACCCCTGGAACCCTTTTTAAAAATTGCGTTACGTTGGCCATCCTCCAATCTTCAGGTAGTACAGATGATTTTAATGATAGTTCACTGATTACTAACAGCAGGTCTACAATCTCATATTTCAGTTCTTTCAACACCCTTGGATGTATACCATCCGGTACAGGTGATTTGCTACTCTTCAGTTTATCAAATAGTTGTAATACATCTTCCCGATATATCAATATTTACTTCAATTCTTCCGCACCTTTAAATACCACTTCATTCATGGGTAACATCCCTACATCTTCCTCAGTAAAGACCGAAGCAAAGAATTCATTCAGTCTCTCCGCTATCGCCTTGTTGCCTCTTAGTGCCCCTTTAACCTCTCTATCAACTAATGGACCAACTGACTCTCACAGGTCTTTTGCTACGAATGTACTTGAAAATGTCTATTACGCGTTTTTGCTTTCGCAGCAAGCTTCTTCTCATATTTTCCCTTTGCCTGCCTTATCAATGCCTTGCATTTACCTTGCCAGTGCTTGTGCTCTTTCCAGTTTCCGTCATTTGGCTATTTTTTCCATTTTCTGAAAGATACTTTTTTGGCAACAACAGCCACTCAGAACTCACCTTTAAACCATGCTGGCAGTTTTTTTGACTTCCTTCCACTTTTCTTAAAGCGTGGAATACAGCTGGCCTGGGCTTCCAAGATAGTATTTTTATACAACACCCAAGCTTGATGTAAGTCTTTAACCTTTGCAACTGCTCCTTTTAGTTTTTTCTTAACTATTTTCCTCATTTTATCATAGTCTGCCTTTCAAAAGGTAGTACTGTGGATTTCCTTACCATCCCTCCTCCACTAATTAAATCAAACACAATCATGCTATGATCACTATTGCCAAGTGGCCCCAACACCTTTATCTCTTGCACTAGATCTGATATTCCACTAAGGACTAGGTCCAATATGGCTTCCCCTCTGGTTGGTTCATGAACCAGCTGCTCCAAGAAGCAGTCATTTATTTCATCTAGGAACTTTATCTCCCTAGCATGTCCTGCTGTGACACTGACCCAGTCGATACCAGGGTAATTGAAATCACCCATTATTATTACTGCGCTGTAACTTTTGTTAGCTTCCTTGATTTCTTTGAGCATTTCATCATCCATTTGTTCATTCTGGCCAGGCAGTACACACACACTGCCATCGCCTTCCCCTTTTTACATGGAATTTCAATCCATAGAGATTCTACAGCGAATTTTGTTTCCTGCAAAACTTTAATCCTTTCTAACTCAATGCCCTCTCTAACATAGAGTGCAACCCCTCCACTAATTTGATCAGCTCTATCATTACGATTTAGTTTGTCCCCAGGTATCACAGTTTTCCACTGGTTGTCCTTCCTCCACCATGTCTCTGAGATTCCACTCAAATCTAATCTCTCATTTAGTGCTATATATTCTAACTCTCCCATCTTATTTTTTAGACTTCTAGCATTTGCATACAAGCATTTTAGAGACTATATTTTATTCATATTAATATGGCTATTGGTAGGCATGGGTAATTTGGAATCTTTAAGCTCTGTGCGCTCCATACTCAAGGGCATTTGGGCTTCTTTACTCTTTTTTGGGACCTCTCTGCTTTTGGTAGTATCCTTCAAGGATACATTGTTCTGAACCATGTGGTCTTGGGCGACTGTCGCCTTTCCCCTATTATCTAGTTTAAAAGCTGCTCTATCTCCTTTTTAAAGGTTAATGACAGCAGCCTGGTTCCATCCCAGTTAAGGTGAAGCCCGTCCTTTTGGAAGAGCCCCTTCTTTCCCCAGAATATTCCCCAGTTCCTAACAAATCCAAAACCCTCATTCTTGCACCATGGTCTCATCCATGCATTGAGATTCCGGAGCTCTTCCTGCCTTTTGGGTTCTGCACGTGGAATGGGAAGCATTACAGAGAATGCTACCCTGGAAGTTCTGGATTTCAACTTCCTATCTAAAAGCCTAAATTTAGCCTCCAGAACCTCCCTACCACATTTTCCTATGTCATTGGTACTGACATGTACCAAGACAGAAGACTCCTCCCCAGCACTATCTAAGACCTTATCTAGGTGGCGCGGGAGGTCCGCTACTTTTGCACTAGGCAGGCATGTTACCAGGTGATCCTCACGTCCACCAGCCACCCAGCTATACATGCCTAATGATCGAATCACCAACTATAATGGCTGTCCTAACCCTTCCATCATGGGCACATGGCCCTGGAGAAACTTCCTTGGTGTGAGAGGGTTTTACATCACCTGGAGGACAGGTCCTATTTACAGGATCACTTCCTGCCACACCAGGGTGATGCTATCCTGTCACGTGACCTCTCTCCTCCACGGCAACAGGGATGCTGCCAGACTGGAGGTGCTACTTCAGGACTATATCCCTGTAGGTCTCATCTATGTACCTCTCTGTCTTTCTTATGTCTTCCAAGTCTGCTACTCTAGCCTCTAGAGAATAGACTCATTCCCTGAGAGCAAAGAGCTCCTTGTACCTAGTGCACATGTAAGACCTCTCACCAACTGGGAGAAAATCATACATGTGACACTCAATGCAAAAGACTGGAAAGCCCCCATCTCACTGCTGGACTGCTGCCTGATCTTAGTTTTAAGCTTGTGTTTAGAACTTTAAGTTCTTTACTTACTAAGGGTTGCTGTGGATACTTATACTTATAAAAGTGTACCTAATACATTTAATATACCTTGTTCACCTGAAGCTTAATTAATCACAGGTCCTTAATGTTTGACTGATTTGGATAAAGAGATCCACCTGAGAGCAGCTCCTTTCATTTAAGATGTGTAAGTACCTATAAAGCTACAATTATCCCAGGGGTGGGTGGGTGTTGGGGAGGGAGGGAAGGAAATAAGACTTATTAATAGAGGGCTGCTGCACAGTACCCTGTTCTATACTTCTGAGGTAAGCTGTGACCAACTTCCTGGGTGATTAACAGTCCTTGCTTGGATAGAAGGAGTCTTTCAGAATGTCCTTTTGACCTGCCACCTGTCTTTAACACCTATTTAAAATGTTTCACAGGTCTCTTGCCCCCTAGATAGAAGGCCTTTTTGCAAAGGTCTCTGGAAGAATTTATTTAGTGCTCAAAGAATACTGACCCTGTTTTGCCTTTTATGCTAAGTTATATTCTGATTTGATTTAAATTAAAGCTCTTCGCTGCTGCTAGGCTCTGACTTAGTATGAAATTTAAACTAGAAGCTCTCTGCTGGGTTCTAAATTTAAGCAGAAAGCTCTCTTCTGTTTTTTAAATTTAAAATAAAAGCACTTTGCTGCTATTAGGCCCTGAATTAGTATTTAATTTAAACTACAAGCTCTCTGCTTGGTTCTAAATTTAACCAGAAAGCTCTCTTCTGTGTTTTAAATTTAAACTTAAACTGCTGCTACTAGGCCCTGACTGATTTAACAAATACCCTGGGTTCACAGATTAATCAGCTGTAATCCAAAGAATTCCTTCAGAAAAAGTCCCAGAAGTATATACTCATTATTGTAGATCTCTCTCCAGACTTAGAAGTCCCCTTTTGTAGTCCTTCATGATACCATACTGCATATACAGACAGTGACCCACAGTGCGACACCTCTGATCAGGTGTAGCCATAGGCTGGAACTCACCACCTATCACCTATAGCCTTGTCTCCAAATGAAGCACTATCCATCAGATGCAGCTATCTTACACATCATGTCTGGAAATTCAACCTGTGACCCCATGCATATGCTGACATTGCCAACATGTAGGTATATTTATTTGTCCATTCTGCCAGAATAGCACCCAGAATTCCAAATTACCAACTAACATCCATCTACCAAATATCAACAAATGGAGATCAGTGCTAACTCACATCAACAATGGAGACAAAGGAACACATCATCCATGTATTCTGCAGCACACATTCCCTTGAATGGGACAGCATCCTCTAAGAGGTTCTGCAAATGTTTGGTATTCTGCTTGCAGTACTGTCTTTGCAGAGAGTGGATTATATTTCAGGTATCACATGTTTTCGTCAGGGTTCTGTTACCCTCACTTCAAAATATTGTCACATTATTCTTGGGCATCATCTGCACATCCCACTTACTGACTTCAACATCCAATGGCAACGGTTCCGTCGAGTGCATTACCTATCACCTCTCCATCCATCCATTACCTTCAGATTGTCTTCCATTGATGCTCCTTTATCCTGCTTTGGGGTTAAGGCCTTTTTGATACATTAAAGTGCATTCTTGTCAGCTTAGGGTGCCTTATGTCACTTTGGGGCGCCATGTCCCAGCTTAGGCTGCTTTGTCTCCTCTTAGGACACCCTGGCTTAGCTTAGGGTGCCTTGTCTCTCCTTGGGGTGCCTTACCTCACCTTAGGATGTCTTGTCACTTTACTGTGCCTTACCGTACTTGGTCCTGTTAGTGCGTGCACTAATTGGTCCAAGACACCCTAACGTCGGTATGCCCCCTACCCACCCACTGCTTTATATGGCTTAAGGAGCCTTAACAGTACCCTTATCACGGGTGACTTTGCTGTTGTTTAGTAAACATACCCCTAAGTTAGTGACACAATATGATGGATTTTGAATGTTTCACTCTTTGTGGGTCCTCAGTAATGTGATTTGTCGCCTCCAGGAGGTTTGTTTTTATTATTTTTTATTTTTTATTTTTTTTTGTTCTTTTTATTTTTTGGTTTTGTTTTATTCTTATTTTCATTTTTCACTCTTATTTTTATATTTTAATGCTATTGCTTTTTTGAGTGCTTTTTTAGTTTGTGTCAGTTTATATTTTTAGTGATTCATGTTTTATAAAATTATTTATGTAAGTTTTTTGTAATTATTTTTATGATTTTATTCATGTTTTTACCTATGTAGTTACAGATTGTACCTCATACCATTGTGAATACCATCTCATTACTTTGCTTCATACACATCCAGTTTGCCCCAGTGCAGGCTTTGGCCATTTTTATGAATTGATTATTTATGTGTATGGTATTTATGGTTTTATATACTTTTTTATATTTTGCAATATGTGTTATTAAATTTGTACCTATTTATCTGGCTGGTATGCATTGATCACCACTATATTTGTCTGCTATACAGTAGGTACATACAGTCATCATGAACAAATTGTAGCCCAGTTTGATTAATTAAGGTGCTTAAGAAACAGCACCTGTTCATTAGCATCTATTGGCAAAATACATGCACGCTTTTAAAATAGGCATGTACTCAGTCTCCTTCACAATGTCTCAGAGAGAAGGTATTAGCCTAGATGAGCTTAACTTTTCTCCTGCAGAATTGCAGCTCCTGGTGAGGAAATTACATTGAACTACCATGTGCAGCAGGGCCGTACCAAGGGCTGTGTGAGTGCCGCAGCCGCAAAGGTTGTAATCATAGAAGGGAGAATTGATATCATCACTGGGTTTTAAGGAAGCTCAAAAAGAGTGAGTTACTGAACGTGGTTGAGAAGAGGAGGGCACCAGATTCATTAGTTACACAAGGCAAATTTTTAGCTTGGTATGGTCCTGATGTGCAGTATGGTGGAGCAGGTACATGAATCAACAAAATAAATGCCACCTTCCACAATAACTGTGCTATGTAAAACCTCAAAAAAAATGGCAAGATGTCCAGGAAAGGGCATAGAAGAAGATGGCAGCATGCACTCATGAAGGCTCCAACATTCAGATAGTGCATTCATCCATTGAATGGCTGGTGCCATTTACCTGTGACAATGCAACCATTACAGGTGTTGGCTAATACAACACCTTTAGGAGATCTGGTGAGTAGGACTGGTGCAAGGATATGAGTCACCCTAGACAAACCTGATTCCTGGCGGCTCCTGCTCCTGTCTCCACCCTCAGTGCTACCCCTCTCTGGGACATACAGTGGTGGCAATGCCTTTAAAATGACACCAATCACATAGAAATAAACCTCCAGAGATCAAATGACTACTATGAAAGCTAACAATGGAATAAAGGGCCCACAAAGAGTATGATTACACTATCTTCACGAAGATGTGTAAATTCATTCACTTGATAAAAAGGATTCTTTCGGCATTGAGGGGAGAGTCCCCTTCTCTCCCTCTCGGGCAGGTCAATCCTGACAAAAAATTATATATATAAGAGCAAGATATACAAGTTGTGGTATTTTGACCCACCAGCACCATGATCAGTGACTTTATTCCATTGTTAGTTTAAAATGACACCAGCACTTACCATAACTCTTGTGCAGCAGCGCTGTTCCTGCTTCTGCCTCCTCCAATCCACTTCTTTTTGCCTGGTCCAGCTGCTTCTGCTGACAGGAAGTCAGCATCAGAGAGGGCAAAAGCACATATAGCACCTTAGCACCAGAGGTTTTGGTGAGCACTGAGGTGTTTAAAGGCACTGATACCATTGCAGGTCCCCAAGAGGGGTGGCAGTGGTGACAATGGGCCACCCTCAAACTATTGGAACTCTAGGTGATTGCCGGCCCTGCTAGTGAGTCTTGGTCTAGTGTACCCCCATATTTTTCCCTTATGCTGCTGGTGATTGAGACGAAAACTGTAGTTAAGAACCATTAATGCCCCCACCTCCCAATCTTGTCCCTTTATAACAACTGATTTAGTAACATGATGTTATTTGACATACATGACATTATTATAATATTTTTAAACTGGCTTCTCCTCCAAATGGAAGAACTCAACTGCATACATCTCATGGATCATCACCTACTCCTCCCTCCGAGACCATGTCACACCTATCCTCATTAAACTACATTGCCTTCCTATAGCCTATCATTTTCAATACAAAATCCTAACACTAACTCATCATGTCAAATACACCAGTACCCCACAATATTTAGCTGACTTATTGCAATTTCACACCCCCTCTCACAGCCTTCTTTCTATTCATATTAACCGTCTGGTGCTTCTATCTCCCTCCCATGCTCACCTCCAGTCCACCCAGCACTCTGCTTTCTTTTTTCTGGGACCCTCAATGTGGAACTCATTCCCCTCTGCACTACAGCAGGAACCAGTTTTTGTGAAATTCAAATCCCTTTTAAAAACTCATCTTTTCTAGTCCATTTTTGATTTGCCAGCCACCATTACCTAAACTCTCTCCTCGAGATCCTCTATGGTACCTCTCTGCTATCTTCCACTCCCCCAAATTCCCTCTCTTTCTTATTCTTTTCTACTTTCCTTCTCCTTTTTCTCTTTCCTGTCATTTAATGGAGTTCTTTTGTTTTTCCCTGGCCTAAGGCCATTGTTTTTATTGTTGATTGTGAGCCGCCCTGGTTTAATAAGGTGCGGTATATCGAGTATTTTAATAAACATAAACCTAGACATGGATTAAAACTTAGAAGTTAATTTTGAACTCATCTAAATCTGAAGCTCTTTAGCTTAGTAAGAGATTGGGGACTCCTGCCTTCTGCCCAAGAATCTTAGAGTCCACCATTTCATTAAAAAATTCTGTCAATCTCTAGGAGTTATATTGGACAGTACTCTCTCCTTCTCGACACACATCTCCAGGGTGATTGGGAATTCGTTTAGGCTTTGAGACATACCAGATCCCTGATGGCTTATCTAGACAGAGGGGCCCTAAAAATTCCACTTCATGCCCTTGTTTTGAGTATATTGTACTACTGCAACTCATTCCTGGATAGTGTCCCAATTTATAGTATCTAAAACATCTAACACAAAATACAGTGATAAAAATGGCAGATGCAAGCACCCGTCTACCTTCTTACGGCCAGTGTTGGCCAATGCAATTATGCAGATAGAATCTTCCTTCTTCTGGCCTGTGTGAATTGATAAAAGTACAGCACATGGTGTTTTATTCCTTCTGGTCTGTGTGAGCATGGTGTTAAAAGTATTCTTTTATGGATATGACCGATGCAAGAAAACCTGGAACTTTAAACCTTGCACCTCTTCAATGTGCTTGAATGTTGTTTATTTGATATTCAATAAAATAATATTGGTCCTCATATTGCACGAGGAGCCAATGAAGCTGCTAACTGGTTAAAAATACCTGCTCACTAAAAGAGCACAAATCATGAGTTAGGCGGCGCACACGCAGGCAAGTTTTGAATAGCAGCCACCATAACAGGTGTTCATGTTTCTTTTCTGCCTGTGCAGGAGCCCCCTTGGGATGGGCTGATACACAGCAGTGCATGGCAGCACAACCACCCCCAGCAGCTCCTCTGGGAATAAGGAGTATGAGGAGACAGAGAACAAGGAGGTGGATGAGAGCTCAATGGAGGGGGAGGAGGAGGAGGAGGTGGAAGAGGCGGAGGCAGAGGAGGTGGAGGTGGAAGAGGTGAAGGGGAAGGCAGAATCTGAGTCAGAGTCAGACGAGGAATTTGAGTCGTCGGAGGAAGAAGAGGAGAAGGTGGGAGGGATGGATCACTATCACCTCTTTGCCAAGGAGATGGGGGATGGACACCTGCCTAGCCGCCCATCATATGAAGGAGGAGCCTGTGGAGAAGCAGTGGGTGTCTGCAGTGCCTCCCACCACTCAGCTCTGCGTGCCCACCTACCCTGCCAGATATCGGCCTCAGGGGATGGCACAGCAGCAGTGAGGGGCACTGCAGACATAGAAACATAGAAACATGATGACAGAAAAAGACCACATGGCCTATCTAGTCTGTCCTTCCATATCAACAACTACAACAGTCCACTTTTTACCTTTAGAGATCCTCTGTGTTGGTCCCATGCTTTTTTGAATTCAGTTACTGTCTCATCACTACCACCTCCACTGGGAGACTATTCCATGGATCCACTACTCTTTCCGTAAAGAAACATTTCCGCATATCACTCCTGAATCTATCTCCCTTCACCCTCATCCCATGTCCCCTCATAGCAGAACTTGCTTTCAATAGAAAGAGGCTCTCTCCCTGAACATTTATGTCACGGAGGTATTTAAACATCTCAATCATATCACCTCTATCCCGCCTTTCCTCTAAGGTGTACATATTAAGATCCTTAAGTCTGTCCTCATATGCTTTATAATGAAGCCCACTAATCATTTTAGTAGCCACCCTCTGCACCGACTCCATCCTGTTCACATCCTTTTGAAGGTGTGGTTTCCAGAATTGCACACTATACTCCAAATGAGGTCGCACCAAAGACTTATACAGAGGCATTATCACCTCCTTTTTTCTGCTAGCCATTCCTCTCCGTATGCATCCTTCTAGCTTTTGCCGTCGCCTTTTCTACCTGTTTAGCTACTTTAAGATCATCAGACACAACCACGCCTAGGTCCCGCTCTTCTTTAGTGGACAAAAGTACTTCACCTCCTATACTGTATTGCTCCCTTGGATTGCTGCAGCCCAAATGCATGACCTTACATTTTTTAACATTAAATCCCAGCTGACAAATTCTAGACCATTCTTCAAGCTTAGCTAGATCCCTCCTCATGTTATCTACACCTTCCTTGGTGTCTACTCTATTGCAGATTTTGATATCATCTGCAAAGAGGCAAACCTTACCCGACAGCCTTTCCGCTATATCTCTAACAAAGATGTTAAAAAGAATCGGACCAAGGACAGATCCCTGGGGCACACCACTGGTAACATCCTTCTCCTCAGAGTGAGCTCCATTTACTTGTACTCTATGTCGCCTCCCACCCAACCAATTTCTTACCCAAGCAGTAACTTTAGGGTCCATCCCTAGGGTGCTCAGTTTGTTTATAAGTCGCCTGTGAGGAACAGTGTCAAAGGCTTTACTGAAATCTAAATACACCACATCTAGAGCTCTCCCTCGGTCCAACTCCCTGGTCACCCAGTCAAAGAAATCAATCAGATTTGTCTGACAAGACCTGCCTCTGATCCTGTAATCCGCTGGACTCCAGAAACCTCACTATTTTCTCTTTCAGCAGCGTTTCCAATAATTTACTCACCACCGAAGTTAAACTAACTGGCCTGTAGTTTTCAACCACATCCTTACTTCCGCTTTTGTGTAAAGGCACCACATGAGCCTCTCTCCAGTCCTTTGGCACCACTCCCGACTCCAACGAGGCATTGAAAAGGTCAGTCAGTGGAGTTGCTAGAACATCCCCAGGTTCCCTCAGTATTCTAGGGTGTATCCCATCCGGTCCCATCGCTTTGTCTACTTTAAGTTGAGCTAGTTTCTCACGAACACAGTCTTCTGAAAATTGTTCAAGATGTCCCTCGCTTCTGTTCCTATTTGTGGGTGTTTTCTGAGGTCCTGCTCCTGGTTCTTCATCTGTGAACACAGAACAAAAATATTTGTTAAGCAATTCCGCTTTATCCTTATCAGCTTCTAGATATTCCCCCCCTGCACCCTTGAGTCTGACAATACCACTTTTGCCCTTCCTCTTCTCACTAATATATCTAAAAAATGTCTTATCCCCCCATTTTATTGCATTGGCTATTTCCTCCTCCTTTTGAAACTTTGCCTTCCTGACTACTTTGCTAGCTTTTCTAAGAGATATGTTTACTAAACTGCGTTAGTGCAATTCGTGTTAGGAGCCGCGTTAGTGGAAGGAAAGCCAAAAAAGGAAATGGGCGGTACATCATAACCGCTAACGCGCAGTTGTGCGCGGTATTGCGCGCCGCACAGCAACGATCGCTACAGCACACGCGCTACTGCGCGCAAGCGTAAGACAGCGTGCAGACACCTAAATACAGAAACAGAGCTGTAGCACAATGGTTTCTACACAGACTGATGGTACACAGGTCATGAGTTTTTTTCCCCAGTGTGCCTAATGAATAAGGCTGGCTGAGGTGTCATGTGTAACCCTTTGAAGGCCTACAATAATATTTTATTCCACATTCTGCAGCCAGGTTAATGTTTGCACATGTCAGGAAAATTGTACCCGTCGTACCCAATATGTTCCAATAGTGACGTTCTCTCTGGCATGGTCATGTATTATATACCATTTGATAGGAATATATAGGCAGAAGATGAGATCCCGAAAGTACTGGGCTTGGCCTGGAAAGGGTTAAGTAGTGGGCTGTGAGGAAGGTTACTTGTACCTGAATAGTGCTGCCAGCAAACACACCCTCACAGTGGCGTAAGCTAAGGTGCCACATAAGGCACCCTAGAGGGCACTCCATAGGGCACATTATAAAGTGCGCTGTCTGCCAAGGCACCCTATAATGTCCCCTATAGGACACCATATAAGGCACCTTATAAGGCGCTTTATAGGGCGCCATATAAAGCGCCCTATAGGGTGCCCTATGAGCAACCCTAATGGGACAGTACCCTGAGGGTGGTCCTGCTGGCAGAACTAATATACAATAAAAATAGACAATGCCTAAGACAGCCCCATTGATGAACCCCACTGTGGGTTCTGAACCCATGTCCTCTGGCTCCACAGGCAGTGAAGTAACCAGTGGGCTAGAGCTGCTAACAAACAACTGGCTGGCTACAGGAGGACTGCACGGCACCACACCCACATTCTGCTGTGGTTACCAGGATAGGGGTAACCCACCCGTACCCATGATGCACTGCACATGCAAATAAGCAGTCGAGAGATGGGCACAAGATCGGGTATGCACCCCCACAGCACCTCGGCCTTATAGGGGGAACAGACCTTGTGTGACACTGCCACAGAGTAGCCACAGACAGTCACATTGTGCGGGTACAGTGCCCACCCTGAGGTTGAGGTGGGGCGCCCTGCACCAGGTCCACAGCACCTTTCATGGCTGAAAAACGCCATGCTGCAGGTCGCCATCAGTGTGTGATAGGTAGCTCTGTTAGACACACCTAGGATACAGATGGGTCCTGCTGTATGTCCCGGTCATGTCTAGTCCCTATGGGCGCTGTTGCACCCAGACCAGTGCATATCCTGTGTTGGTGCCATCGTTACCTGCTGTAGGTGAAGGGGGAGGTGCATGGACCCATAGGCAGATTATGTACCACCACACACCCCCCTCTGAGGCTCAGGGTGGGAAACAGGATCACCCACCAATAGATCCACAGTCTACCTCCATGCAATGGCAGCGGTAGAGGGGACCAGCAACAGCAGTCCTGCTGGGGAACAGACAGAGCGGCACACATCCATAACACAATAGCAGACAGATGGTAGGCCTGGAAATGCTCAGCTGCCCCCCACCATTATCTGACATTCTCCAGCAGCAAGCCTCCAGCAGCTGCACCCTGCAAGGTGTTCCAGCAAGATATACTAGCTTCAGACAGTCCGCCAACTAGTCCATAGTGCACGGACCTGGAGAAGATGCGTGTACCCGGAACGGGGATGTCAGCATACACACCAAGCAGATAAGTCAGTGATTGGGCCCCCAAAGGAAACCCCTATATATCACATGAGAGAACTACTATATAGCACTATGGGGGAACCTAGCCATGCCGTGGCCACTGCTCAGTCAGGGTGAGAGTGACCTCCCAGCAGGACATGCTGTGGCCACTCTGTCCGTGCAGGTGGTACCGGGCACTACAATGTCCGAGCTATTGCCCTATGCCCAGCACAGATGCGGCAAGGCCAGGCCACCCTATCCAGGCTATTCCCACAGTACCTTGCTCCTCATTATGCACATTGGCAGGCCAATACTGGGAACAGTGCTAGCAGTTTGGGCTGTGAAGGGTGTTGGAAGCCACCACACACTGGATAGACAGACACACACTCCCCACACCTATGCCAGCATTGTGCAACTATAGAGGTGTTGGGCAGCCCAGGCCACCACACCAGTCCAGGGCACAGTGCAGGCATGGCTATGGTACGCACTACTGTAGGAGTCACTCCCCAGGTTGGTAAACACTGTCAGACACAGGACCTGTAGCACACTCCACAGACATCAGAAAGGTTGCTATGATGCAGCTCACTCAGGAAATTGTACTTAACCTAGGAATTGCTATATACCAGTAATCATAGCAACCTTTTGATAGATGTGTACCATATTCCCAGGTTTAGGGTGGCATTACTACGGTATGCATGTGCTAGTATTGTGAGATGCACGCAGAGCCCAAAGTCCTGCCTCTCCAGGAGGCTGTGGATAATGGGGCCTGTGGGTGCGGGTGTGTCTGCCCCTGTTGGCTGCTGCTTTACGGCAGAGGTTCCCAACTCCATTCCTGCGGTGCCAAACACTGTTCGGGTTTTCATGCTGTCCCTCATGAATATGCATGAGATACATCTGCATACCATGGGGGTGGCGTATAGAAATGCAGCACAGGCATCTTCATCAGAGGCAGCATGGAACCGGAATGGTGTTTGGCCCTCCAGGACTGCATTTGGGAGGCTGTGCTCTAGGTAATGTGCATGTTTATGGTGTCTGTGCTCTGTAGGGTAAAATGTGGGTGTTTTGGGCATGTTTACGTCATCTGCAAGAACTGTTCTGTCTGTATTAGCACGTTATAGTAGTGGGTAAAATATGGTGACTGGGTTGGCGGGAACCACAGCTGGGACTTGAACCTGTGACCTTCTGCTTCTGAATACACTGGTTCTGTGCCCTGCACCACCATGTTCTCACAGAGATGGTGCATTCCCTGGTGCTACCATGACTGTTGGTCAGACAGGGCCTGTCTGCTGCAGTGCATGGCACCCACCTACACAGGGCTAGGCCACGGTCTGCTGTGGGCAGCTGCCACTGCCCCCTCCACCACCAGTATTCCTCAGCCACCATGCTGACATGCCCTTCTGCTGGTGGAGCTGGTGGTGCACAGTCCCAGGCCATCCAGTGTGCAGGTAGGCGGCTGCCTATGGTGCGGGTTCTGGGGTAGGGGTGCCTGCATAGCTGTCCACGCTTTCCCCCAGCACCACTTGCCAATGTTCCGTGCCATTGGGGGTACCTGCTGGGTACTATTCCCTGTGACACTGTGGGAAGCACACTCTTGCCCATGTTGGGCCCTCAGCAGTTGCTGTCTGGCTGCTCTACTGTTTCAGCATTCCTATGGGCCAGCTAGGCATCACCCTAGTCCCCACTGTGGCCCAGCTGCCCCACAGCATGTGCCGCCTGCAGCCCTCTGTATCCCCTTTTCCAGCATCTGCCCGGTTGTCCGTTCTGACATGCCCGCCCTGCTGTTGTGGGACATGTGCACGCCATTGGAACCCTGTCCGATGGTGGGGAAATCCCTGTGCAGCGCTATTTCACTGTGGGCCCATGCACCTTGTATGGGGACGGAGTATGGACCCTTCCATGAATTATATCTGTTCTATGGAGCTTACTCGGGGGGGGAGGGGGTTGATGTTTCTCATTGCTACCACTATTGGCCAGCTTGGTTGTTGTTTTTTTCCAGTTTGTTGGGGTCATTTTCAGTGTTTCTGTGCCCTTTTGTTCTGTGCACATGTATCACACTTATCACCTTTTTTTGGTTTCACTGCCCTGGCTGTACATTGCTGACACGTAAATGGTTTCTCTCCACTTTAAAGTGCTTTTACCGGTAGGTTTTCATTCGCGTTGGATTTCAGCTCTGAAATTCAGCGCGTTAGTGTGAGGGGAGCCTCTCCCCGCCCACTCTCCGCCCATTGACCCCTTCTCTCCGCCCTCTCTCCACCTTCTGCGGTGTTTTACCGCTCCGCGGAGCATTACGCGCATTAGCGCGTGATAGCGCGCGTGATAGCGCGCGCTATAGCGCGCTAACGATCGTTAACGTCGTACAACGCACGTTATTCACGTTTACCGCAGTTTAGTAAACATACCCCTACGTTTTTCCAAATGCAGATGCCTGTCTTCCTCTCTCTGTGATCTCTTGTATTTCATGAAGGCCTCCCTCTTTTTGTTCACTTTTTCAGCTACTTCCTTAGAAAACCATAGTGGTCTCCTTTTCCTTTTGCCTTTATTTACCATTTTAACAAAAAGGTTGGTTGCTCTTAAAATATCCCCTTTCAGTTTTGCCCACTGTTTTTCTACATCCCCCAGCTGTTCCCATCCCACTAACGACTCCCTGAGGTATTGGCCCATCTTCGCAAAGTTAGTCTTCCTAAAGTCTAAGATCCTCACCTTGGAATGGATTCTAACAGCCCTAGTCCTAATACTGAACCACACCATCTGGTGATCACTGGATGCAAAATGATCTCCCACTACAACATCAGAAACACCGAGGTTCTCTGCTTGTACCATGGGTATGACCAGCAAAACTGGTCCCAGGGCCCCAAATCGTGGCTCTTGTACCAGACCCAGGCCCTCCCCAGCCTACACAGGCAGATAGCAATGCTGCACTGGCCAACCTTGTGGTGGAGGTGTGCCTCCTTAGAGAGGAGGTACACCAGTCAGCACAGGCCATCACTAGAGGACTACTGGCCATAGTGGAGGCACTCAGGATCCTCAGCGAGGATCCCCCAGGCCATAGGGGCTTGTGTCTACAAGTACTGCATTTTTATTTTTTTTGCAAATGGTTTTATATGGTTTTAAATGGTTTCAATTGTGACATAATAGTATGTGTGAAGGCGCTGTTAGAGTGACTGTGTACATTTTTATAGCTGTGCTAATCACTGCAAATTGTCATATCTAGGTGTATATATGTTTTCCTACATTGAATGTCCTGGTTTTTTTATTTATTTATTTAACTGGTTTTCTATACCGCTTAATTGATCAATCTAAGTGGTTTACACAGAACAATCTAACAACAAACTTTACATAGAACAATGTGGTAGTAAAGAATAGTACGTAGAGGAAATAACAATAACTTTACATACTGCTATGGACTCAGTTATATTTTCCCATTTTGTATCTCATGGTGTCATCACTGTAGCCTGCAGCATAGGAGGGTGGCTGCCAAATAGATGTCAGTGATTGTGGGTTGCATGTAGCCGGCTATGGCATGAGTGGGATGCTGTGTAGTTGTTGTGGGCCTGAGTCTGCACATATACCTATGTTGCATGCAAAGGTCAAGGTGGTATACATGCTGTGACTCACATGGTGGAAGTACTGGCAGATTAAGTATGTTGCTGCCATATGAGGGTATGCATGCAGAGGAAAATAGGAAGGCTATACTGGGTCTGAATAGGGCCCATCAGGCTTTGGCTCCTTTCCCCATAACTGACCAGGCCAGGTCACAGGTATATGGCAGCATCTGCGAAAGGCACCCAGACTCCACAGTCAGTTCCATCCCAAGCCCTGAAACCTTCTGGCCCCCTCATATACTGAATTTGAGACCCCTCCTCACAGATATCGTTCACACCACTTTGACACCTAGCTACAGTACTAGCCTCTAGTATATCCACTGTTTACGGATAGAAGTGCTGAATTATGGGTAGTGATTACCACTACTGTTCTCCTGCGGAGGGGGTGAGTCCAGCTGGTCTGTGCAGTTTGCCGGCTTCTTCGGGGCAGCTCCATCTACGTCATCGAAGGCCCCCATAAAAGGCCTCTGTGAGTCCTTTGTGTTGGGAGTGATTACCACTACTGTTCTCCTGCGGAGGGGGTGAGTCCAGCTGGTCTGTGCAGTTTGACGGCTTCTTCGGGGCAGCTCCATCTACGTCATCGAAGGCCCCCTTGTCCCCTCCTTCTTTTTTTTGGGATAAAGTTGGGCTGAACTGCTTCGGCGTCTGCCGTCGGCGTCTGCAGTGGGCGTCTCCTAAGGGGCGTATCGAAAGGGGCTGGACACGCCCCTTGGGAGCCCCTTAGGAGCAACTTAGGAGCGAGTTTGCGGTGTTTGTCATCATGCCTGGGGGTAAAAGAAAGAAAAAGACCACTGTAGCGGAGACGACAGAGGGCCCCATGGATAGACATGTGATGTCGATGCCGGTTCCTGTGAAGTCAGGTACTGTACTTCCTGTCCCCTCCGCTGAGGGTGCCAGCCTCAGTTCGGTGGAGCGCACTCCACCTTTACCTTCGGGTTTTTTGGAACTCTCAGAAGTTCCTTATCTTTCCTCGGAGCCTCTTGAAGTTGGTATATTGCCTAAGTCTGTAAGCTGGAAGGATCCGCTTTCCTCGGCTGAAAGTCCTTTAGGTGCTTCAGTTTCTTTGACGGATATTTGGCATGTAGTAAAAAGAACTGAACGAGTCTTAATGGAGACTGTTCCTTCACTTTGCCAATTTACTAAAGATGTAATCTGCAAGTTTCAGTCTGTGGATTTGCAAGTAAAGACCTTGTCTTCCAGTTTTTCAAACTTAGATATCCAGGTTAAAGCATTGTCCTCTTTTCAATCTGTTAGTGTTAAGGATAGCATGTTTTTTTCTCAGAAACTAGAAAATTTAGAGAATATGCAAAGATGTAAAAATCTACGATTGTTAAATTTTCCTTGTATTTCTTTACTTTCTCCTTCCATTCTTTTTAGAAAATATCTGAAGGATATCTTGCAATTACCCATTGCGGACACTTTAATATTACTTAACTGTTACTATCTTTCTTCTAAGGTAGCTACACATACCAATGATGACAACTTAGCTGTTTTAGAGGAACCGGCTGCGTTCGATTTAACTGCTTTTTTGGAGGACACACAGGATATTATTTCCACTAGGGCAACTTTGTTAATCACTTTGTCCTCTGAGGAAGAAAAAATTTCAATCCTCAAGGCATACTTTCGGAAGAAAGATCTTGTGTTTTGTGGAGCGAAGATTTCCATCTTCCCTGATGTGTCTCGTTCGACGCAGCTTCGTAGGAAAGCTTTTCTTGCCTATAAAACAAGCATAGTCGCTCTTGGTGCTACCTTTTTTTCTCCGCTGTCCGTGTAAATGTATAATTACTATGGGTCAGGATAAGTTTATTTTTATGTCTTCTTCTGATTTAGATAGATGGCTCTCAGAGAGAGAAAAGATGCATTGAGGGGTTTCTTTTTTTTTTTTTCTTTAATATGTTTCATATTTCACTGGAGGGATCTGTGAGGTTAGGTTAAATTATGTTAGTCAGGAACTCTTGATTGGTTTACCCTGACTTTGATTTCCTGTGTTTTGTTTTCTTTTTTTTTTTGCTATCCCCGTGATGTGGGCTAAAGTACTTGGGAAGATGATTATTTGTAATGGTTACTTGTAATGTATTTATTGCTGTTTCTTTTGTTTTCTAATATTGTATTGTCAGTATAAAATCTTAATAAATATATAATTGAGAAGTGCTGAATTATGCAGTTAGTGAGACCAATATTTTCTCACAGTTGTTCTAAGTGGCCACCATTGCTGCCTCAGTGCATCTCCCTTGTCCCCCTTACATCCTGAAGGCATAAACAACTGATTAACAGTTGCCCCCTCAACTACAATCATAACATCATGAACCTCTGTCATGTCTCCACTCAGCTGTCTCACCTCATGATATGGAAGCCCTTATCTTAGAGGTATTTCCCATCTGCTGCAACATGGCACGTGCAGCATAGCCACCCATGGATGACATAGGTGGCAAGGCTGACCATACTGATGATGATAACCAATGGTGTGGCAATTATGCCTGCAACACAATATCAGAATACTATGTCAGGTTTGGGAGTGTGGATACCATAGAACTGGACAACAACTATACTCTGCATAAACAGCAGCAGAGCAGAATGTGTGTTTTGTAAGTGTTGCAGTGTCTGGAAGGCAGCAAGGGAAGGCCAGTCACAACAGCAATGATGACCCCCAAATGCATCAGGGGCATGGAATTGTCGTCCATCTTGGTTCCCAACACCGGATAACAATCCCATAGCCATATCGCAGTATACCCAGCCTTCAGGCCAACAGTCACTGTATTATATTCCTGCCCTCAGTAACTGGTGTTATACACCGCTTTACCTATTAGTCAAAGCGTTGTCAAATGACCATGAGACAGTTTATATAAGCCATTACAATTACAACATATCACTTACCATTGGAACACCTCCTCCTTTGTGAGTTGGAGGTAGGTGACCTTCAGCCTGTATACCAGTGATGCACAATGCCTGCACCTGTGGAACTAGGCCACTGCCCACTGCTGTTGCAGCACATTTTGCCTCCTTCCCCTCTGTGCCCAGGCTCATTGGTGGCATCTCCACCTCTGGATCATCAACAGTCCCCACATTACATGGGCCTTCCTAGTACATGGATATGATCCAGCCTGCATGGGTTCAGCCATGCCGTTCCCAGAGTCTTAAGTGCCAGAAATCCTCACCTAGGCTTAAACGTTTTATACTGTTTTAGGCCACTGCCCAACAATGTTGATTATTGGTGTTAACGTGTACATTGAGGCAACACCCACATTACACACCATTACACCCTCATGGATTTCTAGTTTGTGTTGGCTGCAGAGAGGAAAGAAGAGGGAAGGGGGCTGGATTAGGGAGCAGATTACCTCTTCTCTGATCTGCACTGTGCTCTGCTGCTCTGCTCACTATAGCCTTACACTCAACTTCAGTCTTGTTACTTATAACTGCCTGCGGGGAGGAACTGAAGCAGAAGCAAAGGGTTGTTCTCTGCTGTTGCAGGAGTCGAGGAAGGATAAGTCAGGAATGGAAGAGTTAGTGTGATATAGAAGGATAATGTTATTGGCATAATAATATGCCGATATATTGTGTTGCTGAATGAGAAGTACCAGAGGAGCCAAAAAGATGTTAAAGAAGAGTGGGGCCAGGTTAGAGCCTTGAGGGACATCACAGAGAAGGAGAGTGAAGGGGAGGAAGAAGTGTTGGAGATAACGGAGAACGCCCTGGAGGAAAGAAACAATGAAACCAGCTCCAAACAGATCCTTGGACACTGGATTCTTGAAAATGGGAAAGAAGGGTGGAGTAGTCAACAATTTCAAAGGCAGAAGAGATGTCCAAAGAGACAGCCAATGTCACTATGGTTCTTGGTGGAGTGCAATTTGTTGAGAAAGGAGAGGAGAATGGTTTCAGTATTGTGACAAGGACAGAAACCAGACTGATGGGTGTGAAGGAAATGTGTGGCATCAAGGTGAAATGAAAGTTGAGCGAAGACCAATTTTTCAAGGACTTTAGATAGGAAGGGAAGATTCGAAACAGGGCACCAGTGTGCTAGGACTAAAGGGTCCGGGGTGCACTTCTTGAGAATAGGATGGATCAAGACTTGTTTCCAGGGGAATGGAAAAGTGCCAGAGGAAAGACAGGTATTGAACATGGCGAGTACTGGAAGAAGAAGGGCCACGGACGGTTTGGGCAACCAGCGAGAAGGGATTGGGTCAGTGCGACATGTAGTCTTATGTGAAGAGGAGAGAGCTTGGACAGTTCAGCTGATGATATGGTACGAAAGGAAGACCAGAGGAAGATGGTGGGGCATCAGGAGATTCCAGAGGACTTGAGGGGAGGGGCAAGCAGGGAAGACGTAGCAAAGGAACTGTATCTTGTCATAGTAGAAGTTGGCGAGCTGAGCTGGATCTGAGGATGGGGAGGTGATGGCTGTGGGGAGGGAGGTATGAGAGGCTGAAAGAGATCACAAGATAGGATATAACTGTTGGGAGAAATTAAAAGAAGAGGAGATGAGATTAGCATAATTAGAGTGTTTGGCATTATGAATTAAAGAGTTATAGAGGCAGTGGCAGTGGCGGTGGCAGTGGCAGTGGCGGTGGCAGTGGCAGTGGCGGACATTCTGACGGGACTCAGGGGAGGGTCACTTTCACCAGAGACACTCTGCACGATGGAGATAGGAATGATGTTATTGGAGGCCAGGGTGATAGCAGGGGTGATGATTGGATCTGCATAGGAGTGATGCTGGACGGAGAGGGGCAAGCTGATCAAGAGCGGCAGTGAGAGTGGAATTCCAAGTGTGGGAAGAGAGGCTAAGTTAGAGGGAAGAAGTGAGTCCGAGGGTGGGAAGTGCTCGATTGTGGAAGATTAATGTGATGGGACAGTCGAGTTGGAACCATGGCAGAGGACTGACTAGCAGGGGGAGCAGGAGTTGAATGATGTTGTAGGATGAAAAGCATGCAAAGATGGTGTCACCAGGGTAATGGACTAGTAGAGAGGGAAGAGGGGTGGGTGGATGAATCAGAAGGAGTGAGAATCAGATCAAGTGTATGGCCAGCTGTATGAGTAGGGCAAAGGACATGTTGAAAGAGTGATAGATCGTGAAGCTGGGCAAGAAATGCCTTGTTGCAGGGTCTTGAGGGGCAGTTTAAAACCTTCAAAGATGACCAGGTGGGGGGTAAAGGATGGAGGATTCAGAAAGGGTCAGGAGTACGGCGTCCCATAAGAGAGGATGGAGGGATGGAGGAGGATAGAGAAGAAGAAAGTAAAGGGAGGGAGGTGGAATCCAGGCAGAGGAGAAGGACTTCCAGGTATTGAAGTGCAGGGGAACAGATTTCAGTCAGGGTAAGGGTGGGGCGCTTTTGTGCAGTTTCAGGAATGGATGCATGAAGTGGTTCCCAGTCAGCTTGCATTGCTATCACTAACCTTGTCTTCTGCCCGTATGCTGCCGAGAGATGGTATAGTACCCACATGGCAACCAAAAGTGGAAAAATGGAGGCTGGAAATGCCTGAAGCAGGATCCACCATCATGAGAGAAGAGGACCCCAGAGAAAGCTTGTGATGCATTTAGTGGTGCAGTCCTGGAAGAGTTGAAAACTATCTGGGCCCTTCTCACTGACAACATGATAGTGCTTGAATCCATGCAAAGTGAGAATTCTGCTATTAAAGTAAAAATGGAAGACTCATTTTAATTCAGTGTGCATGGGAAAATATTTATTTATGATTGTAAAAGCATTGCAGCTCAGGTAATGCTTAAAAAACTGGTTGATGCAAACAAGTGTAGCTGCTGCGGCAACTTGCTTATCTATGACCTCTCTGAGGGTGTCAAAGGTCAGGATCCAAGAGTCTTCATTGAAGACTTCTTACTGAAATTATTAGTTATCTTTTATCCAACCTTTCAAAGCAGAACATGCCCACAGAATTACTACATACCGGGGGAAGCAAGGCCGTGGGCCATGTCCATTTACATTAAAAGTGTTGTGTTTTTCAGCATATTGAGGCTATATTGGAAGTGGTATGTGGCAAAATTCAGTTATGTGGAATGGCAATAAGCTTTGAATTTTACATGATTTCTGTTCTATCACGGCAAAGTAACATAAGCGGTAATTGGAATAACTCCTAGACTGAAGGTATATTTATTTATTTATTTAATTTTCTTATATACCGCACTATTTATCATCAGTGCGGTTTACATTGAAACAATACATTTGGTCAGCTATAACAGACCTATTACAAGTAACAGGAAAATTAACATGGAAGTAACAGGGAAATCATTTATATTTCTAGAAATATATGTTGGATATATATATATATATATATATATATATATATATATATATATATATATATATATATGATGCTGTAAGTAATTTACTGTAACAAAACAACTGTATTTCAAGACCCAGATGAAATGGCTGCATTTTTAGATCGACACGAGTGCACTAAAATGGATATTCATTGAAATTTGGTCTGCATTTCATACTGCTTAGGCTCTTCAGAATAGTGAGTTATCTATGAGGGAAACCATTATTGGAATGCAATTGGTGACCTGCTATGGACACTATACTGATTTGTGTAGAGTCTGATTGATTGTTTTTTTTTTCTTTCTACCAATTACATTATGGTTAAGAAGATGGAATTTATAGTGCTTAGGAGTGGAGTGTTTCTGGAAGCCTTGTCATCCTGAATTGGCCTGATCTCAACAGCTAATCAGGCTTGGTCCTGGTTTATACATGGATGGGAGACCACTTTGGCAAACTAGATGCTGTAAACTTACTGTACAGAACAGAGGCCTGCCAATTTACTTCCAGTTGCATCTTGCCAAAAAGCTCAGGGGATGGGTTGCCAGGAGTCAGCATTGACTTCATAACAAACAACAATGTGGGTTTGGTTGAGTACAAATGAATGGTGCAATATATCTGGTTTTCAGTATAGGTTGGATTGTCTTGCTCTTCTTCCCTCAGACCATGCCCATGGGCCATGATGATTATTTGTGCTGAGATGGGTGTTTTGATTTGGGTGTCTGTGTATTCTTTCAGATGGGATTTACCTATGGAGGTATGTGGCAGGTATACAATGCTGAGAATGTTCTATATGCTTTGTTATGTGAATGTAAATTGCTACAATGACTGGAATCAGTCTGAGTTGTACAGTGCATCCTGGAATGATAAAGGAATTAATCATCCCATTAAATGTAAAGAAATCTCAAAGCACTTGAAGAAATTTAAACCAGGGATAGTGTTTCAACAAGAAACTCACTTAGATATAGTGTATCTGGATTTTCAGAAACCCTTGACAAGGTCCCTCATGAGAGACTCTTGGTGAAATTAAAAAGTCATGGGATAGGAGTCAGTGTACAATTGTGAATCAGGAACTAGTTAAAAGATAGAGTAGCAGAGAGTAGGGGCTCAATGGCCAATTTTCTCAACAGCGAAAGGTGAATAGTGGAGCATTCCAGGGATGTATGCTGGACCCATTGCTTTTAACATTTTCATAAATGACCTGGAAATGGGAATCATGAGTGAGGTGATCAAATTTGCAGATGACATAAAATTATTCAAAGTTGTTAAAATGCAAGATGACTGTGAACAATTACAAGAGGACCTTGTTAAATTGGAAGAATGGACATTTGAAGAGCAGGTGAAATTTAATGTGCAAAGTTATACACCTAGGAAAGAACAACCCAAACTACAGTTACACAATGCAAGGAACCACCACCCAGGAAAAAGATTTAGGCATCATTGTGGATAATAAGTTGAAATTCTCCACCCAGTGTGCAGCAGTGGCCAAGAAAACAAATAGAATGCTAGGAATCATAAGGAAAGGAATGGAGAATAAAGCCAAATAATGCCTCTGTATCATTCTATGCATCTTGAATATTGTGTGCAATTCTGGTTGCCATACATTAAAAAGGATATAGCAGAATTAGAAAAGGTACAGAGAAGAACTATCAAAATGGTAAAGGGGATGGAAGGATACTCCTATGATGAAAGACTTAAAAGGTTAGGGCTCTTCAACTTGAAAAAAAATGGCTGAGAGGAGATATGATAGAGGTCTATAAACTAATGAATGGAGTAGAATGGGCAAACATAGATTGGTTGTTTACTCCTTCAAAAAGTAGAAAGACTAGGGGACATGCAAAGATAGTCTTGAAGGACTACGAAAAGGGTCTGCTACAACTGGAAGTAGATCTACACTTGTGAGCATAATCTTCTGGAATAAACTCTAAGGGGTATGTTTACTAAACCATGGTAAAGTCACAGGTGGTAATGGCAGTATTAAGGTACCTGAAGTCATATAAGGCATGGGTGGGTAGGGGGTGTCCCAGCGTTAGGGCGTCTTGGGCCATTTATTATGCGCTAACAGGAAAATGTGTGGTAAGGTGACAAGTATGCATCTTAAGGCACAGTAAGGTGACAAGGCACCCTACAGTAACAAGTAAGGTGCCCTAATGTGAGACAAGGTGCTCTAACATGAGGCAAGATGCCCTAAGGTGAGACAAGGTGCCCTAAGGTGGAAAGCATGCATCTTAAGACACGAAAACGACTGTAACACCAACGCTGGATAGAGTATCAAGGAATGCCAATGTAAAGGTGATGGAAGGAAGGACAGGTGTGAAGCGATGGACCTGCCATATCAGTGGGCACCCTATGGGGCAGCCAGTAAAGTGGATGAGCATGTTAGAGGCAGCTGTACCGATGCACAGGGTGGTGCCATTGTAAAGTGCTGTAATGTCAGTGTGTGGCATAGGATGGGGAAGACATGTCCCCAGTGGAGTCAGAAGTGGCAGGATGTTTGCAGCAAACAGGAGGACAGAGTAGTAGTGGTGATGTGCAGATCAGGCCCAGGAGAAGTGAACATGAAGAGCCAAAATGAGGAAAAGAGTAGCAGTGTAGGCATGGTGTAGAAGCTTGCACTAGAAGACATGATTGCACACAGCCGAGAGAGGCAGATGAATGGACTGAAGGAAGGATGGCGGCAGAGGAGAGGGTGGTTTGGGATGCCAGCACCGATGTGCAGAGCCCTGACTGTTACAGGCATGAAAATGATCTGAGTAGCACACAGTCACAAAGGTTTCAACTAGGAATTGAACCCCTGTACCCAGCTTAAACAGTAGGCTACATTTCCACTCCTTGTCACACAGCAATGGCTGGATACAAAGAGACTGCAAAGCACCGCCTAAAATGTCTGCTGTGTGCACCAGCATAGGGTAGCCCCACCAGTACCCATGATGCAGTTCACATGCCGAACAGCAGCTGATCACCAAATGGAGAATGCTCTTATCCATCACCTCATCTCAGTAAGATGCACTGACAGTGTGTGATACAAGCAAACAGCTTCTACAAACCGTGCTACTGAGCAGTTTCTGCAGTCACCCTGAGGGGTAGGATGGTCACTCAGCACCAGGTTCCCTGTACCTGCAGTGTAAGAAATGGTTTCTGCTGCCTGTGGTTTGGATCCTCATCACTGCCCGTGTGTGACAGGTATTGTCTGCAGTATGATATCATAGTTGCTTTGTGTCCTGCAGACTTGCAACATGCTGTGTATGCTAATCACGTCTGATCTTGTGCTCTGCTTTTGTTAGACAGGGAACCACCTAGAACAGTGCTTGTCAATACCCAGTATTATAATGCTGATGCCATAGCCTCCAACTACTGATGGGGGAAGGGGGGCGGCACATGAGTCTATACTTGTATGGGGTTGTTACTGGGGGTCCTATCAATACCACAAGGAGTAGGCCTAGAACACCTCATGTCCCAACCACAAAGGTCTAACATTCATCTACAGCAAGCAACTGCTTCCCACCCATGGGTTTTCCAGCCATGCATATACAACCTGTAGACAGTCCACTGGTCTGTACACATTGCACATGCATAAAGCAACCATAGACACCCAGAGGTTGATTCAGTGATCAGGCCCCCAGGACCAGAAGTGCAACCACATCATTAGAACCAGACACTATATAGCACTATGTGGATACATAGCCATGCCATGGTCACAGCTCGGTCAGAGTGAGTGTGCTCTCCCAGCATGACATGCTGTGGCCACCCAGTCCATGCAGGTGGCAGTTGGGCACTATGACATCCCAGTCATTGACCCTACCTCCAATGCAGACACAGCCTGGCCAATCCGCCCTGTTTCAGCCCATACCCGCAATACTTCGCTTCCCATCATGCTCTCTGGTAGACTAAAGCTGGAAACAGTATAGGCACTGTGAGGCTCAGTAAGGTGTAGAAAGACACAAAACAATAGATACTGTCCCCCGCAGCCCCCTCTGGTGGCGGCGTAGTGTTTCCACCGGAGGCTGGGGAGTGCATAAGATTTGGGGTATCAGGGTTGGCCAGTTGCGAGGGTCATAAGGTAGCGGTCCTTCGTGCCAACCTCGTTGCCAACTTCCCAATAAAGTGACTTCACAGCCAAGTGTAGGGAAAAAGGAAAAAGGCTTTTATTTCTCCTTTGCGCAATATGGTTCAAAATATACGGTTCAGAAAGTAACAGGGCTGTAACAATCCTTACATCAGGTTCCATATATAAAACGGTCAAAGTAACAACTGTTAATCTCCACAGTAACTCAAAACATAAGGTATCCTGTATTCACTTCATACATTCTTTAACTCCAAACAGATTATAGTTTTCCTACTGTACAATAAACGCATTCCATGGGTTCTTCCGCCTCCTCACCCCCAGATTCCACTGGCAGCCATTCCATGTCCGAGAGCTCTGAATCGGAAGCTACAATGGGGCCGAGTTCTGGCTTTTTGAAAACGTGCCAAACTGTGTTCCAATGCTTGTTTGTCAGCTTGGGGCGTCGGTTCTTGGCTATAGGATAGAACCCTGGCTGTTCATCTGCTATGGTTTTAAAAGCTCTCTTGTCCCAACCTTTAACATTAACAGTTTTCTTCCTGGGGAAATCATCTGTTATTTTCTGCTTAAAAGTGTCATTATTATACTGATAAAATCCTCTCTTCTGCTTTTCTCCTATGCTGGGTTTAGGCACACAATCACAGGCAATAACTGTTTTACCTTTGAGCTTTCTGTAGTCTCTTCCAGAAAAGGCTTGAGGCCTAGCCTGATTATCTTCTAATTCTTGCTGGCTCAAGTAATCCCCCCGGGTCTCTCTTTCTCTAGAGTGTGGATAAACTTCTTTGGGGTAGGGCTGCAGCTGATGCCCTCGGCCTTTGCTTCCACTCCCGTGGCAGTTAGCTAGTGGCCGCGCCCTCTCAGCTTTTCCCTGTTCACCAGGCCTCTGAGTTTTCCACCCTTCTCTCTGGTTACTTTTATAGAAATCTTTAAGAGTACCTTTCTCTTCTTGAGTATCCTTTTCAGCTGGATATCTTTCTCTTAGATCGTGGCTTAGCCCCTCTCCCTGGATAGGGCTTTCTCTCCAGCTGGATGGGAGAGCACCTTCTTCCTTGACTGTTCTCTGCCGTGCTGCTCCTTGGAGTTGTCTCTGGCCTGCTCTCCGGCCTACTCCTCGGCCTACTACTTGGTCTGCTCTCCAAGTTGCTTCTTGGCCTTCTCCTTGGCCTGCTCTTCGGCCTGCTCTTCGATCTCCTCTTTGAACTGCTCTGTCCCTGCTTAAATCGGGACTGACTGATTCTAAGTCCTGCCCATAGAGGCGTGGTTCCTCTGCATCCAAGCTGGCTCTCCTGCTCCCTCTATGTGGGCCTTCAGGATATTGCAACTGAAACTTGTTTTTTTCTAAATTTAAAACTTTTTTTCTTTCTGCCAGAGGGTCCGCTGCATCACACATCCCCCTTCTCAAAATATTACGGGCTGGGGGAAACTCTTCACCGCAGCACGTAATACGAGACATAGTATCCGCATTACAATGTAGCTTCCCAGCTCGATGCTCCACACGGAAGTCGTAAGGCTGCAACGCCATATACCACCGGGTTAGCCTGGCATTTTCGTTCCTCATGGTATGTAGCCATTTCAGGGGGGCATGATCCGTAATGAGGACAAACGTCCTCCCGGTGAGGTAAAATTTTAACGCCTCAATGGCCCATTTAATAGCGAGGCATTCGCGTTCAATAGTGGCATATTTCCTTTCCGCTAGCGAGAGTTTTCTGCTAAGAAACAGAATAGGATGCTCTGCTCCCTCTTGTACCTGGGACAAGACGGCTCCCAGACCTGTCTCCGAGGCATCCGTCTGTAAGAGGAATGTTTGCTTAAAATCCACCCCGCGTAATACGGGGGCTCGGCACAACTTCCCTTTTAAACTTTGAAAAGCGGACTCTGCTTCGGGGGTCCACTGTACTATGTTCGGGGCATTTTTCCTGAGCATCTCTGTAAAAATGTTGCTTTCTTCCGCAAAGTGTGGTATAAAACGGCGATAATACCCAATGAGGCCGAGGAAGCTTCTCAACTGCTTCTTGTTCTGTGGCACTGGAAATTTTCGGACGCTATCTACTTTATCCAGTAATGGCCTCACGGTTCCACGGCCCACCAAATGACCCAGGTACTTGACTTCTTCAGCGGCAAATGTACACTTCTTAGGGTTAAGTGTAAGGCCCGCTCTCCTCATAGCTTCTAATACGACGCCTATTTGATGGAGATGTTCCGTCCATGTGGCGCTGTGGATCACCACATCATCCATATAGGCCGTAGCAAAGTCCTGGTATGGCCGTAGAATAACATCCATTAAACGTTGACACGTAGCGGCCGCTCCATGCAGGCCAAAGGGCATTCTCCGAAACTGGTAAAGTCCCATCAGTGTACTAAAAGCAGTTTTCGGTTTGGCATCCCGTGTCAACGGGACCTGCCAATACCCTTTGGTCATGTCCAACGTTGTCAGGAACTTTGCTTGCCCGAGCCGGTCTAATAATTCCTCGATTCTCGGCATCGGGTAAGCATCGAAGGTGGATATCGCATTGACTTGACGAAAGTCTATGCAGAAACGCATAGACCCGTCTAGTTTTGGCACCAGCACAATCGGGCTGCACCAGGGACTATGTGACTCCTCTATTATTTTCATTTGTAGCATTTCTCGCACCTGGTTGACGACCTCTTGCTTTTTCGCTTCTGGCAGTCGATATGGGCGCTGTCGGATGATTTTACCTGGAGGAGTATGAATCTCGTGAGCCACCAACGAGGTTTCTCCAGGCATTGGAGTCAAGACGTCCTTATACTTATTCAATAGACGAGCCAAATCTTCTTTTTGTCTCATCGAGAGCTCCTCTCCCAACTTCGGGGTAGAGTCTTCTTTACACTCTTCCACTCGGGGTCCCAGGTCCTCCTCGGGTGGATCAGTCCCTATGGCCATTAAACTTTCCATTTCCGCTCTCCCTGTCGAGCCAAAACCTCCCATTCCTCGGCTTGTGGGATTTAGCATGGCGACTTCCTCTAGATCAGGGAATCCGACCCGCTCACAAATGAGCTGTGCCACTCTGTCTCCGGCTTGGACTTGGTAGTCCTCCTCTGAAAAGTTACATAAGAGGACTTTTAAGATGCCCCTGTAATCAGGGTCCACGACTCCTGCAGCCACGTCAATGTTGTATTTGGCGGCCAGTCCGGATCTTGGGGCTATTCTTCCGTAACATCCCGGAGGCAGCTCGATTTGTAGGTCTGTGGTCACTAATGTTCTCCCCCACTTCGGGATGACGATATCCACGGCGCTATGGAGGTCATAGCCTGCAGCTTGTGCCGATGCTCTTTGAGGAGTTCGCGCTCTTGCGGACGTTTTACAGTATCGCAGCACAAACGTTTTAGGTGGCTGTGACTGATCCTTCATGATGGCCTTCGGGGGTTTCTCCCACAGGGGGCTAGGGATCATAGTATCTATAGCGGCAGCAAGGCCGCTCCGCTGTACTCTAGACTTTTCAATAAGGTTAGGTTGCATGCAAATGGAATCTGGTTTTACTTGAGGTAACAAACCTTCTTTCAACGTTTTTCTAAATTGTGGCCAATCTCGGCCCAGGACCAAGTCCTGCGGTAACTTTGGGACTACTGCAATTGGCACTTCTTTTACAATGCCCATACCTTTTATCCACAATTTATAAATAGGGTAGCGTGTGGCTGCTCCATGCACGCACTTGATTTTCACATACCCTTCTGGAGATTCTGGAACCGAGAGTCCATGAGCCTGGATCGTCGACCATAATTTCTTAGAAACCATGGTCTGGTCGGCTCCAGAATCCAATAAGGCTTGTACACTTATACCTTGTATTTTCACATTAATCACAAACCCATCATGCATTAGTCTTGGTGATTCTCCTACCAAGGCAGTACGTACATGACATTCATATTGTACATGTCCCTTCTTACCGCAAGCAAAACATTTTCTTGAACTCTCTTTGTTTAGGGGCTTGTTACTCTGCCACCTACCACCTGGAGGACGTGAGGGACTCTCCCTTCCTTGGGCCTCCAACCCCATGGCTATTCGTGGGCCTGCCTTAGGCTGGGTCACTTTTTCGGCCTCTAAGTATCTCTCCGTGAGTGCTATTGCCTCTGTGGTATTGCAACAATTCTGGAGCATCAAAAAGTTTTGCACTCTACTAGGTAGGGCATTCATGTACTGCTCCAGAATTATAGCATCCATGAGTGTACTTATGCTCTTCCTTTCGGGCTGCAACCACTTATAAGCTAGGCTACGTAATCTGTGGCCTAGTGCCTTAGGTGTCTCATTTGCTTTAAGAAAGGTAGCCGTAAACATTTTATTATACGCTACTGGCGTAAGACCCACACGATCCCTGATTGCTGTTACCACATCGGTATATGAATTCGCTAACTCTGGGGGCATTGACCTGTAGGCCGCCAGTGCTTCACCCGTGAGTGATGCCGCTAGGCGTATCGCCCACTGCTCCTCGGGCCATTTAGCCGAATGTGCAATTCTAGCAAATGTGTCCAAAAAGTCATCAATGTCATCGCTCGGACTGAGTTTACCAATCATCAAGTCTGAACAAGACCAGTGTCCAAGGTCAGCGTTTACCATTCCGGCGAGTGATGTCTTCTCTGCTTTGCTCTGAGCCAGTTCCTGCCGCTGCTGCGCAAGCCATGTGTTCATAGTCTCTATGACTGGCTGTTGCTGCGCTTGCACCGCCTTCAGTGCTTGCTCTTGGCTTTGTTGTGCCAGCTCTGCCTGCTTGCTGAACTGGTGTGCCATCCAGGCACACAGTTCCTTGGGCTCCATCATACCTGTTGGAAAACAAACAGAGACAAACCCAAGTGTGGCTCCTCACAATATTTTTCCTCACACCCCTTTTTTTTTTTTTGACTTCCCCAGATATCCAACACTAGGTAGGCTTATATACACCTTACCTTGCTCTAGTGTTGCGTCAGCTTTGGGGAATATGTGTAGTCATCCAAGGGTTGCTCCACCGCTTCTGGACTCACCAGAGGATCTCCCACCTTCAGGATTTTTTTTGTTCTCTCTTTTCAGCTCCGGTCCGGATTCCAGGACTCCGCTCCGTGTTTTCAACTCCGGTCCGGCCTTTTTGTATCCGCTCTGCTCCTGGTTTTCCTTCCAGTCCAGTTTTTGTTGCAGGACGGTTCGGGTTTTACTTTTTTGAGAGCTTTTTTTTTTTTTTTTCAGAAAAAGGAGAAAGCTGGTACTTTCTTTTGTACTGGTATAAATACAGTCCTGTACACTTGAGGGTACCGTAAAGATCCTTAAAACTACGCCACTTATGTCCCCCGCAGCCCCCTCTGGTGGCGGCGTAGTGTTTCCACCGGAGGCTGGGGAGCGCATAAGATTTGGGGTATCAGGGTTGGCCAGTTGCGAGGGTCATAAGGTAGCGGTCCTTCGTGCCAACCTCGTTGCCAATTTCCCAATAAAGTGACTTCACAGCCAAGTGTAGGGAAAAAGGAAAAAGGCTTTTATTTCTCCTTTGCGCAATATGGTTCAAAATATACGGTTCAGAAAGTAACAGGGCTGTAACAATCCTTACATCAGGTTCCATATATATAAAACGGTCAAAGTAACAACTGTTAATCTCCACAGTAACTCAAAACATAAGGTATCCTGTATTCACTTCATACATTCTTTAACTCCAAACAGATTATAGTTTTCCTACTGTACAATAAACGCATTCCATGGGTTCTTCCGCCTCCTCACCCCCAGATTCCACTGGCAGCCATTCCATGTCCGAGAGCTCTGAATCGGAAGCTTCAATGGGGCCGAGTTCTGGCTTTTTGAAAACGTGCCAAACCGTGTTCCAATGCTTGTTTGTCAGCTTGGGGCGTCGGTTCTTGGCTATAGGATAGAACCCTGGCTGTTCATCTGCTATGGTTTTAAAAGCTCTCTTGTCCCAACCTTTAGCATTAACAGTTTTCTTCCTGGGGAAATCATCTGTTATTTTCTGCTTAAAAGTGTCATTATTATACTGATAAAATCCTCTCTTCTGCTTTTCTCCTATGCTGGGTTTAGGCACACAATCACAGGCAATAACTGTTTTACCTTTGAGCTTTCTGTAGTCTCTTCCAGAAAAGGCTTGAGGCCTAGCCTGATTATCTTCTAATTCTTGCTGGCTCAAGTAATCCCCCCGGGTCTCTCTTTCTCTAGAGTGTGGATAAACTTCTTTGGGGTAGGGCTGCAGCTGATGCCCTCGGCCTTTGCTTCCACTCCCGTGGCAGTTAGCTAGTGGCCGCGCCCTCTCAGCTTTTCCCTGTTCACCAGGCCTCTGAGTTTTCCACCCTTCTCTCTGGTTACTTTTATAGAAATCTTTAAGAGTACCTTTCTCTTCTTGAGTATCCTTTTCAGCTGGATATCTTTCTCTTAGATCGTGGCTTAGCCCCTCTCCCTGGATAGGGCTTTCTCTCCAGCTGGATGGGAGAGCACCTTCTTCCTTGACTGTTCTCTGCCGTGCTGCTCCTTGGAGTTGTCTCTGGCCTGCTCTCCGGCCTACTCCTTGGCCTACTACTTGGTCTGCTCTCCAAGTTGCTTCTTGGCCTTCTCCTTGGCCTGCTCTTCGGCCTGCTCTTTGATCTCCTCTTTGAACTGCTCTGTCCCTGCTTAAATCGGGACTGACTGATTCTAAGTCCTGCCCATAGAGGCGTGGTTCCTCTGCATCCAAGCTGGCTCTCCTGCTCCCTCTATGTGGGCCTTCAGGATATTGCAACTGAAACTTGTTTTTTTCTAAATTTAAAACTTTTTTTCTTTCTGCCAGAGGGTCCGCTGCATCACAATACACACACACACACATACTCACTCATATCGACGCACTGTGCGAAAATGGGGCTGGATGGCATTCCTGCCTGCCACTCTGGTCTCAATCTCAGATCAAGCTTTGTTAGGATGTGATCATTGTGCAGGAGCTAGTAGTGTGCTCTGATGTTAATGCCCGCTCAGTGTGCCGGTGCTGTTTTTCTGCCTCTCCAACCTGCAGAGGATTGTGGAGCCTGTCTTTGTGTGTCTTGTTGGCTGATTTATTGGGGGGGGTTTCACATGTTACATAGAAACATAGAAATATGATGACAGAAAAAGACCACATGGCCTATCTAGTCTGTCCTTCCATATCAACAACTACAACAGTCCCCTTTTTACCTTTAGAGATCCTCTGTGTTTGTCCCCTGCTTTTTTGAATTCAGTTACTGTCCTCATCTCTACCACGTCCTCTGGGAGACTATTCCACGGATCCACCACTCTTTCCGTAAAGAAATATTTCCGCATATCATTCCTGAATCTATCTCCCTTCACCCCTATCCCATGTCCCCTCATAGCAGAACTTGCTTTCAGTTGAAAGAGGCTCTCTCCCTGAACATTTATGCCACGGAGGTATTTCAACTTCTCAATCATATCACCTCTATCCCGCCTTTCCTCTAAGGTGTACATATTAAGATCCTTCAGTCTGTCCTCATATGCGTTATAATGAAGACCACTAATCATTTTAGTAGCCACCCTCTGCACCGACTCCATCCTGTTCACATCCTTTTGAAGTTGTGGTCTCCAGAATTGCACACTATACTCCAAATGAGGTCGCACCAAAGACTTATACAGAGACACTATCACCTCCTTTTTTCTGCCAGCCATTCCTCTCCGTATGCACCCAAGCATCCTTCTAGCTTTTGCCGTTGTCTTTTCTACCTGTTTAGCTACTTTAAGATCATCAGACACAACCACGCCTAGGTCACGCTCTTTTTAGTGGACAAAAGTACTTCACCCCCTATACTATATTGCTCCCTTGGATTGCTGCAGCCCAAATGCATGACCTTACATTTTTTAACATTAAATACCAGCTGCCAAATTCTATATCATTCTTCAAGCTTAGCTAGATCCCTCCTCATGTTATCTACACCTTCCTGGGTGTCTACTCTATTGCAGATTTTGGTATCATCCGCAAAGAGGCAAACCTTACCCGACAACCCTTCCGCTGTATCACTAACAAAGATGTTAAAAAGAATCGGACCAAGGACAGATCCCTGGGGCACACCACTGGTAACATCCTTCTCCTCAGAGTGAGCTCCATTTACTTGTACTCTTTGTCGCCTCCCACCCAACCAATTTCTAACCCAAGCAGTAACTTTAGGGTCCATCCCTAGGGTGCTCAATTTGTTTATAAGTTGCCTGTGAGGAACAGTGTCAAAGGCTTTACTGAAATCTAAATACACCACATCTAGGGCTCTCCCTCGGTCCAACCTGATTAGGTGTTAGCAGTTCCCAAAGCTGAGGAGGTTACCAGAGTTCAACAACCTACTCTGCTCTGATCTGTAGAGCCCCTGTTAGGAAAGCCTCAACAGGGCAGAGCACTGGAGCCTTTTATGCAGGCCTCAGCTGCTCTCAGGTAATCAGGCCCACTAACTCCTGATTAGGTGTTAGCAGTTCCCAAAGCTGAGAAGGTTACCAGAGTTCAACAACCTACTCTGCTCAAGGAAAGTTCCTCTAAAGCACCAAAAAGAAAGTAACCTTGCTTTAAAAATATACAAAAACCCTTTTAAGAGCTCTCAGTCAGAGAGCTAGCAATTTAATAAAATAAACCCTCAAATCCTTACTGTTGGTTGATCTGTAGAGCTCCTGTTAGGAAAGCCTCAACAGGGCAGAGCACTGGAGCCTTTTATGCAGGCCTCAGCTGCTCTCAGGTAATCAGGCCCACTAACTCCTGATTAGGTGTTAGCAATTCCCAAAGCTGAGAAGATTACCAGAGTTCAACAACCTACTCTGCTCAAGGAAAGTTCCACTGTTGGTATTGTACCTGCACTGTGGGCTAAAATTAGCCACAGAGACATGCAGTGCATGATCCACAGCCAGGACCTGAACCTGTGATTCTTTGCTCATAAACACACCAATGTATATAGTGCACACATGGTTACAACAGGCCCTGGGGATGACATACTTCCTATCAGACAGACCTTGACACATGTTGCACTGTGCATGGCTCATTGGACTAGAGCATGGCTTTGGTCTGCTGCAGGCTGGTGCCGCTGTCCCCTTCGCCAACACCCCCCACACCATACTGACCTGCCCATGTGCCGTCAGTGTTGATGGTGCGCAGTCCGAGGCCAGCCAACATACGGGTTGGCGGGTGCCTAGGGTGCAGGGTCGGGGGGGAAGCATACATGGATGGCCACACATCCCCCCCACAACCCCCACAACCATCTGCCTCTCCAGGGACCCCATCACTGTCTGCCAATGTTATGTCTCTTCAACCTGGGGAAGGGACGGATGAGGGGTTTTATGTCAGAGGTCTATAAAATATTGACTAGAGTGGAATGGATAAATGTAGATCGCTTGTTTACACCATCAAAATGTAGTTGGACTAGGGGACATGCAATGCGGCTACAGTGTAACCCATTGAGGGCTACTGTGAGAGAATGGTTTCTCTGTCAATGCGTATTCAATCTCTGGAATTCATTTCCAGATGATGTTGTAAAGGCTGTTGGTGTAGCTGGGTTTCAGAAATATTTTGACAGGTTCACGGGAAACAGTCCATAAACCATTACTGAAGAGGATTATACCCTGCTTGCCCAATACATGCACTGTGGATCCTATGTCTTTTGGGGAAACTGCTAGGTACTTGTGACCAAGATTTGCCACTGTTGGACGCAGGATACTGGACATAATGGACCATGGTCTGACACAGTCTGGCATATTTACAAGTCTTATGTTCTTATGTACCACCTAGGCAACTTTCTGTTCTGCCCTGTGCACCAGCAACCCCCACTGCATGACCCACATGTCACCTCCTTTGCCCCATTTGCACCATCAACATAGTGCCCTTTCATACTTTGGCACTATGCTGATGCTATTAATGGAACACTACTATCATTATCGTGGGCTCCCCTGTCTGTGCATCACATTGCAGATGTTAAAATAGGCTCTCTCCTCAAAATACACCCTTTCCATGAGGTTTTGATATGCATTAGAGTTCCTGCCATTAAGGTGCCTTTTGTTAAGGGAGCACGCCTTTTTCACACCCACTCACCGCTCATTGACCCCCACTCTCTGCCCCGTGGAGCATGCTCTCCGCCCACAGGGCGCTTTACTCTGCTGGCACTGTTAATACATGCTAAAGCAGCAATTAAGGCACATTAAGGGTGCAGATGTGCAGATAGAATACACTAAAGTGACATTTAAGAAGCGCTAAGGCGCAGGTATGCCGATAGTGTGTGCTAAAATGACACACTTGCTCCTTTACCACAGTTTAGTAAACATACCCCTAAATCTTGAGGAAAAGGGACTTCATGGGGTTAATTCTGATAAATCTGTGTATTTTAGAATTCATTGATTTTGCTGAGTCAGTCAGGTCTTAGTACCAGCAGAGAGCTTTGTATTTAAGTCAAAGAACAGTATAGCTTAGCATAGAATATAAAATAAAAGTTAATAGACGTTGAAATATATTTTTTCTAGAGAGGTTTTCATTTAAATCAAATCAGAGTATAGCTTAACCTAGAAAGTAAAAATAGAGTACATAGTTACTAAAATAAAATTGTTTCTAGAGAGCTTTTTTATTTAAATCAAATCAGAGTAGAGTATAGCTTAGCATATAAGTAGAAAAATCTCTGAGTAGAAAGAAATAATAAACTTGTTTCTAATGACCTTTGCAAAGAGGCCTTCTAGTTAGGAGGCAAAATATTTGTGAAGTTGTCTTAAATAGGTGTTAAAAGCAAGTGACAGATTAAAGGGGCAATTTAAAAGGCCCCTTCTATCAAATCAAGGACTCTGTGAATCACCCAGGAAATTGGTAAGCCTTTACCTTAGAAGGACAGGGCATTGTGTAACAGCCACCTTTTAATAAGTCTTCTTTTCCTTCCTCTCTCCCCAACTCCCACGCACCCACTTCTGGAATAACCATAGATTTATAGGTGCTTATACCTCTTAAAGGGAAGGAGGTGCCCATATTCACTCTCAGGTGCAGCTGTTTATCCTCATCAGGCATACATTAAGTAACTGAGATTATTTAATCTTGAGGTGAACAAAGTCCATTAAATATAGATTGCCAGGCCTTTTCTTCAGAGCAACAGAGGGTAAAATGACTTGCCCAAGGTGTGCCAGTGGGAATCAAACCAAGATTGTTTGGGTGCTAGGCTGTTGCTCTAACTACTAGGCTACTCCTCAACTTGTGGCATAGTTTTATTAGTATAAATATCCCCAGCAAACCTAGGTAAGTAAACAACTTAAATACCTAAACACAACCTTAAAACTAAGGGGTATGTTTACTAAACCGTCTTAATGTGCGCTCTGCGACGTTATCGCGCAATAAGGTACATTATCGCGCAAAAATGGCGCTTTATCGGGTGAAGAGGTACCTTAGCACGCGATAACGCGCGCAGCGGCGCAAATGAGTGCTGAGGGTGGAGAAAGGCTCCCGGAGGGTGGAGGAAGGCTCCCCAGGGGCGGAGAGAGAGGGTCAATGGGTGGAGAGTGGGAGGGGAGAGGCTCCTTGCACATTAACGCTGTGAAATTCGAGGATGAAAACTAACGCCAGTGAAACCCTGGCGTTAGAGCTGATTTAAAGGGAAAAGAAACCATTTCCGTCAAAAATGTACAGCATAACCAGGGAAACCTACAAAAAGTGATAAGTGTGATACATGTGCACGGAACAAAAGGGCAAATAAACAGTGAAAATGACCAGAAGAAAATTTAATAAAAACATAACCACACTGGCCAATAGTGATATTATGGGAAACATCAAAAAACACTCCCGATAAAGCTCCAAAAAAAAAGATATGAATTTTGGAAGGGTCTATGCTCCATCCCCATACAAGGTGAATGAGCCCACAGTGAAATTGCGCTGAGCAGGGTTTTCCCTCTCCATTGGGCAGGTTTCCTATGGCATGCACATGTTCCGCAACAGCAGGGTAGGCATGTTGGAATGGGCAACTGGACAGATGTTTGAAAAGGGGACACAGAGGGCTGCAGGCGGCACATGCTGTGGTGCAGCTGGGCCACAGTGCGGACTAGGGTGATGCCTAGGTGGCCCATAGGAATGCTGAAACAGTAGTGCAGCCAGACAGCATCTGATGAGGGCCCAACATAGGCATGAGTGTGCTTCCCACAGTGTCACAGGGGATAGTACCCAGCAGGCACCCCCAAGGACACAGAACATTGGCAGGCGGTGCTGGGGGGAAGCGTGGACAGCTATGCAGGCACCCCTACCCCAGAACCCGCACCATAGGCAGCCGCCTACCCACACACTGGATGCCCTGAGACTGCGCACCACCAGCACCACCAGCAGAAGGGTATGTCAGCAAGGTGCAGAGGGGTACTGGTGGTGGAGGGGGCAGTAGCAGCTGCCCAGAGCAGACCATGGCCTAGCCCTGTGTAGGTGGGTGCCATGCACTGCAAAAGACAGGCCCTGTCTGACGAACAGTCATGGTATCCCCAGGAAATGCACTGCATCTGTGGAAGCAAGATGGTGCAGTGCACACAGCCAGTGTGTTCAGGAACAGAAGGTCACAGGTTCAAGTCCCAGCTGTGGTTCCTGCCAACCCAGCCCCCATATTTTACCCACTACTAAAACATGCTAATACAGACAGAACCTTTATTGCAGATGATGTAGACATGCCCAAAACACCTACATTTTACCCTACAGAGCACAGACACCATAAACATGCGCATTACCTAGAGCAGAGTCTCCCAAATGCAGTCCTGGAGGGCCAAACACCATTCAGGTTCCATGCTGCCTCTAATAAATATGGCTGTGCTGCATTTCTATGCACCGCCCCCATGGTATGCAGATGTATCTCATGCATATTCATTAGGGACAGCATGAAAACCCGAACAGTTTTTGGCCCTCCAGGGCTGGAGTTGGGAACCTCTGCCCTAGAGCAGCGACCAACAGGGGCAGACACACCCGCACCCACAGGCTCCATTATCCAAAGCCTCCTGGAGAGGCAGGATGTTGTGCCCTGTGTGCATCTCCCCATACTAGCACTTGCATACCTTAGCAATGCCACCCTAAACCTGGGAAAACTGTACACAGCTATCAAAAGGATGCTATGATAACTGGCAGATAGCAATTCCTATGTTAAGCACAATTGGCTGATAGAGCTGCATCATAGCAACCTTTCTGATGTCTGTGGAGTGTGCCTCAGGTCTGGTGTCTGACAGAGTGATCCCAACAGTATTGCGTACCATAGCCATGCCTGCACTGTGCCCAGGACTGGTATGGTGGCCAGAGCTGCCAAACACCTCTATAGTTGCACAATGCTGGCATAGGTGTGGGGAGTGTGTGTCTGTCTATCCAGTGTGTGGTGGCTGCTAACACCTTCCTCAGCTCACACTGCTAGCACTGTTGCCAGTATTGGCCTGCCAATGTGCATAATGAGGAGCAAGGTACTGTGGGTATAGCTGGACAGGGTGGCCTGGCCTGGATGCATCAGCACAGGGCATAGGGTGTCCACAGCATGTCCTGCTGGGAGGTCACTCTCACCCTGACTGAGCAGTGACCACGGCATGGCTAGGCTCCCCTATATTTCTCTATTGCATTTTTCTTCAGTGAAATATATAGGTTTTCTTCTCTGGGGCCTAATCACTGACTTATTTGCTTGGTGGGTGTGCTCACATCCCAGCTTTTGGGTGCACACATCTCTTCCAGGATCATGCACTGTGGATTAGCTAGCAGACTGTCTGCAGTTATATGTGTATGGCTGGACCAACTTGCAGGGTGCAGTGGTTGGTGACTCACTGTGCTTGCTGCTGGAGAATGTCAGATGGTGTTAGGGGGCAGATGAGCATTTCCATGCCTACTGTCTTCCTGCCATTGCCTTAGTGATGTGTACAGCTCTGCATTGGCTACCCTGTAGGGTGTCTTCCACCCTGAGCCACAGAGGGTGGGTTGGGTGGTGGTACATAATCTGCCTATGGGTCCAAACACCCCCTGTCACATACATCATGTTACCATAGCACCAAGACAGAATATGCACTATTCTGGGTGCATCATAGTCAGACCTGATTGACAACCTCAGATAGACACTAATGTATGCTAGGTGTGTTTGTAGGAACGACCTAACGACTGACCGACCGACCGACCGACCTACCTACCCCTAACTAACTAACTAACACACGCACACACACTCTCTCTCTCTGATGGGTAGCTGTGGACCTGGTGCTGGCCGCCCCACCTCACCCTCAGTGTGAGCACACTACCCACACAATGTGACAGTCTGTAGCTATTCTGTTCCACTAACACGCACCGTCGGCACCCCCTACCAGGCTGAGGTGCTGTGGGGTGCATACCCCATCCTGTGATCATCTGTAGACTGCTGATATGCATGTGCTGTGCATCATGGGTACTGGTGGGTTGCCCCTATCCTGGTAGCCACAGCAGACTGTTTGCAGGAAACAAAATACACTGTAGAATCTCTATGGATTGACATTCCATGAAAGCAGTGGCAGTGGAGGTGTATTATCGACCGCCTGACCAGAATGAACAAATGGATAATGAAATGCTCAAAGAAATCAGGGAAACTAACAAAAGTTACTGCACAGTAATAATGTGTGATTTCAATCACCCTGGTATCGACTGGGTCAGTGTCACGGCAGGGAGATAAAGAGGTAACTGCTAGAGTCACCCGCAAAGCCAAACTAACTCACCATATCACACCCCTACTATATGGCCTACACTGGCTCCCAATAGAAAGTCGGATAAGGTATAAGTTTATTGTAACAACCTTCAAACTCATCAACAAGATTGCCCCATCCTTCCTCTCAACCCTCCTCCTCGCCCCTGAAAGCACCAAATCCCGTAGGAAAAATGCTCTCCACTCCTTAACCATCCCTCCCTCCATCTGAAAAACAAAACAAACCACCAGCTCCAGAGCATTCACATACTCTGCCCCCAGCATCTGGAACTCCCTCCCACTACACATCTGTGCAATCAAAGACCTCAAAGAATTTAGAAAGCAAATCAAAACCCACCTTTTCACCATGCACTATAGAGCAAACACCCCGCAACCGAACACACACACACACTACCAAGAGAGCCTATCAACTAACACAACCAGGATAAGGACTGTCTAAGGAAAAAACTGTCCACATATAAGTAAAGACTTCCTGTATATAGTTAAACCCTACCTAGTTCATTCCTAAACTCCCAAATTACTGTTCCTCAAACCAAGTTTTATGTAAAAAGTTTATTTCTGTTCTTTGTAACATGTTTTTGGTTTCTTGTAAACCACTCCTGATTTCTGGAAGGGGCGGTATAGAAATGTAACAAATAAATAAATAAATGTTAGTTTATAGAAAAGGTGTACACGGATAGATGGCTATAGCATTACATCGATCTGAAGTGGTACAATGATCACAATTCAGTCTGACTTGGTTGTCACTCCTAATTCGTTTACACATAGGGGTATGTTTACTAAACCGTCTTAATGTTACCGGAGTTAGTTGCAGTCTTACTGTGACAAATGCCATATAAGGTAGTGAGCGTTCCAGTCTTAAGGTAGCATTTCGGGTTATTGCGTGATAAAGTCCATTATCACACGATAGAGGGAGCCATGGCACGTTAACGCGCGTTAGCCCTAGTTAGGCACGCTGACCTGCAAGCACAGCAACAGAAGTGTAACACAATGGTTAATACATTGTCTGATAAAGCAGCGGTCATGAATTCAATCCCCCAGTGGGTTTAATGAGTAAGGCTGTCTGAGGCATTGCCCTTTACTTTAAATCAGTGCTGTCTAAGGCATTTTCTTTTTTAATGTAAATTAGTGCTGCCAGCAAACACACCCTCACAGTGCCGTAACCTAAGGTGCCGCATAAGGCGGCCTATAAGGCACTCCAGAGGGCACATTATAAAGTGCACTGTCCGCCAAGGAACCTTATAATGTTCCCTATAGGGTGCCTTACAAGACGCCTTATGAGGCACCTTAAGCTTACAGCACTGTGAGGGTGTTTTTGCTGGCAGCACTAATTTAAATTAAAAAAGGAAATGCCTCAGACAGCCCTATCAAATAATACTACTGTGAGATCAAACCCATGACCTCTGCCTCCACAGTCAGTGAAGTAACCAGTGGGCTACATCTCTATAGCTGCTAACAAACCCCTGGATGGCTACATAAGGACTGCAGATCAACACACAAACTGTCTGCTGTGGTTAACCCACCTGTACCCATTATGCACTGCACATGTAGATTGGCATCTACAGATGATCACAATATGGGGTATGCACCCCCACAGCACCTCGGCCTGGTAGGAGGAACTGACCGTGTGTGGTACTGGCACAGAGTAGCTACAGACCGATACATTGTGGGGGTACTGTGCTCACCCTGAGGGCGAGGTGGGTCACCCAGCACCAGGTCGAAAGCACCTGGCTTAGCTGAGATAGGCTATACTGCAGGTTGCCATTGGTTCCACTGTGTGAAAGGTAGTCCTTGCAGACCCACCTAGGATACACTTGTGTCCATCTGTATTTCCCAGTCATGTCTAGCCCTTGTGGACTATGATACACCCAGAATAGTGCATATCCTGTGTGGGTGCATGGTCACATGATTTAAGTGAAGGGGGGTGTTTGGACCCATAGGAAGATTATGTAGCATCACCCAACCCACCCTCTGGGGCTCAGGGTGGGGGATAGGATCTCCCACCAACAGATCCATATTCTACATCCCTGCAATGGTGGCAGTGGAAATGACCATCAACCCCAGTCCTGCTGGGGAACAGGCACCCTACAGGGCAGTCAATGCAGATCTGTACGCATCCATAAGCCAATGGCAGACAGACAGTAGGCTTGGAAATGCTCAGCGGCCCCCCCACCACTATCGGACATTCTCCAGCCGCTGCACCCTGCAAGGTGTTCCAGCCACACACATACTAACTGCACACAGTCTGCTAGCTAGTCCATAGTGCATGTTCCTGGAGGATATGAGCACACACACACACACACACACACACACCAAACAGATAAGTCAATGATTAGGCCCCAGAAACCCCCCCCCCCCCATAAATATCACTTGAGAAAAATACTATACAGCACGATGGGGGAACCTAGCCATGCCACGGTCACTGCTCACAATTGAAAACACTTCAAATTCACTCAATTATATTTTCTTAATTTCATCTCATTCTCTTACTTGCCAGCGGTCTCAGATAAACGATATTTGTTTGACACTTTTATCTGGGTAATTTAACTCTTCCCGTATAGTGTCCGTTCACATCAATGACCATAGGCAATATATGTTTTCAATTATTTAACAGTTGTATTGCTTATTTCTTTATCTTTTTTTCTTTTCTTTAAAAACTTTGAATAATAATCACCACTCCACTTATCTTATGCCGAATGGTGCCGAAAAAGCCCCTTTCAACTTGATGGAAAAACCCCCAACGCCACAATAATCTAAGCACTCTAGCGTTTCTCCTGTTGGGTTTGTCAAGGGGATAAATACATTGCTTCTCTTCGGGACTACTTGAATACTCATTTTCTTCAATGTCCTTGTAATGTTTTCTCTAGTAACACAAACAAAAGCAACAATGTTACATGGTTGAATATTATTTCATAATTCGACTTATTCTCTATAAACATCACTGTCGTTCATACTACCGAAGTACCTCTGATGGCGCCCCAGTTCTCATTACTTTTCACCGGTCATAAACGCTGTCTATCGTTGTTTTATTCTGAACAAAAGACGCCACGCATGCATCCATTGGTGGATTTAAATACCTTTCTTCAAACCTGATTTATTGGAGCCCGTCAGATACACTCTAGCCAATCAACGCTAACGTTGAGTCCTTCTGGTTGAACTGATCTCAAACGGTGTATCCACCTTTGCTCCCGATATAATAGTGTTTGTTCCCGTGATCTACCATAGGATCCTTGCAGCACTACTTCAATGCACCAGCTGACACCATGGGCGACTAGGCAGGATATTTTTTTGGTGACGTTAGATGTTCAATCTTTATATACTAGCATACCACAACATTCAGCGTATGCGATTGTACTGCGATTGTACAGGAAGTGTTGATGGAAAGAGGAGATTTATCTCCGGAACAACGTCTGTTTTTACATAAAGTAACTGAACTTACCCTATTTGAAAATTTTTTCGTATTTGAGGAGTGCATTTATCACCAAATTGCAGGGGTGGCTATGGGAGCCACGTGCGCTCCCTCAATAGCTAATTTTTATATGAGTTCCTTTGAAAAACAGTTTCTGCCATCATCTCCTTTTTTTGACAATGTGAAATCGTGGCACCGCTATATTGATGACATATTCATGTTATGGCAAGGAAAACAAGAGGAAATACACACTTTTGTAAGTTGGCTAAACAATTGTGATAAGAACTTAACGTTCACTTTTGAGAGCCATAGCCAACAGATTACTTATCTGGATATATTGATAATTCAAGATTCTGATAGCTGGAAAACTACGGTATTTTTATTTTATTTATTTATTTATTTAGCTGCATTTATATCCCGCTTTTCACCGGGTCAAAGCGGTTGGGGGATACATTTAACACGAGGGGATATGAGACACATACATTAATACTTACAGGGAACATGGGCAATGGAGGGTTAAGTGGCTTGCCCAAGACCACAAGGAGCACCTGCGGGACTAGAAACCCCAGTCCTTCCGGCCCAAGGTTGCTGTCCTCTAGTGGGATTTGAACCACCGACCTTCCGGCCTGTAGTACCTTGCCCCAACCACTAGGCCACTCCTCCCTCGAAAACCCACTCACAGGAACACATTTTTACACTATTCGAGTGCTCACCCCACGGGTCTTAAAGACAGTCTTCCTATATCGCAGTTTTTACGATACCGAAGAAATTGTTCCACGGTAGCAGAGTACAAACAGGCTTCCAAATATCTGAAGACGAGTTTTTTGAGAAGAGGATATCCACACACAATAATTCAACGTGCCTATCGATGGGCGCTATATAACAATAGGGAGCTTTTATTAATTTCGAGGGATAAATCCATTACAGAATCAAAAGATCAGAAAGTAAATCTAGTTACTACCTATTCACCTTTAAGTATGAAAATTCAAAAAATTTTAAAAAAACATAAAGCAGTTTTGGAAGTAGTACCGGGTTTGCAAGATAAAGCAGTATGGTGTTTTTGGAAAAAAAGTAGAAGTTTAAAAGAATATCTTTCCCCCACTGTATTACGACCATTGGATTGGGTTCCGATGTGTGAAAAAACAGGAAAACATATGAAATGTGGTCATTGCAGTATCTGTCCAATTACACTGGAAATTTCAGAATTTATACATCGTGGGGAAACATATCATCTGAGATATTCCACTAATTGTGAATCCCAATCAGTGGTTTATGCAATTCGATGTCCCTGCTCTCTTTTGTATATAGGGAAAACGATCCGAGCTTTTAAAACTCGCCTGAAGGAACATGAGAGCAGATTAAGATGACGACACATAGAAGCCCCGATTGTACAGCACTATTTAGATTTTGGTCATAGTTTTGCTATGTTACAATGCTGGTGCATTGAAGTAGTGCTGCAAGGATCCTATGGTAGATCACGGGAACAAACACTATTATATCGGGAGCAAAGGTGGATACACCGTTTGAGATCAGTTCAACCAGAAGGACTCAACGTTAGCGTTGATTGGCTAGCGTGTATCTGACGGGCTCCAATAAATCAGGTTTGAAGAAAGGTATTTAAATCCACCAATGGACACATGCGCGGCGTCTTTTGTTCAGAGTAAAACAACGATAGACAGCGTTTATGACCGGTGAAAAGTAATGAGAACTGGGGCGCCATCAGAGGTACTTCGGTAGTATGAACGACAGTGATGTTTATAGAGAATAAATCGAATTATGAAATAATATTCAACCATGTAACATTGTTGCTTTTGTTTGTGTTGCTGTAGAAAACATTACAAGGACATTGAAGAAAACGAGTATTCAAGTAGTCCCGAAGAGAAGCAATGTATTTATCCCCTTGACAAACCCAACAGGAGAAACGCTAGAGCGCTTAGATTATTGTGGCGTTGGGGTTTTTTCCATCAAGTTGAAAGGGGCTTTTTCAGCACCATTCGGCATAAGATAAGTGGAGTGGTGATTATTATTCAAAGTTTTTAAAGAAAAGAAAAAAAGATAAAGAAATAAGCAATACAACTGTTAAATAATTGAAAAAATATACTTGCCTATGGTCATTGATGTGAATGGACACTATATGGGGAGAGTTAAATTACCCAGATAAAAGTGTCAAACAAATATCATTTATCTGAGACCGCTGGCAAGTAAGAGAATGAGTTGAAATTAAGAAAATATAATTGAGTGAATTTGAAGTGTTTTCAATTGTGATTGCAGTTCGCTCATAAGATAGACCTGACTCAGTCTTTTGTCTGCGGTCACTGCTCAGACAAGGTGAGAGTGACCTCCCAGCAGGACATGCTGTGGCCACCCTGTCCATGCCGGTAGTGGCCAGGCACTACAATGTCCCAGCCATTGCCCTATGCCCTGTGCAGATGCATCCTGCCCAGGCCACCCTGTCCGGGCCATACCCACAGTACCTTGCGCCTCATTATGCACATTGACAGGCTAACACTGGAAACAGTGCAAGCAGTGTGGGCTGAGTAAGGTGTAGGCAGCCACAATACACTGGATAGACAGACATACACTCCCACACCTATGCCAGCATTGTGCAAATATAGAGGCTTTTGGCAGCCCTGGCCACCACACCAGTCCTGGGCACAGTGCAGGCATGGCTATGGTACGCAATACTGCTGGGGTCACTCCCCGGGGTAGTAAACACTGTCAGAAACCAAAACTGAAACACACTCCACAGATATCAGAAAGGTTGCTATGATGCAGCTCTATCAGCAAATTGTGCTTAACTTAGGAACTGATATCTGCCATTAATCATAGCAACCTTTTGATATATGTGTAACGTATTCCCAAGTTTAGGGCGGCATTGCTAAGGTATGCAAGTGCTAGTATTGGGAGATGCTGCTGCGCACAGGGCCCAACAGCCTGACTCTCCATGAGGCTTTGGATAGTGGAGCCTGTGGGTGTGGGTGTTTATGCCACTGTTGGCCACTGCTCTAGGGCAGCGGTTCCCAACTCCAGTCCTGGTGAGCCAAACACTGTTCAGATTTTCATGCTGTCCCTAATGAATATGCATGAGATACATTTGCATACAATTGGGCGGCGCATGCTAATGCAGCACAGGCATATTTATTAGGGACAGCATGAATCCTGAATGGTGTTTGGCCCTCCAGGACTGCAGTTGGGAAACTCTGCTCTAGGGATTGCACATATTTAAGGTGTCTGTGCTCTGTAGGGTAAAATATAGGTGTTTCAGGCATGTTTATTTTATCTGCAATAAAGGTTCTGTCTTTATTACCACGGTTTAGTACTGGGTAAAATATGGGGAAAAGGTTGGCAGCAGCCACAGCTGGGACTTCAATCTGTGACCTTCTGCTCTTGAGTACACTGACTGTGTGTACTGCACACACTGTTGCCACAGGGACAGTTCATTCCCTGGGGATACCATGACTGTTCGTCAAATAGACCCTGTCTGTTGCATTGCACAGCACCCACCTAAATGGGGCTAGGCCATGGTCTGCTGTGGGCAGATGCCACTGCCCCCTCCGCCACCATGCTGCCATGCCATTATGCCGGTAGTGCTGGTGGTGCGCAGTCCCAGGCCATCCAGTATGCTGGTAGGCAGCTGCCTATGGTGTGGGGTCTTGGGTAGGGGTGCCTAAATGGACATGTGTGCTTCCCGCCCCCCCCCCCTGCACCACCTGCCAATGTTATGTACCCTTGTGGGTACCTGCTGGGTAATCTACCCCGTGACACTGTTGGACCCTCATCAGTTGTTGTCTTGCTGCTTTACAGTTTCAGCATTCCTATGTGCCACCTAGACATCTGCCTAGCCCACACTGTGCCCCAGCTGGACCACAGCATGTGCCGCCTGCAGCCTCATGTATCCCATTTACAGCATCAGTACAGTTGCCGTTTCCTACGTGCCCACTCTGCTGTTGCTGCACATGTGCACGCCCTAACAAGCCTGCCCAATCTAAACGACAGAAACCCTGATCAGCGCTATTTCAATGTGGGATCATTCACTTCGTAGGGGGACAGAGCATAGGCCCTTCTAAACATGATATCTTAATTTTTACACTTTGTCAGTAGTGTTGCTTTATGTTTATCATTAATATCACTATTGTCCAGCTTGGTTATTGGTATTTTAGATGTGGTTCTGGTCCTTTTATATGTTTATTTGCTTCTTTGTTCCCTGCACATGTATCACAACTATCACTTTTCTGGGTTTCCCTGCATTTGCTGCACATTGCTGACTGAAATGGTTTCTCTTTCCTGCAAATGTGCCTTGTGAAGGTGAGTGAAGGAGGGAGAGCTGGGAGCCGCTGGACCTCCAATATCTGCGGGCATCCCATGTGGCTGCCAATACTGATGACAAACATGGTGGGGACATCTGTACCAAAGTACAGGGTGTTGGCAATGTAAAGTACTGGCAAGACGGTGGCAGATGATGGGAATACGTGTCCCCCAGTGGAGGCGGAGGTGGCAGGATAGTTACAATGATAGGTGGACACGTATGTTACAATGAGGAGTGGTGGTGCCATGCAGATCAGGCACAGGTGAGGCAAGCATGAAGAGGTGCAATGCAGGAAAGGATAGCAGTGCAGGACATGGGGTGGCAGCCTGCACAGGCAGACAGGACTCTACACAGCTGACAGACGCAGATAGACGGACTGCGGGAATGTTGGCAATTGTGGTGAGGATATTATGGACTGGCAGCACAGATCTGCAAAAATATGCCTGTTACAGGCATGCAAACTATTTGAGTAGGAGAGGCATGTGAGGAGGGAACAATGAAGATTTGAACCCATGAACACTGCCAAGAATGGCATTGTATTAACCAGTAGGCTATACCTCCATGGTGTCTGTCACAGCAATGGCTGGGTACAGAAGGACTGCAGGTCACTGCACAAACTGTCTGCTCTGAGTGCTAGGATAGGGTAGCCCCACCAGTACCCATGATGCAATGCACATGCTGAATAGCAGTCTACAGCTGATCACCAAATGGGGTCTGCACCTCTCCGGTACCTCAGCTTGGAAAGACGAACTGACAGTGCGTGATACTAGCACAGAGTAGTTACAGACCATGCCATTGTGCAGGTTCTGTGTTCACCCTGAGGGATAGGATGGGTGCCAAGCACTAGGTCCGCAGTACATACAGAACGTAAGACAAGGTATGCTACTTCACCTCCCAGTTCTCTTTAGTTTTGCTCTTCAGCTTTCTCAGCTGTATAACTTACCTTGCCTCTTTCAACTAACTGGCCTTTGTGTGGTAGCTAGGTTAACTGTTACTTTAAATTAAATATCTCTCTCTGCTCTGTCCCCAGAACGTGCTGTGTTTTAAACGTTTTTTTCCTGCTCTAGCCTACCTGAGGGACTAACCCCCTTCCCCCCTGATGAGGGTACAGGACAGGGTACCTTGTAACAGCCCTCTTTTAATAGGTCTCTTCAGCTTTGGGAACTGCTAACACCTAATCAGGAGTTAGTGGGCCTGATTTCCTGAGAGCAGCTGAGAGCCTACATAAAAGGCTCCAGTGCCCTGCCCTGTTCAGTTTTTCCTACAGGAGCTCTCCAGATCAACCAACAGTAAGGATTAAAGGGTTTGTTTTATTATATTAAATTGTTAGCTCTCTGACTGTGAGCTCTTAAAAGGGTTTTTTGTACATTTTTAAGCAAGGTTACTTTCTTTTTGGTGCTTTAGTGGGACTTTTCTTGAGCACAGTAGGTGGTTGAACTCCAGTAACCTCTTCAGCTTTAGGAACTGCTAATACCTAATCAGGTGTTAGTTCCCTCCCTACCCACCCTGACTCCCACCCACCCATAGCAAGTAGTCTTGCTTTATAGGGCACCTCCCCATTTGAAAAAGCACAGAGAATTGGATCAGCACATTTTGAATATAATTAAGGAGATTTAACTGCTTTTTCTCTGAAAGGACAGCTGGGAAACCGGCTGGTACTTGGTAGATCTCTCTCTTTTGCTTTAACAGATACCTAAGCTCCACGAACAGAACAATGGCTGGGAAAAATCGTATCGCTAAAGCTGTTGCCCCCGTTACAGCTTCTGCCTCGGTCCAGACAGAGGTCCTAATGCCAGTTGAAGGACCGGTTCCATGTGCAGAGTGCCTGCATGCTGAAGCTCTGAGGAAACAAGTGGAGGAACTCAGAGAGGAGGTGGCGAGGCTGAGGAGCATTCAGGACAGTGAGAAGTACATTGATGAGATGCAGCAACCAAGCTCTCCAGCAGAGGAGAAGATGGGTGCCAACAGAATGTCGATGGTTGGACACAAGTCACCAGGGCCTACAAAATCACCAATCCAACTTCTCCAGCCCTTGAATTGAAGAACCATTATGCAGCCCTGGAAGTGGAAGAGGTGAAAGTATCCTTGGAAAGGGAAGAACCAGATTTCAAGTACCCCAAAGTTGCAGAATCAGTGACCACAAGGAAACAAAGAGTAGTGGTGGTTGGAGACTCTCTTCTGAGGGGTACTTAGGCGTCCATCTGCCAACCAGACTTGATGTCTAGAGAGGTATGCTGTCTGCCTGGTGCCAAAATCCAAGATGTTATGGAGAGTTTGCCGAGACTCATGAAGCCCACTGACTATTACCCAATGTTGCTAATCCATGTTGGAACAAATAATACTGCCAGGTATACCTCGGAACATATCAAAAGTGACTTCATGGCTCTGGGACAAAGGGTGAAGCAGTTAGGTGCACAGGTGGTGTTCTCTTCAATCCTCCCTGTTGCGGGTAAAGGCCAAGGCAGAGAGGCTCGCATCCTGGAGATGAATGCATGGCTGCGTTAATGGTGTCATCGAGAGCGTTTTGGTTTCCAAGACCATGGGATGCTGTTCCAAGGGTTGCAGAGCAGAGATGGCATCCATCTGTCCAAGAAAGGTCAACGCGTCTTCAGTAGTAGATTGGCTAATCTACTGAAGAGGGCTTTAAACTAGATTCGTTGGGGATGGGTGAAGAAAGCCCCCAGGTAAGTGAAAGCCCCCAGGTAGGTGATACATTCAATAACTTTATGGAAATGGGTAACAGAGGTAACATATGGAAAGCAGTGTGTATAAATGCCTGTAGCATGGGAAATAAGATCCATGATGCTGAAGCTTTGGTGGGAGTGGCTGACTTGGATTTAGTGGCAGTTACAGAAACATGGTTCACAGAAAACCATGATTGGGATGTAACTATGCCTGGCTATACTTTATTCAGAAAGGACAGGGTAGGAAGTAGGGGAGGAGGAGTGGCACTATATGTAAAAACTACTATTAAAGCTTTGGAATTACAGAGCTTAAAAGGGAGAGGGGAGGCATTGTGGGTTAAACTAGAAAGAGGGAAAGAGAAATCTTTTTACATTGGTGTGATATACAGACCTCCCTCACAAGAGGAAGAGGTGGACAGAGAGTTAATTGAAGACATGCGCAGCATTGCTAGGAAAGGGGAAGTGCTACTGATAGGAGATTTCAATATGCCAGATGTTGATTGGCACATTCCTGCTGCAGTATCATCTAGAAGTGAGGAGATTTTGGATTCTCTACAGGGAGAACTATTCAGGCAATTGGTAACAGACCCCACACGTGAAGGGGCCATACTGGACTTGGTGCTTACCAATGGTGAAAGTGTTTCTGATGTTGTAGTGGGAGATCATTTTGCATCCAGTGATCACCAGATGGTGTGGTTCAGTATTAGGACTAGGGCTGTTAGAATCCATTCAAAGGCGAGGATCTTAGACTTTAGGAAGACTAACTTTGCGAAGATGGGCTAATACCTCAGGGAGTCATTAGTTGGATGGGAAAACTGAGGGATGTAGAAAAACAGTGGGAAAAACTAAAAAGGGATATTTTAAGGGCAACCAACCTTTTTGTTAAAATGGTAAATAAAGGTAAAAGGAAAAAGAGACCGCTATGGTTTTCGATAGAAGTAGCTGAAAAAGTGAAGAAAAAGAGGGAGGCCTTCATGAAATACAAGAGATCACAGAGAGAGGAAGACAGGCATCTGTATTTGTAAAAACTTAGAGAAGCTAGCAAAGTAGTCAAGAAGGCAAAGAGGAGGAAATAGCCAATGCAATAAAATGGGGGGATAAGACATTTTTCAAATATATTAGTGAGAAGAGGAAGGGCAAGAGTGGTATTGTCAGACTCAAGGGTGCAGGGGGGGAATATGTAGAAGCTGATAAGAATAAAGCGCAATTGCTTAACAAATATTTTTGTTCTGTGTTCACAGATGAAAAACCAGGAGCAGGACCTCAGAAAACACCCACAAATAGGAACAGAAGCAAAGGACATCTTGAACATTTTTCAAAAGACTGTGTTTGTGAGAAACTATCTCAACTTAAAGTAGACCAAGCGATGGGACCGAATGGGATACACCCGAGAATACTGAGGGAACTTGGGGACGTTCTAGCAGCTCCACTGACTGACCTTTTCAATGCCTCGTTGGAGTCGGGAGTGGTGGCAAAGGACTGGAGAGAGGCTCATGTGGTGCCTTTACACAAAAGCAGAAGTAAGGATGTGGTTGAAAACTACAGGTCGGTTAATTTAACTTCGGTGGTGAGTAAATGATTACAAACACTGCTGAAAGAGAAAATAGTGAGGTTTCTGGAGTCCAGCGGATTACAGGATCCGAGGCAGCATGGATTCACAAGAGGCAGGTCTTGTCAGACAAATCTGATTGATTTCTTTGACTGGATGACCAGGGAGTTGGACCGAGCGAGAACCCTAGATGTGGTGTATTTAGATTTCAGAAAAGCCTTTGACACTGTTCCTCACAGGCGACTTATAAACAAACTGAGCACCCTAGGGATGGACCCTAAAGTTACTGCTAGGGTTAGAAATTGGTTGGGTGGGAGGCGACAAAGACTACAAGTAAATGGAGCTTACTCTGAGGAGAAGGATGTTATCAGTGGTGTGCCCCAGGGATCTGTCCTTGGTCCGATTCTTTTTAACATCTTTGTTATTGATATAGCGGAAGGGCTTTCAGGTAAGGTTTGCCTCTTTGCGGATTATACCAAAATCTGCAATAGAGTAGACACCCACGAAGGGGTAGATAACATGAGGAGGGATCTAGCTAAGCTTGAAGAATGGTCTAGAATTTGGCAGCTGGGATTTAATGTTAGAAATGTAAGGTCATGCATTTGGGCTGCAGCAATCCAAGGGAGCAATATAGTATAGGGGGTGAAGTACATTTGTCCAATAAGAAGAGCGGGACCTAGGCGTGGTTGTATCTGATGATTTTAAAGTAGCTAAACAGGTAGAAAAGGCGACGGCAAAAGCTAGAAGGATGCTTGGGTGCATACAGAGAGGAATGGCTAGCAGAAAAAAGGAGTTGATAATGCCTCTGTATAAGTCTTTGGTGCCACCTCATTTGGAGTATAGTGTGCAATTCTGGAGATCGCACTTTCAAAAGGATGTGAACAGGATGGAGTCAGTGCAGAGGGTGGCTACTAAAATGATTAGTGGTCTTCATTATAAAGCATATGAGGACAGACTGAAGGATCTTAATATGTATACCTTAGAGGAAAGGCGGGATAGAGGTGATATGATTGAGATGTTGAAATTACCTCCGTGGCATAAATGTTCAGGGAGAGAGCCTCTTTCAATTGAAAGCAAGTTCTGCTATGAGGGGACATGGGATGAGGGTAAAGGGAGATAGATTCAAGAGTGATATGCGGAAATATTTCTTTACGGAAAGAGTAGTGGATCCATGGAATAGTCTCCCAGTGGAGGTGGTAGAGATGAGGATAGTAACTGAATTCAAAAAAGCATGGGACAAACACAGAGGATCTCTAAAGGTAAAAAGGGGACTGTTATAGTTGTTATGGAAGGACAGACTAGATAGGCCTTGTGGTCTTTTTCTGTCGTCATGTTTCTATGTTTCTAATAGGTCTTATTTCCTTCCCTCCCTCCCTCCCTCCCCAACACCCACCCGCCCCTGGGGTAATTGTAGCTTTATAGGTACTTACACGTCGTAGAGGAAAGGGGCTGCTCTCAGGTGCAGCTTTTTATCGAAATTAGTCATACATTGAGAACCTGAGTTTAATTAAGTTTCAGGTAAACAAGGTATATTAGAGGTATTAGATACACTTTTATTAGTATAAGCCTCTATACCAACCCTTAGTAAGTACAGAATTTAAAGACCTAAAAACCAGCTTTAAACTAAGATGCAGACAACAGTCCAGCAGCAAGATGGGGGCTTTCCAGTCTTTTGCATTGAGTGTCACAAGTATGATTTTCTCCCAGTTGGTGAGAGGTCTTACGTGTGCACTAGGTGCATGGAGCTCTTTGCTCTCAGGGAACGAGTCCATTCTCTAGAGGCTAGAGTAGCAGACTTTGAAAACATAAGAAAGACAGAGAAATACATAGACGAAACCAACAGGGATATAGTCCTGAAGTCCCACCTCCAGTCTGGCAGCATCCCTGTTGCCATGGAGGAGAGAGGTCACGTGACAGGAGAGCATCACCCTGGTGTGGCAGGACATGATCCTGTAGCTAGGACCTGTCCTCCAGGTGATGGAAAACCCTCTCTCACTGAGGACGTTTCTCCAGGACCATGTGCCCATGAGGGAAGGGTTATCACAGCAGTTATAGTTGGTGATTTAATCATTAGGCATATAGATAGCTGGGTGGCTGATGGACTTGTGTATCGCCTGGTAACATGCCTGGTGCGAAGGTAGCGCACCTCATGGACCGCCTAGATAAGATCTTAGATAATGCTGGGGAGGAGTCTGCTGTCTTGGTACATGTCGGTACCAATGAAATAGGAAAATGTGGTAGGGAGGTTCTGGAGGCTAAATTTAAGCTTTTAGGTAGGAAGTTGAAATCCAGAACTTCCAGGGTAGCGTTCTATGAAATGTTTCCTGTTCCACGTGCAGGACCCAAAAGGCAAGCAGAGCTCCGGAGTCTCAATGCGTGAATGAGACGATGGTGCAAGGATGAGGGTTTCGGATTTATTTATTTATTTATTTTATTTAGCTGTATTTATATCCCGCTTTTCACTGGGTCAAAGCGGTCAATTGGGGGATACATTTAACACGAGGGGATATGACACACATATGCTAATACTTACAGGGAACATGGGCAATGGAGGGTTAAGTGGCTTGCCCAAGACCACAAGGAGTGCCTGTAGGACAAGAAATCCCAGTCCCTCCGGCCTGAGATTGCTGTCCCCAGGTGGGACTTGAACCCCCGGCCCTCCGGCCCTCCGGATTTGTTAGGAACTGGGGAACATCCTGGAGAAAGGAGGGGCTCTTCCGAAGGGATGGGCTTCACCTTAACCAGGATGGAAACAGACTGCTGGCATTAACCTTTAAAAAGGAGATAGAGAAGCTTTTAAACTAGAAAATAGGGGAAAGTCGACAGTCGCCCAAGAGCGCATAGTTCGGAAGAAGGTATCCTTGAAGGATTATACCAAAAGCAGTGAGGTTCCAAAAAAGAGTAAAGTAGCCCAAATGCCCTTGAGTATGCTGCAGACAGAGGGTAAAGATTCCAAATTACCCATGCCTACCAATAGCCAGATTAATATTAATAAAATACAGTCTCTAAAATGCTTGTATGCAAATGCTAGAAGTCTAAACAATAAATGGGAGAGTTAAAATATATAGCACTAAATGAGAGGTTAGATATGATTGCAATCTCAGAGACATGGTGGAAGGAGGATAACCAGTGGGACACTGTGATACCTGGATACAAACTATATCGTAATGATAGAACTGATCAAATTGGTGGAGGGGTTGCGCTCTATGTTAGAGAGGGCATTGAGTCAGAAAGGATTAAAGTTTTGCAGGAAACAAAATACACTGTAGAATCTCTATGGATTGAAATTCCATGTATGAAGGGGAAGGTGATTGCAGTGGGGATGTACTATCGACCGCCTGGCCAGAATGAACAAACGGATGATGAAATGCTCAAAGAAATCAAGGAAGCTAACAAAAGTCACAGCAGAGTAATACGGTAATAATGGGTGATTTCAATTACCCCGGTATCGACTGGGTCAGTATCACAGCAGGACATGCTAGGGAGATAAAGGGGTATGTTTACTAAACTGCGTTAGTTTCATTCGCATTAGGAGCCGCGGTAGAGCCAGAAATCCCAAATAAGGACATGGACGGTACATCGTTACCGATAACGTGCGTTACAGAAATTAACGAGCGTTAGAGGGCGCCGTGGCGCGTTACCGCGCGTTAAACTTAAGAAGGCGCACAGACACAAAACACTGAAACAGAGCTGTAGCACAATGGTTACTGCACTGACTGATGATACAGGCGTCATGGGTTTGATTTCCCAGTGTGCCTAATGCATAAGGCTGGCTGAGGCATCACCCTGTACATTTAAGTAGTGAATAAGGAGGCATTTTACGTTTATTTTCAGTAGTGTTGCCAGCAAACACACCCTCACAGTGGCGTAACCTCAGGTGCCGCATAAGGCACCCCATAACGCACTCCATAGGCTACATTATAAAGTGCACTGTCCGCTGAGGCACCCCATAATGTCCCCTATAGAACACCCTATAAGGCACCTTATAGGGCGCCATATAAGGTGCCGCATGGGGCGCCTTATGAGGCACTGTAAGGTAACAGTACACTGAGGGGTTGTCACTGGCAGCACTAATGTACATTAAAAATAGACAATGCTGCAGACAGCCCTATAAAACAAACCCATGACCACTGGCCCCACAGGTAGTGAAGGAACCACTGGGCTACAGCCCCATAGCTACTAACAACCCCCTGGCTGCCTACTGAAGGGCATCAGACCACCACCCAATCCGCCCGCTGTGTTGGCCAGGATCTGGGTCAATGCACCCATACCCATGGTGCACTGCACATGCAGATCAGCCATGTACAGATGGTCATATGTTGAGTTGTGCCCACCCCCCCATCACCTAGGACTGGTGGGGGGTCCTGACCATGTGCAGCCCCACAGCACCTCGGCATGGTAGGGGGAACAGACCGTGTGTGGCACTGCCACAGAGTAGCCATAGACAGTCACATTGTGCTGGTACTGTGCCCACCCTGTGGTTGAGGTGGGGTGCCCAGCACCAGGTCCACAGCACCTTTCATGGCTGAAATATGCCATGCTGCAGGTCCCCATCAGTGTGTGATAGGTAGTTCCGTTAGACACACCTAGGATACATCTGTGTCCTGCTGTATGTCTTGGTCATGTCTAGTCCCTATGGACGATGATGCACCCAGAATAGTGTATATCCTGTGTTGGTGCCATGGTTACGGGGAGGTGGGAGGGCAGGGAGGGGGGAGGGGGAGGTGGGGAGGAGGGGGAGGGGGGAGGGGGAGGGGGGAGGGGGGAGGTGGGGGGGAGGTGGGGAGGGGGGAGGGGGAGGGGGAGGGGAGGGGAGGAGGAGGGGGAGGGGGGAGGGAGGGGGGAGGGGGGGGGGAGGTGGGAGGTGGGAGGGGGAGGGGGAGGGGGAGGGGAGGTGGGGAGGGGGAGGGAGGGGAGGGGGAGGGGAGGGGGCGGGGAGGGGGAGGGGAGGGAGGGAGGGGAGGGGAGGGGGGAGGGCAAGGGGGAGGGGGGAGAGGGGAGGGGGAGGGGAGGGGGAGGAGGAGGGGGAGGAGGAGGGGGAGGGGGAGGGGAGGGGGAGGGGAGGGGAGGGGAGGGGAGGGGAAGGGAGGGGAGGGGGAGGGGGGTTGTATGGACCCATAGGCAGATTATGTACCATGACACAACCCATCCTCTGGGGCTCAGGGTGGGAAACAGGAGCACCCACCATTAGATCCACAGTCTACCTCCCTGCAATGGTGCATTTCCTCCAGTCCCACCTTGACTACTTTCCTGAAAATTTGGGAGCACTGAGTGAGGAACAAGGTGAACAATTCCACCAAGACATTAAAGAGATGGAAAGGAGATACCAGGGAAAATGTAGCATTACAATGATGGCAGACTACTGTTGGATGCTTCAGAGAGACATTCCAGATGCTACTCACGAGCGTAAATGCACCATGAGGAGCCTCACAAGGAAGACGAATCGAGTTTAATGTGTGTAGGTGAGCTCATTTCAGGTCAAAAAAGGATTTTCATGAAAATATTGTAATAAAACTTTAATTTTATAAGTCTATTTCCATTTATTTTGAGGTATTGCCTTATTTAACATAGTTACCTAAATTGTCAGGAACCGTGATGTCCTATGACAAAATGGAGGTCATTTTCTGATTCAGTGCACCAAAAAACATAAAGATTACGTGGAATAACCAAAACAGCTCTCGAAAAAATTTTTTTGCAGACCTGTGTAATGGGACCTGTGGGTGCGGGTGTGTCTGCCCCTGTTGGCTGTTGCTTTACGGCAGAGGTTCCCAACTCCAGTCCTGCGGTGCCAAACACTGTTCGGGTTTTCATGCTGTCCCTCATGAATATGCATGAGATACATCTGCATACCATGGGGGTGGCACATAGAAATGCAGCACAGGCATCTTTATCAGAGGCAGCATGGATCTGGAATGGTGTTTGGCCCTCCAGGACTGCATTTGGGAGACTCTGCTCTAGGTAATGTGCATGTTTATGGTGTCTATGCTCTGTAGGGTAGAATGTAGGTGTTTTGGGCATATTTACATCATCTGCAATAAAGGTGCTGTCTGTATTAGCAAGTTGTAGTAGTGGGTAAAATATGGGGACTGGGTTGGCAGGAACCACAGCTGGGACTTGAACCTGTGACCCTCTGCTTCTGACTACACTGGCTTTGTGCACTGCACCACCTTGTTGTCACAGAGTCAGTACATTCCTTGGTGATACCATGACTGTTCGTCAGACAGGGCCCGTCTGTTGCAGTACACGGCACCCACCCACACAGGGATAGGCCACAGTCTGCTCTGGGCAGCTGCCACTGCCCCCTCCACCACCAGTATCCCTCAGCCACCATGCTGACATGCCCTTCTGCTGGTGGTGCTGGTGGTGCACAGTCTCAGGCCATCCAGTGTGCAGGTAGGCGGCTGCCTATGGTGCGGGTTCTGGGGTAGGGGTGCCTGCATAGACGTCAACGCTTCCTCCTTGGGGGTGGCTGTTGGGTACTATCCCCTGTGACACTGTGGGAAACACACTCGTGCCAATGTTGCTCTTCAGCAGTTGCTGTCTGGCTGCTCTGCTGTTTCAGCATTCGTATGGGCCACCTAGGCATCACCCTAGTTCACACTGTGGCCCAGCTCCACCACAGCATGTGCCGCCTGCGGCCCACGGTTTCCCCTTCTCCGGCATCTGTCCAGTTGCCGTTCCGACATGCCTGCCCTGATGTTGCGGGACATGTGCATGCAATAGGAACCCTGTCCGATGGTGGGGAAAACCCTGAGCAGTGATATTTCACAGTGGGCTCATTCACCTTGTATGGAGACGGAGTATAGACCCTTCCACGATTTATATCTTTTCTATGGAGCTGACTCGGGGGGGGGAGGGGTTGATGTTTCTCATTGCTACCACTATTGGCCAGCTTGGTTATGGTTTTTTCCAGTTTGTTGGGGTCATTTTCAGTGTTTATGTGCCCTTTTGTTCTGTGCACATGTATACCACTTATCACTTTTTTTAGGTTTCCCTGCCTGGGCTGTACATTGCTGACACTGAAATGGTTTCTCTCCCCTGTAATTTGCATTTAACGGCAGGTTTTCATTCGCGTTGGAATTGAGCTCTTCAGATCAGCGCGTTAGTGTGAAGGGAGCCTCTCCCCGCCCTCTCTCTGCCCATTGACCCCTTCTCTCCGCCCTCTCTCCACCTTCTGCGGTGTTTTACCGCGCCGTGGGAGTTTACGATCGTTAACTGCGGTTAACGCGTGTTATGTAATGTTAACGATCATTCGCACGTCATAACGCGTGTTATGACGCACGAACTATCGTTAATGTTACATTACGCACGTTATGTACCGTTACTGCAGTTTACTAAACATACCCCAAAGTTTCTAGATGAAATAAATGACTGCTTCTTGGAGCAGCTGGTTCATGAACCAACCAGAGGGGAAGCCATACTGGACCTAGTCCTTTGTGGAACACCAGATCTGGTGCAAGTAATGAGGGCGTTGGGAGCACTTGGCAATAGTGATCATAGCATGATCATGTTTGATTTAATTAGTGGAGGAGGGATAGTAAAGAAATCCACAGTACTACCTTTTAACTTTCGAAAGGGAGACTATGATAAAATGAGGAATATAGTTAAGAAAAAAACTAAAAAGAGAGGTTGCAAAGGTTAAAGACTTACATCAAGCTTGGGTGTTGTTTAAAAATACAATCCTGGAAGCCCAGACCAGCTGTATTCCACGCATTAAGAAAAGTGGAAGAAAGTCCAAAAACTGCCAGCATGGTTTAAAAGAGAGGCTGTTGCTGCCAAAAAAGCATCTTTCATGAAATGGAAAAAAGAGCCAAATGACGAAAACTGGAAACAGCAGAAGCACTGGCAAGTTAAATAAAAAGCATTGATAAGGCAGGCAAAGCAAGAATTTGAGAAGGAACTTGCTTCAGAAGAAAAAATACGAAATAAAGACTTTTTCAAGTACATTCATAGCACAAGGCCTGTGAGAGAGTCAATTGGACCATTAGATGATAGAAGGGTAAATGGGGCAGTAAGAGGAGACAAGGCTATAGCGGAGAGACTGAATGAATTCTTTGCTTCGGTCTTTACTGAGGAAGATGTAGGGATGTTACCCAAGACTGAAGTGGTATTTAAAGGTGATACTGCAGAGGAATTGAGAGAAATATCGCTACACCGGGAAGATGTATTACAACTATTTGATAAACTGAATAGTAGCAAATCACCTGGACCGGATGGTATACATCCAAGAGTGTTGAAAGAACTGAAATATGAGATTGCAGACCTGCTATTAGTAATCTGCGAACTTTGGAGGATCGCCAATGTAACATCAATTTTTAAAAAGGGTTCCAGGGTTGATCCGGGATATTACAGACCAGTGAGCCTGACGTCAGTACCGGGGAAAATGGTAGAAACCAACATAAAGAACAAAATTACACAGTATGTAGATAGTCATGGCCTAATGGGAGACAGCCAACATGGCTTTAGACAAGGAAGATCTTGTCTTACTAATCTGATATGTTTTTTTGAAGGTGTGAATAAACAGGTAGACAAAGGTGAGTCGGTTGATATAGTGTATCTGGACTTTCAGAAAGCCTTTGACAAGGTCCCTCATCAGAGACTTTTGGCAAAACTAAAAAGTCATGGGATAGGAGGCAGTGTACTATTGTGGATCGGGAACTGGTCAAAAGATAGAAAGCAGAAGGTAGGGCTAAATAGCCAATTTTCCCAATGGAAAAAGGTGAATAGTAGAGTACCCCAGGGATCTGTACTGGGTCCGCTACTTTTTGACATATTCATAAATGACCTGGAAAAGGGAATAAGTAGTGAAGTTATCAAATTTGCAGATGACACAAAACTATTTAAAGTTGTTAAAACCCAAGAGGACTCTGGAAAACTGCAGGAGGATCTGGATAAATTGGAAGACTGGGCATCCAAATGGCAGATGAAATTTAATGTGGAAAAGTGCAAAGTTATGCACCTAGGAAAGAACAACCCACACTATGGTTATACAATGCAAGGTTCCACATTTGGAAACATCACCCAGGAAAAAGATTTAGGAGTCATCGCGGATAACATGTTAAAACCCTCCGCCCAGTGTGCAGCAGCTTCCAAGAAAGCAAATAGAATGCTAGGTATCATAAGGAAAGGAATGGAAAATAAAACAAAGGATATTATAATGCCTCTGTATCGTTCCATGGTACGACCGCACCTTGAATATTGTGTGCAATTCTGGTCGCCGTATCTTAAAAAGGATATAGCATTATTAGAAAAGGTACAGAGAAGAGCCATGAAAATGGCAAAGGGGATGGAAGGCTACTCCTATGAAGAGAGGCTACAAAGGTTAGGGCTCTTCAACCTGGAAAAGAGACGACTGAGGGGAGATATGATAGGTCTATAAATTAATGAATGGAGTGGAACAGGTAAACGTAGATTGATTGTTTACGCTATCAGAATATAGAAAGACTAGGGGACATGTAATGAAGCTACAGGGTAAACTATTTAAGACAAATAAGAGAAAATATTTTTTCACTCAAGGTGTAATCAAACTCTGGAATTTGTTACTGGAGGATGTAGTAATAGCTGTTAGTGTAGCTGGGTTTAAAAAAACGTTTGTACGAGTTCCTGGAGGAAAGGTCGATAAACCATTATTAAAAAGGGACCCAGGATATCAATGCTTGATCTAATACAAGCATTGTGAAACCTGTGTCTCTTGGGGATACTGCTAGGTACGTATGACCTAGATTGGCCACTGTTGGAAACAGGATACTGGGCTTGATGGACATTGGTCTGACCCAGTATGGCATATCTTATGTTCTTATGCCTTAACGCGAGGGTTTCACTGGCATTAGTGTTCAGACCCGGATTTCACAGTGTTAGTGTGCCTAGAGCCTCTCCCCTCCCACTCTCCGCCCATTGACCACTTCTCTCCGCCCTCTGGGAAGCCTTACTCCACCCTTCAGACCCGGATTTCACAGTGTTAGTGTGCCTTAATGCCGCCGCTGCGTTATAGCGCAATAAGTGACATTATCACGCGATAACTTCACTTATCGCGCAATAATACCACCGCTGCGACGTTAAGACGGTTTAGTAAACATACTCCATATTCTGTTACACAATCTGTACTGTATAGTTCAACAATGTTCCTCTTTTCTCTCCTTTTAGTTTACAAGCCATAAAGAAAAGGAGTTTAGTCAAGAGGCCAGTTTCTATTTTGGTTTGTAATGAAAGTTTTTTGCCTTCATTATAGTACAGATCACATCCCTTGTTTTTCAGTTTTGTCATAATAATCTTTTTCTTTTTGCTGTTTGGATATTTTATTTAAGTATATGTTTGTTCTTTTAGTTTACATATTTCACTGATTATTTATCTATTTATTTATTTGCTTAATTTCCTTTGAGATGTAGTTTGGGACATTCGTTCATGGTGAAGTTGTTTTAAATATTTTTTTAATGTTTTTTATTAATGTACATTGGTTTATTATGTTTTATATTTTTCTTTTTTATCTGTTTTATGGTTATTTATATTTTTAGTATGCCAAAAGAACCCCTGAAGAAGGCATTCGCCAAAACACGGCCTGTGTTGGGTTGGGTCTGGCGGATACGCCCTTTGTGGAGGTCTCATATTGTACCCCTTGTCAAGAACTTTAAATAACGGCTTTTTTACGTTACCACACCTGGACTGGGTCTCTGTTGGTTTACATGGTACAGTGCTTTTCTGTTGGACCTCCTCATGTATGATACATTTATTTTATCAGCTCACTGTGTAGTAGCAAATAGAACGTTAGGAATTATTCAGAAAGGGACAGAGAATAAAACTGAGAATATCCCGTGCCTTTGTGTAAATCTATGGTACATTGATAACTTGCATATTGTGTTCTATTCTGGCCACCCCATCTCAAAAATGTAAAGCAGAAAGAAGAAAAGCATAACAGATTAGGGTTGTTTATAATGAAGAAAAGAAACCTGAATAGTAACAGAGTTTTATCAAATTACCAGTGGTAAGGAAGCATTACCCTTTCAAATAGTACTGAGCCTAGGGGATGTTCCATGAAACAGTAGGTAACAGATTTAAGACAATTTTAAGAAAGTAGTTTTTCAGTTTATTGTGGAATTTTTTTTCTAGAAAATACAGTCAAATAAATTTTGCTGGGTTTTAAAAATAATCAAAGATAGATCCATCAGCAATGAATGCAGATAGGCAACTTATACATTTGTTAAATAAATATATAAATTAGGTAAACATGGGGTTTGCCATATATTACCTATGGGCATCATGGAATGTATCTCCCCATTTAGATTTTCTAGATTTTTCTAAGGGATATGTTTACTAAACGGCGCTAATGTCGCAGCAGCAGTATTATCGCGTCATAAGTGATGTTATCGTGTGATAATGGCGCATTATAGCCCGATAACGTCACATAACGCGCGATAATGTGCCTGCGGCGTTAAGGCACCCTAATGCTGTGAAATCCGGGTCTAAAGGGCAGAGTAAGGCTTCCCAGAGAGCGGAGAGAAGGGGTCAATGGGTGGAGAGTGGGAGGGGAAAGGCTCCAGGCACACTAACGCTGTGCAATCCAGGTCTGAACACTAACACCAGTGAAACCCTCGCGTTAAGGCACATTTGCAGGAAAGAGAAACAATTTCCGTCAGCAATGTACAGCAAACCCAGAGAAACCTAGAAAAGTGATAGTTGTAATACATGTGCATGGAACAAAAAGGCAAATAAACATAGAAAATGACTGGAACCAAATTTAAAATCCCCATAACCAAGCTGGCCAATAGTGATTTTAATGAGAAACATAAAGAAACACTACTGAGAAAGCTAAAAAAATATATATCATGTTTGGAAGGGTCTATGCTCTGTCCCCCTACAAGGTGAATGATCCCACATTGAAATAGCGCTGATCAGTGTTTTCCCTTTATATTGGGCAGTTTTCTTATGGCGTGCACATATGCCGCAACAGCAGGGTGGGCATGTAGGAAAGGGCAACTGTACAGATGCTGGAAATGGGATACAGAGGGTTGCAGGCGGCACATGCTGTGGTGCAGCTGGGGCACAGTGCGGACTAGGCAGATGTCTAGGTGGCACATAGGAATGCTGAAACTGTATAGCAGCCAGACAGCAACTGATGAGGGCCCAACATGGGCACGAGTGTGTTTCTCATAGTGTCACAGGGTATAGTACCCAGCAGGAACCCCTAAGGGCACAGAACATTGGCAGGCAGTGCTGGGGAGGAAGCGTGCATGTCCATGTAGGCACCCCTACCCAAGAACCCACAACATAGCCAGCTGCCTACTGGCATACTGGATGGCCTGGGACTGTGCACCACCAGTACCACTGGCATAATGGCATGGCAGCATGGTGGTGGAGGGGTGCTGGTGGCAGAGGGGGCAGTGGCATCTGCCCACAGCAGACCATTGCCTAGCCCCGTTTAGGTGGGTGCCGTGCACTGCAACAGACAGGGTCTGTCTGACGAACAGTCATGGAATCCCCAGGGAATAAACTGTCCCTGTGGCAACAGTGTGGTGCAGTACACACAGCCAGTGTGTTCAGGAGCAGAAGATCACAAGTTCAAGTCCCAGCTTTGGCTCCTACCAACCCAATCTCCATATTTTACCCAGTACTAAACCGTGGTAATAAAGACGGAACCTTTATTGCAGATAACATAAACATGCCTGAAACGCCTATATTTTACCCTACAGAGCACAGACACCATAAACATGTGCAATAGAGCAGAGTTTCCCAACTCCAGTCCTGGAGGGCCAAACACCATTCAGGTTTCATGCTGTCTCTAATAAAGATGCCTGTGCTGCATTTGTATGCACTGCCCCCATGATATGCAAATGTATCATGCATATTCATTAGGGACAGCATGAAAACCCGAACAGTGTTTGGCCCACCAGGACCGGAGTTGGGAACCTCTGCCCTAGAGCAGTGGCCAACAGGCTCCACTATCCAAAGCCTCAAGGAGGGTCAGGCTGTTGGGCCCTGCGTGCAGCAACATCTCCCAATACTAGCACTTGCATACCTTAGCAATGCCGCCCTAAACTTGGGAACACATTACACATATATCAAACGGTTGCTATGATTAATGGCAGATAGCAATTCCTAATTTAAGCACAATTTGCTGATAGAGCTGCATCATAGCAACCTTTCTGATATCTGAGGAGTGTGTTTCAGTTTTGGTTTCTGACAGTGTTTACCACCCCTGGGAGTGACCCCAACAGTATTGCGTACCATAGCCATGCCTGCACTGTGCCCAGAACTGGTGTGGTGGCCAGAGCTGCCAAAAGCCTCTATATTTGCACAATGCTGGCATAGGTGTGGGAGTGTGTGTCTGTCTATCCAGTGTGTTGTGGCTGCCTACACCTTACTCAGCCCACACTGATTGCACTGTTTCCAGTGCTAGCCTGCCAATGTGCATAATAAGACGCAAGGTATTGTGGGTATAGCCCAGACAGGGTGGCCTGGGCAGGATGCATCTGCACAGGGCATATGGCAATGGCTGGGACATTGTAGTGCCTGGCCACCACCTTCATGGAAAGGGTGGCCGTAGCATGTCCTGCTGGGAGGTCACTCTCACCCTGACTGAGCAGTGACCATGGCATGGCTAGGATCCCCCATAGTGCTATTTACTTTCTCTCTCAAGTGATCTTTATGGGTTCTGTTTTCTGGGGCCTAATCACTAATTTATCTGTTTGGGGTGTGTGTGCTCACATCCCAGTTTTGGGTGCATGCATCTTCTTCAGAAATATGCACTATAGACTAGCTAGCAGACTGTCTGCAGTTAGTATGTGTATGGCTGGAACACCTTGCAGGGTGCAGTGGCTACAGGATGTCAGATAGTGGTGGGGGACAGCTGAGCATTTCCAGGTCTACTGTCTGTCTGCCATTGCCTTTTCGATGTGTACAGATCTGCACTGACTGTCCTTATAGGGTGCCTGTTCCGCAGCAGGATGGGGGTTGATGGTCCCCTCTACTGCCACCATTGCAGGGATGTAGAATGTGGATCTGTAGGTGGGAGATCCTGTGGTCCCCTCCCCCTGAGCCCCACAGGGCAGATTGGGTGTGCTACATAATCTGCCTATGGGTCCAAACACCCCCTTCACTTAAATCATGTGACCATGACACACACACACAGGATATGCACTATTCTGGGGGTATCCATAGCCCACAAGGGCTAGGAAAAACAGATGGACACAGGTGTATCCTAGGTGTGTCTGCATATCCTGTGTTGGTGCCATGGTTACCTGCTGTGGGTGGGGGAGTGGGGTGGGGAGTGGGGTGGGGGGGGTGAGGGGGGAGTGGGGTGGGGAGTGGGGTGGGGGGTGAGGGGGGAGTGGGGTGGGGAGTGGGGAAAGGGGGGTGTGGGGGATGGGGGGGGAGTTGGGTGAGGGGGGTGGGGGGGGAGGGGTGTGGGGGGGAGGGGGTGAGGGAGGGGGTGGGGGGTGTGTGGGGGTGAGGGGGGTAGGGGGGTTGGGGTGGTGGGGGTGTGATGGTGAGGGGGTGGGGGTGAGGGGGTGGGGGAGGAGGGGTTGGGGGGGCAGGGGGTTGGGGAGGAGGGGTTGAGGGGGTGGGGGGGTGGGGGGTAGGGCGGGGGGGTGAGTGGGTGGGGGAGGAGGGGGTGGGGTGGGGGTGGGTGGGGGTGGGGGGGTGAGTAGGTGGGTGAGTGGGGTGGTGAATGGGTGGGTAGGGGGTGAATGGACCCATAGGGAGATCATGTACCACCACACAGCCCACCCTCTGGGGCTCAGGGTGGGAAACAGGATCACCCACCAATAGATCCACAGTCTACCCCCCTGCAATGGTAGTAGTAGAGGGGACCATCAACCCCAGTCCTGCTGGTGAACAGACAGAGCGGTACACATCCATAACGCAATAGCAGACAGACAGCAGGCATGGAAATGCTCAGCTGCCCCCACCACTATCTGACATTCTCCACCAGCAAGCCTCCAGTCGCTGCACCCTGCAAGGTTTTCCAGCAAGACACATACTAGCTGCAGACAGTCTGCCAGCTAGTCCATAGTGCATGGTCCTGGAGAAAATGCATGTACCCAGAACAGGGATGTCAGCATATACACCAAGCAGATAGGTCAGTGATTGGGCCCCAAAAGAAACCCATAAATATCACATGAGAGAAACACTATATAGCACTATGGGGGAACCTAGCCATGCCATGGTCACTGCTCAGTCAGGGTGAGAGTGACCCCCCAGCAGGACATGCTATGGCCACCCTGTCCATGCAGGTGGTGGCCAGGCACTACAATGTCTGAGCCATTGCCCTATGCCGTGTGCAGATGCATCCAGACCAGGCCACCCTATCCAGGCTATTCCTACGGTACCTTGCTCCTCATTATGCACATTGGCAGGCCAATACTGGCAACAGTACTAGCAGTGTGGACTGTGGAGGGTGTTGGCAGCCACCACACACTGGATAGACAGACACACACTCCCCACACCTATGCCAGCATTGTGCAACTATAGAGGTGTTGGGCAGCCCAGGCCACCACACCAGTCCTGGGCACAGTGCAGGCATGACTATGGTATGCAATACTGTAGGAGTCACTCCCCAGGTTTATTGTTTATTGTTTACATCGCATTTACTATGCCGCCTCCCATAACATCGAGGCGGTTTACAAATAAAATCAATGTTTACAAAAAAGAAAAAGAAAAGAAATTACAATGATTGATAGCAAAGAGGAGAGTCAAGGTAGAAGACATACAAACAGAAAAAACAGAAAAGAGGTCTTCAGGTGGGGAAAGCCAGTGAAAAAAGATGACTTTTAAGAAGGGAACGGAATTTGGGGTAGGATTCTTCTGTACGGAAGGTTGGTAAACACTGTCAGACACAAGACCTGTAGCACACTCCACAGACATCAGGAAGGTTGCTATGATGCAGCGCACTCAGGAAATTGTACTTAACCTAGGAATTGCTATCTGCCAGTAATCATAGCAACCTTTTGATAGATGTGTACCATATTCCCCAGTTTAGGGTGGAATTACTAAGGTATGCAAGTGCTAGTATTGGGAGTTGCACGCAGAGCCCAAAGTCCTGCCTCTCCAGGAGGCTTTGGATAATGGGGCCTGTGGGTGCGGGTGTGTCTGCCCCTGTTGTCTGCTGCTTTACAGCAGAGGTTCCCAACTCCAGTCCTGCGGTGCCAAACACTGTTCGGGTTTTCATGCTGTCCCTCATGAATATGCATGAGATACATCTGCATACCATGGGGGTGGCGCATAGAAATGCAACACAGGCATCTTTATCAGAGGCAGCATGGAACTGGAATGGTGTTTGGCCCTCCAGGACTGCATTTGGGTGACTCTGCTCTAGGTAATGTGCATGTTTATGGTGTCTGTGCTCTGTAGGGTAAAATGTAGGTTTCTTGGGCATGTTTACGTCATCTGCAATAAAGGTGCTGTCTGTATTAGCCCGTTATAGTAGTGGGTAAAATATGGGGACTGGGTTGGCAGGAACCACAGCTGGGACTTGAACCTGTGACCCACTGCTTCTGACTACACTGGTTTTGTGCACTGCACCACCTTGTTTTCACAGAGTCAGTACATTCCTTGGTGATACCATGACTGTTCGTCAGACAGGACCCGTCTGTTGCAGTACATGGCACCCACCTACACAGGGCTAGGCCACGGCCTGCTCTGGGCAGCTGCCACTGCCCCCTCCACCACCAGTATCCCTCTGCCACCATGCTGACATGCCCTTCTGCTTGTGCTGCTGGTGGAGCGCAGTCTCAGGCCATCCAGTGTGCAGGTAGGCGGCTGCCTATGGTGCGGGTTCTGGGGTAGGGGTGCCTGCATAGCTGTCCACGCTTCCCCCCAGCACCACATACCAATGTTCTGTGCCCTTCGGGGTACCTGCTGGGTACTATCCCCTGTGACACTGTGGGAAATATACTCGTGCCCATGTTGGCCCTTCAGCAGTTGCTGTCTGGCTGCTCTGCTGTTTCAGCATTCGTATGGGCCACCTAGGCATCACCCTAGTCCGCACTGTGGCGCAGCTCCACCACAGCATGTGCCGCCTGCGGCCCTCTGTATCCCCTTCTCCGGCATCTGTCCAGTTGCCGTTCCGACATGCCCGCCCTGATGTTGTGGGACATGTGCACGCCATAGGAACCCTGTCCGATGGTGGGGAAAACCCTGAGCAGCGCTATTTCACTGTGGGCTCATTCACCTTGTATGGGGACGGAGTATAGACCCTTCCACGATTTATATCTTTTCTATGGAGCTTACTCGGGGGGGGGGGGGGGTTGATGTTTCTCATTGCTACCACTATTGGCCAGCTTGGTTATGGATTTTTTTCCAGTTTGTTGGGGTCATTTTCAGTGTATATGTGCCCTTTTGTTCTGTGCACATGTATACCACTTATCACTTTTTTTAGGTTTCCCTGCCTGGGCTGTACATTGCTGACACTGAAATGGTTTCTCTCTCCTGTAATGTGCATTTAACGGCAGGTTTTCAATTGCGTTTGAATTCAGCTCTTCAGATCAGCGCGTTAATGTGAAGGGAGCCTCTCCCCGCCCACTCTCCACCCACTGACCTCTTCTCTCCGCCCTCTCTCCACCTTCTGCGGTGTTTTACCACGCCGCGGAGTTTTACGATCATTAATGTTGGTTAATGCACGTTATGTAACTTTAGCGATCGTAAGCGCATCATAACGCTCGTTATGATGCGCTTACGCTCGTTAATGTTACATAACGCGCGTTATGTACCGTTACCGCAGTTTAGTAAACATACCCCTAAATGGTTTTGTTTTCTTTTTTGGAATTTTTTGATAGATTTAACCCTGATGAAGGCATAATAAATTTTTTTCAATTTCTTCTGTTTCCCCACTCTTTCTTTTATTTGTGCTTGATGGACCATAGGCCTAACTTAGCATAGAACCTCTTATATTCTTAAGCATTGTGACATTCTTTCTTTTCAGCTTTTGTGTGTCCTTTTCTAATTTCTTCCTTTGCCTTCTGTTTTCTGTTTTTTTCTTCTGTGTGTGAGGGAAGTAGTGCCTGTGTATGGTGCAGGGGTGGAGCAGCTGGGTGTCTTCTGGTGGTGGTAGGGACTTTGCTTTTTAGCATATATTCATTAAGCCCTTTTCTTTGCTCTCTTCAACCTCCAATCCTTTGCAGTCTTATGTCCCTCCCTTCATATCCTCTCCTGCTTCCTCCTCCTAACTCTGTTCTCATAAGAACATAAGATATGCCATACTGGGTCAGACCAAGGTCCATCAAGCCCAGTATCCTGTTTCCAACAGTGGCCAATCTAGGTCATACGTACCTAGCAGTATCCCCAAAAGACACAGGTTCCGCAATGCTTGTATTGGGTCAAGCATTGATATCCTGGGTCCCTTCTTAATAATGGTTTATGGACCTTTCCTCCAGGAACTTGTCCAAACCTTTTTTAAACCCAGCTACACTAACAGCCTTTACTACATCCTCCGGTAACAAATTCCAGACTTTGATTACACGTTGAGTGAAAAAATATTTTCTTTTATTAGTCTTAAATAGTTTACCCTGTAGCTTCATTGCATGTCCCCTAGTCTTTCTATATTCTGATAACGTAAACAATCAATCTACGTTTACCCGTTCCACTCCATTCATTAATTTATAGACTTCTATCATATCTCCCCTCAGCCATCTCTTTTCCAAGTTAAAGAGCCCTAACCTTTTTAGCCTTTCTTCATAGGAGTATCCTTCCATCCCCTTTACCATTTTGGTGGCTCTTCTCTGAACCTTTTCTAATAACTCTATAGCCTTTTTAAGATACGGCGACCAGAATTGCACACAATATTCAAGGTGCGGTCTCACCATGGAACGATATAGAGGCATTATAATATCTTTTGTTTTATTTTCCATTCCTTTCCTTATGATACCTAGCATTCTATTTGCTATCTTGGCTGCCGCTGCACACTGGGCCGAGGGTTTTAACATGTTATCCACAATGAAGCCTAAATCTTTTTCCTCGGTGGTGGTTCCTAATGTGGAACCTTGCATTGTATAACCATAGTTTGGGTTGTTCTTCCCTAGGTGCATAACTTTGCACTTGTCCACATTAAATTTCATCTGCCATTTTGATGCCCAATCTTCTAATTTATCAAGATCCTCTTGCAATTTTCCACAATCCTCTTGGGTTTTAACAACTTTAAATAGTTTTGTGTCATCTGCAAATTTTTTTAACCTCACTCGTTATTCCACTTTCCAGGTCATTTATGAATATGTCAAAAAGCAGCGGACCCAGCACAGATCCCTGGGGTACACCACTATTCACCTTTCTCCATTGGGAAAATTGTCCATTTAGCCCAACCCTCTGCATTCTATCTCTTAACCAGTTCTTGATCCACAGTTCTCTTCCAGCCTCTGTCCCTTTCTCCCTCCCCCTTCCCCCTTGCAGTCTTATCCCATGCCCTCCATTCCTCTCTCCTCATCTTTCTTTCCCTAACACACTGCCCTCCTTAAATTTATCCCTCCTACCTCCTGTGCATCTACTGCCTCAGCTCCTCTTCCTACAACATGCTTGGCCATGATCTCAGCCTTCTTCTTCTCTTCGGCCCATGGGACAGGCTGCTCTCTTGGGCACTGAATGCCAATGCGCTGCTGGTGCAATCACAGCCTTCTTCAGTGCCTGTGGGAGCAGTCTGTCTTGTGGGCCCAAGAGCAGAAGGCCATGATCAGCACATTGGAGTTAAGTACCACCAGAAGCAACCTATCCTAGGAGCCAAAGAGCAGAACACCACTGTGCTGCTGGCTGCAATCGCAGCTGCAACAATGGCCTGAGGCATGGAAATTAGGCAACAGAACCAAAGGTATGTCTGTTCAGCACTTATCAGAACTATACCTAATAAGCTTTATTGCCTGTTTAAAGCTAACAACTGTAACATAGCAGAAATAACCTTAACCTCATAAGAGTTTTTCTGCATGCCACCCATGTTATGCTCTCTATATGTTACACTATATTAATGCTACTACATCAACATGCAAATTTAAAAGATAATTTGTGCAAACATTATTGGTATCTTTACAATCTCTATAAGGCCTGGAAATAACATCTCTGTTACATTGTATGGTACCCTGTTACAGCTTGATTTAAACACTCTGAAAGGCTGCACTGCACGATCTCTATAAGAGGAACAGGCAAATCCAGAGTTCCAGAAATCAAGCCAAATAAGATACCCTCCTATTTTATTGGCCTGAAGCTATCCTGTTAACCAGTCATTCCCTCTCAATCTAAACCTTACAATAGGTTATGATATGCTTAAGTTTAGACAAACAACTATAGATATCAGTTACATTCCCATGATTGCAATCTCCTATAATTTATAATTGCGGCAGCCCTCTATTATAATTGTGTCATCACTCTGCAATCTAAGGGTATGTTTACTAAACTGCGGTAACATTACAGACCGCACGTTAAGTAATGTTAATGATCGTTAGGTAATGTTAATGTGCGGTATGTAACATTAACGCGTGTTAACGTTACCTAACGAGCATTAGTGTTCCTGGCCATGGTAAACACCGCAGAGGGTGGAGAGAGGACAGAGAGAAGGGGTCAATGGGCGGGGAGTGGGCGGAGAGAGGCTTAATGCATACTAACGCGCTGAACTGAAGGGCTGAATCCTACCGTGAATGAAAACCTGCCCTTAGATGCACATTTGCAGGATAGAGAAACCAATTAAGTGTCGGCAATGTACAGCATAGACAGGGAGCCCAGGAAGTGTGATAGTAGTGTTCCATTTCCAGTAACAACATAGTGCCCAAGTATGAAAGGCCACTATGGTGATGGTGCAAATGGGGGATAGGGGGCTACAGGCGGGACATGTAGCGGTGGCAGCTGGGGCACAGGGTGGACTAGGCGGGTGCCTAGGTGGCACATAGGAACATATAAACCGGAAATCAGCATGACAGCTGCTGACAAAGGCCAAACACAACCCACCTACATCTACCTGGTCCACCCGAACTAACAGTTGCCAGGGCACTGACCTAACATCCCCCCAGCCAACCCTCCCCCAAGCGGAAGGGACATACTATTGGTAGGTGGTGATGGAGGGATGTGAAGATGCACATGTATGCGCCCTGCCCCAGACCCCGCTCCCTAGCCGACCATCTACCCACACAGTGGATGGCCTGGGACTGCGCACTACCAGCACCGACAGCATATGGCCATGTCAGCATGGTAGGGGGGAATGTGCACATGCTGGAGGGGGCAGTGGCACCTGCCTGCAGTGGACCTAGGCCATGCCCTGTATCAGTACGTGGTGTGTAGTACAACATAAAAGGTCCAGCTGAGGAAAAGTACAGGTAGCCCCAGGGACTACCATGCATCTGTGACAACAGTGTGGTGCAGTGCACCCAGCCAGTGTGTCCAGTAGCAGAGGGTCAGAGGTTCAAGTCACAGCTGTGGTTCCTGCAGAGCATGTCCCTATATTTTACCCTACAATGCAGATACAACAGCAACATGTGCAAAGCCCAAAGCAGCGGTGAACAGGGGTACAAACACCCACTCACACAGGTTCCACAATCCAAAAATGCATGGAGAGTCAGGCTGTTGGTCCCAGCATTGAGCTGCAGTTATCACCAGAGCCCTAGTACTACCTCCTGCACAGTTTAGCAATGTCGGCACTGTGATCTGGCCAGTGTGGCGAGCAGGGTTGCCAACCATTCCTATCTTTGCACAATGCTGCAATAGGAGTGTGTGTGTGTGTGTGTGTGTGTGTGTGTGTGTGTGTGTGTGTGTGTGTGTGTGTATGTCTATCCATTGTTCTGTGGCTGCCCACCCCTCTCTGGGCCAAAATGTCCCATTGTTACCAGCGTTAGCCTGAATATGTGCATAATGAGGAGCAAGGTATTGTAGGTATGGCCCGGACAGGGCAGATTGGCCAGGATGCATCTTCACAGGGTGTGGGGCAATGGCTGTGACACTGTAGTGCCCAACCACTACCTGCACGGACAGGGTGGCCACAGCATGTCATGCTGGGAGAGCACTCACTCTAACCGAGCAGTGACCATGGCATGTCTAGGTTCCCACTTAGTGCTCCACACTATCTGCTTTCAGTGATACTTTTGTGATCTTAGTGCTGGGACCCAAATCACTGAGATGCCTGTTTGGTGGACATAGTTCCTCTGTGAGCATACAATATGGACTGGTTGCAGTTAGATTGTGCATAGTTAGAACACCTCTAAGGTGCAGTATGACTGTGCTGTCTGCTGGTGACTAGCAGACAGTGGTGTGAGGCAGTTGGGGTTTCCCCAAGCTAACCCCAGCATTACTGCTGGTCTGCAACTGCCCCAGTCACAGATATGGCTCTGGCCCACCAACCCTGGAGGGCTGTCTTATACTAGCAGGATGGAGATTGCTTCACGGAGGCTGGGGTACCTGTCCCTTACCTACAAATAGGATGATGTGAGCCCTTTGGGGTATGTAGTGTATACCATTTTGTCCTATAAAGGCACTGTTACACAAACCTCATGCAAGTCTGGAAACCTCTTTGCCCTGATAACAGGTGCCCATGTCAGCCAGACCCTAACACAGGGTACACACTAATCTGGGTGGTGTTTGGTCCCAGAGGGCCACATGTGACTGCAGGATACAGATGGACACCAAATTACCTTCAGCTGCACTTCAAGGAACACCTGTCACACACTGGTAGTGATAGCGATGTACAGCAGGGCCTATCTCTAGCACCACATGTACTGCGGACCTAGTGCTGGACATCCATTCTATCCCTCAGGGGGAACACAGAACCTGCACAATAGCATGGTCTGTAGCTACTCTGTGCCAGTATCATGCACTGTCAGTTCGTTTTTCCAAGTTGAGGTACCGGAGAGATGCAGACCCCATTTGCTGATTAGCTGTAGACAGCTATTCAGCATGTGCATTGCATCATGGATACTGGTGGGGTTACCCTATCCTGGCACTCAGAGCAGAAAGTTTGTGCAGTGACCTGCAGTCCTTCTGTACCCAGCCATTGCTGTGACATACACCAAGGAGCACTGTTCCCTCTAAGCTGTGCGCGTGTGCGCGCGCACACACCTCACCGAGCGAGCGCACATACTTTACAACAGAGCGCACACAAATTACGGTTCTGATTCTGATAGAAAACAAAACAGATGTCTTAAAATTTAAAAGTTGTTATGTATTTATGGTTTTCACAAGTTCTACAATGTTTTCTAGTGCAATCAATGTGGTGTACATACTGTATTCTGATGTGTAGTCAAATTTTAAAGTATATAACTCCGAGTGTCGTTATGTGGCGCACAAAAATTTAACCTTCCTTCAAAAGTTGCACAGCTGATATTTTATGCGCACACAGCCTACAGAAAATTAGAGGGAACATTGCCAAGGAGGTATAGCTTACTGGTTAATGCAATGCCATTCTCGGCAGTGTTCATGGGTTCAATTTCTCATTGTTCCCTCCTCTCATGCTTATCCTACCCAAATAGTGTGCATGCCTGTAACAGTCATATTTTTGCAGATTTACGCTGCCAGCCTATAATACCCTTGCCACAACTGCGAACATTCCCTCGGTCCGTCTATCTGCGTCTGCCAGCTGTGTAGAGTCCTGTCTGCCTGTGCAGGCTGTCACCCCATGTCCTGCACTGCTACCCTTTCCTGCATTGCACCTCTTCATGCTTGCCTCGCCTGTGCCTGATCTGCATGGTACCACCACTCCTCTGTCCACCCATCATTGTAACTATCCTGCCACCTCTGCCTCCACTGGGGACACGTATTCCCATCGTCTGCCACCAACTGTCTTTCCAGTACTTTACATTGCCAACACCCTGTACAGTGGTACAGTTGCCCCCACCATGTTTGTCATCAGTACTGGCAGCCACATGGGATGCCCGCAGATATGGCAGGTCCAGCGGCTCCCAATTCTCCCTCCTTCACTCACCTGTTCATTGCCTTTCCTGAGTGCTCTATCTAGTGTTAGGGCTACACCTGTCTCTGTTCCTCACAGGTCATGCATGTCATCCTGAGACACCTTGCAGCCCTTAGGGAACACTAACCTAGGGCACCATAACCTTGTTAGGCCACCTTAACCTATGGTTCCATAGCCCAGGGTGCCTTCTATGGTGCCTTGTCCAGGGGTGCCTAATACGGCTCTTAGCCTAAGGATCCCTATAGGGAGCCTTATGAGGCGCCTTACAAGGCACCTTACAGGGTACCTTACAAGGCACCTTCTAATGCACCTTACAAGGCACCTTACAAGGCGCCTTGCAAAGCGCCTTATCAGGTGCCTTATAAGGCACCTTGTAACTTGCATTAGTCTAAGGTGCCTTGTAACGTTCGTTAGCTGATACAGCTTGCTGTAACGATGCACCGCCCACGCCTTTATATAGGCATCTGTACCTTTACCGCGGAACCTAACGCGAGTGACATTACCGCAGTTTAGTAAACATACCCCTAAGTGTAAATACAACTATATGTCCGAACTATACAGCCAAGACTAGCTACATATCAATTTAGACTAATATAGCCTAATATTGCACAAATAGCCTAAGAAATGCACAGATTTATACCCACCAGCATCATCATCACTAAGAAATCTAGAGTGACAAAAACTCAGAGAACTGGAATACAAGTTGTTATTTACAATGCTCTGTGCTGCCAGCCTTCTAAGCCTGATCACCCCTGCAATACACCAAACATGCCTCACTAACCAGCGATCGTACAACATACCTATAACCCCATACAACTATCATCCAACAAACACAGTATATAGACACAAATTCCTAGGAAAGACACAAAATACTCAGATATGATGCATTCATATAATTCCATGCAACAACATACTTCATGCACAATCAGCAAACCGACAGACCCCAGGTAACATAACCTGCCTCCTAATAAATGCCAGATCAATTAAGAACAAAATTCCCTTATTACTGAATTATATCCAATACAACAAATCAGACATTGTATTCATCACAGAAACCTGGCTAGTGGAAACCAAATTAAGCATCCCAAATATAATTCCTTTCACACCACAAGAAAAAGTAAACGTGTAGGAGGCGTCTCAGTACTAGCCAAGACAGCGGATCCAGATGACCTTTCATCCATAATAAACCTAGCATCCAATATCCAGGGTCCAAATAAACCTAATTGGATCTTAGGGGATATCAACCTGCCATCATTACAAGATAATGAAGCAACTGCATTCATAGAAGCCCTAGAGATCCTCGGATACACGCAACTGGTGCAAGAACCTACTCACGAGAAAGGTAACACTCTAGACCTCATATTTGCCCCACAGGTAATTCTTGATAAACCACAAAACCTTATGCTATCAGTAACAGCAGTCCCCTGGTCTGATCATAAACTCATCACTTTTCAGATGCCTACCCTCAACATGTCACCAAGGCCCAAAATAGATACAAGCAAGACCACTAACCCAGCTGCCAGAAGTTTCCACCCGTTTAATAGCGAACGCATCCTCGCTGAAACATGCACACTCATTAATGAGACTTCCTTAAACCTAGATGAGTTGATCACCGCTTGGAACAGTAGACTCAGCTCAATCGCAATCCGTTCTCCAACAAACAAGCCCCCAAAGAAAAAATCGTCAGCTCCATGGTTTACAGCTGATTTAAGGGCTTCACTAAACATTCTACGGAGACTGGAAAAGCGCTGGAGGAAGTCACGCAGCAGTAGTGACAAGTCAGCATACATTCAACACCTGACTTCACATCGCAAAGAAATCTCAGACAGGATGAGGCAATACCATACAGACACCCTGAGACGGTCATTGAATAAGCCACATGATCTGTTTAACTTGGTCAAAACTCTTGCTAAAGAACCAACCCCTGAGCACCATGACGATATTCACCCGCAAGACTATGCAGTCTACATGCAATCCAAAATGTGCAAGACCGACAAAATAATAATACCTGACCCCCTTAACGTGCAAGAGCACTCAACATCACTAACATCCTTCTCTATACCTTCAAAGAAAATTATCAAAGATACCATCTTAGCCCTAAACACCACCATTGCACACACAGATCCTTGTCCGGCATTCTGGATAAAGGATCTGCGATGTGACCTCTCTCCTATTATAGCCAACATCATAAACCAATCTTTTACCACTGGGTCTTTCCCCCCTACTCTCAAGCAGACCTCTGTCAGACCTCTTTTAAAAAACACCAAGTTAGACCCCCAAAAGGTAGAGTCTTACAGGCCCATATCTAGTATACCTATGCTTGCAAAAATCATTGAAAAAGTAGTACATAGACAATTACAGGATCATATTGACACTACTGCCCCGCTAGATCCATCCCAACATGGATTTAGAGAGTCACATGGAGTGGAAACACTACTTACAGCCCTGTTCAACAATATAATTTCAGGCGTTGACAACATACGACATGGTTTCGCACTCATCTTTTTAGATATAGCAGCAGCCTTCGACTCTGTATGCCATGAGATTCTCCTCTACCGCCTACGAGAAAAAGGTATCAGCGGATCAGCACTCGAATGGTGCAGATCCTACCTGTCTGGAAGATGGCAGCATGTTCGAGCAAACGGGACTACTTCAGAACCATTTCAACTAAGTCAAGGAGTGCCTCAAGGATCATCCCTATCATCCTTGATGTTTAATATATACATCCAACCCATCTGCAAAATCATTAGATCCTTCAATGTTAGTTGCATGTTATATGCTGACAATGTGCTCTTATACATGCCAATATCATTAGATAAACTAGACCTCGCCCCTCTAACTAATTGCTTCAACACTATATCTGAGTGGCTCCTATCACAAAACCTGCGAATCCAACACAAAAAGACGGAGGTTCTTTTCATCTCAAGGAACCCAAATTTCATACCACCCAGCTGCGTTAAGGTAAATGATGCCGAACTACAAGTTAAATCTGCTATACGTTACCTCGGAGTGACGCTAGACCAAAATCTCGACATGAAGAAACATGTAGCCAATACCGTAAGGGCGATCTACTTTAAAATCAGATCCCTCAGACACCTACGCCCATTACTCAAACCAGATGATTTCCGCACCATTTACCAAGCCCTGATTATTCCCCATTTCGATTATTCAAACTCCATACTACAAGGGCTCCCCCGGTCCACCCTGAACCCCCTTCAACTTGCTATGAACAGTGCAGCGCGAGTACTCTTTGGTGCATCCAGGAGAGACCATGTGACACCACTCCTGAAGCAGTTACACTGGCTCCCCATTCAAGCCAGGATTTGTTTTAAGATCTTGCTGATGACTTTCAAAGCTGGCAATGGGCTCTCCTCCTCTCTATCTGACCTCATCCAACCACTTGCACCTAACAGACCAAGAAGATCTGCAGAGTCCAACATGCTAGTAATTCCAAAAGAAGCAACTAAATGCACCAAAACTACAGCTAACAGAGCCTTCCAACTCTGTGCCCCAAGTCTATGGAATACCTTACCAGCACATATCAGAGCAATCCCCAACTTGAGCCAATTTAGAAAGGCCCTTAAACATTTCCTCTTCACCAAATATCTCACTGACATCTCCGATCCTCAGTCCCACTCGAATAACGAGCACCTCAACAATAATAGTAGTCAACTAGACAAGCCCTCGCAACAGGCATCCCCTACAATGTAAACACCAAACATTATCCTTTCTCAGTACATCTCATATGTATATAGTGTACCCTTTTTCCAAGTTGCATTTCCTGTTTAATGTAATGACCAGACATATTTAAGTTGTCGGATGTTTCTGTTCCATGTGAACCGCGCTGATTGCAAATAGTGCGGTATATAAGAAATATAAATAAATTAATTAATTAATTAATAAAACCCACCTTACTAGAGACCATATGTTATGAAGGTCTAGACACTCTCCTAATTCAGATAAGTGAGGCAAAATTTTACCTTATATACATAGCACCCTCAAAGGGCTCTAATTCTCTTAGCACAATACTTAAAACAATATGCCCCATGAAAACCCAAAGAAAAGGTTAATAACACTTGGTGATTTTAAATTAGTCTCACTGCAAAACACCCAAGCCATCTCCTTCATTAAAGCTATGAATGAAATGGACTTTACTCAAATTATAAATACAGCTACGCACAACAAAGGAAATATCCTCAACCTTATTTTCCTCCCATCACAGACATTAAAAGACCATACACTACCCTATCAAACCCAACTCATCCCATGGTCTGACCACTATAGCATCACTTTTCTACCTCCCTGCAATAGTAGCAGTAGAGGGGACCATCAACCCCAGTCCTGCTGGGGAACAGACAGAGTGGTACACATCCATAACACAATAGCAGACAGACAGTAGGCCTAGTAATGCTCAGCTGCTCCCCACCATTATCTGACATTCTCCAGCAGCAAGTCTCCAGCTGCTGCACCCTGCAAGGTGTTCCAGCAAGACACATACTAGCTGCAGACAGTCTGCCAGCTAGTCCATAGTGCATGGTCCTGGAGGAGATGCATCTACCCAGAACAGGGATGTCAGCATACACACCAAGCAGATACGTCGGTGATTGGGCCCCAAAAGAAAACCCATAAATATCACATGAGAGAAACGCTATATAGCGCTATGGGGGAACCTAGCCATGCCATGGTCAATGCTCAGTCAGGGTGAGAGTGACCTCCCAGCAGGACATGCTGTGGCCAACCGGTCCGTGCAGGTGGTGGCCGGGCACTACAATGTCCGAGCCATTGCCCTATGCCCTGTGCAGATGCATCCAGGCCAGGCCACCCTATCCAGGCTATTCTCACGGTACCATGCTCCTCATTATGCACATTGGCAGGCCAATACTGGCAACAGTGCTAGCAGTGTTGGCTGAGGAGGGTGTTGGCAGCCACCTCACACTGGATAGACAGACACACACTCCCCACACCTATGCCAGCATTGTGCAACTATAGAGGTGTTTGGCAGCCCAGGCCACCACACCAGTCCTGGCCACAGTGCAGGCATGGCTATGGTATGCAATACTGTTGGGGTCACTCTGTCAGACTCAAGACCTGAGGTACACTCCACAGACATCAGAAAGGTTGCTATGATGCAGCTCAATCAGCAAATTGAGCTTAACTTAGGAATTGCTATCTGCCAGTGATCATAGCAAACTTTTGATAGCTGTGTACCGTATTCCCATGTTTAGGGTGGCATTGCTAAGTTACACAAGTGCTAGTATTGGGAGATGCACGCAGGGCCCAACATCCTGCCTCTCCAGGAGTCATTGGATAATGGAGCCTGTGGGTGCGGGTGTGTCTGCCCCTGTTGGCTGCTGCTTTACGGCAGAGGTTCCCAACTCCAGTCCTGCAGTGCCAAACACTGTTCGGGTTTTCATGCTGTCCCTCATGAATATGCATGAGATACATCTGCATACCATGGGGGTGGCGCATAGAAATGCAGCACAGGCATCTTTATTAGAGGCAGCATGGAACCGGAATGGTGTTTGGCCCTCCAGGACTGCATTTGGGAGACTCTGCTCTAGGTAATGCACATATATATGGTGTCTGTGCTCTGTAGGGTAAAATGTAGATGTCTTGGGCATGTTTACGTCATCTGCAATAAAGGTGCTGTCTGTATTAGCACGTTGTAGTAGTGGGTAAAATATGGGGACTGGGTTGGCAGGAACCACAGCTGGGACTTGAACCTGTGACCTTCTGAATACACTGGTTTTGTGCACTGCACCACCTTGTTATCACAGAGTTAGTACATTCCCTGGTGATACCATGACTGTTCGTCAGAAAGGGCCCATCTGTTGCAGTACACGGCACCCACCTACACAGGGCTAGGCCACGGTCTGCTCTGGGCAGCTGCCACTGCCCCCTCCACCACCAGTATCCCTCTGCCACCATGCTGACATGCTCTTCTGCTTGTGCTGCTGGTGGTGCGCAGTCTCAGGCCATCCAGTGTTCAGGTAGGCGGCTGCCTATGGTGCGGGTTCAGGGGTAGGGGTGCCTGCATAGACATCTACGCTCCCCCCAGCCCCACCTGCCACCTTGGGGGTAGCTGTTGGGTACTATCCCCTGTGACACTGTGGGAAACACACTCGTGCCCATGTTGGGCCTTCAGCAGTTGCTGTCTGGCTGCTCTGCTGTTTCAGCATTCGTATGGGCCACCTAGGCATCACCCTAGTACGCACTGTGGCCCAGCTCCACCACAGCATGTGCCGCCTGCGGCCCTCTGTATCCCCTTTTACGGCATCTGTCCAGTTGCCATTCTGACATGGCCGCCCTGATGTTGCGGGACATGTGCACACCATAGGAACCCTGTCCGATGGAGGGGAAAACCCTGAACAGCGCTATTTCACTGTGGGCTCATTCACCTTGTACGGGGACGCAGCATAGACCCTTCCACAAGTAATATCTTTTTTGTGGAGCTTTCTCAGGGGGGTTTGATGTTTCCCATTAATATCACTATTGGCCAGCTTGGTTATGGTTTTTTTCCAGTTTGTTGGGGTCATTTTCAATGTTTCTGTGCCTTTTGTTCTGGGCACATGTATCACACTTATCACTTTTTGTGGGTTTCCCTGCCTATGCTGTACATTGCTGACACGGAAATGGTTTCTCTCCCCTGCAAATGTGCATCTAACGGCAGGTTTTCAATCGCGTTAGGATTCAGCTCTTCAGATCAGCACGTTAGTGTGAAGGGAGCCTCTCCCCGCTCACTCTCCGCCCACTGACCCCTTCTCTCCGCCCTCTCTCCACCTTCTGTGGTGTTTTACCGCGCCGTGGAACTTTACGATCGTTAATTTAGGTTAACGCGCGTTATTTATTTATTTATTTATTTATTTAACAAGTTTTTTATACCGCCTTTTCCTTCAATCAAAGCGGTCACAAGAAATACAAGGTATAAACAAGGGAAACAAACAGTATAGACATGACAACATATGGTAATGTAGGAAAAATAACAAGGGTTAACAAAATAGTGGATTATTTATAAAATATATACAATAGATGATATCTTAGTCATTTGTTGATCCATAGTGCTCAATAAAAAGTAAAGTTTTTAATTGCTTACGAAAGTCACTTAAAACATCAATTGCACGTAAATCAGGGGGGAGAGAGTTCCAAATCAAAGGGGCAGCCAAAGAAATTGCTCGTTGTGATGTACATTTGCGTGATTTAGCGAAGTTTCTTGGGGTATTGAGGGTGTTTGAGGTGGATAATCTTCTAGGTCTGTTGCTGGTATCACGGGATAAGAGGGCATGGAGGCTGGTTGCAGAACTGTTGTGCTTCATTTTGAAGATGTTTATGATTAACTTATACTTTATGCGAAGGGTTATAGGGAGCCAGTGGAGATCTTTAAGGATGGGGGTAATGTGGTCATGATTAGTGGAACCGTTAATTATTCTGGCTGCTGTATTCTGTGCCATTTGAAGAGGTTTGAGAGCATGTTTTGACAGCCCATTGTAGATAGGGTTGCAAAAATCCAGAATGGGGGTAATAAGTGCCTGGCAGACTGTACGAAAGTGTTCATTAGAGATAAGAGGCTTGAGGCGTCTAATTATTTTCATTCGGTAATAAGCGCTTTTAACAGTTTTCTTTATGTGAGATCGCAGGTCTAGCTTCTTATCGAGGGTTACCCCGAGGTATCTTACTTCATCCTTAATTGGAATCTCAGTACTGTTGCATGTGATGTACGGTGGGGGATTAAAGTTGGTGTTTCTAGTGACAATAAGTGCTTCAGTCTTCTTCAAGTTTATTGCAAGGTTGTTATTTGACAGCCAAATGGAAATGCTGGTAATGCAGTTTGAAATCTTGTTGTAGTTTGGGCAGTTGATATCAATCGGAGTGTAGATCATAATATCATCTGCGTAAATTGTGTAGTCTATATGATGAGTTGATATTATGTGACATATTGGTTGGATAAAGAGGTTAAAAAGAAGTGATGAGAGTGCAGATCCCTGCGGTACGCCTTGTTTGATAACTGTATGATGAGAAGTGTTTAGACCGACTTTAACTTGGAACTGTCTACCAATTAGGTAGGACTCAAACCAGTTTAGGACGGTGCCAGTTAGACCGATGCTCTTTAGTCTGGCTAATAGTATTGAATGGTCCACTGAATCAAAGGCCGCTGAAATATCTAAGAAAATCATTAAGGTTCCTCTATTATAGTTGTCTATGGTTTGAGTGATATCATTAAATAAATAAAGTAGCAGCGTCTCAACTCCATGGTTCGGGCGGAAGCCATGGTGATGTATGTCAAGTGGCGCATGCTCATCAATATGGTCTTGGAGCTGTAGTTGTACTACCTTCTCGATAATTTTTGCCAGGAGTGGTAAGCTGGAAATTGGTCTATATGCAGCTGGATTGTTTATTTCAAGGTTGGTTTTCTTAAGGATAGGCCTTATTGTGGCTAATTTCAGCTGTTCTGGCATGATTCCTTGATTTAGGGAGTTGGTTACGAGGTGGTGTATAAAATTAATGAAGTTTGACTTAGTAGCTTTGACCCAAGGTACTGGGCAAGGATCTGTGGGTGCGGTACTTGTGTTAAGTGCAGCAATGATGTCTGAAAGCTGCTTAGTTGAGGGAATATGAAACTTGTTCCAAATTGTACTTGGTAAAATAAGATTGTTTTTTTCATTTATTTTGGATACTGATTACATTCTTTTTATTATTGTAGGAGATTTCCCGACTGTTCCTGTGCTGCTCATCGTAATAATTGATTGACTCTGATGCTTTCAATTGTGTGTGTGAATTTTAGTAGAAACTTGGTAGAATGTGTATGTAGTTGTAATTTGTTGCTTTGTGGTCCCAGGGTGAATTTGATATGGTGTGAGATTGGTTGGTAATTTTGTATATATTAGGGATTTGGAAAGGCTGTGACCTATGATGTAAGCATCAGCTATTCCCTACAGTGAGTTTCTCGCTGCATGTGGGGTACTAGCCACCCTGAGGTCTTATTTGCCTTGTGGATTAATTGTTGGAATTGTCTAGAACTTTTTTGGAGATTGTATTTGAGTTAAGCTCTGGTTTGGGAGCGTGGGATTTCTTTTACAGTCCAGTAAACCATGGAAATACCTGAGATGGGGATATTCAACGGCACCTACACAATTAGTGCCATTGAATATTTTGATCTAACTCCCCTATGTTCACCAATGCTATCCGGTTAGCATTGGGGCATGTTGGGTGCATTCCGGGATAGAGCCGAGGCAGAGAATGGTGCTATCTTGTTAGCGATTGGTGCCTTAAAGATAGGTGAGGAAAACTCTCGCCTGTCTTGAAGGCACATAAGCTAACTGGGCAGCATCAATATCTCTACTGCACAGTTAGCCTTGGTGGCTTCCGGTTTTGGTGGTGATCACCGGATTCCGGTTTAGTGGTCAGTGGAGAGGTCTATGCACCAATGGGCACATAGCCGTTTGAAGATCCGGACAGCAGAATATCATGTCCACTGTTTTTTACAGCCCCTGATTTCTAGACTATATTAAGAACATTGAGCCCAATATTCAAAGGCGTTTACAGTTTGTTAAGCGAGATATTCAGCAGTACTAACATGGTTAATGCCGCTGAATATCTTTGGTATTGCTACTACATGCTGTAATGCATTCTGGGGACATTCCATGGAGAATACCTGGAGATAACTGGTCAGCGGTGATATTTAGCTGCTGCCCAGTTATCCGTTGGTGGCAAAAGTTAGGCACATTAAAGTCTGTCCTAACTTTCATTGCCGAAGCTAACCGGGCAGCAGCTTAATATCACTGCTGCCCAGATAGCATCTTGCTTTTGCAATTCTCCTGGATATTCAATGCCAGCAGCTCGATATCCGAGTTTAGTGTTCAGCAGTGATGACTAGCCACTCTAATTGCTCTGGCCATTGCCACTGAATATTGGGCCCATCATATGTAATTTTCTTAAAAACATTTAGTTCCTTGATTCAAAGGTGAAAATGGCATTCTGTAGGCAAAAGACCCTTTTTGCTGGTTGCCTTACTTAAAAATAAATGAATGTAACATTCCTGGAATTCAAAGTCCCCTGGTATGAAAATGTGCTATTTCCAACCTTATGTTGCTGAACTTCTAAAGCATATCTTCTGTATTTCTGTTACAGGAATGAGCTGCTCAGCTCTCAATGAGGTTCTTCTGTATATAGCTAAGGAGGACTTTTACTACAGTGTGCTAAACAGTTAGTGCTGGTTTAGGCAGACGGTAACCTCGTTCTTGGGCCCCATGTGCTGATCACACACCAGCTACAACTTGCTCTTTGGAGTGGTGTGTGGGCAGATTAGGAAATGAGAGTGGGTGTGGTGGACTTATTGCAGTCATTGTGGGGGTAAACACCATGTGCCTTCACTGTTACAGTAATAGCATCGTGCATTAGGGTACAGTGTCGCACATCAACTGCCGGAAACATGCTGTCCATGCCCCTAACAGTTAACATGAATTTTCACGCTATTGGCTGTTAGGTGCAACACTATAGTGCACTTTAGTAAAAGAGCGCCTACGTCTATCTTGTACAAGTGAGAAAATGTTGTTTATGTATGGTAAATAAATTTTGGGCCCAATTTTCAAAGGCCTTTACACGGGTAACTTCCTTAGTTACCCATGTAAAAGCCTTATCCGGGATTTTCGAAAAGCACCTACACAGGTAGTGCCCTTCAAAAATCCCAGCTAAGTCCCTAATGCGCTCTGATGCTATCCGTAAAACGTTGGGGCGTGTTAGGAGCATTCCAGGGTGGAGTGGGGGCGGACAAAGGGGCTACATGGGTAGCAGCGATTTTCGATGCTATCCGTGTAGCCCTCTGGGCCTTAAAGATAGGCGAGACTTTTCATCGCCTATCTTTAAAGCACAGAGGCTATGCGGGTAGCATTGAAAATTGCTGCTACCCGTGTAGCCTCTGCATTTGCTGCAGCATCCAGGCTAACCCAGATTTTCACTTCTGCCAGGTTAAGGGGGACAGTGGGCAATGGGCGCATAGCCTGCCTGATTCAAAATCAGGCCCTTCATTTCTTTAGCAGGTTTTTTATACTGCTTTATCATTTGAGTCAAAGTGGTTTATATTGTAACTTAAACTTGATAATGTACATTAAACAGGAACATTGATAACTTGGGTTTTTCTGAAGCATTGAAAGGTTAAGTGACTTGCCCAAGGCCACAAGAAGTGCCAGTGAGAATCAAACCCCAGTCTTTTGGCTCCCAAGCCAGTGCTCTAACCATTAGGCTACTCCTCCATTGTTGGCTATTGTAAAAATTATGAGAAAAAGTTACTTATGTGCTAAAGCTGATGTTATTGTAGCCAACAAGAACTGATAAGAGACTTTGGAAATAATATTCAGTAGCAGCGGCTAGCTTTAGAAAAGAGGGTAGCCATTGCTGCTGAATTTAAGATCCAGATATTTAATGTTGGGGCCATATCCGGCCACTGGAATTGAATATTCTGGCCAGCCAGAAACATGGAACTAACTGGGCAGTGACGATATTCAATCACTGCCCAGTTGCAATGAAAGTGTCTAATTTTCACCGCTTAGGGATAACTGGGCAGCAAATGAATATCACTGCTGCCCGATTATCTCTGGGTGTCGTCTCTGCTCCACCTCCAGAACATCTCGCTGTTAGCTGTCTAGCACTCAGGGATATTCAGTGGTCCTAAACATGTTAGTATCGCTGAATATCCCAGTTACCACAATTAAACCAGGTCTGCTAACCATGTTAATCGCTTTGAGGGGGGATATTCAGCGGTGACAGCTAGTTCTTGTAAATGGCTAACCATCACCGCTGGATATTCATTGTCAGGGCCATATCCAGGTTGGCCGCAGAACCCGGAAGCTGACTGGGGGGGGGGGGGGGTGAGTGATGCTGAAGGGGGGGCAGGATTTTTTAAATTTATTATTGCCAATGCCATGGATTGCAGCACAAACAATATTGTGGAGAGGGGGGGGGGGGGGAGGCCCGATCTCACCTGTTGGAGGTCCAGTTGCTTCCAGGGCAGATGGCTGCTGCTGATCAAACTGCCATGTTTTCAGGTCTCCAGGCAGATAATGCCACCTATTGAGGTAATGTTATTTGCCACCGCAAACAAGACAGATTTTGGCAGCCACTGTGTGAAAATGTTTTCACGGATTAGCTGCTACTATGGGGCATTAATTCTGTGTTAACCCCATGATAGCAGCTAATGCCCTGTAGTAGACATGCCCTAAATAGCTGAGAAAAAATTATATTATTTAATTGTGCATTGACTACTATCAGTCAGTTCCATACAGCTCCTTTAATCATAGTATTCTTTGAAAAAGTATAGTAGCATACTCTGGTAACTTGTTCTATACCACTTTAGATTTTATAAACTTTTTTCCATATCCCTTCTCAGTTTTCTTCTTCAAGTTGAAGAGCTTTAACTTGTTCAGCCTTTACTTCATAAGACAGCTATTCTGTACCATTTATAACTTTGTTGTTTTTCTTTTTACTTTTTCTAATTCTACTTTATTTTCAAGATGTGGTGGTTGCAGAAGCTATACAGAAGTATTCTATGTATTTGTTTTTTTATACCACTTTATTATTTCAGTCAAAGTGGTTTACATTGTAACTTAAACTTAGTAGTGTACATTAAACAGGGACATTGATAACTTGGATTTTTCTGAGGCAATGGAAGGTTAAATGACCTGCCCAAAGAATTCTAGTGGGAATTGAACTCTGGTCTCTTGGTTCATAAGCTAGTTCTTTAATCATTCAGCTACTCCTCCTTGCTAAAAGTTATGATTTTAATTTCTGTTCATTTCTGAAACATTCCTAGCATTCTGTTTGCTTTGTCTTATTAACATTTGCTCCCTCCATTTTGCCTTTTACCAACTCAGAAATACTGGCCTCAAATTTGCTAGCCCTCACTTGGACCCCTTTTCAAAATTAGCATTACATTGACTATGCTCTAGTTTGCAGGTACAGAGAATAATTTTAATGACAGGTGACAGCAGTATATAAATAAAAAGCAGTAGATGTGGTCTATAGGCATTGTATTAAGGCCTTTAATATTGTTCTACATAACATATTTTGACATTCAGATTGGCTCCTGAAAAAATGCACATCATTTTCTTTACCAGTTCAACACAATTTTATTCGCATACTAAAGGTTTAACAAGTTGTGGAAGTGATCTGTTTGCCTCCAGAATGTTTATGAAGCATTTACTTCCTTCTGGAAGCTTACAGGTTTCAAGGTTCAGGCTCTTGCCAATTTTTCCAGAGCCCTCAGATTGGTGAGGATAGCTTCATGGCTTTTAACAACCTGTTTGGTTTTGAGGGATACTTTGGGAGCATCACCTAGGCCTCCCTAAATGAACATCTCTTCACGGTACTGGACTCCACCCCCCCTTCCCCCACCTGATCGACTCAGGACAGCAATTATGAGATAACACCTGACAGCTAATACGTGCCCCTGTATATAGTTCTATTGTGTCAACATACCCCGCATGCCATATCCCCCCTCCCAGCTATTATGGTTATAATGTAAACACTTCAAGTTGATATGTAAACCGCTTTGCTAGAAGTATAAAGTGGTATAGAAAACAGTTTAAATAAATAAATACATAAATAAATAAAATAAAATAATCTAGTTTTTCAGAGGTGGGATCCCTGCTTCTGCCCAAAGGCTCTATACTGGAACTTTTAATTCTGAATACTGCATACTATTGTCCCCTCCTGTGATCTAATGGACAAGTCAGCAGACCCCAGTCTCAAATTACATCTCTCTGTGTGTGTGAAGACCTATCAGCGACTTGCAGAGCAATAAATTAGGGTTTTGAGCCATCTGCCTGTAATGTGATTGAATGATTAACAACCAGCTCAAAAGATGGTGAGAAATGTTATGATATTAGATTATTTATTGGAGCATGATAAGCAGACACATACTTATTATATACATGTAGGATAGTAAAATATTACATGTCATATTTATTTTCAGGTGGAGGGTTGACCCTTTTGTTTGCAGCTAGGCTGATATTCAGAATCTCAGCCGGCCAGTCAATGGGAGGCTGTCCAGTTAAGAGTGCCGAGCACAATATTCAGCGTTACTATCTAGACTGTGCCACCCCACACTATCTGGTTAATGTTGGGACAGTCCATAGGTGGAGGGAGGGAGGATAGTGTTGGCACAATCTGAGTAAGTGCCAACTTTATCCGGTTAGCAGGATTTTAAGTCGCTGCTTATTTAGGCAACTTCGGTTGCATGAAATGCTGTCCTACTGTATGATGCAATCTAGATAAGTGCCAACTGAATATTATGCTGACCAGATAAATGCTGGCATATAGCTGCATTGCACCGTTCAATTTGAATATACAGCGACAAATCCTATCCGGACACTGCTGCTGAATTTCCTGACGACATTTAAGCACCAGGGCTGAGTCCAGTCATTTTTGAATATCAGCCTTTTTGAATATGGGGCCCAGAGAGTCCATCTAAATACTTTTTACCAGATAAAAATTCAAATTTCCAACTTTTATTGCTGTGAAAGATTACAAATGGACTTTTTGGAAAACTAGGTCAGAACTGGGTGAAATCCATAGAAAAGGTGAGTTAAGCCTCATTATCTAATGGGGTTTGCTAAGCAAAGTAAGATGGGGATCCAAGCCATGACCTGAACTTTGTCACAGCTCATGCCCACCCCTGCTATATGCTGTGACGGTTGTGAAAGTTACAACAAGATACTTCATAGTTTTCTTTAATAACCAAGAATGATGGAGGCCTTTCATATTCTTAAATTGAATCGGTACTTACATTCTTCAGTCCTGTCATTTAATGCTTTGATTTTTTACCATTGCTTTATAGGTCAGGGGGCAATGTTTGATAAAAAGGTTTTGAATTGCTGTATGGCCTTCTATAGTCATCATTGTACTATTTTTATTAATAATATTCAGTAAGGATATGGCATAGGAATGAGCAAATGAATTTTTGGATTCCCGAACTTCAGGGAATGGGATTGGATAAATTCTCTGTGGGTAAAGGATGGATATATTTTCACATTTAGAATCTTCTGATTTCTGAAACTTGGGTACGGAGCATAGTTTTGCCATCATACGTGTAAGAAGATGAGGTTTTTGCTGTCCCCATATGGCTCCATCATAATTCTTCACATAATCTTCCATGCATTCCCTTAAAAACTGATCAGACTGCTGAAAACCAAATACTCCACCGTTGCAGTCTTGATCACTCTCAGAAGCTAGGAAATTATCGTCTGGAATGGGCTTCATGGAAATAATATCTGTGTTCATATAGATGCCACCATACTTCCAGACCAGTGCCAGTTTACAAGCCTCAGAACTCACATAGGCCCAGAAGCTCTCCTTATGGGTAATCACCTGTAAATTGAAGAGCCAAAGTCACTCCTTTAACTGTTTTTTATTATTATCTGGAGTTGTGTAGTGACATGTATCCTAAAAATGAAATTCTAAATTTAAAAAGTAAATAAACATTCTCCAACTGACTTAATTGATTAGGAGGGTGATCTGGGAAACTTACTGATGGAAATCTTGGGCCCGATATTCAGCGCTGGCAGTTAGTGCGCCTACCGAGGTTAGCTGCCGGCACTGAACTTAAAATCCAGATATTCCATGTCAGGGCCATATCTGAGCTCTGGCATTGAATATCCAGGTTGCCCAAATTGCTGCAAAGCTTACTAGGCAGAGGCAATATTCAGCCACTGCCCGGTTAGTTCTGCAGTGAAAGTTAGGCCAGTGTTTCCTTTACCTGTTTTTCACTGGGTGTCACTAACCAGGCAGTGGCTCAATAATTCCACTGCCCAGTTAGTGATGGGAGGTGCCCCGAACGCCCCCGGCATGCCCTGATGCTAACCAGTTAGCACTGGGGTGAGTAGCGGCAGCACCACAGATATTCAAGTACTGATGAATATCCTGCTTAGCGGCATTTACGTGGCTTGAAGATCTGCAAACCGTGTTAATGCCTTTGAATATCCCCCTTTAATATAATGCAATGCAGCGTTTACCTATGAGTCAATGCTGACTTTTAGCAACCCAGCAGCTCCTGAGTATTTTTGGCAGTGTGACCAGAAGTAGATTGCCAGGTCTTTTTTCTGAGGCAATGGCAAGTTAAACAACTTGCCCAAGGCCAAAGGGAGTGCTAGTGAGAACTGAATCCTAGTCTAGTTGAGTATTAAGCCAGTGCTCAAACCATTAGGCTACTCCTCCACTTTGACAAAAGCTATATGCACACATTTATACTTGCTAAATATTTAGTACATAACACATTTCCCAACTTACTTTACATGTGTAAGCGATCCCCCCAAGACCCTTACCATTTCCATATACCTTCAATGCAGGAACATTCCATTTCTAACCTTAGCAATAGGCAGGGCTAGCCCCAGAGCTGGTTCAAGGTGTTTGCATCCTAGGCAAACCTTAAGCCTTATGCCCCCTTGGTTGTTAGAATCAATTGTTTAGCTTTGAATGCCTTGTTCTTTGCTGCTTCTCAGATGTCACCTTGGCAACTGTCCAGTTTAGATAGTGGTTGGGCTGGCCTTGGTCATAGGTGCATGCCATCTGTCTGTAACATCCCCCTCTTAGGATGGCTGCTTTTGGTTCTGCTCACCCTCTATATAACCTTGGTGCACAAGATGCAAGGGGTGATTGGGAGTTTCAGTTTGCCATCTGCAGAGGCTAATCTTAGGGTCTATCTTTTATTTTAGTTGTCTGTATATGTAATCAACTCTTAATTCTTAAATTTTATTTGTGTGTGAAGATTTGAGAGCCTATCAGAGGTTTTACCCACCCCTCTGCCAGAGTGGAAAGAGAGAGAGAGAGACTGGAAGAGCTGGCTTACCCAAAGCCTAACCCAGAAGTCAGAGATAAGAAGTTGGCTTGGTACCAGAGTCAAAATAAAGGAGATTGCTACACTGGAGAAGATTTACCTGCTGAACGAGGTACCGTGGGTTTGTCTGTGAAGAAGGTGCAGGAAGTGTTAGAGGAAAAGGATTCCTGTGAGGAGGAAAAAGGATTCCTAATCCAGGAGTCTATCAGCAGCAGAACTGATAAATAACTAAACAGGGATCACAGACACAAATATTTCTAAAGAACACCACCTGTGCCACAAAAGACTGTGCAATTGCATTTTATAACTTCCCTGAATATTTCTGTTTTAACTGGACATTTTGGTTACAGTAAAGGAATTGGAGCAACCAATTAAGAATCAAAGCTTCTTTAATTTGTGTATTAAAGTTCTTGAAAGGAATTCCCTTCCCACAGCAGAGAACCTGGTGATAAGAGTGTGTGCTAGCTGAATGAAAGGAGAGGGAGAGTGTGTGTGTGGAATAAACTGCTCTGTGACCTGCCCTACAGTATCAACCTGCCATCCTAGATCAAGGGTGTGGGGGGGGGGAGGGGGGGGAGGGTTACAAATATATACCTGCTTACTTTATATTCAAACAATAAATGATGGTCTTTTTCTAAGCGTTTACCAACAAGTAATAAAAAACCTCCCAAAACACCAACTATGTGGAACTTAAAGCTTCAATGTGGAACTTGGAGCTTACTTATACCGCCTCTTATGGCGTTTACTATCAAACAAGTTAAATTTGAAATTTGTTAAAGGTCTCAGACTTATATGGCACACATTTTTTCACGATTTTTTCGTGAGAAGGTCATTGATGCTATTAGGCACTGATATTGGACGTATTGTAAGTCCGAAAAATTACTTTATATTCAAAGGCATTTGTTGGATAACTGTAGCCTTAGCTGTTGCTATCTGTGAAAATTCAACAGCACTATCTAGATCAGGGGTCTCAAACTCAAATTGCTTTGAGGGCCAAATGAGGACTTGTAAGGTAACCCGCGGGCCGCATCGTCGGAACTTTTTTTTACAATGGAAAAAAGTCAATAAAAAAGTCAACATAATAAGAACATAGTGCTGACTCATAGTGCCCAGAGGAGGAGTTTACCTTGTGTTCTCTTCAGAGTCACCCACCGGATGTCTCACGTCTCTGCCGGATGGATCAGCTTCCCGCTCGGGCCATGTGGAACGCAGGACCCCTCATGCTTTCCACCTCCTCGTGGTAATGGCTGCAGCCATCCAGGGACCAAAAATCACCCTCAGGCAGCCAAATCTCAGGGCCAGAACAATAGCAAGAGCTCCTCATTCACCTCTCAACATGCCAGCCTCTCCTGCATTCGATCTGCACTCAGTAACACTTTTTTTAATACGGGTGAGTTTCACCATTAAACTGGGCTCTCCGATCCCTCCATCAGCTCATTTCCAATCCCATCCCCCCATCAGCCCATTTCTAGTCCTTTCCTAGCCCCACCATCAGCCATGTCAAATCCTAGCTCCCCTCCACTCAGCCCATTTCCAATCCAAGCCACCCATGAGCCTACTTCCAGTTCTAGCCCCTCCATGAGTCCATTTCAATCCAAGCCCCCACCACAGCCCATTTCCAATCTTAGCTCCCCCCAACAGCCCATTTCCAGTCCTATCCTAGCCCCTCCATCCGCCCATTTTCTGTCCGAGCTCCCCCCCCACTCAGCGCATTTCCAGTCCTAACTCCCTCCCCTCACAGCCCATTTCCATTCCAAACCCCCCTCCCCATCAGCTATTTGCAGTTCAAGCCCCCCCTTCCACTCAGTCCATTTCCATTCCAAGCCCACATCCACATCAGCTATTTGCAGTTCAGGCCTCCCCTTCCACTCAGCCCATTTCCAGTCCTAGCAACCCCCCCAACCCATTACCAGTCCTAACCCCCCCATCACCCCATTTTCAGTCTTAGCTCCCCCCCATAGCCCATTACCAGTCCTAACCCCCCCATCAGCCCATTATCAGTCCTAACCCCATCAGCCCACCTCAAGTCCTAACCCCCCCATCAGCCCATTTTGAGTCTTAGCACTCCCCATAGCCCATTACTAGTCCTAACCTCCCATCATCCCACTTCCAGTCCTAACCCCCCCATCACCCCACTTTCAGTCTTAGCTCCCACCCATCAGCCCAGGGAAAGCCCATTACCAGTCCTAACTCCTCTCTCCCCCCCCCCCCATCAGCCCAGGGCAAGTTTAAGATAAAAAAAAAAAGCTGGCTGACTTCTGCCGCTGCCGCCGTGGCAGCGGCAGAATCGAGTGTCCCGCAGCCTCCCTTCTTCCCGGTAAAGCTCTCCCTCCCTCCATGCATCAGTCCCTTCGGCGGAGCTTTCAAAGCCACGAAGAGAGAGTTTCTCCCCCGCGGGAGCTTAACAGAGTTGCGAAACTGAAATTCTCCCTTTGCGGCTTTGAAAGCCGCGCTGAAGAGACTGATGCAGGGAGGGAGGGCTCTGCCAGGCAGAGGGGGGCGCAGGACACTTGATTCTGCCGCTGCCACGACAGCAGCGGCAGCAGCCAATGTGTCACGGGCTGCACAAAATTGTCCATACGGGCCACGGGCCACGTGTTTGAGACCCCTGCTCTAAGGTGTACATATTAAGATCCTTAAGTCTGTCCTCATATTCTTAATAATGAAGACCACTAACCATTTTAGTAGCCACCCTCTGTACTGACTCCATCCTGTTTATATCCTTTTGAAGGTGCGGTCTCCAGAATTGTTCACTATACTCCAAATGAGGTCGCACCAAAGACTTATACAGAGGCACTAACACCTCCTTTTTTCTGCTAGCCATTCCTCTCTGTATGCACCCAAGCATCCTTCTAGCTTTTGCCGTCGCCTTTTCTACCTGTTTAGCTACTTTAAGATCATCAGACACAACCACACCTAGGTCCCGCTCTTCTTTAGTGGACAAAAGTACTTCACCCCTATACTATATTGCTCCCTTGGATTGCTGCAGCCTAAACGCACGACCTTGCATTTTTTAACATTAAATTCCAACTGCCAAATTCTAGACCATTCTTCAAGCTTAGCTAGATCCCTCCTCATGTTATCTACACTTTCCTGGGTGTCTACTCTATTGCAGATTTTGGTATCATCCGCAAAGAGGCAAACCTTAGCCGACAGCCCTTCCGACTGGATGCTGAAGGTGCCAGATGTCAGCCAGACCCTGTTCTGACATTACAGACTTCACCATACCGCCAGCTTTGGACCTCACAGGGCGAGCTGTGGACCGTCTATCCAAAAAAGGGTCCAAATCCAAATCAGTTATCCCCCACATACAGTAAGTGGAGAGGAGCACAGCTGCACTCAGAGGCCAATCTCTTAAAAAATTCAGGGTAATCCCCAATTGGAGCATAAAAGTAAAAGATGATAAAAAAGGAGCCCCTGACCTCCAGCTGTGCTTAACCCATCTTCCCTCAGCCAGAGGCAGAATGCAGAATTTTGGCATCCAGGGACTTATTAACAAGGATGGCCACTACATTTGTCTTGTGCAGTGCTGCCAAGTAAACACAACGACTCACTCAACCTTGCTGCAACCTACGAGCTTCAACCGCAGACAGGTGCATTTCATGTAAAAGGCAAAATCTGCCTGCAGCCGCCTAAGGTATTGCAAAACTTTCATCCTTTTACTATGAAGTTCCAATCCCTTCATATCTAATGAAACAATATGAAGATTAGAACCACTAATCATACATTCTTAGGAAACAATATTCTCTCTCCCCAAACCCACATTCACACAACCCACAGAATCCATGCATCCAATTACCACACACATCTCCCCCCATGCACCAAAACAACTATACACAACCAGCCCCCAAACATAGGGGCAACAACCAACTAATAAAACATGAGTCCCCCCCATGTCCACAACTGCAGGTCAGCCCGGACCTCCGAAGGGCCAGGAGACCATGAAGATTGAATCTTGTGCACTGCAGATAGTTCAGCATCTCTGAAATGGTTCCGTGGACTATCACAAAAGGGAAGTGAAACAATCCTTTCCAAATATTGTGGACAGGTCCAGAGAAATAATTAAAACAGAATTATGGAAGTCCAAATTGGCATAGGGCTTGATGTTGAGTTGGGAGAGTTATGCGCTGCGTCAGTGCATAGTCCTGCCCGCTCACCCTTAACCCTGGATATTCAATGCTGCGCCGATGGCACTGAATATCCGGTTTGGGAGCCCTGGGGAAACAGCCACACCCAGAAGCAATATTGGACCGTACCCGGTTAGCATCCACAGCTAAGACTGAGAGCCAAAAGCTTACCTAATTTTAGCTGTGGAGCACTAACTGGGTAGTGGTCCAATATTGCCGCTACCCAGTTACCGCCATTCTCCTCCCCAGATCTGCCCTGTAATGCCCCCAACATGCCCCGATCCTAAGCAGATAACATTGGGAAGCCTAGGGGGCATAGAAGGGGATATTCTACTGCACTAACCATGTAGGTGCCATTGAATATTCCCATTTAAGGCATTTACATGGCTTACTGGTCTATATGCCTTTCGAATATTGGGCCAATAGAGTTTACTTAGTAGTGCAGTGATGGCTGATTCAGTACTATGACACTTACGAAAACCAGACTGTCTGGGATGAAGAATGTTGTTTTTTTCAATGAAGTCCAGAAGTTGAAAAAAACCCCAGTTTTTTCAATTATTTTGCATATAAATGGTAAATTAGAGACTGGGTGATAACTTCCCGGGATGGATATATCAAGCTGGCTTTTTTTAAGAATGGGTCTCACTGTGGCTTATTTTAGCTGTTGTGATAGCATCTGAAGACTAGAATTTACCATGGAAGAATGGTTCATTGAAATTTCAAGGGTTGGAGCTTTTAACCAGGTTGATGGTAAGGGGTTTAATAAGCAAGCAATAGCTTTCATAGAAGAGAGCGACTTGGTGAAGCCCCCTAAGGGCAAGTCATTAAAAGCCAACCATTGTCAACTAATGGGGAAGAATTCATGAAAATTGAAAATTCCGGTACTGAGGGGAATGAAGATAGATAGAGTTAACCTTGGATATGAAGGTACTTGCATCTGCTGTGAGGGTGTCCTGATGATTAGCTGATCGCTCAGGATCAATAAGGGTAAATAAGACCATGAATAGGTTCCTGGACTCATTGGCACTTTTTCAATCAGAGTAGCATAGTACCTCATCTTAGCTACCTTTATCTGCTGGTTGTAAAACTTCTGCTTATCCTTAAAGATGGCCATATTGGCTGGAGTTTCTCTCTTCTTTGGCAGTATTCTCTCTGCTTTGGCACCTGCCTTTTCAGGTTGTGTGGACCAGGGTAAAACTATGGTTCACAATGTCTGGTTGTTGTTGTTGTTGTTAAGTGCCGTCGAGTTGGTGTCAACTCAAGGCAACCCTCTGGATAGTTGTCCTAAATTGTGTTCGGTCTTCAGTCAGTCGGCTCACTGTTGACAGACTGGTACCCATAGCTGCTGTTATTGTATCGATCCATTTCATTGCTGGCCTTCCTCTTTTGTGCTGACCTTCTATCTTGCCAAGCATGATGTCTTTCTCTAATGATCTCTCTATTCGCATGATGTGTCCAAAGTATGAAAGTCAAAGTCTTGTCATCTGAGCTTCTAAAGAAAGCTTAGGTTTGATCTCCTCTAGTACTGACTGGTTTGTTCTTCTAGCAGTCCATGGTATACACAGTATTCGCCACCAGCACCATAATTCAAAGGCATCAATTTTCTTCCTGTCTATCTTTTTCACTGGAAACACAAGGAGCAAGAGTGATGATGACACAGATGCTTTATTGAAGTACCCCAATGCGTTTTGGCGAACGCCTTCCTCAGGGGGGTGAAATAACTTACAAAAAATATAGTAAAAACACATTAAAAACAGTTAAAAGAATATATATAAACTCAACAAAGGAAGCAGTAGACGCAGGGCAGAAAAACAATCACAGACTAGTGGTGAGGACACTAAAAAAAAAGGTTTGTAACAATTGGTACTCACTATGGTATATCATGGGAAAATTTCCTGTATGGTAAGATCTAAATAGCTGTCACCGTTAGTCCGACAGAGAAGGAGTCTTGTTAGTATGAAACTGAAAGGAACTACAATGTAATAAAACCATAATTAAAAACTATCTACTGATGAGAGGACTAACAAAATCAATATTGAATATGTTTTCTAGCTAAGATCTAAAAAACTACTTGGCATATTTTCATTCTGACAAATAAAATAACTGTTGTCAAAGGGCTGACACTGGTCCGTCGAAACAGTGCCTAAAAACGCATATATAGAAGCATACTGTGGCTGAAGAACCAAAACATGATCAATCTTTTATAAAACCCCGGCGGCTGTTAAACGAAGCCCAGTAGTAGTGACGGGAAATAAAAGGCTCAATGCCCAAAGGGGCGAGAGAATCCTATAAAAGGGGAACTTGTATTACATATACTTACTTAACAGAGTAACTCCTAGATTAGTGCCGTGTTCTCTGACAAGAAAGGCAATTTCATTGTGACAAATACGGTAAAAACGCTAAATGTCAAAGAAAAGATAACAAAAATGATAGTTATGTTGCTTATGTGTCGGCATCATATAATGACAAAATAAGGATGTTATCCTTTAGTGAATTAAATGCGTCTCTAAAGAGAGCCCCGTGTACCTAGTTATGTGCTCAAAAATGACCAAGTATTAAAGGCACAGGTTTACTCCAAGGGATAATGAAACTGTTTAAAAAATACTGCTTAAATAAAAAGTAAAAGATTGCTGGCATTACCTGGCACAGTTTTTTTCAGAAATGCTAAATCCGATGCAGTATGCAAAAGCTAACTGATGAAAAAAGCAGAGTTTTGTAGACGCTACGACGCGTGCCAAAAAAGGGGGCGTGGCTAAAATGGTGTCAATTTTCAAGGGAGTAGAGAGAACTGCAAGTAGTTCCAACATAGTAAAAACTCTTGATATCAGTAATCTAGGCGATACCCGAAGCGGCTAAAACTGCGGGGATCAAAGAACACTGTATTTCCTGAACCTTTCTAATGGATGATACTTGTAAAATTTCAATAAAAGTCATGCTTTTGAACAGACGTTAATGCATATATTGTACAGTCGGGAAAAAACTTTCAAACCGGAGTGCTGTCTCACTATGCATTCAAATAGAAGTGGACACTATGGGGCATGTTTACTAAAAACCGCCAATGTGCGCAGCCACACAATAGTGCACTAAAAGCGTATTTAAGAGCGCTTAAGCGCCCCGCAAACGTGCGATGAAGCCCCACACCCTTGCGCGTCACAGTAACGGGTGCCGCAGAAGTACGCGCCCGCAAATGTCCGATAGAGGTGTGGAAAGGCTAACGGAGGGCGGAGGAAGGCCCCAGAGGGGCGGAGAGAAGGGGTTAATGGGCGGGGAAGGGGAGGGGAGAGGCCCCTCGCACAGTTGCGATGCCGAATTTACAAGAAAAAATAGCGCGAGTGAAACACTCGCGGTAGAGGGCATTTAAAGGGAAGAGAAACCATTTACGTCAGCAATGTACAGCAGTGGAGGAGTGGCCTAGTGGTTGGGGCAAGGTACTTCGGGCCTGAAGGTCGGGGGTTCAAATCCCACTAGAGGACAGCAACCTTGGGCCGGAAGGACTGGGGTTTCTAGTCCCACAGGTGCTCCTTGTGGTCTTGGACAAGCCACTTAACCCTCCATAGCCCATGTTCCCTGTAAAATAGTTCTCTGTGTGCTGTGCTTTCCTGTCTAATCAATGTGTTTATACCTCAAAGAAAAATTTCCTGTCACGATTTGACAATTTCCAATCTGTAATCAAACCGCTGCTGATCGCTGGAAGTAGCGGTATACAAATGTATACTAAATAAATAAAACCGGGGAAACCTGCAAAACGTGAGCAGTGTGATACATCTGCACAGCCCAAAAGTGGAATTAAAAATAGAAAAGGACCACAACAAAAATTGTAAAAATAGTAAGTCAGCTGGGGAACAGTTATAGTAATGGGCAAAACTAAAAAACACACCCAGGAAAGCTCCAGCAAAAAGAAATTATTTTTGGAAAGGTGTACGGAGCGGAGACTCTTCCAAAAACATTTCCTTTTTGTTGGAGCTTTCCTGGGAGTGTTTTCTATGGTTGCCCATTAATATCACTGTTGCCCAGCATGGTGATATTGTGTTCCCCATTTTCCGTGGTCATTTCCGGGGTTTATGTGCACGTTTGTCACCAGACAGGGTGCATGTGCCCACAGTAAAAATGCGTAGAGCAGGGTTTGCGACTCCATCCTGCCAGGTTTACTACCTCCAGGGGCTGCACTGTCTCTGTGGGCCTAGTGTGTTGCAGTGGACAGAGCCAGTACCTCTAGGACCAGAGAGTCAGAGGTTCAAATCCCTGCTGGGGCACTTGCCAGCCCAGTCCCTATATTTTACCCACCACAAAACAAAGATAGTGCAGAATCCCTTGTATTGCAGGGAACATAAGCATGGGGAAAACACCCATATTTTACCCAACACCGCACACACACCACAACAATGGGCATTACCTACAGCCACGTCCCCCAAATGCAGTCTCGTACTGCCACATTGCAATCAGGTCATCTGCTTTTTCTGAGAGAAGCTCATGCCAGCATGTTGGCGGACGCGTACATGTGGTGCAGGGGGCAGTGGCTGCTAGCCACAGAAGACAGAGGCCTAGCCATGTGCAGGCTGGCACAGTCCACTGCAACAGACAGGCCCTGCCGGATCCACAGTCATGGATGTTCCAGGGAATCCAGCCAATCTGTGGCTACACGGTGGTGCAGTGCACACAGACAGTGCATGCAAGAACAGAAGGTCATAGGTTCAAAGCCCAGCTGGGGCTACCACCAATCCTACCCACATATTTTTCCCACAACTAAACAGTGATGGTAAGGACACACCTTTCGTGGCGAGGACATATGCAATGGTACTACGTCTACCTTTTACCCCACTGAGCACAGACACCATGAACAGGGGAAGTACCTAGAGCAGAAGCTCCCAAATGCAGTCCTGGTGGGCCACACACCAGTCAGGTTCCATGCTGCCACTCATACAAATGCCTGTGCTGTATATCTATGCACCACCCCCATGGCATGTAGATGTAGCTCATGCATATTCATGAGGGACAGCAGGAAAACCCGAACAGTGTGATGCAAACCTGGACTGGATTTGGGAATCTCTGCCGTAAAGCAGCAGCCAACAGGGCCAGACACACCCACACCCACACCCACAGGCCCCATTGGCCAATGTCTCCTGGAGAGGCAGAACATTGGACCCTGCGTGCAACTCCCAATACTAGCACCTGCATACCTTAGCAATGTCACCCTACACCTGAGGTATACGGTACACAGCTCTGAGACGTTTGCTAGGAGTACTGGCAGATAGATATCCATACGTTACGCACATACTGCTAGTTGACCCCATCAGAACAATCTGTTAGGTGTTTGCGGTGCGTGCTCCAGGACTGGCCTCTGACGGTGTTTACCACCTTGGGGAGTGACCCCCAGCAGTACTGCGTACCATATCCATGCCTTGCCGTGCCCAGGACCGGTTTGGTGGGCAAGGTTAATTACCTCCTCAATAGTAGCACCATGATGGCATAGGTGTGGACGTGTGTGTCTGTCTATACAGTGGGTGTTGGCTGCAAGCCCCTTCCACAGCCCACACTGCCAGCACTGTTGCCAGTATTGGCCTGCCAATGTGCATAATGAGTAGCAAGGGACCATGGGTACATCTCAGACAGGGTGGGCTGACCAGGATGCAGCTGCACAAGGCATAGGGCACTGACAGGGACATGGTAGTGCCCGGCCACCACCTACACAGACAGGGTGACCTCTTTATGTGCTGCTGGGGGATCACTCTCACCCTGAGTGTGCAGTGATGGCAGCATGGCTAGGCACCCCCATAGTGCTGTATTGTGTTTCTCTCATGTGATGTATATGGGTTTCCTGTTGGGGCCTCTTCACTGACTTATCTGCTTGTGTGTGCTGTCACCCCAGTTGTGGGTGCATGCATTTCCATCAGGACCAACCAGCAGACTGTGCACAGATGGTATGTGTCCTGATAGAGCGCCTTACAGGGTGCATGGCTGATGGCTTGCTGCAGGAGACTATCAGATAGTGGTGGGGTGCATCTGTGAATATCCAGGCCTCATGTCTGTCTGTTATTGTGTTATGGATGTGTGTGGAGCTGCTTGGACTGCCCTATAGGGTGTCTGTTCCCCAGCAGGACCGGGGTTGATGGTCCACTCTACTGCCATCAGTGCAGGCAGGGAGGGGGGCGAGAAAAATGGGGATCTGTTGGCAGGAAACTGTGTTTTATGCACATGGGGGGGGGGCACGCGCGCGCGGGTGTTCACTAACTGAGGCAGACAGAGATCTCCAAGATGTTTATGCAGCACCTACCTATTTCACAGGTTATTGCTGCTTTGGAGCTCTGGCATGGCCGCATTCAGCTATGGAAGGTGTTGTGGACCTGGTCCTGGGCGCAACATTTATTTATTTATTTATTTTTATTTATTACAGTTGCTTATATACCGCACTATTCGGCATCAGCGTGGTTTACAGTATAACAAAGTGACCAAAACACACATTCTGTTTGGTTTTACTTCGAACAGGGGTATAAACTTGGATAACAGGGGTTGAACTATATACATGAACTATTTACAAAAAATAGGCTATATACATGAGCTAATGCTAAAGCAACATCACAAACTCAGGGTGAGCACAGTAACCGCACAATGTGATGGTGTTTAGCTACTCTTTGCCGTTTGTCCACCCACTCAGGACACCCTACCAGGCCGAGGTGCTGTGTGGGTGCACACGGACACGTCCCCCTACCAGGCCGGGGAGCATTAGGGGTGCATTTCCCATTCTGTGGACAGCTGATTTGCATGTGCAGTGCATCATGGGTACGGGTGGCCTAACCCTATCCTGTTTACAACAGCAGACTGTCTGTGAGGTGACATGCAGGCTATCTGCAGCCAGCCAGGGGCTTGCTTACAGCTGTAGCCCAATGGTTATGTCACTGCCTGTGCAGCCAGAGATCATGGGTTCTAAACCCACAGTGGGGTTCTGTGATAGGGGTGTCCAAAGCATTTTTTAATTTACTGTACATATGTTGATGCCTGCAATAACACCCTCAGCGTACTGTACCCATAAGGTGCCTCTGAGGGTGCTTTATGGGGCGCCCTATAGGGCACTTTATGGTTGGCATCCATATAGGGTGCACTATACATTATCCTGTGTCGCAACATACATGCTGCCCTATAGGGGACATTCTAGGGTGCCTTGGCGGACGGTGCACTGTAACATGTGCCTTATGGGCCGCCTTATGTTAACATGCTGTGAGAGTGCGTTTGCTAGTAGTTATCACAAAATAAAATTAAAATGCCTCCTACAGCACTCCAAAACATAAAACATACTGCCTCAGCTAGCCTTTTTCACAGGGCACTGTGAGGGATTGAACCCCTGGTCCCTGCACCATTGGTCAGTGTCTTAAACATTGTGCTGTGGCTGTGTTCTTTTGCTTTAGCATCAGCGCGCTGCCTTGTGCCCATCAGCGCGCCGCATCGTGCTGCCCAAAATGAACAGTGCGCCGCCTTATGCCGCCCAAAATGAACAGTGCGCCGCCTTATGCTGCCCAAAATGAACAGTGCGCCGCCTTATGCCGCCCATAATGAACAGTGCGCCGCCTTATGCCTTACAAAATTACTTTGCCTCCTGTCACACTTTTCCACATTCAAGGTGGTGCCTCAGCCAGCCTTTTTGGGTTGCGCACATTGGGGGATTGAACCCGTGGCTCCTGCACCATTGGTTATTATCTTCACTGTTGTGCTACGGCTCTGTTCCTGTATGTGCCCAGCTGCGCCCCACTTAGCCTTCCCACGCGCTAATGTGGGCCCCGCACATTAACACGACGCGCACACATACGGTCGTTTTTTTTCCTTTTTCGGCCTGAACCGCCCACTCCTTATATGGCACAGGCACACTACCGCGGCCCCGCACGTTAGGAATGTTTAGTAAACATGCCCCTATGTATTACAATGAAATGCTGGAAATGTTTAAAAAATATCTATATACTGGAGTCCAAATAAAAATATTAAATTAAACTACTAGTTTATTAAATACATACCACAGAGGAAGGGGGTGACCAAGCAGATAATAACAGATTCTCTTTATTGAGTGTACATATATGCAGTGTATTGATATAAACATTATTTATAAGAACACTGATAAATCTGTTTCTTGGTTCAATCCGTTGGGTTCCAAACTATTAAACTCGTATATATAACGTTGTTCTAATTTCAACAATAATTTGTTGACATCCCCTCCCCTCCAGTGTGGTACTACTGTCTTCAAAACTAAATACCTCAAATCACTAATGGTATGTTTCTTTTTCTGCCAGTGAGCTACAAGCGGCTTATCTAGGACCTCTCTCTGTATACAGCTCCTATGCTCTATTATCCTGGTGCTTACCTGTCTCTTGGTCTTTTCAACATAAACTAATTTGCAAGGACATAGTATTAAATAAATCACGTTCTCTGTTTTGCAGTTGGAGAAATTGTGTATATAAACCTTATGTTGTGAAACCGGGTGGACAAAAACATCCTTAACTGAAATTGTATGGGAGCATACCGAGCAATTGCCGCACTTAAAATGGCCCTTCAGTTTTGGTAGTGGTTTGTGATATGTAAGAGCAGATGGTACTAATATGTTTGCTAAATTCGGGTTGCGTTTGTGAGCTACCATAACTTTTTTGGCTGCAAAAGACAGTAATGTTGATAATAAATCCCATTCTTGCTTCAATATATTGGTAATTTCTTTGGTATAGTTAGTAAAAGTAAGAGAGCATACAATCCTATCTGTCTTTAGACGTTCTTTTTTCTGCAAAAGCGAGGCACAATCTACAGTACTAGCCCTGTAGTATGCCTCTTTTATACAGCGCTTTGGATATCCACGTTGTTTAAATCTATAATGCATGTCAGCTGCATGTTTTTCAAAGTCTGTGTCTGTAGTGCAGAGTCTCCTAATTCTCAAGAACTGACTTATAGGCAAATTATTCTTTAAAGACGTATTATGGAAGCTATCATATTGTAAGAGTGTATTCCTGTCTGTGGTTTTGCGGTATAAATCTGTAAGAAATCCCTTTTCTTCTTTCCTTATCATGATATCGAGGTACGCTATCTGTTCTGTACTAAATGTTCCTTCAAACTGTAGGTTGGGATCTAATGTGTTAAGCCAATTGAAAAAATCAAGTAGTGTAGATTCAGTGCATCCCATATCATCAAAACGTCATCGATATACCTTTTCCAAAGGCGTATATGTGATTTAAAAGGGTGGAAACTGAGATATTGCTTCTCAAAATCTGCCACATATAGATTAGCTACGTCAGGGGCCATGGAGGAGCCCATGGCCACTCCCTTGATTTGCTTGTAAAAGATCCCTTTAAATGCAAAATAATTCTCCATTATTGCTATGGAGGCCAATTGTATAAGAAAAAATGTGGGCGTACGGATGGGTTTGGTTCTCTGAATTAAGGTGTTAGCTAGAACTTCTATAGCAGCTTTTTGAGGTATATTAGTGTATAGGGAATTGATGTCTAGGGTAACTAATAATAATCCATCATGGTATCTACTCTATAAACTTAGTCTACAGAGCGCCATCACCTTCCCCAGATGATCTCTCAACCATTATAAATCTTGCCTCCAATTCACAGAACCCAAACAGACCCAATTGGATCTTAGGAGACATTAACCTACCATCTCTACAAGACAACCAATCTGATGCCTTCATAGATGCCCTAGAAACACTAGGCTACAAGCAAGTCATACAACAATCCACACATATAAAAGGCAACATCCTTGATCTCATATTTGCCCCACTATCCGCTCTCAACCAACTTCAGAATATTATTCTAGCAATTACAGAGGTTCCTTGGTCAGATCATAACCTCATTATGTTCCAGATTCCCATTCAAAAGAAGCAATATTCAGATGACAAGAACCTAAACAAATATGCAAATACCACATCCAGAAGCTTCCAACCTTTTAACAGGGAACAAATCCTCAAGGAAACTGATGATCTCTTTAATGATTCTACCCTAAACCTGGAAGAGATTATCACTTCTTGGAACAACAGACTTAACCGCATCTCATCTCGTCCGACCAGAAATAAGTCATTAAGAAGAAAAGCTACGGCACCTTGGTATACATCAGATCTGAAAGAATCCCTAAAACATTTGCGAAAACTTGAGAAGAAATGGAGGAGATCACGCAACGATACTAATCAGTCTGCATACATGCAACATCTTGAAACCCACCGCAAAGCTATTTCTGAAAAAATGAGACTATATCATGCAGACATCCTTAAACGTGCTATAAACAAACCTCACGACCTATTTACCCTCGTTAAGAAATTAGCCAAAGAACCCTCACAGGAGCACCAGTGTGAAATCAACCCACAAGCTTATGCCCTTTACATACAATCTAAGATATGCTGCACAAATAAAATTACAATACCCACCATCTTGAATGCTCATGCACTCCCAGCTCCTTTAGCTTCTTTCTCCACCCCTTCTTTGAAGCTAATTGAAGATATTATCTCATCTCTCAACTTATCCACAGCACACACCGATCCGTGTCCAGCTTTTTGGATAAAGGACCTCCGCAAAGAACTTGCTCCAACAATATCCAAAATCATAAGTCTATCATTTGACACTGGCTCATTCCCTTCTGCCCTCAAACAGACCTCCATACGGCCTCTACTAAAAAACCTCAAATTAGATCCGCAAAAAACAGACTCTTATCGACCCATCTCCAGCATACCCACCCTTGCGAAAATAATCGAAAAGATAGTCTACAGACAATTGCAAGACCATATCGACACTGAAGCACCTCTGGACACCTGTCAACATGGATTCCGGGAATCTTACGGGGTCGAAACGCTCCTCACCTCACTTCTCAACAGCTTAAACTCTGGCATCGACAACATCAAACAGGGTTTTGTCCTCATCTTTTTAGATATTGCGGCTGCTTTTGACTCGGTCTGTCATGACATTCTTATTGTCCGCCTAAGAGAGAAGGGACTCTGTGGAAATGCTCTTGAATGGTGCAATTCTTACCTCTCAGAAAGATGGCAGCAAGTTCGCTCAAATGGTGAAACATCAGATCCATTTCACCAAGGTCAAGGAGTCCCACAGGGTTCCTCTTTGTCATCATTGTTATTCAACATCTACATGCAACCCTTATGCAACATTATCAGGTCCTTCAAAGTCAATTACATGATATATGCTGATGACGTCCTATTATATATGCCATTCTGCATCGATAAGATGAATCTCACCACCATATCCAACTGTTTTAACGCCATCTCAGACTGGCTACTGACTCAAAATCTCAGAATCCAGAACAAGAAAACAGAGGTACTTTTCATCTCAAGAAACCCCAAGTTCACACCACCTACATTCCTTGAAGTCCATGATGCTAAGTTGCAAGTAAAACCCCACATCCGTTATCTTGGTGTTACCCTGGATCAAAATCTAGATATGAAGACCCACATAGCCAACACTGTAAAGTCAATTTATTTCAAGATTCGCTCCCTTAGACACCTTCGCCAACTAATTGATCCAGATGATTTCCGTACTGTCTACCAGGCTTTAATTATCCCACACTTTGACTTCGCAAATTGTATACTACAAGGGCTCCCCCAATCAACCCTCAACCCGCTTCAACTAGCATTAAACAGTGCTGCAAGAGTGCTCTTCGGGGTACCAAAAAGAGAACATGTAACACCTCTCCTGAAACAATTACACTGGCTCCCTATCCAAGCGAGAATCATCTTCAAGACCCTGCTACTAGTCTTCAAAGCTCACAAAGGACTTGCTCCCTCCTCTCTATCAGAGTTGATACAACCTATCCCCTCCAACAGACTTAGAAGAACCTCGGAACTAAACATGCTCAAAGTTCCAAAAGAATCCTTAAAATACATCTCTGCAACTGTGAACCGATCATTCAGCTTATGTGCTCCAAAACTGTGGAACTCCCTCCCACCACACATTAGGGCCATCTCTGATATCCCCCAGTTCAAAAAGGCCTTGAAGCATCACCTTTTCATCCAATACTTTCCAGAGAACACAATAACACAAGTTCATCCAAATAGCTCTAATCCCGTTCCTATCTAACAAGATGCCTTTTCATGTAATATTACTATCATATGTATATAGTTCAATGTTTATTATCCTTTGTTATAATTACCCCGGTTTTCCAAGTTTTTCTTCCTGTTCCATGTAAAAACAGATATATGTATCTTATCTGATGTTTTGTAGTTCTATGTAAACCGCGCTGATAATAAATAGCGCGGTATATAAAAATGTTAAATAAATAAATAATAAAAATCCTGGAAAATCTCGTAAGATGTTAATGATATGGGTGGAATCCTGTACATAGGAGTCTATCTTAGTGACAAATGGTCTTAAGAAGACGTCTAGATATTGGTTCAAGGAGCGATCCGATAGCAGAGACTATCGGACGTCCCGGTGGATTATGGAGAGATTTGGGAATTTTGGGAATCATGTATAAAGTTGGGATGACTGGGTGAGATACCGTCAGAAAAGATTTTTCTTTAGGGGTCAAATAACCTGCTTCTTGCCCTATATAGAGAAGAGTATCAATCTGTTGCTGTATAAGTAACCGAGGTATCCGGATGCCCGACCCGAGCCGCAGTCCCCTCCCCCCCCCACCCTCAACCCACAGAACCTCCCCACCCCCGACAAAGCATACAGACGTCAGGTATTGGTGCAAACTTGCTTGGTCGCAGCTTTATTATTAACGGTAAAAACACCGGACCAACATGGGCCAACTCAGTAATCAGAACAATACAGAATACCACACCCCCCCCCCCACCCGTCCTCCGGATGGTGCCCCCCACCAGCCATAGTAGCAAAGTGGAGCACCATCCAACCCACCCCCGTTACCCCTTGGCCCCCGCCTCGCCGTGTTAGCAAAGGCTGGCTGAAGGGGTTGCCTATTTTCCGGGTAGAGGCCCCAGCCGGGACGTCTCCCCCCAACCTGAAGAGCCGAGCCACTCACCTGGGAAGCGGCATAAAGCTGAAATGAGCCACCGGGTCAACGAGCACCAGCTCGCCACCCCGCCACCGGCGCTAGGTAGCTCGCTATCCTAGCGCCGCCCCCACCACCGAAAGCTGCAACCAGCACCAATACTCCAAGGCCTCCTGCCAGTCATTCAAGAGTAAGTCCTGCCCCACCGGGGCAAGGTGAACCCCATCAAGCCGGTACAGGCCGGCACAAGCGACATCTGCCCAAGGGTGGCGAACCTGGAGCCCACCCGTCTGCTGTACCCAGCGCCCAATTTGACGGTTGATCTTGCACAGACCCCTCGACCAGCGCCGCTGGGTCCGGCAAGCCGGGCGGGGTATGATGTCCGACCAGATGATGGCCACCCCGGGGAGGACCTCTCGCAGCTTGGCAATGTCACTCTGAACCGTCATGATGAGGTGCCAGCAAGGCCAACCGGCAACATCATTGCCACCCAGGTGGAGCAGCAGCCCGACTGGCCGCTGCCATCGTCCGATTTCCGTACGAACGCAGTCCAGGAGCTGTCCCCAATGCATGCCACGGTGACCCAGCCAGCGCAACCGCACTCCAGCCGCAGCGAGGCCAAGGTGAGCACCCAACGGCCGAACCGCCGCTCGACGTTCAGCCCAGTAGACAAAGGAGTGCCCGATGACCCACCATTCCCCAGTAGACACACCATCTGAAAGCAGAAAAGAGCGGACTGCCACCAGCAAGCAACTCTGCAATAGGAAGACAAAATGGTTAGTACCCCCCCGGCCACCCCCCCCCACACCGCACCGTAGGCGAGCCACCGCCCAGGCACATCCCGGCACTATGGCACTCCGCCAGAGGCCGATGGGCGAACGTACCCCGCGTAGGCCCCTGAACGCCATCGGCCGATGCACTGAATCACCCGCGAGTCTAAGCCAGCAGCCGCCGCACTAGTAGCCGCTCCAATCCAGAACGAGTGTGAAGCATAACTACGCTCGGGGCAACCCAAAGCACACAAAACTAGGCGTAGCACAGCCGTGAACTGGAACTGGGTCACCGGCTGGCCATCTGCATGGATGAAAAACTGGCCACGTGCCCCCGGTCGCTGGCACACGTACGCGCGCAGAGCACGAACGGGACAAGACAAGAGAGGGGGAATGGCACACAGCAGGACCCAGCCCCCTTTTCCGGACTGGTCCGTTTTGGACCGCGAAAGGAAAATCCGGACACGCGCTGGATCCACCCGGACGTGCCCTGCTTCGAGCCCCCCAAAAGCCCCTCACCTCGCAGACCGAGGAACAAGCTCAGACACCCGGAAGGCGCCGAAAAAAGCCGTCGTAAACAGCGCTAGAAACAACACCGCCTCGAAGCCCGAGGACGCCACCCGCAGCAAAAACTCGCAAATCTGCAAAAGAAGCTCGTGAGATACCGGTAGCCGCCAATCCCGTGGCCCCGGCTGCGCACGAGCCCAGCCGGCGAGCAACCGCCCGACTAAAAAGGAGACACGTGGGTTCCCCCAACCCACAGCCTTACAAAAGAAAGAGAAGCCCGCTAACGCTCCAGTGACCGCCGACCGAGCCCATCCCTCCTTCCTTGCCCACAACACAAAACGGCCGACTAAACCATCCGATACCGCCCCCCCAGACCAACCGTGCGCACTCAAAAACTCACTCACCTGAGAGTAGCCCCGTCGATAAGACGCCCAGGTACTGCGAGCCACCGATGCCGCCAGCAGAGCCATTAGGTCGGGGTCCCAATCGTCCAGAGATGCTCCGGAACCCGAGAGGGCAGCGCGTCCGCCCCAGGAGCCAACCGCCGAAACTGCGCCCACTGAAAATGGGATAGAGCGTCAGCAATGGCATTCTGGGAGCCCGGCACGTGCCGCACCCGGGCGGTGACGTTTAGGCGCAAGCAGGCCAGAACAAATACCCTCATCAAAGAAGCCACCATGGGGCACCGGGGAGCATGACGATTAATGACCTCGATGACCGCAGTGTTATCGCACCAAAAGACAACCCGCCGATCCCGCAATCGGTCCGGCCATACCCAAAGGGCGACCACGATAGGGAAGAGCTCCAGGAAGGTGATATTCCGGACCAGACCGATGCTCACCCAAGCCGCAGGCCAAGGCTCAGCACACCAGGAACCACGGCAAAAGGCCCCAAAACCAGAACCGCCCGCCGCATCGGTGAACAACTGGAGGTCAAGATTAGAGAGCTCAGGCAACTGAAGGACGGAGCACCCATCGAAGCCAGCCAGAAAAGCGTCCCATACCCGCGCAGATCCTCCCGCATCCCCGCGGACACCCGGATCCGATGGTGAGGCAGCCGCAGCCCGGCCATAGCCAAGGATAAACGCCTCGTGAAGGGGCGCCCCATGGGAAGGACACGGCAAGCAAAGTTGAGGTGCCCGACCAGCGACTGAAGGACGTGGAGGGAGGTCTTCGAGGCAGAGCCGACAGAGGCCACCAGCTCCCGAAGGCGACGAACCTTCGGTGTCGGCAAGCGAACAACCATAGCAACCGTGTCAATCTCAATGCCAAGAAAGGTGAGGCAAGTGACCGGCCCGACCGTTTTATCACCTGCGATGGGAATGCCGAAGGCGGCAGCCACACGTTGAAAGGTGCTCAAAAGAGTGGAACAGGTGGGGCCCGATGAACAGAAAATCATCGAGGTAGTGGACAATACCCGAGGCCCCCGACTGCCGTTAAACAACCCAATGCAAGAAGGTACTGAAGGCCTCGAAATACGCACAAGAGATTGCACAGCCCATGGGCATGCACATATCGAAATAGTACCGCGCCTCGAAGCAAAATCCGAGCAAAGGGAAGGCCGAGTGGTGCACCGGCAACAGGCGGAAAGCCGATTCGATGTCCACTTTGGCCAGTAGGGCACCGGGCCCGCACTGCCGGACCAGGGAGACGGCAGCATCAAAAGAGGAGTAATGCACCGTACAGAGCTCGCGAGGTATACGGTCGTTAACCGAACCGCCCGTAGGGCAAGAGAGGTTGTGTATCAACCGAAACTTGCCCGGCTCCTTTTTGGGAACCACCCCCAACGGCGAGACCGTGAACGGGGAAAAGGGGGGTACCAAGAAGGGACCCGCGATACGGCCGAGAGCACACTCCTCTGAGATTTTTTGCCGCACGAAGTCCCCGTGAAGCCGCACGGAGGCGGCATTGCGGGATCCCCCTTGCCCCGCCACACCCTGTACGGGGATGCGAAAACCCCGTGAAAACCCCACAAGAAGCAAACCGGCCGCCCTACCCCGACGGGATCGCCCGTACAAGAGCAGCCATGGGCGCATCGCCTCAACCCGCACCGGGGTCCGGGCCGAGACCGCCACTGCCTCACTTACCCCCCGCGGGGCCCCCCGCGACCCCTTTTCGAGTGCACTTCGCAGCCGGGTGTGCGCCTCCACACAAGGAGCAAGCGTGCTTGAACTTGCAGTCAGGGAAGGGGCAGGACGCCTTGTTGAACCGCCAGCAAACATCCCCCCTGACAACGCCCCCCCTTTGCTGAGGCAAAACGGGGGCAGGGGCTCGAAAGGAGCGCCCCCCTGCGCCCAACGGGGACTGTCCAGCCTTGACGACCGTCGCGCCAGACCCCCCAACCCGACCCCTCACGGACATCTGGGTCAACCACAGGTTGATGTCCTTCGTTCCCCACTGCAAATGACAGTTCTCTTCCATCTGGTCCCGAAACTCCTCATCATAATTCAACCAGGCCCACTCCTCGTGGGCCTGGGATGCCACCAATATATTATCGGCATGGGCCAGCAAAGCCCCATACTGATCTGGGAAGTAGTGCCCCCAGACACTCGCCAAACGCAGGAAGGCGCGGGTCCAGTTGAGGGTGTTGCGAGAAACCTTACGCACCCTGCCCACCTTTTCGTCTTCCTTGCGCTTTTTCCGGCTCTCCCCGGAGCGCTTCCGGCCATCAAGCAGACGGAAGATGTCGATATATTTGCGACGCTTAATCCGCCGGCGCAACTTCCGCGGCACGGACTCCCACAACTCAGAACAATGTATGACGGGGGTGCCGCCACACGCCCCGCCGTCAGCCGACACCGGAACCGAGCCGTGCGAAGAGGCCGAGGACGACGACGAGGAGGAAGAGGAAGAGGACGCCCGCCTGCAGCGACGCGCCTGCTTGCGCTTCCCTTTGACTTTGCCCACCCCCGCGGAGCCCGGGACGGAGTCAACCCCCCCTACCTCGACCCCACCAGTATACTCACCATGCGCCCCGGAAGAGGCAGCAGGAGCACCCCGGAGGACCCACCGGGCGCCGGATCACCCAGTTCCGTCGTGGAGACCGAAGGACCCACACCGGCCAGCTTGTCCGAAGAAGCCATAGAGATTGACGGCGTCGAAGTCGTCGGGACCTGCGGAGGGAAGGGAGAAAAACAAGCAGCCGAGACCCCGGGAGTACCGGGAGCTGCCGGAGGGCCGGCCCCCCAAACACGAGCCGAAGGCCCCAACCCACCGGCATCCCAGGCCACCGCTCCCGCAGCCGCACCACGCTCATCACCAAACCAGCCCCCACCCCAACCTCCCCCCCAAGGCCCTACGCCCCCCCACGGGACCACCCCATACGCCCAAGAGGCCGAAGGGCCGAAGAAGCCGTGAGGCAGAGGGGGAACCGGGATTGGGGGACGGACTTCCCTCTCCAGAGGGAGGGGAGGTGATCAGAGGGCAGCCAGCCCCCATCTCCCAGGGCCGGTTGGGAACCGGGGCCCACGAGGTCCCAGGTCCGCCAACGCCCGGGCAACCCATATCCTCGGCCCCCTCAAGCGCAACCGGCGAGGGAACCCCACCCGAGGCCCCCGCTGGAGGGACCAACTCACCCCGGGAGGCGCACTCGACCACGCTCACGGGCGCAGGACACCCGCCCGCGCTCCCGCGGCCCCGAGCCACACCCGCCCGGCTGCGCCCGCGCCCCTGCCTATCCCCAGAGGGGGCCCTGGCAGCCAAGGACAGAGGGCGCGAGGCCCGACCGCGGCCCATGGGCCGCACAGCCCCCCGCCCCGTAGCAGCGCCCCGCGACCCCTTGGCCGCCCCCCGCGACCACCTGGCCGCCCCCCGCGCTGGGACTCTCCGGGCCATGGGCAACGGGGTACCCCCCAAAAAGGGGTAGCCAACTACCGCAGAGCATGGAGCCAAAGAGCTGCTCAGGGCCCACTGACTGCTGCAGACCGCCGCGGCCTCCCCTACCCCTTTATGAGTATGTTAAATTTTTTTTTTGATCGGGTAGTCGGAGGCGCAAAGAGGCCAGCAGAAACCAGGGGGTGGCCCAGCAAGAGGTGACCCCCCCCACATGAGGAGCCGGCCCACCGAGGACACAGGGGAATAGCCAATGAAGCCCCCCCACGTGCCAAGCGGCAAGCACGCACAAGGTGCGCCGCGAGAAGAATCAATAAATTTAAAAGAAAAAACAGGGACCGAAGCGCGTCGAACCCGGAGCCCCGCTACCGCCCGGGGGCAGAGGAGAAGGCCGATACCGCCCCCAAAAGAACAAGGCCGCCCCAAGGCCCAACTCACCCGCCGGCTCTCCCCCGCAACGCCAAACCTTCTCTCAGGCGCGAGCAAGGAGGAAGAGAGAGATCGCCAGCCGGCGATCCCTCCTTGCTCGCGCAGCCACGCCCCCATGACCGCCTATGCGGACCAATCCGCAATCACCACGGGGAGAACGTGGGGCCCACAGGCACGCAAGCCTGCCTGTGCCCCCCCCCCTCCCGTCCCACCGCCGAGAAGAGGGCTGCCTCGTGGTCGGGCCCCGGGAACCCGGTTACCCGGCCAGCTGCGGGACCGGGGCCCGTCGGCTCAGCCCATCATTGGGCGGGGTCATCATAAATCTTCTGATAAAACTGGGTGTCACTGAGCTGACGTGATACCTCAGTAATATAGGCTTTACGGTCTTGTATTACTAAAGCCCCACCATTGTCTGCAGGTTTAATTATTATAGAGTTGTTATTACGAAGGTTCTGCATTGCAGACTTCTCTGCCCTAGAGAAATTATAAAAGACTCTGGTTTTCTTCTGATACAACCTATGTATTTTAGATAAAAAAACATTTTCATAGGCTGAAATAAGTGGATCAATGTTAAGTGGAGGTATCCAGGATGATGGTTTTTTAATCACTGAGGGGTCAATATTTGTCTCCTCAGTTTTGTGAAGATAATCTACGATCTTAAGCTTTCGAAAGAACTTAATTCATAATGAGTCGTGAATTTGTCGTGTTTTCTAGTAGGGACAAAAGATAGTCCTTTTTCTAGAACTTGTATTTCCATATTAGTGAGTGGGTGATTAGAAAGATTAATTATACCGCTCATGGATCCCAATCCAACCGTCTCTTGGACATCAGGCCATGTCCTCTTCCCCTCCCCCGTTGTGGGTAGGGCTGGTAATCTCCGTGTGTGGCTCGCGACTTGTGTGGGTAGTGGTGTGAGTCGCACCCACCTCCCTTCCAGAGGGAGTCCATCTGAAAACCCCGTTGGGGACTTGCAGGCTGCCGACGAGCGGGTGGAGGGGCTGCTGAGAACAGGGAGCCCGAGGGGTCAATAGGTGGATCCGCCAGATTGGTGTCTGCTTCTCTTTTGGCTTCTCTCCTGATTAGGAGATATGGAAGGGGACCTGTCTTTAGATCTGACTATAATGCATGTCAGCTGCGTGTTTTTCAAAGTCTGTGTCTGTAGTGCAGAGTCTCCTAATTCTTGAGAACTGACTTATAGGCAAATTATTCTTTAAAGACGTATTATGGAAACTATCATATTGTAAGAGTGTATTCCTGTCTGTGGGTTTGCGGTATAAATCTGTAAGAAATCCCTTTTCTTCTTTCCTTATCATGATATGGAGGTACGCTATCTGTTCTGTACTAAATGTTCCTTCAAACTACTTGGCATATTTTCATTCTGACAAATAAAATAACTGTTGTCAAAAGGCTGACACTGGTCCGTCGAAACAGTGCCTAAAAACGAATATATAGAAGCATACTGTGGCTGAGGAACCAAAACATGATCGATCTTTTATAAAACCCCGGCGGCTGTTAAACTAAGCCCAGTAGTAGTGACGGGAAATAAAAGGCTCAATGTCCACAGGGGAACTTGTATTACATATACTTACTTAACAGAGTAACTCCTAGATTAGTGCCGTGTTCTCTGACAAGAAAGGCAATTTCGTTGTGACAAATACGGTAAAAACGCTAAATGTCAAAGAAAAGAATGATAGTTATGTTGCTTATGTGTCGGCATCATATAATGACAAAATAAGGATGTTATCCTTTAGTGAATTAAATGCGTCTCTAAAGAGAGCCCCGCGTACCTAGTTATGTGCTCAAAAATGACCAAGCATTGAGCCTTTTATTTCCCGTCACTACTACTGGGCTTAGTTTAACAGCCGCCAAGGTTTTATAAAAGATTGATCATGTTTTGGTTCTTCAGCCACAGTATGCTTCTATATATGCGGTTTTAGGCACTGTTTCGACGGACCAGTGTCAGCCCTTTGACAACAGTTATTTTATTTGTCAGAATGAAAATATGCCAAGTAGTTATTGTTTTGAGTGTCACATGATGTACATATGTTATAACCTTTTAACTTTTTACTCTGATGCCCGTTTAGCTTAAGTATGGTCTTTTATTCTTTTATTCTTTTAACTGTTTTTAATGTGTTTTTACTATATTTTTTGTAAGTTATTTCACCCCCCTGAGGAAGGCGTTCGCCGAAACGCGTTGGGGTACTTCAATAAAGCATCTGTGTCATCATCACTCTTGCTCCTTGTGTTTCCTGATCGACTTCTGCAAGAGCTGCTGCTCTTTTTGTGCCTATCTTTTTCACTGTCCAGCTTTCACATCCATATGATGTTATTGAAAATACCATGGCTTGAACAAGTCAAATCTTTTATGGAGAGAGACATCTCTGCTCTTGAGAATCTTGTCTAGGTCTTTCATAACCATTCTGCCAAGAGCAATGCGTTGTCAGATTTCTTGACTGCTTGTTGCTTCTTTATTGATCCAAGTAGGCTAAAGTTGTTCACAATTTCAATTTCTTCTTCTTCAATGATGAACCTGTTGATTTTGCCAGTTGTCATGATTTTTGTCTTCTATACATTAAGGTGCAGGCCCATTTTGAGACTATGTTCTATGATCGTGAGAAGCAAATGTTTCAGATCATCTTCACTTTCAGCCAGTAATGTGGTATCATCAGCATAGCGAAGGTTATTGATGAGTCTTCCACCAATCTTCACACCTCTGTCGTCTTCATACAATCCCGCGTCTTTGATGATTTGTTCTGCATATACATTAAACAGGAAGGGGGAAAGTATGCAGCCTTGTCTTGCGCCTTTGCTTATTTTAAACCATTCTGTTTCCCCTTGTTCCGTTCAAACTGTTGCTTCTTGATCAATGTACAGATTGTGCAAGATAACGATCAGGTGTTCTGGTATACCCATGCTTCTTAATGTGGCCAAGAGTTTCTCCTGGTTTACACAGCCTTGCTATAGTCGATAAAGCACAAATAGATATCCTTTTGGTATTCTTTAGTCTTTTCAAGGATCCATCTTACATCTGTGATGATGTCTCCTGTTCCACGCCCTTTCCTGAACCCTGCTTGCATGTCTGGTGGAGGAGTGAAATGTCTGCAGTGGAGCAACAGAGCATTTATTTACATTCTCTTATATACCACACTATTCTGCATCAGTGCGGTTTACATTGAACAAACTGAAATTACATTATAACTTGGAGATAACTATTTTACAGGGAACATGGGCTATGGAAGGTTAAGTGGCTTGCCCAAGACCACAAGGAGCACCTGTGGGACTCGAAAACCCAGTCCTTCTAGCCCAAGGTTGCTGTCCTCTAGTGGGATTTGAATCCCCGACCTTCCGGCCTGAAGTACCTTGCCCCAACCACTAGGCCACTCCTCCAATGCACATAATTGCTCAAAGAGGCATCCAAATGTCAACCTGGAAATCCAGGCCTACAGCCTTCAGATGTGGGCACAGATCAAAAAACTGATTCCACTTGTGTGGTGGCTTTTGTAAGATCAAGAACAATGATCAGTGTCTGTCCTGCTACCATGCCGCATGTAGGATCTGGAATGCAGGCAGATAGTGCAATACCTTTCCCACCACAGGCCTCAGAGAGGCCCTGTTGGACATGCCATGGAATGGGACATGGTGGGCTCGCTCCAGTTCTAAAGGTGGTGAGAAGGTGAGGCCCAAACATACCGGGAGGTTCTGCTCATGACATTTCAGCATATCAGCACTCTGTTGATCCTCTGAGAGCCCGATTTTGCAAATGTTGTGTGCCGATTTCTGTTGGCTAGATCCTCAACATCCTGTTGAAACAAGTCAGTTTTACAAATCTTCCTTTCCAGATCTGAAATCTGAGGCTGACTTTCCATGCAGCAGTGGATAGTGGAGTTTGTGTGACTGATGGGTGTCTGTACTCTTGATGGCCAATTCATTCATGGTTGCAATACATGATCCACAACTGGGACTTAAACTTGTGCCAATCCACAATAGCTTTGTGTGTTGAATCACAGAGATGCTGTATGGATACACCAGTCCTTGGGGCTGACATGTTACCCATTAGGCAGATCTGGACACATGTTGTGATGTGATTGACACACAGGACCATGACATGGGTCTTGTCTACTGCAGGTAGATACCACTGCACCTGCTGCTGACACCCCCACACCATGCTGCCTGCCAGCATGCTGTCAGTGGGGGAGGTGTGCAGTACCGACCTGTCAACCATGCGACTTTGGCAGATCCCTAGTGCACCAGGTCCAGATGGGTGGGACAGAGGTTCACATTGATGGATACATCATCCCCCCAAACAACTGCTGCTGCCAGAACCCCATCACCACCTGCTTCTGATACATCTTGGGGGAAGGCAGTCAGCTGCAGCTGTGTTATTTCCCCAGGCGCCTGCATTTTGCAGCTCCCTGTAGTGCTACAGCTGCTGGCACTATCCTCCTCTTCCTCCGGAGCTGGCTTCAGTGGCAGTGGGGGGAGGCTGGCTGGGGTCCCTGCCTAGGGTGCCAGGAAACCTTTACCTGCCTCATGTGGTGCATCACCTTTCCAAAGCAGTAGCATATCTGTGTATGTCGATGTAGGATCATGATGGACATCACAAATGTGCCACCAGAGCAGCTGCCTTGTCTGCCTTGTACCCCAGAAACCCCCACTGCATGACCGATGTGCCACCTCCTTTGCCCCATTTGCACCATCAACATGGTGCCCTTTTATACTTGGGCACTATGCTGTTGCTGCTAATGAAGCACTACTATCACTTTCTTGGTCTCCTCTATCTGTGCATCACATTGCAGACATTAAAATAGGCTCTCTCCTCTTAAAAACACCCTTTCCACAAGGTTTTACTTGGCGTTAGGGTTTGCAGCGTTAAAGGGCTTTAACACACATTAGTGCAACAGGCATTAAGGGAGCACAAACTGTTAATGCCCACTTTCTGCCCCGCTAACGCCCACTCTCCGCCTACTGCACCCTTAACGCTGCATGAGCTTTTAACACCCGTTAATGCAGCTTTTTCACAGTGTTAAGGGCGCAAGGGTGCCGATAACAGGCATTAGCAGCACACTTGCTCTCTTAATGCCCTTTAGTAAATATACCCCAATCCGTTATATATCTCATTATGTTTCCCTGCAAGTTGCTCTATGTTGGTAAAACCAAATGGTCAGTCAAGACAAAAATTATTGAGCATAAGAGCAACATCCATAGGAAACCACGAGATCAACCCCCAGTTAACCATGTGGCAGAATTAAATCACTGTTGAGCATAAACTAATGTTGCTCCAATGTTAACTAGAAATTCCAATTATAATTGTGTTTCCACAGCGTTATTCAATCAGTAACAAATCCAATCTTGCAATAAAGGCTTTTATAAATTATATGTCAAAGACAATTTCAATGTGCAACTGGTCTCAGACCTCAATGGAGCTACGGTTGTAATATTTCACCAACCTAATGCTCCGTTTTGCATCAATGACCATAGGTGTTGCTCATTCAGAACATAATGTCTCTCAATATATTTAACATGACTATATTCAAAAAGAACTGCGCTTATCTTTGCTTCAATCACCCAACGCCAATCTCAGCGCTGCCGCGTTTCACTATCAACACATTTCATCAGGGGTTCCTCGCATAGCATGTCTCATCCATTTTACATCTGATGGAGGGAATCAAGCATAAATATCTCCATTAAGGTATTATAACAAAATCTACGAATATTTGTCCCAAAAGAATTTTCTTTGAAAGTTCATTTACCGCAACTTTCACGCTGAGCTCTTCTCTTCATCTAACAGTTGTTACTTCCAACACCGCGCATGCGGACTATCAGTGAAAGAGGGCTTTATATCCAATCAAGGTCACTAATTGCCACCTGTGGATCTCGAGCTACATACACACATTCCAGTCAATTTGTGCATTTAAACCTCCAGTTCTCACCGATTGCAAATTAAAGATCCAGCGCTGCTCTCTAATTATCAGTGTTTGATCTCTAGACTTTCTGTCATACCCCATCAGAACTTCATCCACACAAAAGCATTGTAGATCTTCAAATTTATGATCTTTTTTAAGGCAGTGTTCAGCAATGGGAGCTGTTGTAGTTCTACATTTTAATTTACTCCGATGTTCAGCCATCCGCACTCTAAACGGGCGGGTAGTTTTCCCTATGTAGATGAGCTGACAAGGACACTTGATCCCGTAGACCACAAAGCATGTGTTACATGAAGTTCTATGCTTTAAATCATATCTTTTCCCATGGTATTCAAAAAATGAAGTTTCCAGGGTGACCGCACTAATCTTGCACTCACCGCACTTGAAATGACCAGTCGGTTCTGATGGGGTGGGAGACTGTAAAGACTGTAATACCGTAGGACTCAGTATTTCCTTAAAATTTCTGTGTCTCTGCCAGACACAGCGGATGTGTTTATCTTTCACCTCTGGAATACTATGAATAGCATTTATATGCTTTTTTAAAATCTGTTGTATCTGATTGCTAAATGGTGAATATTTTGTTACTAAATTAATATTACTGTCATCTGAGTGTGTAGTCCTTGGGGTTAATAGTAGATCTCGGTTATTAAACAAGGCTCGTTTATAGGCTCTTTCTATAATACGGCTGGGATATCCTGTGGTTCGAAATCATTTTTTCAACGTTTTGGATTGAATTCTAAATTCTGTATCATCCGAACAGTTCCTTCTGTACCGGAGAAATTGGGAGAAAGGAAGACCATCTTTTAATCTTTTAGGATGTACACTACGATAGTGCAGTAATGCATTTTTATCTGTAGGTTTACAGTGGACAGTAGTAATCCAATTGGATGTTCCTTTTTTAACTTCCACATCAAAAAATAACTTTATCGTTACTGTTACATGTAAATTGTATGGACATCTCTCTGTCATTCAACCATTTCACAAATTCATCCAAATACTGTGGATGTCCATTCCATAGCATGAAGATGTCGTCGATGTATCGACACCATAATTTTATATGCTGTTGATATTCTGACCTCAGAAGCCATTTTTCTTCAAAGGAACCCATAAATAAGTTTGCCACAGAGGGAGCGCACGTGGCTCCCATTGCTACCCCAGTTCTCTGATGGTATATCTGTTCCTCAAACATAAAATGATTCTGAAACAAAACCAATTTCACTATATCTCCCAAGAACAATAGATGTAATTCTGAAAGATCCTCTCTATCCTTTAAAGCAATGCAATGCAATGTGTGCCTTTGAGTCAGTCCTGACTCCTGGTGACCCAGAAGCTCCTGGGTTTTCTTGACAGTGTCACCGGAAGTAGATTGCCAGGCCTTTCTTCTGAGGCAATGGAGGTTAAGTGACTTGCCCAAGGCCACAAGGAGTGCTAGTGGGAATTGAACCCTGGTTGCTTGGTTACCAAGCCAGTGTTCTAACCACTAGGCTACTCCTCCACTCCTATTACTATGTCATATTAAATCTCACCTTGGCAGGCCTGAAGTTCCTTGTGTTCCTTGTGTTGAGAGTATTATGCCCACATTGGAGAGGAGGAGACATTGATCGATCTCTGTTACCTCTGGAACAAAGATTCATTTATAATTTGGATGCAGTGGGGGTCATTTTGAACCATGAATAGTGGGGATGAATGTCGCAACAGGACATCCATCCCCGCTATTCATGCCGGCTTCAGCCCCGACTAACTTCCCCGACAGTTGTGCGTGGAAGTTAGTTGGAGGCGGTGAATGGGCAGCCCGGGGGCAGAGAGTGGGTGGACAGTGGGCAGTCACCAGCCCTGGATGTACAGGGTCGATTTTGATGTTGACCCTGTATGTCCAGAGCCAATGAAATGGCTGGGGAAGTTATTCCACCTCCAAGGTGGAATAACTCCCCTGGACATTTATTTTTTTTACATTCGGGTCACAGAAGGGGCTGGGGTGGCCAGGGGTCATCCCCCGCAGCCTGACCCTGGCCTTCAGAGGCCAGATCGGGGGTCGGGCTGACTGGAATGTACCATTTTGGTTGGCGGCTGGAATTGCGGTTTTTAAATGGAGCTGCAGTGCCATGGCAACATGATGCCATGGCGCCACAGCTCCATTTAAATGCCCTGACTGAGTTAGCCGGGTGCCGTCCTGCACATGCAGGCCAGACAGAATCACTGTCCTGGGACAGAATCGGGCCCAGTGATCCTCATGGCCTAAATTTAGAATATTTCAGTGTTTTTATAAGTTTTATCATATTCTTGTCATTATTTATGGACTATTTAATTATTTATTATTTAATTTTTTTTTTTTTACTTTGCACCCCCTTCCCCTCTTCATCTTCCCCTTCCCCTTTCATCCCATTCCTCTTCCCCTTCCGTCCCCTTCCCTTTTTCCTTTTACCTCCCCTCTCATTCCTTCCCCCTTCCCCCTTCCCCATTCCCCTCCCTTTCTATCCCCTTTCCCTTCCCCTCTCCCTCTTTTCCCTCCCCCCTTTTACCACCCCTTCCCCCTCTCCTCCCCTTCCCTCCCCTTCCCTTGTCCCTTCACCCTTCCTCTTCTCCCTCTCTTTCTCCCCTCCTCCTTTCCCCCTCCCCTCTCTCTCTTCCCCTTCCCCTTCCCCTTTCCCCTGTCCCTTTCCCCTGTCTCTTTTCCCTTTCTGTCTCCCCCTCCCCCTCCTCCCCTCCTCCTCTCCCACTCTCCTTCTCCTTGTCCCTGCTCCCCTTCCCCCTCCCCCTCCTCTCTCCCCTCCCCTCCCCTTTTTCTCCTTTACTTCCCTCCTGCCTTCCTCCTTCCCCCGAATCTCCCCATTCCCCGCCACCATTTGTTCCCTCCTTTGCCCCTCCCCTTTTTCCCTCCCCCCTCCTCTCCTTCTTTCCCCCTTCCCCCTTCCCTCTCCCCCTTTCCCTCCCCTTCCCCTTTCCCTTCCCCCTCCCCCCTTCTTTCCCCCTCTCCATTTAGTGTTTCACATCCATACATTAGTTTTGGTTTTTATTAATCACTTTTTTGGTTTTTGAAACTGATAGTAAAACAATCACCATGTTTGTGTCTCATTCCATTTATCATCAAGGTTTCTTAAAGCAGACTTTCACATGTTTTTTGGAGGCCACACTTGAGATTTCTTATGGCAACCCCATATTGTATTGTTGTATTCATTGCATCCTGTTTTTAACCCTTCTTCCAGAGGGCATAATTGTGTATTTTGTTTGTTTGTTTTTTTGCTTGGTCTTAGGCATATATAACCCAATTTGTATTTATTCTTTTTTCATGTTTTAATTATTTATTTATTTGCTTGCTTGCCAGTGTTCATCCAAGCAATTTAATCAATGATTTGGCCCTCGGTCTTTACTTCTTTTGCATTATACAAATAAGGGCATTAGATGTTCCAACCTGCATCTCCTTAGCACATCCAGTAGTAACACATACATGGCACATATATACATTTTTATTTTTAGTGCTGTTTATTAGCTCAGTGTTTCATTTTTTTTTTTTCCTTTACTGATATCACTTTCATTATTGCCTGTATGCATATCTTTGCTTTGATCTTAGCAACCTGGTTTTATTGATTTGATGTACATCCCTTTGTTTATCTGTAGGATGAGTCAGTAACCCTTCAAATGTGCCAGTTGGCAATAGTTTATATGTATCTTTCGATCCTTCATCACATTCTGTATGCTGTCTGTTCTACACTTATTTCCTTAGCATTTAATGATTAGGATGATTGACAGCAAGCACCACAGGGAAGGCAACATTCACTGTCAGTTCTCGATATATATATTTTTCTTATTACTTATATTTTATTGCCATCCCATTACTGAACCTTACGTTTTACTAATATTTTAATAAAGTGGATTTTTGGAGATCATGTTGATCCCACAAATTAACATTGTTCCGGTTTCTGACAATCCGGGCTGTATTGAAATAATGGCAAGACCAAAAAGTATACAATCGTTAGTATTTTCATACATTTGGCTCTTGTTGTTTTCCTTATATATGTTTAAAAGTTCTTCATACATACGTTTTATTTTTAAGATCGCTGGTTCTGAGGTCAGTTATCCCCAAACTTTGACCTTCCCTGTTGGCGCATGTCCTTTAATGACACTGACATCGCTTGGCTTTTTTTCCTGCCAGTCTGGCGTTCCTATGCAAAGGTTCTTCTACACCGGATAAGGCAAGTTATTTCTTGATGAGAATCTGATTTGAGTGTTTTATTGTGCCTTTTATGGCCTTTGATGTTGTTTGTTTTTAATTCACCCTTTTTTTAGCAGTTACCTCCTTGTTTTAATTTCCATTGGCTTTTTAGTTTTAGTAAGTGTTACTGGTTCTATTCCCTCACTTGGTTTGCAGCTTGTTGTACTGTGATGGCTTGTGTGCATCATTGATGCTGAGGGTTAAGCTATAGATAGCTTATCTACTGACAGGGTCTCCCAAGATGGACAGGTCTCAGCTGAAATGCCAGAACAAGACAAATCACCCATCTGGGCAGCAGCTGAATGGGACGGTGTTGGCGGCCATTTCTGTAACAATGGCTGCAACACTAAAATTAAACTGCATGGAAGAAAGACCTTGCAATCTATTTCCGTATTCTGCCATGAAAACCCAATGGACAGTCACAACACAATAAATTGCACTATAGTGCTGGAAGATGAGACCCCCAGGTCGGAAGACACTCAACTGGCTACTGGGGAAGAGCTGAAGACTTTTCAGATTAAAGCCAGTATTTATGATGTGGTTGGATCAAAGTCCTCAGGATGTCTGAATGACGAGGTAGCCGCGCATGAAATGAGAGTCAGAAACTGCAAAGATGTCTTACATATTGGGACATGGAACATACAAAGCATGAACCAAGGAAATTTGAAGGTGGTCAAGAATGAAATGGAATGCGTACCACTCAGTCTGGGTGTCAGCGAACTGAAATGGACTGGCATTGGACACTTTGAGCCTGCTTCCATCCTGGATATACAGGCCTCTGTGCACCCGTTCGGAACCAGATACACAGAGGGAGTTGCAATTCTGATCCCGCAGGGCACGTCTAGCCCCGTGGGATCAGAATTGTGAACAGGCCTGTACATGTAGGCTGGGACTGCGATTCAGCCCAGCCTGCACATACAGACTTTGCCCGACTAACTCAGTCAGGGCTTTTAAATGGAGCTGTGGTACCATGGCATCCAGTTGCTCAGAATGACCCTGTTTGCATCTGATGATCAAGAAAAAATGGTATTGCATTTATAATTAAGAAGAAACTTGCAAGAACTGTAATGTAATACAATGCAATCAGTGAACACTTAATTCCTATCCATCTACGAGGCATGCTCATCATCACAACTATAATTCAAGTATATGCCCCAATAACAGCTGCAGAAGAGGATGAAGTTGATGAGTTCTATGTACAAGTACAAGCTGAAATTGGCAGAACATGTAAACAGGATATCCTGATAGTCACTGGTGACTGGAACGCAAAAGTTAGCAGCAAAGAAGAAGGCAAAGTGGTTAGAAAATATGGACTTAGCAACAGAAATGAAGCAGGAAAAAGACTGATCAAATTCTGCAAGACCAATGATCTATTCATCTCAAACACCTTCTTCCAGCAACATAAGCAACGACTGTACACATGGACTTGACCCAATGGATTGTACAAAAATCAAATTGACTACATCCGTGGAAGTCAACAATGGAACAGCTCTATAACATCAACAAAGACAAAACCTGGAGCTGACTGTGATACAGATCACCAACTATTAGCATGCAAACTCAAGTTAAAGTTGAAAAAGAGCAAACCACTTAAGAATGTAGCAAAATATGACCTTGAGAATATGCCACCTGAATTTAAAGACTGCCTGCAAAATTGATTTGCAGCTTTAGATACAAATGACAGAACTCCATAAGAGTTATGGGATAATCTCAAGAAGGTTGTGTTGGAAGAAAGTGAGAAATCTCTACAAAAGATGAAAAAGCAAAAATGGATGACAAAAGAAACACAGAGAAACTAAAGCGAGAGGAGAAAGAAGGCAATTGCAGATTTCTACAGAGATTTCCAACGTGCAGCAAGAAAAGACAGGGAGAAGTACTACAGTGATGCATGCAAGGAAATAGAAGCCAAAACTATTCGAGAAAGAACAAAATCAGCTTTCCTAAAGCTACAAGAGTTAAAGAAAAAATTCTAGCCTCGAAATGGAATGTTACAAGATGCTCAAGGATCCATGCTGAATGATGCTGAGCAGATCACAAAAAGGTGGAAAGAATATACAGAGTTATTATATGATTAAGATCAAGTGGACCAACAACCGTTTCAAACTGTATCTTATCATTGGTGATGAAAGAAGAAGTCAAAGCAGCATTGAAAGCATTGTCAAAGAACAAAGCACCAGGCATTGATGGCATTTCCATAGAAGTATTATAGCAATCTTAATGCAGCTGTTACCATACTTACAAGGATCTGCCAGGAAATTTTGAAGACAACGTCATGGCCACCTGACTGGAAAGATCTGTGTTTATACCAATGCTAAAGAAAGGTGATTCAAATGACAGTGGAAATTATCACACCATCGCTCTGATCCCACTTTCTAGCAAGATCCTACTGAAGATTATCCAGCCATACCTGGAACAAGAACTGCCTGAAGTGCAAGCAGTGTTCAGGAAAGGGCGAGGAATGAGAGACATCACTGCGGATGTGAGATGGATCCTTGAAAAGACTAAAGAATACCAAAAGGATATCTATTTGTGCTTTATTGACTACAGCAAGGCTTTTGACTGTGTAAACCATGAGAAACTCTGGGCCACATTAAGAAGCATCGGTATACCAGAACACTTGATAGTTCTCTTGCACAACCTTTACTTTGATCAAGATGCAACAGTTCGAATGGAACAAGGAGAAACAGAATGGTTTAAAATTAGCAAAGTTGTATGACAAGGCTGCATACTTTCCCCCTACCTCTTTAATTTATATGCAGAACAAATCATCAGAGAAACAAGACTGTATGGAGACAATAAAGGTGTGAAGATTTGTGGGAGACTCATCAATAACCTTCGCTATGCTGATGATACCACATTACTGGATGAAAGTGAAGATGATCTGAAACATTTGCTTCTCAAGATCAAGCAACATAATCTTAAAATGGGCCAGCACCTTAATATAAAGAAGACAAAGATCCTGACAACTGGCAAAATCAATAAGTTCATCGTTGATGGAGAAGAAATTGAAATAGTGGACAATTTTAACCTACTTGGATCAACTATCAATAAAGAAACAACAAGCAGTCAAGAAATCAGATGATGCATTGCTCTTGGCAGAATGGCTGTGAAGGACCTAGACAAGCTTCTCAAGAGCAGAGATGTTTCTCTCCATACAAAGATTTGACTTGTTTGAGCCATGGTATTTTCAATAACATCATGTGGATGCAAAGGTTGGACAGTGAAAAAGATAGACAGGAAGAAAATTGATGCCTTTGAGTTATGGTGCTGGCGATGAATACTGTGTATTCCATGGACTGCCCAAAGAACAAACCAGTCAGTACTAGAGGAGATCAAACCTAAACTTTCTTTAGAAGCTCAGATGACAAGACTTCAACTTTCTTTTTTTTTTAATTCTTTATTTTCGTTTTACAACAACAAAGGAAAGGAAGACATACAACTAAAAGACAAATACATACATGGAATGTGATACATACACCAAAGTAAACCCCTGCCACCCACCTCCCCCCTGCTTCTTCTCTAGAAACTGAAACATTCTCGAAGCGGGCGTGTACTGACATTATTGTGTTACACAACCTAACGGCGATCTGAAACATGATGAGTGCACACCAAACAGACACGTCGAAGCAACGAGCAGACTGCACACGATCACCGAGCATCCGCCATCCAGACAAGCGAGAACGAACCCGGGCATGGAAAATAGCTCCCCGAGACATCCGCTCACATCCACTACACAAGCAGACAAGGTTCCACCACTCACCGACAGCAAGTCGAGAGCCATCCTTCCAAGTCCCCGCGATCAAACACATGGCCACACCCAGCATGAAATCAGGAGAGAGCGACCCCTCCTAGGAAGAGAGGGGACCTCCGCCACCGAGCGGAGTCCCACAGTCCCCCAAGAAAGAGGCTCGTGAAGATGCAAGATAAATGAAATACGACCCCAGACCCGCCCCCAGTAAACCTGTAGTTAAGGACATTCATAAAGAACATGAGCGAGGGTCCCACATCAGTATGGCAAGACCTACACTGATCCCTGGCAGTTGTGTTCCATTTGGCTATTTTCCTGGAATATAAGAACATCTATGTGCAAAAGGAAGAGAGTTTGGGTAACTGAGGCAGATTGGGAAACCCGCACTATTTTGCTCAGAAAACGCTCTAATGCACAGGGGTTAAAGTGGTTTGCGGTTAGCGATCCCAGGCCTGTTGGACTCTACAAGTGGCAGTATCTGTACCCTGACATAATAGTTATAAAAGTTAGAGGCTACCCCATGTGTACTACTAATAGAGTGAATTAGTTCTAATAGCCCGTCCTTAGTAGGGACAGAGGGCGGCATGATTGGAGCACCTTTGAGGCAGCATGGAAGCTGCATCAATTGAAAGTAATGTTTCGCTGATAACGCAGATTCCCTGTATAAATCAGAAAAGGTTGTCCAACGAGCTGCAGAGAAGAGCCGTTGGGGTGTCCAGATCCCCCTGGAGTACCAGGGTCTGGAAGTAATCATACATGGCTGCTCGAATTTCTAACCGGAACTCTGGCTGAGTTAATAGGGCTCTATCAAAGAACCAGGCCCCCGGATTCCCTTGGAGTGCAGTAGTGTGTTATTGAAAAGAAATAGCAGCATGATCTGACATATGCTGAGAGTAAATCTTTGCAGCGTCCACCTGAGGAGCTAACAGTTTTGATATTAGAAAGAAATCTATGCGAAACTGGGATTTGTAAGGGGAAGTGAAGAAGGTAAAGTCAAGCTCATTGGGGTGTAGTAACCTCCATAGATCGACTAGAACAATAGCTTTGTTCGCAGAGATTAGCGCGATGTGACTCTTGGGGGACCACTTGTCCTAGGCGGCTATTTGTCAATCAGGGGATCAAAAACTAAATTGAAATCCCCCCCAATATCAATGAAGTATTAGCAGAGGCCTGCGCAACCTGAGCAATAGTAGCAAAAGGGCAGGGTCATCCACATTAGGAGCATAAAGGCATACATGTAACTTTAAAGTTACCTATCTTGAGGTGAACTCGGGACCATCTACCCGCTGTATCTGAGCAAGTCGCAATAAGAATAGCATGCAGAGAGTTCCTATCCAATATGGCAACCCCACATTCCCTAGAAACGGCTGGGGAATAGGCGGCCACCATGTAAGGTTTAATATTGAGTTTGAGAGTTTCCTTCGAATTGAAATGTGTTTCTTGGAGGAAAATCAGGTCCGCAGCGTCATGACTTAAATAGCTTAGGATTTTCCTCCATTTTATCGGATTATTGATTCCTTGTACGTTCAATGAGAAAATCTTACATGGTGCCATCAATCGATAACAGACATTTTAGGTAAGAGCGCTTGAAAACTTACAACATAATCAGAATCTGTACAATAATGACATAAGCACCAAGTATGCTGGCCAATACACCCATATTGAAAAGTATGTACCAAAGTAACTTAGAGAAGAAGCAAAACCCCCAATGAATATGGCGACCAGATGTCTGCGGGAAGAGGCCCTAGAGAGGAAAATAGAGACATAATAAAAGAAAAGAAACACCAGAGTCCATAAGTAACACTGTCTCTGATACTCGTCGAGGCTACTATGGGCAGATGGAGTCGGGTCCCAGATATCTTCAAAATAAGGCAACAAACCGCCCTCGACAGACTCATCGCTGAGCCGCGGTAGATCCAATATGGCAGGTACAGCGGATATGAGAGTACTGGCAGGAATATTCTGGAAGTCAGCGCATCAAGTCGGCTTCTTTAGAGTCCAAAAACTCCGCTAGTAGATCAGGGTCCTCAAATGTTCTTGTCTGATTGTGAAGCGTGACTCGGAGCTTGGCCGGGTACATCAGGCCATAGCGTGCTTGTAGTTGTTGAAACCTCGGCCGAAATTCCAAAAAGCGCTTTCGGCGGTCGACCGTGGGTTTAGCCAAGTCAGGATAGAAGGAGACCTTGTGGCTCTCAAACTCCATATGGCCCTTTGCCCGGGAGGCACTGAGAATTTGTTCCACATGTTGATATCTCAAAAGTCGAAAGATGATAGGCCGCGGGGTCTTCCTGTTGAGCGTTATGTTTGTGGGTACACGATGAGCGCGATCGATCTCCAATTCTTTGGTAAAGGTGATTTGGAGCAGGGAAGGGAGGATTTTACTTAAAAACTCCTTCATGTCTCCCAATTCCGCTCCCTCCGGTATGCCCACGAGTCGTAGATTGTTGCGGCGCGCTCTATTATTGCCATCTTCCACTTCTTTCTGCAAGGCCCGCACCTGACGTTCAACTTTGTCGAGTTTGGACAGCCGGACCGCATGGGAGTCTAATATACTCTCCATTTTGTCCTGACGCGAAGAGAGCCCCTCTAGCCTGCCTTGCAGTACACCAAGATCTTCCCTCAGCACTCGAAGTGCTTCACCGTTTGACTGCACGAGGTCCTTAACCCCTCTAATTTCTGCGAGGATTTCCTGCTGCATTTCGGGGCCCTCGCGCAAAGCCAGCCCCTTCTGCGGGGACGGGGGTTCAGTTTTGGAACGTTTACCATGAGAAGCCGCTGGAGATCCAAATTCCAGGCGCGTGGGTTTGGTCCCCGCCATCTCACCAATGTGCCCCGGCAAGATCAGAGCAGAAATTCAAGTATGTCCGGTGTTAATTCAGGATTCTGAGTAGGCCTCTCGGGAGCCTCAGCGTTATGCGACCATCCCGCTGGACATCGGGCTCCGCCCCCCAAGACTTCAACTTTCATACTTTGGACACATCATGCGAAGAGAGAGATCATTAGAGAAAGACATCATGCTTGGCAAGGTAGAAGGTCAATGCAAAAGAGGAAGGCCAGCAATGAGATGGATCAATACAATAACAGCAGCTATGGATGCCACTCTGTCAACAGTGAGCCGCCTTTCTGAAGACCGAACACAGTTTAGAACAACTATCCAGAGGATCGCCATGAGTCGACACCATCTCAATGGCACATAACAACAACTCTCATTATAACAAAGGCAGATATGTATCGAAACGGAGATGTCAGACCATCAGACTTAGACTGATGAGAGGAAACACATTTGAGGTATGGCTATTTTCAGATAAGTGTCATTATTACAACTTTTTAAAAGATTTGAAAATGGAGTGATTCTGGATATGAATGCTTATTATTTGAAGAGACTATTTTATATGCACAACAACACTAGTTCTATTGCACCACTTACTTTCTCTCTCTTATTGTTATGACTAAGTTTTTTCCTTTTCTATAGATGCATTGGACCCGATTCTGTCCCACACTTACATCTCCTTTGTACATCTGGGCTGACCCTGACATACAAAGGAGATGGCGATTCTAATCCCGCGGGGCACGTCTAGCCCTGCGGGATCAGAATCGTGAACAGGCATGTACGTGTAAGCTGGGAATGAGATTCCCAGCATGCATGTACAGCCATAGCCCGGCAAACTCAGCCAGCGCTTTTAAATGGAGCCATGGTGCCATGGAATCCTGTTGCCATGGCACTGCAGCTCCATTTTAAAGCTGCGAATCCGGCCGCTGCTAAAAACGTTAATTCCCCGCAGTCCGACCCCCGATCCAGCCTCCTAATGCCAGGGTCAGGCTGTGGGGTATTAACCTTGCCCCCCACCAGCGCCTTCCACTCCCCGAGTCCTCCAGAAAGAAACGTCCAGAGAAGTTATTCCACCCCGGGGGTAGAATAACTTCCCCAGCCATTTCGCTGGCCCTGGATGTACAGGACCGACATTAGAATCGACCCTGTATATCCAGAACTTTATGCCCCCCAGGCTGCTTCTTCCCTGCCCCTGACTAATGTCCCCGCACAACTGGCAGGAAAGTTAGTTGGGGCATGCAGCCGGCATGAATAGCGGGGATGGACATCCCGTTGGGTCATCCATTCCTGCTATTCATGTCTCAGAATAACCCCCATTGCCTTTAAATGATTCTAAATTTGCACAGGATAAATTGGTTCATATATTCATGTAAAGAATCAACATATTAGCTAGTACTTTCAGCTTCTCACTAATAGTTCACATCCTCCTTGACCCTACCTAAGTATGATACACTTTGGTAATAATCACTATCACTGCCCTGAATCTTTCAAGTTTTAGCATTATCTTATCTAGTCCACAGCCCCACTTTTGTTTGACTTTCAGTTTGTTTTCTTATACGATTTATTGTTTTAATGTTACTGCACATATTATATTTAAACCATGGTGGTTATGCACATTTTAAACCATGGGTTTCACTTTTAGTGATTTATTTATAGCAGATGGGTATTTATTTCACTGTGTTCTACTTGTGTCTGTTTTTGTTGTTTTAATATTTATTTGAGTTTTATAATCACTCTTTTATATAAGTTGTTTTAATTATTTAATTATTATTATCATGTATTATTCTTTGCGGATACCCCCTGAATAACGTGTCCAACTGAAACACATTGGGGTTTCTTGAATAAAGCTTTTTATCATCACCTTTGGTTCACCTGTTCAGAACTGTTTGCTCTACCTTGGTTTATAAAGGATAAACAACAGAGTTGGGTTAAATGGGCAATTTTCTCATAGGAGAAAGGTGAATAGTGGAGTACCCCAGGGAGCAATGCTGGACCCGCTGCTTTTTAACATATTTATAAATTACCTAGAAATGGAACAGTGAGTAAGGTGATGAAATCTGCAGATGACACAAAATTATTCAAAGTAGTTAAATCACTATAGGATTATAAAAATTGGAAAAGGGCCTTTAGAAATTGGGAGACTATGGGGTCTATTCTGTTACATGTTGGGACATCCATCCCTGCTATTTGTCCCTCTTTCCCATCCCTGACAAGCCTTCCCGTATGAACAAGGAGTTTGTATGGGGAGGCTAGACAGGGGCGGGAAAGGTGAGGTGTGGAGGCGGCATTAGGGCAGACAGTAGGCGATCCGCAGCCCCAGATGTACAGGGCCGATTCTGATATCGGCCCTTGACATCCGGGACCGGCAGACTGAACGGGGAATTTATTCCACCTCTGAGGTGGAATAAGTTCCCCTAGATGGCAAGCCCGGGGAGAAGCGAAGATAGGTGGGGGGGGGGGGGCGGGAAGGATATTCACCGAAGACTGACCCTGGACTTGAGAGGCCAGATCGGGAGTCAGGCTGCAGGGAATGAAAAAAGTCATTGGCAGTCGGCGATTGTGGCTCCTGAATGGAGCCGTGGTACCAAGGCAACTGGACGCCATGGCACCGCAGCTCCATTCAGAAGCCGGACTGAATTAGCTGGGGAGGAGCCTGTATGTGCAGGTTGACCGGAATCGGATCCGGGCCTGCACGTACAGACTTAGGTGCGATTCTTATCCTGCCCCACGGGATCGGAATCACATCTACTACTGTGCGTCCAGTTCCGACTGGATGCACAGTGGACCGGGACATATAATTTAGAATAGGCCCCTTAGGTGTCCAAATGACAGATGAAATTTAATGTTTACAAATGCAAAGTTATGCCCATAGGGAAGAACAACCCAAATTACAATTACATTCTGCAAGGTTCCACAATCTAGGAAAAAAATCTAAGTGCCAAGAAAGCAAATAGAATGCTAGGAATCATAAGGAAAGGAATGGAGAATAAAATAAGGATATTATAATGCCTTTACATCACTCCATGGTGCAATCACAACTTGAATAATGGGTGAAGTTCTGGTCACCATATCTAAAATATATAGCAGAATTAGAAAAGGTACAGAGAGAGGAAGGGGTATGTTTACTAAACCGTGGTAAAGGAGCAAGTGTGCCACTTGCGCCCTTAGCGCATCCCAAACAAAACTTTAGCACGCGCTAATGGTACCAGCAGCTTAAAGCACCCTGTGGGCAGAGAAGAAGGCGTGCACGGGGCAAAGAGTGGGGGGTCAATGGGCGGAGAGTGGGCAGGAACAATGCTTGGTCCATTAATGCAGCACCTTAATGGCAGGAACCCTAACGCAGCTCAAAGCCTCACGGAAAGGGTGCTTTTTGAGGAGAGAGAGCCTATTTAACATCTGCAATGTGATGCACAGACAAGGGATCCCAAGGAGTAATAGTAGTGCTCCCTTTGTAGCAACAGCATAGTGCCCAATTATGAAAGGCCACTATGTTGATGGTGCAAATGGGGGCAAAGGAGGTGGCACATGGATCATGCAGTGGGGGCTGCTGTTGCACAGGGGGGGCCAGGCATCTGCCTGGATGGCACATAGGAACATAAGACTACAAAATAAGCCAAACTGTGTCAGACCAAGTTCCATCATGCCCAGTATCCTGTGTCCAACAGTGGCCAATCTAGGGCACAAGTACATAGCAGTTTCCCCAAAAGATACACAGGATCCCCAATAACTGTAATGGGGCAAGCAGTGATAGCCTGCATCCACTTTAGCAATGGTTTATGCACCGTTACCCATGAACCCGTCCAAACCTTTTTAAACCCAGCTAAACTGACAGTTTTTACCACATCCTCAGGTAATGGATTGAAGAGTTTGATTAAACATTGACTGAAAAAATATTTTCATCTAGAAGACTCAAATGGGTTACACTGTAGCCACATTGCAGGTCCCCTAGTCTGTCCAGTCAGATGGCATGAAAAAGCTAACTACGTTTACTTGTTCCACTCTGGTCAATAATCTATAGATCTCTATCATATCTCCCCTCAGCCGTCTCTTCCCAAGGTTGATAAGCTCCAACCCTTTTAGCCTCCCCACAAAGGGGTATTCTGCCATCCACAGTATGATTTGTGATGTCCATCATGATCCCATAGTGACAGGGGCAGCACACAGTCCTGCTACTGCTGCGGGAAGGCAATGTGCCACATGGGGTGGTCCAAGGGTCCTGGTACCCCAGGCAGAGATCCAGGCTGCCCTCACCCCCCACTGTCACAGAACCCAGCTGTGGGGAAAGAGACTGATATTGCCAGAAGCTGTACGTCCCCAGGAAGTTGCAACATGCAGGTGCCCAAGGGATTACCACAGCAGTGGCTGTCATCCTCCCCCCAAGATGTATCATTGTCAGGTGGTGATGGGGTCCCTGCAGAGGCAGATGGTTCGGGAGGGAGCTGTATGGCCGTCCATGTATGCCTCTGCCCCCCACCTGGACCTTGCACCCTAGGCACCCACCAACCCGCATGTTGAATGGGCTGGGACTGCACCCCACCAATACAGACAGCACACAGGCATGTCAGCATAGTGTGAGGGTGTTGGTGGAGGGGCCATAGGCACCCACCTGCAGCAGACCAAAGCCATGCCCCGGTCCTGTGCACAGTGTGCATTGTAACATGTGACAAGTTCTGTCTGATGCGAAGTATGTTAGTCCCAGGGAGTGTTGTACCCATATGGCTACACTGTTGCTCAATCACACAGTTGGTGTGTATATGAGTGGAGGACCACAGGTTTGGATCCTGGCTGTGGCTTATGCATTGCATGTCCTTGTTGCTAAACTTTAGCCCACAGTGCAGGCAAAGCACCAGCATGTGCAACCCCCAATGAATCGGCCAGCAAAAGTACAAACACCCATCAGCCACACAGACAGCTGCATGGAGACTCAGGCTGATAGCACCAGCACATTGAGTGGGTGTTAACATCAGAGCACGCAACTAGCTCCTGCACAAGGAGCACACATTAAGAATGCTCGAGCTGATATTGGGATCAAGGTGGCAGGAAGGAGTGCCGACCATCCCCATTTTTGCACAGCTATTTAAATGTACATAGTTACCACAGTTCAACTCCTTGTTACTTCCCTTATTATATGTAAACTCAAGTCAGATATGTTACTGTCCTAGTCAAATTGTTAACTGTAAACCGCACTGATAATAAAGAGCGCGGTATAGAAGAGCTGTTAAATAAATAAATACACACACTGTGAGAGTGTGTGTGTATGTCTATCAATTTAGTTGTGGCTTTCTATACCTCACTGAGCCTCACAGTGCCTAAGCTGTTTCCAACGATAGTCTGCAAATGTGCATGATGAGGAGCAAAGTATTGTGGCTTGAAACGGCAGATTGTCCAGGATGGGTCTGCATTGGAGGTAGGGTTAATGGCTGAGACATCATAGTGCCCGTCTGCCATGTGCATGGCCTGGGTGGCCAAAGCATGTCCCACTGTTAGGGCACTCTCACTCTGACCGAGCAATGACCATGGCATGGATCCACACTGTGCTATATAGTGTCTGGTTCCAGTAATGTGGGTGTACTTCCTGTCCTTAGGGCTTGATCACTGAACTGAATGCTGGGTGCAGATGGTTGCTCTGTGCACATGCAATGTGTGCTGAACAGCAGACTGTCTGCAGTTGGTATGTGCATGGCTGGAAAACCCAGGGGTGGGCAGCAGGTGCAGTCTGACTGTGCTTGCTGTGGGTGAACGCTATACCTAGTTAGTTGGGATGTGAAGCATTTTAAGCCTACTCTCAGTGGTACTGGCAAGGCCAGCAGGACCCTGGTAACAACCCCATGCAAGTATAGACATGCCTGCTCCCAAGTAGTTGACAACCATGACATCAGCTTTACAAAACTAGGCATTAACATGCACTGTTCTAAAGGGCCCCGGTCCAATAGAAGCAGATCACAGAATCTGATGTAAATAGCGCATTCTACAAGACACAAGATGACCAAAATCACACACTGGTAAGATCAAAGATCTGCAGTATAGACAACAGAAACCACTCTAGCATTGCAGGTACAGGGGACCTGGTGCTGGGCGCCAATCCTCACCCTCAGGGTGACCGCTGAAATTGAGCAGTAGCACAGTTTGTAGCTGTTATGTGATTGAAGCACACACTGTCATTGCATTGTACTGAGCTGATGTGATGGATCTGTCCATTTTCCTTTTGGTGATCTGCTGCAGACTGCTGTTCTATGTGTGCAGTGCATCATGGGTACTGGAGGGGTTAACCTATACCAGCACACACAGCAGACAGTTTAGGCAAAGACCTGCAGGTTCTTCAACTCCAGACATTGCAGTTTCACAAGGTATGGAGGTTAGCACACTGGTTAGTGCACTATTCCTATAAACAAAAGACAGAGGTTTGATTCCTACTTGTTCTTTTTGTGCTACTCAGGTTATTTTCATGCCTGTGATAGTCAGGGCTCTCCTTTGCCTGATCTGCACATCACCACTTCCACTCTGTGCTCCTGTGGTTGCAAATATCCTGTTGCTTCTGTCTCGGCTGGGGGACACATCTCCCCCATCCTATGCCACACACTGACATTGCAGCACTTTATATTGGCACCACCCTGTGCATCAGTACAGCTGCCTCCCACATGCTCGCCCACTTTACTAACTGCCACATAGGGTGTCCACTAATATGGCAGGTCCATTTGCTCCCACCCGTCCTTCCTTCCATCACTTTTACATTGACTTTCCATGGTGCTCCATCCAGCGTTAGGGTTACAGCCATTTTTGTGCCTTTAGGTGCATGCTTCTCACTTTATGCACATAAAACCCCTTAGGGTGCCTTGAACCCCCTAGGGTGCCTTAAACCCCTTAGGGCACCTTATGTTTGGGAACCTTAACTCCTAAGGATGCCTTAAACCCCTTAGGGCACTTTAAACCCATTAGGGCACCTTATGTTTGGGCACCTTAACCCCTTAGGACACCTTAAACCTTTTAGGATGCCTTAACCCCCTTAGGGCACCTTATCTTGGGGCACCTTAATGCCCTTAGGGCACCTTAAAGCATGTTTGTCTGCCTTAAGGGGCCTTGAAGTGCATGCTTGTCACCTTACTGTACGCTGTTCCTTTATTGTGCGCTAAATGGTCAGGGTGCCCTTTTACTGTGTGTTAAACGTCCCTTTGCTCCATTTATTTCAGACCGCCCCCTACCCGCCCAATGCCTTATATGGTTTAATGCAGCTTACCACTGCCCATAATGCCAGTGACTTTACCGCTGTTTAGTAAACATACCCCGAAGTGTGCTGCCACTCTGGATCGCCTGGACGCACATCATGGGGAGCTCAGTGAGCTTGTAGAGGTGCAGCTGAAAGATCTGTTTATGACTTCTCATAAGTTGGAGTACTTGGAAAATGTAAATTTAGGCTTTTAGGTAGGAAGTTGAAAAACAGAACTTGAAGTCCAGGACTACAAAAGGCGACTGCTACTTCTGGAGAGAGATCTGCAATTGTAAGTATTTACTTCTGGGAATTTTTCTAAATCTTTGGGAAAAAGGAATTCTTTAGATTAAAGCTGATTAATCTGTGAACCCAGTGTATTTGTTAAATCAGTCATGGCCTAGTAGCAGCAAAGAGCTTTCAGTTTAAATATAAAACACAGCAGAGAGCTTTCTGGTTAAATATATACCCCAAGACCACTGACTATGCACACACCTCGCCAAGCAAGTGCACATACTTTACAACAGAGCGCACAAAAATTACGGTTCTGATAGAAAACAACAAAGATGTCTTAAAATTTAAACGTTGTGTATTTACGGTTTTCACACGTTCTACAATATTTTCTAGTGCAATCTTATAGACCTTCAGGATATAAGATCTTTGGTCTTAAACTTTAATTGGCGCATTGAGAAACTTCTGCTTCCATACTTTGGCTTGCGACATGCGTGAGTAGTCCAACTGTAATTTGTAATTCGAATTGCATTATTAAATTTTTTATTACATTGAAAACTGAAAGAAGTTCATTTTTAAAATGTCGAAATTGATAGTGATGAGAGGTACAGAACGGCCGGAGCTTTTAAGCCTGAATGGCTTGAAGAAATTGTTGACATGGAGACACCGAAATCTCGGGATAAAACATGCGTTCAACTGCGTGAAATATTCACTTAAAAAGAGGATGACGGAGTAGTCTGTTTATATTGCTGCGATGCAAAAACCATCGGAGAGTTTTCAAGTGGCAAATTTTGGGATGATGTGTGGAAACTGGAATTCTAATTGATAGTGTTATGCTGGCTGTTCGGATGAATATTTCATACTCTCTGTTCAAGATATTAATGAACACATGTCCAAGTACATAACCATACCTGAAAGCTGGAGAAGCAAAAACTATTCGTTTGAATTTCTTGAAATTATAAACATCAATGTCCAAGATAAGCTCATAGCAGATGTTGCATCAGCAGCGTACCATACATTAAACACAGGTACACTAAAAAAAATTTTTTTTAAACTGCCTCTAATGTTTCGATTGATTTTTACGTTTTTTGGTGCGCTGAATCCAAATCTGGTAACCAATTTGCTCCATCACGTACAGATTTTTTGCTACATTGGGTTAGCAGTTTGAGGTGAACGTTTCAGATTGAGTGCGATCGAGATAAAAGTTTCTTGGATGAATTCTTTATACTAATTGTTTAGTAGTTATTCAAATAAGAATAAAGAAAATTGTAACAAGGCAGCACATAAGAATAGAGTAATGTCAACAAAACACACTGTGATGGTAGCAAAATTGTCTGCACTTAAAACAGCCACATACATGTGCACAAACATTGAGCATATAAGAGCGAGGTTAGACACAAAGCAAAGCAAAGAAATGTGCAAAAAATGTTGTACAGGTATGTATGTAAGAATAGAAAACGCAAACCGCACCATTGCAATACATGAAGACAAACACCCGATGGTGTGAAAATAAAATTCTAATAAATGAGATCCGACACTGTGGTAATAACTAGCAAATTTTTATTTCAAAGTTTAGTAAAAACACGATATTTGTCAACACAGTTTACATTTTAAAGTCATTCTTGGGTCAATCAATCTCCTGGTGGGCCCATTTCTTCTTCCCCCGAATGCTTCTCTTGGTGCACTGCTTGGCGTATTTTTCATCTGGGGTTTCCCGCAGCAGCAACCAGCAGAAATCAGCCATCATAGTGGTGTTCCATCTTCCTTGGTACCTTCTCTCTGCATCCTTGATGTCCTGGTGAAACCTTTCACCTTGTTCTTCACTGTACGCCCCAAGTTTTCGGGAAAGTAGTTCACATGGGAGTGCAAGAAATGGACTTTCAGGCTCATGTTACAGCCTTGTTCTTTGAAGGCATTGAGCATCCTGGCAACAATATCCTTATAGTTCTCATCCCGCCTGTTCCCCAAGAATTTGAGAACAACATCCTTGAAGGAATCCCAGGCTTCTTTTTCCTTCTCAGACATCGTTTCAGCGAATGCTCCATCTGAAATGAGTTTCCTTATATCAGGGCCAACAAACACTCCTTCCTTTAGCTTTGCTTCAGAAAGTCGGGGGAACTTTGAGCAAAGGTACCGAAAGCACTCACCATCTTTTGGAAGGGACTTGATGAATTGCTTAATGAGACCCAACTTAATGTGGAGAGGTGGTAATAGAATTTTATCACGAGGTACCAAGCTCTCATGAAGAACATTTTTCTCACCGGGTCTCAAATACTCCCGAATTGGCCAGTCTTTTTTCCCCCAGTGTAGGTCGCGGGCCCGGCTATCCCACAAGCAAAGGAAGCAGGGATATTTGGTGAAACCGGATTGCTGCCCTAATAGCATGGATAGAATTTTAAAGTCTCCACAAATCATCCACTTATGCTCATCATAATGAATCTTCTGAAGAATCAGGGCCAAATTCTCGTATTTTTCTTGGAGAATAACAGAGTGAGCAATAGGAACTGAAGCGAATGTGTTGCCATTATGAAGAAGAACACCTTTTATGCTGTCTTTTGATGAATCAATGAACAGCCGCCATTCAGCAGGATCATACTTGAGTTTAAACTTTTCCATCACTCCGTATATATCGTTGCAAAATACCAAATCTTCCTCTTTGCTGAAATACTTCAAAAATTGTGTCTCGCGGTTGCGGTACCAATAAAAAGTTGTTCCTGGTGACAATAGATTTTTCTGTTAAAGCCGAGAACCTAGCAGTTGGGCAGCATCTTTTGGGAGTCCTAAATCCCGGACTAAATCATTCAATTCAGCTTGAGAGAAAAGTTCAGGTTTCGGATCTGGTTCAGTTTCAAACTCGGAAGTACTGGACTCATCGGGAAAAGCCATCTGATGAGTCTCATCATGATCAGAACCGTCCACACAAATATGATCCAAAGATTTTGGTGGTTCAGGCACAGGTACTTCGTTGCTATGAGGCATAGGCCTAATTGCTGAGGGAAGGTTGGGGTAACTTATTACGTTCTTATTTTTTAAGTTGTATCCCTTCACAATGCAAGAGCAAAAATAGCAGTCACTGCTGTGGTCTCTTTGTTCACGCCACATCATAGGTATTCCGAAACGAAATGCTTGTTTTTTACCTTTCATCCATAAGCGTAGATCTTCCTCACATGTCTTGCACACTTTGTGAGGAGCCCACGGTTTGTCTTGATCGCCTAACTTCAAACCGAAATAGGCGAAATATACTTTTTTAATAAATGCAGAAATGTTCCTCTGCCGCTTTTTCACGGTATATTCCCCACAAATAAAACAAAAACTGTCCGGAGAGTTGACGCAACCTCTGGCTCTGTGAGCCATCACAAATACACAGCACTGCAAACTACAACTGTAGTGAACCACTTCGGAATAAAGCTGGATTACGACTGAGCAAACAAAAGGTAATAATGAACTTGCAAGAAACTGAAATTTGACAGGAACGTTCATGTCGCAACCACCGTGTTTGAGCGAGCGAACGAGGCGAGGCGAACAGGAAAGAACATGCGCCAGCGCGAGTACTGGATTTAGCCCCCCGCCTCCCAATTGTCCTGTTAATGTATAAAATGAATACGAAACACTCTAAAATATCATGAGGGAGTGTTTCTAGTTAGTTAACCATTACAATCTCTATTTTGGGCCAAGAAAATAAACTGCAGTCGGCTAAAAAGAAATTATGTGAACATTCCTTATATGGGTAAGAAATCTAATTTTGCAAGAAAACGTGACGTGATGGAACATTTTGGCTATTTTTCCTGGATTCAGCACCCCAAAATCTATAGGAATCAGTTGCAAAACTGGAGGCAGTTTTTTGGTAGTGTACCTGTGCTATTGATGAAAGCACATACATTTCTGTTAACAAATACTTAATACTGTACTTCAAATATTGACCAGTAAATTCATGTCTGTATAAAACTTCATTTGTTGGGATGCTACAGTTGGAAGCATGTGATGCTGCATCAATAGTCAGTGCAATCCGGGAATTCTATGGGAAATACAAGCTTGACCTTAACAAAATGGTCATGTTTACTTCAGATGGTGACTCTGTCATGTCAGGCAGAATAAATGGTGTTGCTGTGCAGCTAAAAAAAAGTTTTGCATTTAGTGCAGCAGCATTGTGTTGCCCATCGTGAAGATTTGGGGATCTCTGACTCATGGAAGGAAGTAAAGTTGATGAAAGAAGTTGAAACTTTCATGAGAACTGTTTACACAACCTTTTGTTGATCTTCTACTAAAAGGTCACAATTCAAAGAATTAGCAGATGCTTCTGAATGCAAGTCAATTGCTTTTAGACCTCTGAACGTAGTGCGGTGGTTATCTAGACATTTTGCTCTTCGAGCAATTATTCGAAATTATGATCTGTTATTAAAATACTTTGAAGAAGAGAAGGATAATGATCCCATTGCAAAGTACTGTTATAAAAAGCTAAACAGCCATCAATTCCATATAACACTGTAAATTTTGAATGATGTTTTATCTGAACTAGCTTCATTAACAATGGCATTTCAAAAACGTGGGCTAACTCCAATGGAAGCATATCATCTTGCACAGGGTAAGCTGAACAAAATCCAAATGCAATACTTGAGTGACACAGTAAAATGGAGTGATAATGTTAAAAATCTTCTCGACAAGATACCTGGAGATGTTTCAGTGGATACTGGTTCCACACTTATTTTCATTAATATGCTGTGTCTGCATTTAGGGGAAAGATTTCCTGAAAATGAAATTGAGGAATGGTCTGCTTTTGACTTGACAGCAATAGCACAGTGTGATTATGAATTTGGAATTGAAAACATCCAATCACTCTGCTTAAAGTACAAACAGTTTCTTATGGAGGAACATATTGTTATTCAGCAGTACAATGACTTTAAGTTCTTAGTCGCAGAAAAAATCAAAAGCAAACTGATGAACAGTTTTCCGGATATGGTGACTTTGGTGTTTCAGAATGCTCACTTTGCAAATTTAGCGAAATTGATGGATATTGGTGGAACATTTTTGGCTTCTAGTGCAGATTGTGAGCGTGGTTTCATCTTGATGAACAGTTTAAAAACCAAAATAAGGAATTGCTTACAGTTAGAACATTTGGAAATGCATCTTCAAGACTCCCTCTATCCAAGCAAGGACTATGGGACTCCCCCTGGAAATTGGTGACAAATTACCTTAGAAGCACAGGACAGGGTACTGTGTAGCAGCCAGCTTTTCATAGGTCTTTATTCTCCTCCCTCCCTCCCAAACACCCACCCACCCCTGGGATAATCATAGCTTTATAGCTGCTTAAACCTCTTAAAGGAAAGGAGGTGCCATATTCACTCTCAGGTGCAGCTGTTTATCCTCATCAGGCATACATTAAGGACCTGAGATTAATTAAGCTTCAGGTGAACAAAGTACATTAAACATATTTGTTATAGTTTTATTAGTATAAGTATCCCCAATAACCCTTAGTAAGTAAAGAATTTAAATATCTAAACACAACCTGAACTAAAATGCAGACAGTAGTCTAGCAGCGAGATGGGGGCTTGCCATTCTTTTGCATTGAGTGTCACATGTATGATTTTCTCCCAGTTGGTGAAGGGTCTTACGTGTGCACTAGGTGTAAGATCTTTGCTCTCAGGGAATGAGTCCAATTTCTGGAGGCTACAGTAGCAGACTTGGAGGACATAAGGAAGTCAGAGAGGTACATAGATGAGACCTACAGGGATATAATCCAAAGGTCCCACCTCCAGTCTGTCAGTATCCCTTTTGCCATGGAAGAGAGAGGTCATGTGACAGGAGAGCATCACCTTGGTGTGGCAGGAAGTGATTCTGTAGCTAGGACCTGTCCTCCAGGTGATGTCAAACCCTCTCACACTGAGGAAGTTTCTCCAGGGCCATGTGCCCATGAGGGAAGGGTTAGGACAGCTGTTACAGTTGGTGAATCGATCATTGGGTATGTAGATAGCTGGGTGGCTGGTGGACGTGAGGATTGCTTGGTAACATGCCTGCCTGGTGCAAAGGTAGTGGACCTCATGCCCCAAATGACCCCTGCCTACCGATAGCCAGATTAACATGAATAAAATGCAGCCTCTAAAATGATTGTATGCAAATGCTAGAAGTCTAAAAAATAAGATGGGAGAGTTAGAATATATGGCATTAAATGAGAGATTAGATATGATTGGTATCTCAGAGATATGGTGGAAGGAGGATTAATAGAGGGACACTCTGGTACCTGGGTACAAACTATATCGTAATGAAAGAGCAGATCAAATTGATGGAGGGGCTGCACTCTATGTTAGAGAGGGCATTGAGTCACAAAGTATTAAAGTTTTGCTGGAAACAAAACAAAATTCACTGTAGAATCTCTATGGATTGAAATTCCATATAAAAAGGGGAAGGGGATGGCGATGACAGTGGGGGTGTACTATCAACCACCTGGCCAGAATGAACAAATGGATGATGAAATGCTCAAAGAAATCAGGGAAGTTAACAAACGTTACAGCACAGTAATAATAATGGGTGATTTCACTAACCCTGATATCGACAGGGTCAGTGTTACAGCAGGACATGCTAGGGAGATAAAGGGGTATATTTACTAAACCGTCTTAACGTGTGCCCAGCAATAATGTGCAGGATGCCATAAAAGGAGTGGGCATTCCGGTCTTAATGTAGCAAACGTGGGTTATCATGCAATAAAGTGCGCCGTGCCCATTATCGCGAGATAGAGGGAGCCGTGCACGTTACCGCGCATTAACCTTAATTAGCGCGCTGATCTGGAAACACAGCAACAGAGATATAGCACAATGGTTAATACGCTGACTGATGGTACAGGGGTTATGAGTATGATCCCACAGTGGGCTTAATGAATAAAGCTCTCTGAAGCATTACCTTTTACTTTAAATCAGTGCTGTCTGAGGCATTTTCTTTTTTGCTTTAAATTAGTGCTGCCAGCAAACACACCTTCACAGTGCCGTAAACTAAGGTGCCGCATAAGGCGCCCTATAAGGCACTCTGGAGCGCACATTATAAAGTGCACTGTCCGCCATGGCAGCCTATAATGTTCCCTATAGGGCACCTTATAAGGTGCTTTATAGGGCGCCTTATAGGGTGCTTACTGGGGTGCCTTATGAGGCACCTTAAGGTTACAGCATTGTGAGTGTGTTGTTGCTGGCAGCCCTAATTTAAAGTAAAAAGGGAAATGCCTCAGACAGCCCTATCAAATAACACCACTGTGGGATCAAACCCATGACCTCTGCCTCCATAGGCAGTGAAGTAACCAGTGGGCTATACCTCTTAATAAACTCCTGGCTGGCTACAGAAGAACTGCAGGTCACCACACAAACTGTCTGCTGTGGTTACCAGGATAGGGTTAACCCACCCGTACCCATGATGCACTGCACATGCAAATCAGCAGTTTACAGATGATTACAGGATGGGGTATGCACCCCTCAGCACCTAGGCCTGGTAGGGGGAACTGACCGTGTGTGTCACTGGCACAGAGTAGCTACAGACCGTCACATTGTGGGGGTATTGTTTTCGCCCTGAAGGTAGGTGGGGCGCCCACCACCAGGTCCGCAGCACCTGGCATGGCTGAGATAGACCATACTGCAGGTCTCCATCAGTGCCAGTGTGTGATAGGTAGTTCCTGCGGACACACCTAGGATATACTTGTGTCCATCTGTATTTCTCAGTCACGTATAGCTCTTATGGACTATGATACACCCAGAATAGTGCATATTCTGTGTGGGTGCCATGGTTACATGATTTAAGTGAAGGGGGTGTTTGGACACATAGGCGGATTATGTAGCACCACCCAACCCGCCCTCTGGGGCTGAGAGTGGGGGACAGGATCTCCCACCAACAGATCCACATTCTACATCCCTGCAATGGTGGCAGTAGAGGGGACCATCAACCCCAGTCCTGCTGGGAAACAGACACCCTACAGGGCAGTCAATGCAGATCTGTACACATCCATAAGACAATGGCAGACAGACAGTAGGTCTGGAAATGTTCAGCTGCCCCCCACCACTATCTTACATTCTCCAGCAGCAAGCCCAGTGAGTGTCCAGCTGCTGCACCCTGCAAGGTGTTCCAGCCATACACATACTAACTGCAGACAGTCTGCTAGCTAGTCCATAGTGCACGTTCCTGCAGGAGATATGTGCACCCAAAATTGGTATGCGAGCACACCCACCAAGCAGATAAATAAGTGATTGGTACCCAGAAAAATGAACCCATAAATAACACTTAAAAAAATACTGCATAGCACTATGGGGGAACCTAGCCATACTGTGGTCACTGCTCAGTCAGGGCGAGAGTGACCTCCCAGCAGGACATGCTCTGGCCACCCTGTCTGTGCAGGTGGTGGACGGGCATTACAATGTCCCAGCCATTGCCCTATGCCCTGTGCAGATGCATCCTGCCCAGGCCGCCCTGTCCAGGCTATACCCACAGTACCTTGCTCCTCATTATGCACATTGGCAGGCTAACACTGGAAACAGTGCAAGCAGTGTGGGCTGAGTAAGGTGTTGGCAGCCACCACACACTAGATCAGGGGTGGGCACCTCCGGTCCTGGAGGGCCGCAGACCAGTCAGGTTTTCGGGATATCCCTAATGAACATGCATGAGATATATATGCATTAGAGATATCCTGCCAACCTGACTGGTTTGTGGCCCTCCAGGGCTGGATTTGGAGACCCCTGCCTTACACCTCTGTCATTTAAGATTGTGAGTGGGCAAGGTACAGATGTCCTAGACATCGAAAGGGTATATAGAATGTGTCACATTCCTCCTCGATTCTCACCACCACCAAAAAGTTGTCTAATAGACAATTTTTTGGTGGTGGTGAGAAGTGAGGAGGACTGTGACAAATTCTATCTAACCTTTTTGATGTCTTGGACATCTGCACCTTGTCCACTCACAATCTTAAATGACAGAGGTGTAAGGCAGGGGTCTCCAGATCCAGCCCTGGAGGGCCACAAACCAGTCAGGTTGGCAGGATATCTCTAATGCATATATATCTCATACATATTCATTAGAGATATCCCGAAAACCTGACTGGTCTGCGGCCCTCCAGGACCAAGTTTGCCCACCCCTGCACTAGATAGACCGACACACACTCCCACACCTATACTAGCATTGTGCAAATATAGAGGCTTTTGGCAGCCCTGGCCACCACACCAGTCCTGAGCACAGTGCAGGCATGGCTATGGTACGCAATACTGTTGGGGTCACTCCCCAGGGTGGTAAACACTGTCAGATACCAGAAATGAAACACACTCCACAGATATCAGAAAGGTTGCTATGATGCAGCTCAATCAGCAAATTGTGCTTAACTTAGGAATTGATATCTGCCATTAATCATAGCAACCTTTTGATATTTGTGTAACGTATTCCAAGGTTTAGGGCGGCATTGCTAAGATATGCAAGTGCTAGTATTGGGAGATGCTACTGCACGCAGGGCCCAACAGCCTGACTCTCCATGAGGCTTTGGATAGTGGAGCCTGTGGGTGTTTATGCCCCTGTTGGCCGTTGCTCTAGGGCAGAGGTTCCCAACTCCGGATCTGGTGGGTCAAACACTGTTCTGGTATTCGTGCTGTCCCTAATGAATATGCATGAGATACATTTGCATACCATGGAGGCGGTGCATACAAATAGAGCACAGGCATATTTTTTTTTATTATGTTTTCAATCAGTATAACAACCAATCAAAGAAGTACAAGACAATCAATCACAAGAATACATCAAGAAAAGTAAATACAATAACCAAAGCAAAAGCTGATAAAGTCCACATTAATGGAACCTGGATATGAAAAAGATAATAGGAAAAACAAAAAGAAAAACAAGGCTAAACAGCCCACAAACTAGGAGGTAAATCATAACTACTCTGCCTCGCACTCCACTACTACACCCTGCCTGTCCAAAATAAATTTCTTCAAATGAGTAACATCTGTAAAAATATAAGTAGAACCTTCAAAAGTTACAACACACTTACAGGGAAACCGAAGGAAAAATGTAGCACCCAACTGCAGGACACGAGGCTTTAAAGATTAAAAAAAGCCTTCGCCTGAGCTGGGTGCCTCAAGACACATCCGGAAAGATATTAACTCTATGTCTACAAAAGTAGCCATCTTGAATTTAAAAAATGCTTTTAGAATAATAGATTTACAATCCAAAGATTTCAAAGTGACCACTAAGGTGGACCGCGAGTTAATTACCTCCAAGGAATCCTCTAAGAATGCCGTAAGGTTCGAAATAGAGGGCTCAATAATATCAAGACCTCCTTCTACGGGATCAACTCGCTTGATGCTACGGGGAATATAATATAACTGAGACACTTCAATAGGATCTTTCAAAAGCAACACTTCTTTCAGGTACTTATCCAAAATAATTTTTGGCGCTAATAAAGAGGTAACTGGAAAATTCAAAAAAACAAAGGTTGCAAGAATGGAGGGAATTTTCAAGAGCTTCTACCTTAGTATGTAGCACTAGAGAGTCTTTGATCCCTACCACATTAGCTGAGTGTAGTGGGAGAACCTGTGATTCTAACCGAGTACAATTAGCATCAACACGAGAAACCTTTTCATCCAACTGCTGTAAAGAAGATACAGTTTCAAAAGAAAATTCACATAAAGAACTCAAAGTAGAGGACAATTTATCGTCAATAGCTTTTAAAGCAGCCCAAAGATCCTTTAAGGTACTTTCCTTATCAGTCAGCAGCGGAGGGAGCCTAGATAAAGTGCCCGCCGCGACCAGCTGAACAGGCTTAGGCAAAATAACAGCCGCATTAGTGTTAACCTTTACCGAATCTGGAGTAGTCACTAAAGCAGGAGAAGTTAAACCAGGCAGGCAGAGCGGAGGAGTCCTCCCACTGGAGCTAAGAGAAACGCCCTCAGGGGAGGATTGGGCTACAGGCCGTGGGAGAAGATGTTTATCAATAGGACCAACAACAGGAACACTGTTTGCTGGCCCACCTCCTCCTTGCCCAGACTTAGCTTTCCTTTTCCCCATCTTACCACAATAACTAAGTAAATAAATATGCCCCAAAAACTTATCAGAGCAGTAAACAGTACAATACCAGAAACTCCACCGCAGAAACGCCGCAGGGGCGCCAAAGGGGCGTGGTCCAGTAATACAGGCACTATATGCTAGGAAAACAGGGTCCTTATTGGGTGTAGATGTCCCCGCGATGCCTGCCCACAATTAGGGGAAAAGCAAAGTGTCCCAGAGAAGGCTCCCCACGACAGCAAAATCAGGGGCACACGCACAGGCTCCCTGCACCTCCAGCACAATCTCACCAGGTCCAGGGAAAGATCGGCAAGGCAGATTTTATTCAGCCTGGATCCTCGCTGGATGTAGATGTCCCCGCGATGCCTGCCCACAATTAGGGGAAAAGCAAAGCATCCCAAAGAAGGCTCCCCACGACGGCAAAATCAGGGGCACATGCACAGGCTCCCTGCACCTCCAGCACAATCGCACCAGGTCTGCAGCACAGGCATATGTATTAGGGACAGCATGAAACCTGAATGGTGTTTGGCTCTCCAAGACTGCAGTTTGGAAACTCTGCTCTAGGGATTGCACATATTTATGGTGTTTGTGCTCTGTAGGGTAACATATAGGTGTTTCAGGCATTTATTTACATTCTCTTATATACTGTGCTATTCTGCATCAGTGCGGTTTACATTGAACAAACTGAAATTACATTGCACAGGGCATTATAACTTGGAGATAACTATTTTACAGGGAACACGGGCTATGGAGGGTTAAGTGGCTTGCCCAAGACCACAAGGAGCACCTGTGGGACTAGAAACCCCAGTCCTTCTGGCCCAAGGTTGCTGTCCTCTAGTGGGATTTGAACCCTCTACCTTCCGGCCTGAAGTACCTTGTCCCAACCACTAGGCCATTCCTCCACTCCATGTTTATGCTGTCTGCAATAAAGGTTCTGTCCTTATTACCACAGTTTAGTACTGGGTAAAATATGGGGACTGGGTTGTCAGGAGCCACACCTGGGACTTGATCTTGTGACCTTCTGTTCATGAACACACTGGCTGTGTGTACTGCACCACACTGTTGCCACAGGGACTGTTCATTCCCTGGGGATACTATGACTGTTCGTCAGACAGACCCTGTCTGTTGCCCACCTAAACAGGGCTAGGCCATGGTCTGCTGTGGGCAGATGCCACTGCCCCCTCCACTACCAGTACCCCTCCGCCACCATGCTGACATGCCCTTGTGCTGGTGGTGCGCAGTCTCAGGCCATCCAGTGTGCCGGTAGGTGGCTGCCTATGGTGCGGGATCTGGGGTAAGGTTTCCTGCATAGACGTCCGTGCTTTCCCCCCCCCCCCCCCCACCGCCTGCCAATGTTCTGTGCCCTTGGGGGTACCTGCTGGGTACTATCCCCTGTGACACTGTGAGAAACACACGCATGCCCATGTTTGGCCCTCATCAGTTGCTGTCTAGCTGCTCTACAGTTTCAGCATTCCTATGTGCCACCTAGGCATCTGCCTAGTCCGCACTGTGCCCCAGCTGCACCACAGCATGTGCCGCCTGAAGCCCTCTGTATCCCATTTTCCAGCATCTGTACAGTTTCCCTTTCCAACATGCCCACCCTGCTGTTACGGCACATGTGCATGCCATAAGAAACCTGTCCAATAAAAAGGGAAAACCCTGATCAGCGCTATTTCAATGTGGGATCATTCACCTTGTAGGGGGACAGAGTATAGACCCTTCCAAAAATGATATCTTTTTTTGGGAGCTTTCTCAGTAGTGTTTTTTTTTTTAATTTTTCCCATTAATATCACTATTGGCCATCTTGGTTATGGGGATTTTAAATTTTGTTCAGGTCATTTTCCATGTTTATTTGCCTTTTTGTTCCTTGCACATTTATCACATCTATCACTTTTCTAGGTTTCCCTGGCTTTGCTGTACATTGCCGACGTAAATGGTTTCTCTTTCCTGCAAATGTGCCTTAAAGCGAGGGTTTCACTGGCATTAGTGTTCAGACCCGGATTCCACAGCGTTAGTGTGCCTGGAGCCTTTCCCCTCCCACTCTCCACTCATTGACCCCTTCTCTCCGCCCTCTGGGAAGCCTTACTCCGCCCTTTAGAGCTGTATTTCATGGCATTAGGGTGCCTTAACGCCACAGGCGCATTATCGCATGATAAGTGACGTTATCGGGCGATAATGCGCCATTATCACACGATAACATCACCTATCACGCGATAATACTGCCACTGCGCCATTAGCGCTGTTTAGTAAACATACCACAAAGTTTCTAGATGAAATAAATGACTGCTTCTTGGAGCAGCTTGTTCATGAACCGATTAGAGGAAAGCCATTTTGGACCTAGTCCTTAGTGGAACACAAGATCTGGTGCAAGAGAGAAGAATTTTGGGATGACTTGGCAATAGCGATCATAGCATGATCGCGTTTGATTTAATAAATGGAGGAGGGACAGTAAGAAAATTCACAGTACTACTTTGAACTTTCAAAAGGGAGACTGATAAAATGAGGAAAATAGTTAAGAAAAAACTAAAAGGAGCTGTTGCAAAGGTTAAAGATTTACATCAAGCATGGATGTTTTTCAAAATACTATCTTGGAAACTCAGACCAGCTGTATTCCACACTTTAAGAAAAGTGGAAGGAAGTCCAAAAAACTGCCAGCATGTTTTAAAGGTGAGGTTAGAAAGGCTGCTGTTGCCAAAAAAGCATCTTCAAGGAAATGGAAAAAAAGAGTCAAATGACAAAAACTGGAAACAACACAAGCACTCACAAGTTTGATGCAAGGCATTGATAAGGCAGGCAAGGAGAGAATTTGAGAAGAAGCTTGCTGTGGAAGCAAAAATGCATAATAAAGACTTTTTTCAAGTACATTCATTGCAAAAAACCTGTGAGTCAGACGATTATATGATAGAGGGGTAAAAGGGGCAATAAGAGGGGACAAGGCCATAGTGGAGAGATTGAATTAAGTCTTTGCTTCAGTCTTTACTGAGGGATATGTAGGGATGTTACCCATGACTGAAATGGTATTTAAAGGTGTGGGGCTGCAGAAGAATTGAAAGAAATATTGATACACCGGAAAGATATATCACAACTATTTGATAAACTGAAGAGTAGCAAATCACCTGGAGCAGATGGTATACATCCAAGGGTTTTGAAAGAACTGAAATATGAGATTGCAGACCTATTATTAGTAATCTGTGAACTATCATTATAATCATCCGTAATATCGGAAGATTGGAGGATGGCCAGTGTAACACCAATTTTTCAAAAGGGTTCCAGGGGTGATCCAGAAAACTACAGACCAATGAACCTGATGTCAGTACCTGGAAAAATGGTAGAAACCATTATAAAGAACCTTCTTACTGAACATGTAGATAGTCATGGCTTAATGGGAGACAGCCAACATGGCTTTAGCTAAGGAAGGCCTTGTCTTACTAATCTGTTATGTTTTTTTGAAGGTGTGAATGAACAGGTAGACAAAGTTGAATCGGTTGATATAGTGTATATGGATTTTCAGAAAGCCTTTGACAAGGTCCCTCATGAGAGACTCTTGGCGAAACTAAAAAGTCAGGATAGGAGGAAATGTACTACTGTGGATCAGGAACTGGTTAAAAGATAAAAAGCAGAGGGTAGGGCTAAATGGCCAATTTTCCCAATGGAGAAAGGTGAATAGTGGAATACCCCAGAAATCTGTGCTGGGTCCACTGCTTTTTAACATATTCATAAATGACCTGGAAATGGGAATAAAGACTGAGATAATCAAATTTTCAGATGACACAAATCTATTCAAAGTTGTTAAGACCCATGAGGATTGTGGAAAATTGCAAGAGGACCTTGATAAACTGGAAGACCGGGCATCAAAATGGTAGATGAAATTTAATGTGGATAAGTGCAAAGTTATGCACTTAGGAAAGAACAACCCAAACTATGGTTACACGATGCAAGGTTCCACATTGGGAACCACCACCCAGGAAAAAATGTGGACATCATCGTAGATGACATGTTGAAACCCTCCGACCAGTGTGCAGAAGCAACCAAGAGAGCAAATAGAATGCTCATATCATAAACATAATATCATAAGAAAAGGAATGGAGAATAAAACAAAGGATATTATAATTCCTCTGTATCGTTCCATGGTGCAACCGCACCTTGAATATTGTGTGCAATTCTGGTCGCCGTATCTTAAAAAGGATATAGCGTTATTAGAAAAGGTACAGAGAAGAGCTACCAAAATGGTAAAGGGGATGGATAGATACCCCTATGAAGAGAGGCTGAAAAGGTTAAGGCTCTTCAACCTGGAAAAGAGACGGCTGAGGAGAAATACGATAGAGGTCTATAAATTAATGAATGGAGTGGAACAGGTAAACGTAGATCGATTGTTTACGTCATCAGAATATAGAAAAACTAGGGGATATGCAATGAAGCTATAGGGTAAACTATTTAAGACTAATAAGATAAAATATTTTTCACTCAACGTGTAGTCAAACTCTGCAATTTGTCACCAGAGGATGTAGTAAAAGCTATTAGTATAGCCGGGTTTAAAAAAGGTTTGGACGGGGATTGCTGTCTTCAGTTTGCTGCTTGCTTGTTCTGTGCCCAGGAGACGCTGGGAGTGCCAGTTGCTGGAGGAGGCGGAGGAGCTTCCTGTGACGTCCCTCCTTCTCCCTCTATAAGATCTTGCTGCACCATTGAGGCTATCGGGATTGCTGTCTTCAGTTTGCTGCTTACTTGTTCTGTGCCCAGGAGACGCCGGGAGTGCTGGTTGCTGGAGGAGGAGGAGCTTCCTGTGACGTCCCTCCTTCTCCTTCTATAAGATCTTGCTGCTCCATTGAGGCCATCAGAATTGCTGTTTTCAGTTTGCTGCTTGCTTGTTCTGTGCCCAGGAGACACCGGGAGTGCCGGTTACTGGAGGAGGAGGAGCTTCCGGTGACATTCCTCCTTCTCCCTCTATAAGATCTTGCTGCTCCATTGAGGCCATTGCTGTCTTCAGTTTGCTGCTTGCTTATTCTGTGCCCAGGAGATGCCGGGATTGCTGGTTGCTGGAGGAGGAGGAGCTTCCTGTGATGTCCCTTCTTCCCCCTCTATAAGATCTTGCTGCTCCATTGAGGCCATTGGGATTGCTCTCTTCAGTTTGCTGCTTGCTTGTTCTGTTCCCAGGTGACGCCGGGAGTGCCAGCTGCTGGAGGAGGAGGAGCTTCCTGTGACGTCCCTCCTTCTCCCTCTATAAGATCTTGCTACTCCATGGAACACAGCCGCGGGCGTGTGCCTGTGGGTTCATGTCCAAAGGGGCGTGACCAAAGGGGCAGGCACTGCCCCTTTGGAGCCCCTTCGGAGTCTGGAGGAGTCTCTGTTTGTGCTTCATGGGGAAACGGAAGAAACGGTCTTCGCTGGTTGCTGTGGCTAAGACCATGAAAATACTTTTTCCCATGGATCGTCATTTGCAAGTAATGTCTTCTAATCTTTCAGAGGGGGATTCAAATATGTCTTCCAGGAATGTGAGTACAAGCTCTGACAAGTCTCCATTAATGGGTATAACCCTGCCCAGCTTGCAAGGTGTGCCTGAATCTACGGTCCCTTTGGGCCATGAAGGCTTGGTTGGACCTATGTCTCATCCTTTTCAACAAGATTCTTCCCGGTTGGATACTTTAGATTTAATTATACCTGTGCCATTGCTGTTTCAAACTCCTGCGGTGGCCTTGGCGGCTCTGGATAACATATCATTGCATGACATATTGGAGGTGGTCACTCATACTGAAGTTTCGGTGCGTTCGGCACTTTCCCAGATCTCACAGTTTTCTAGTGATGTGGTCGCTAAGCTCACAGAGCAGGAGGCTAGTATATCTAGGTGTAAATCGGTAGCTAATAAATTAGAGGGTCAGGTAGCTGTTGTACAAGCTGCTATTTCCTCGTCGGCTCGAGATAGTTCTGTGATACACTACTAATTGGAATCTTTGGAGAATACGGCAAGGACAAAGAATTTACATTTTATTAATTTTCCTCGTACTCATTACCTTTCTCCTTTGATATTGTTGCAGAAATATTTTAGAGAAATATTATTGATTCAGGATGTGGATTCTATTAAATTTTCTCGTATCTATTATGTTCCACCTGGGGCCAAGTCTCAGGTTTCTTCTCAAGATGATTCTGCTCAAATGGCTCAGTTGGAATCCTTAGATGTTTGTGCGTTTTTGGAATCATCAGCAGATGTTATTCCACAACGGGCCACATTAATTGCCTCTTTTCTTTTACTTTCTGATAAAAATTTAGTAATGAAACTTTATTTTTCTAAGAAAAGTGTTAATTTTTGTGGCTTTCTTATTCAAATATTTCCTGATGTTGGTAGGTCTACTCAAAAGCATAGGAAAGATTTTTTTAGTTTGAAGCCAAGGACTTTCGCCCTGGGTGCTACTTTTTTCTTGAAATACCCTTGTAAATGTATTGTGCAATATCAAACTAATAAGTTTGTTTTTCTAGATCTTGCTCAATTAGAGGCTTTTCTTTCTGGGAAGGAGTGTAATTTCCACTTGCTTGCTTATGTATAGGGGGTTTCAATTTAGTTATTTTCTCCTGGGTGTCAGATGTTTATTTTGTTTTTTCTTTTGGATCATGGCTTTCCCCTTGACATAGACTTTTGTTGTTTCTTTTGTCTTGGACTCATGAATATAATGTGGTTTTCATGTTTTCTTTTTTGTTTTACTTTTGGTTGTTCCTTCTGTACAAGAGTTATATATCTTGGATTGTATTTTGAAAACCAATAAAAAAAAATAAAAGGTTTGGACAAGTAACTGGAGGAAAGGTCCATAAACCATTATTAAAGGGGACCCGTGATATCCACTGCTTGACCCAACTGCTTAAACCTGTGTCTTTTGGTGAAACTGCTAGGTACTTGTGACCTAGATTGGCCACTGTTGGAAACAGGATACTGGGCTTGATGGACCTTGGTTTGACCCTGTATGGCATATCTTATGTTCTTATGTTCTTAATATGGCTAGACAAAATAATTTCTGCTTTGTTAATTTTCTTAAGTCACCTCTGATTGTGAAGAAATATGTTCAGGAATTCCTCGGGATGTCTGGGGGAGAACCTTTCACCTATCACCAGAGCCCAGTATTTGTTGGTGAGTCCAGTGCTGAGATTGGAGGAGAAAGATTGTGGGCATGGAAAAGTACAAGTACAGCAAGGTCTGTCGGATCTGACTGGGTTCCTTAAGAACTCTTTAGATGTGGTCACCTTCGCCCTTCAGATGGACCGAAATTCAGTGTTGCCTTTTTTTTTCCGTCACATGCATGTGTTGTTTTTGGGGTCTAAAATCCTGATTTTTCCTGATTTTTCTAGGACAACTCAAAAGAGACGCAGGGACTTCTTGGATTTAAAACCAAGGGTTCTGGCTTTGGGTGTGTTGTTTTTGCTAAAATTTCCTTGTCATTGTCTGATTTTCCTCGATGGCAGACAATTTCTATTTTTTGCCCCCAAGCAACTGTTAACTTTTTTGCTGGAGCAGGAGGGTTCAGTTGTGGCCTGATGCTTCTTTGTTTAATGCTGACTGGGGGTCCAGGGGCCACATACTTTGTTTACCTACAGTAACATTTCCTATTTCTTGTTTTCTTCTCTTATGGTCTAATAGTGATACAGAAATGTATGCATATTTCCTTTGTGACTGTTTTTCTTTTCCTTTGTTATTTAACTTTTTATACTTTGTTGATTTCTGTTTTCCTATGCTGGGAACTATATTTGTTAAAATGCTAAAGATTAAATTTTAAAAAAAGAAAAGGTACAGCGAAGAGCAACCAAAATGTTAAAGGGGATTGAAAGATATCACTATGAGGAAGAGTTTAAAAGGTAGAGCTCTTCAGCTTGGAAAAGAGTTGGCTGATGGTACTCCACTATTCACCTTTCTCCATTGAGAAAATTAGCCATTCAGCCCTAGTATCTTCTTTCTTTTAATCCGTTCCTAATCCACAATAGTACACTTTATTTATTTATTTTCTTTCTTTAAACTTATTTTTATACCACCTTTCTACAATTCAAAGTGGTTCACCTACAGCCAAAAAACAAACAGGGCATGGGGATGCAGTCTGTTGTACATTGAAACTAAGCATGGCAAGCAGAATAATAGAGGAAATGGGATACAACTTAACTTATGCACATTTTAGTGATAATATATAGTTTGGATAAACTTTTTACAATTACTTGTTCAAGTAAGCTGGGTTTGTGTTTAAGCGGTTGCTTGTTCTGATTTGCAACCAGTTTGTGAATCGAGCGGTATGTCGGTGCTAAAGTGTTCCACGAATAGATAGGTTTTCAGTCTCTTCCGAAAGTCCATTTGGTCCAAGCATCCTCTTAATTCTGTCAGTAAGGAGTTCCAAATCGTGGAGGTGTAGAGTGTGAAAGCATGGTTGCACGCCGATTGTCTGCTCTTAGCTTTTTGCGTTGGTATGGAGAGAATGTTAAGTGAATTATGCCTTCGTAGCCTGTCACTCTTGGGTCTTGATAGGAGGGCCTGTAGACAGGTTGCTGATTTGTTATATATAACTTTGAATGTTGTGAGGACGGTTTTGTACCTTATTCTTGCAGGTATTGGGAGCCAGTGGAGGTACCTTCAAATGGGGGTGATGTGAACTTGTTGAGGGGCTCCATGAATTATTCTCGCAGCAGTGTTCTCGGCCATCTGGAGAGGGTGTAGGAAGTGTTTGGGAAGGTCATGGTATATAATATTTCAGTAGTCTAGAATGGGGGTGATTATGGCCTGGCACACCGTCCAGAAGAGTTCTGGATTTAGCAAGGGGTGTAAGTTCTTTAGTGTTCTTAATTTATGGTAGATGCAGTTAGTTATTCTCGTTATTTGTGCCTGTAAATTTAGCTTCTGGTCCATTAAAGGTAGTCCAGCTTGAGCTGCAAGATTTCATCGAATACCATGTTTCTCTGGATGAGCAACAGCGTGGCTTTAAACTTTACCACAGCACTGAAACTCTGCTAACATCACTACTTGATAATCTATTTAGAGAAACCAAAAGAATCACCCAAGGATTCATCCTGGTCTTTCTGGACATATCTGCACCTTTGACTCCATCACACACACTCAGCTCATTGCATGACTTCACAAAATTGGACTTAGAAGCAAAAATTTGTCATGGTTCCAGTCATACCTCCCAGATCAGTCCCAACAAATCCGTGTAGGCTCACAAACCTCAAAACACTTCAAGCTCCTTCAAGGACTACCCCAGGGCTCTGCACTGTCATCTTTGCTTTTTAACATCTTTATCCAGCCCTTCTGCAAGATCTTTACAAGTCACAAAGTCCTTTACCATTTTTACGCAGATGACATCCTCATCTACTCCCCTTCACCACCAGCAACCCTGATTATTATCCAACTAGCAGATGCCTGGAAGCAGTCACACAATGGCTCACCATCCATAACCTGTATATCAACCTTAATAAAACTGAAGTCCTACATGTTACCAGACATCCTACCTTCTCTCCGACAGACACCTTAGCCCTTGCAAACCTCACACTGTACGTAAAAAAGCAGGTGAAATACTTAGGTATAATTCTTGATCAGAGCCTGAACTTCAACATCCAAATCATGCAAATCACCAGAACAGTATATCACCGTATCAAGACCCTGAGGAACCTCAAACCACTACTAGAACATAACAATTTCAGAAACATCTGCCAGGCTCTCAGTACTCCCATTTTTGATTAAGCCAACATTATTTATTTAGACAGTTTGTTATACCACCTTATCCTTCAATCAAAGTGGACTCCCTAAATCCTCTCTATATTCACTACAGCTGGCACAGAATGTAGCAGCAAGGCTCATCATGGGTACCTCTAGACCCGACCATATAACACCTATCTTAAAACAGCTTCACTGGCTACCAATACTCAGCAGGGTGAAATGCAAAGTAGCCTTAACAACTTGCAAGGCGTTGCTGCAAATTTCGGCCCATTCTCTGCAGTCAATGATTATCAAACCCCATGACCAGAGAACCCGCAGAAGTGCTAACAATACCCTACTCTTAGTAACCTCATCAATCATCCATACCAATAACTCTACCTCTAACAGAGCATTCTATTACTATGCTTCCTTCATCTGGAACACTTTTCTTTCTGATCTCCACTCCCTATCAGACATTGGAGACTTCCGCTGAAGGCTAAAATCACTACTGTTTCTGGAACACTTTGGCTCAGATACATGAAGCCCAATTTTGAAAGCGGCACATCTGGGCCCCATGCACGTCTCCAAAGAAGACATATATGCAGAGTACCGATTCCAGAACCCTGCGTATACATGCACACGTAGGCTGTGTTCACACTGCCTGTGTTATCGCAGCCGCCCCGTGCACATGCAACCCCTAAAACATCCCCAACTCCATGACCTGCAGACCACGTGTGACCAGAACCAGGAAGAAGGCCCCCCCCCAACATAATGCACACATCAACATGGCTACCAGGCAGTCTAACTTCAGCAAGGCGGAGGCGAGGCTGCTGATGACCATGGTCCTGGAGCAGAAGGAGACTCTCCTCCTCATTGAGCAGAGGCAGCCAGCCCACACAGCAGCACACAGGGGCTGGGAACATATCAGGACCATTCTCGCCCAGTAAGAACATCACAACACAAACATACAAACCTGTAATCAGAGAGAAGTGGACAGGCAGAAGCAGCACATAGTTTGGCACAGAGACACACATGCACCAAAGTGGATAGGAAGGGCAGGGAAAGTCATGATCTGCCCCTGGCAGAAAGTAGTCAGGCTGCAAAGTGACAGCACAGCACAACACAGACAGAGCAACCCCACAGCAGGGGCCCATGAAACAAGGGAGAACAGGATGAAAGCAGGCCCACAGTAAAGGCACAGGGGGACACAGAGACAGATGGAAGCGACATGCATAGCAGAGAGCAGTCATACAATATCAGCAACAGCCCCAGGTCACACAGGCAAGTCTGAGGGGAGACACTGCGTGAACGATACAGGTACAAAATGCAGTACTACAGGCCCCTAGGCAGGAGGCAAACCCATCATCCTGAGCACTAGTAGATCATGCACAGAACCATCAGGCAAGAGCTGTGACTGCTCCTAAGGGGAGGGCACTGTGCCCTGTGCATGTACACCAAATGTAATGAGCAGATACAGCCCCCTCTCCAGCATGACAAGGTGACGCACAACCAAAAGCAGATAGAGACAGGGCACATGATGTGTATGCGCACAGCACGAGCAGCACCCCCCTAATGAGTAGGAAGGCCTGTGCCCTGGCATGTGGTAATGATGAGGTGTGTCTCAACCCTACAGATGTTTCCGGATCCTGTGCAACACTGAGACCTACCGAATGCGATATTGCACAATCCCCCATATGCGCCCATGGCTCATAAGGTGTGTCTGGCAACAGCTGCAGGAGGAGCAGGGTGAGTGGCCATGTAGATATCTAGTATGAGTAGCAGGCTGACAAGTCGCCAATGCAGAGGCAGGACATCACATGTAAGAGCACACACCTTTGTGACATGGACACCATGGAAACAGCATACCCCCACCCCAGAGTCCCACAACACATAGTCTTGGCCCACCCCCTCCAGAACTGTGACATGCTGGAAAACCCTGTGTGTGTCCCGCCCTTTCCCCCTCAGCAACCATAGCAGTGCAGCAACAAGTCAAGCTTGGAGTGGACATATGTGGTGCAGCTACCACAATATGCCACAGAGAGGTATGGGCACAGATCATGGTAAGGTAACTCAAAGAGGCCTGCCTGCCCAACCACAGTGGCAGTGCTAGGAGCACTGTCCGGAGTGTGACATAGGAAACACATAACTGATGTGGACCACCCATGAGCCTAGAATGACAGTACCCTATGCCACAGGCACATCAGGAACCCAGCTGCCCATGAATGACCTGCCCAACAAGCAGTGGAGACACCACAGGCATGTAGCTAACCATGATCTCTTTCTCCCACAGCAGCAGCACAGCAGGAGGAGGAGTCCCCACCCTATCTCCTGATGGCTCCGCCCCTGACACCATGGAGGATACTGGCACAGATACACCCCCAGCCCCAGTGGGAACAACAGTATGACCATCAGTGGGGGCTGCACCAGTGCACTGGCAAGCCCCATCCTCCTGTCCCACCCAACCCCATCTGTGGAAGATAAGGAGGATGATCAGGGCCCAGCAGGGGAGGCAGAATTCTCCCCCTCCACCCCCTGAAGGGGGCAGAGCTGATGGCAATGGGAGGGGGGCTATGTTCCACAGCGCACCTGTGGGACGGTTTGCAGCAGGTCAGCAGCCAGGTCCCACTGGTGCCATATACAGACACTGCGGAGACAGGGGGGCAACCTCTGGACCCTCATCCTCCAGCCCTTGGTGGAGGGGTGTGTGGTGTGGAGGTCCATCCAGAAAGCACTGTACTATGTACCATTGTACCACGTGAAACAAACACACAACCCAGTTTATGCGTGGTAACTAAAAAAGTATTTATTGGATTATTCTTTGCAAATGCAATGTGTGCCTTTGAGTCAGTGCTGACTCCTGGGTTTTCTTGGCAGTGCGACCAGAAGTAGATTGCCAGGTCTTTCTTCTGAGGCAATAGAGGGTTAAGTGACTTGCCCTAAGAAATTCTGCCGATTGTCAAAATTTGAACTTGCTGATTTTTAGAACTAATGTTACATTAGATTAAATTAAATACTCATAAGACTTAAGAACAAACACTCCAACAATCTATTATATCTGTTGTAAAGAATTAAATAATTTAACATGAAGTACCTCTCCAACATGCAGTCCCGGATTTTGTCGTAGGCAAAAAAGACCAGCATCTGCACTGTACTGACCTTTTATTTTGGCGCAAACCAGTCATCAGTTAAACCACTCAAATGTTACTTCTCAAAATGTCTCTTTATATAAATGAATGTTCCACATGAATGTGTACGATGTGTGCTGCTATGCAACCACCACAATTATATCATGTAAACACCTTCCCCGGGGATAACACCGCCACAATCTATCCTTTTGTCCATAAAGGAACTACCCTGCAGGCTTCATCATTTAAAAACTTAAAAAACTTTCAAAAGAGCGTTTGAAAAGTAAAAAGACACAATGCAGATGATCTTCCTAACTGTAATCCTTATACCAGAAAGTGTTGACAAAGTGTCATGAAATAAATTAAAAGTATATAGAACAATTGGAATCATATAAAAAAATTATTAACATATATAAAACAATAGGAATTATTAAAAAATTGGAATCATTTATAAAGATTGGAATCATTTAAAATGGGAGAGTTAAAAATAGCCATTAGTTATGCTTGGCTTACTTGTTATAGGAAGGAATAGATATTGTCCTCAGAACAAAAGAAGGAGACCTTCCGCAACAAACCAACAGCAAGGGAACAGCGGAGGGCAATGTACCACGGCCAACTGAAGATAATATGTAAAAACAACAATAAAGTTGTTTTTACATATTATCTTCAGTTGGCCATGGTACATTGCCCTCCGCTATTTCCTTGCTATAGATATTGTCCTCGACTTTCAGGTTTTGTTAAAAAACTGTGAGAGGGTGAGCCCGACAAGATGTCCACGACCTGAGGAGGCTCCTTAGCCACATTTCCCTATCTTGAGCCATCCTGCTATTTATTTAGCTCAACTAATCTGAACATCCTCTCCTTTGACTCCCCCAAGTCATCCGATGGGGAATTTGTACTTAGATCGGTGATCGGATGTCCTGATGATAAATTGTGCCTCCATAACGCTCCGGGCTAAGTAAGAATTCCTGTGTGCCTTCAGAAATGGGGAGATGATTCTGATCCTGCTTTTACCTCAGTATCCGCTGACCTATTTAATGTCTGCCTGCTCGAGTCTGAAGCGGCACCTTTTCCCTCGTCTGAGAGTCTCTACACGTCAAGCTGCTTGCTTCCGATACCTCTTTAAATGATGTCTCTAAGTGAGTATCTGACAACTTAACCTGCTCCTTTGTTATCACTGCAATTACACCTCCCCCTACAGAATTGCAAGACTTACCTACCTTGGAGAAAGCGGTGTGCGATTTTGGCATCTTACGGGACTTTAAGGCCTGCTCGGGGTGTCTTTGGCTGGGTCTTTGGTCTCCATTGCTGGGCGCTTTCTGTGGAATGCATGGTGAAACGCAGGAGTGTGTGGTGATCTTGGTGGGGGAAAGGGGCGCAGTTTCCTGGAACGCATCTTTGTGAATCTGTCATGGCCGTCTCCTCTTCAGTCCTCCCAGCTGAAACGCAAGTGTGCTGATGCAAAATGGCTTCCACTTCCTGGAATGCATAACTGGAACGCAGGACCAGTCCCCAAGATGGCCGTCGGATTTTGACTCGAGTTGTTGAAGCGCCGGAGCTCCGAGCTTTGTCTTTCTTCTCCTTGATTTAGGTCCTGAAATTTCCTGCATCCACCCGATCGTGACCAGAAAGGCTGGTAGTGCCTGTAGTCCATCCGCCCTCTAGCTCTGATTCTCCATTCTGCTGAGACCTGTATCTTCTACAGTATCAGACAAACAGGAACTTTTCTTTCTATTGCAGTTGTCTTGCCTTAGTTTGGAGCTCCTTCGTGTGGCCACTCACCAGATTGCAAGTAAATTCTGCTTTTCCTATACATTTCTCTCTCTACAGTTCTGGTACAATGGCTAAAGTTAAAAATTACGCCTCTGCACTCTCAAAGTTTTCCAGATCTTCTGAAGGAACAACCAAAATTCTTGCCAGAAGCTGAGCAACATCCTGTGCCAAGGGTAATAGACGAAGCAGTGATTTCTGCATTAGCAACAAAGCAGGATTTGGCTGAAATTTTACAGGAACTCAAGTTCTTCCGCACTGACTTCACCAAGGTTGTGGCGGGTATGCGCTCTGATATCAAAGCACTGTATGACCGTGTATCTCATGCTGAAGTCCTTTTAGGTGAGCAAATGGATTCCTCAATCGCTTTTCAATCCAAGTTGAGGAAAATAGACTAAGCTACTAAAGAGATGTTGGACCATCAAGAAGACCTTAAAAATTGCCAGAGGAGAAACAACATCCACATCTTAGGGCTCCCAGAGAACTCCGGAGACAAAGAGGACTCGTTCGCAATATTGCAGGAGGTCTTTGATTTCTGCGTTTCTAAATCCAATCACCCAATTAAACTAGAATGTGTGCATCAAAGTTTAGGTCCTAAGAAAGATTTGAAAGCTCGTCCACGCCCTATCAACGCATGTTTCTCCTTCTTCGAGGACAAAGTGGCACTCCTTCGCAGTTTGCAAGGTAAACGCTCTTTCTTCTATAAAGGTCAGGAGCTCCAAATTTTCCAGGACATTGCCCAACGAACCTTGAAATGACATAAGAGCTTTCGTCCACTTATGCTGGCCCTTCAGAAGCAGTTGATTCCATACCGCAGGGGATTCCCGTTCTCCTTGATTTTCTAATGGAACATATCAAAGCAACGCATTTCAGATCTCCCTGACTGCTTACATTTTTTGGACTCTTTACAATTTGGGGATTGGTCCCTTCCACAGTGCATCCCAAAAGGAGACTGGGAAGTCTCCACGCCAAAACAGCAGAAAGCCCCCAGGTCCAGATGCTCTTCGGAAGCAGATCAAGATGGTTCCGGGGCTCTTGGAATGTACACTGCTGCTCCGACTTGAAAGAAGGGCTTCGCTTCTTATGATGTTATTATTTGGTTCCTCGGTTTGTCTCTTTCTGTCCCCATAGTTGAGATTCATTCCGAGCTGTGAGAATTTTCTGTACCGCTTCGAAGACTCTCAACTTTCCTGGTATCGTTAGAGGGAAACTTGTTTAACAGTAGGTTGTATGCTTACCACTTTAAGTTTGTTGCTCTTTTGATAGGCTATGTTGGTAGCTTAGGCTGCAGATGGTGCAGGTCAGTTTGCTTTTCCAGTGCACATGCAGGAAATGTAGGCTTAGCTGTGTTCGCTCAGACACACAACTCCTTAGCGTCCTCCAGTAGGTGGGAAGGTCCCCCACTCACAAGAAGGGCTCTCATGAAGAGAATTCTGTCTGGTCTATTCAGCGTAGTGAAAGGGGAGTTTGTCCTAGAGGGGAAAGGGTATGGGGGGTGGGTTCAGGAGGGAGTGGGGGGAGTGGTTGGGAGAGGGAGTTCAACAAGGGGGGGGGAGAGCTGGTTGTAAATGCAGTCACAATGATTCACGACACAAGGAGAGTTCAGAAGATACAACATGAGGAAACGAAGATACATGTGAGGGGAAATAATGGGAGTTTCTGGAGAGCAGAGTTTCGTCTGCTGGATCTGTCAGGAGAAAAGCAGGTACTGTTGCACTTGTCCTTCTCTCCTCCTCTCAGATCCTTTCACAGGCAAATAGCCTTTTTTGATAATGGTTAAGCTTCTCTCATGGAATGTCAGGGGCCTGCCTCATCCAATTAAACAATGCAGAGTGTTTGAGCTCCTGCAGAGAACATGCTGATATTGTCTTCTTGCAGGAATCTCATTTGGCTCCCGGAGTGCACTCATGTCTAATTTCCCATAGATTTCCCTCTGTATACTCCTCAGGTTTCTCTACAAATAGAAGAGGAGTTGCTATTATGTTTGCGCGTCAATGTGCCTTCCAAGTGGTAAAGCAAATTCAGGATCCTAAGGGATGCTTCTTAATACTTTCAGGTACACTTTAATGGAGCAATGATATCCTTGGTGAATGTGTACATCTCTCCTACTAAAATTGCCCAATCACTTTCGCACCTTATGGAGCTTTTAACAACCCAAATTTCTGGGGACATAATTATGGGGGGAGATTTTAATTGTGTCCTATCAGCTCTGGACAGATCCTCAGATCTTAATTATATGCCGAGCTTGTCACAACCTCTTTCTATTTTAATTTCTACCTTTGCTCTAGAGGATGTATGGCACTCCTGCCATCCTAGCATGAAAGACTATACTTTTTTCTCTTCGGCACATCAGTCATATTTGTGTATAGATATGTGGCTTGTCTCCAAGAAGCTATTAACACAAATTGATAAGGTTAAGATTGGAACGAGAGGTCCCTCAGATCACTTTGTAATCTCGTTGGAGTATGATCCTTGGGATACTGAACTTCCCCCACGCTCTTGGTCCTTCCCTCAACATTTATTAAAAGATGCCAATTTTGTGGAACAGTTGCAGAAAGGTTGGAAGGACTATCTTTATCATAATGATCGGGGAGAGACCCCTCCGTTCCTATTATGGAAGGCGGGGAAAGCAGTTTTAAGAGGGCAGGTCATCTCTTTGTTGGCTATTCATAGGCATACGTTTGAAATCATCCAAGCTGATCTCAGGGCCCAAATTTCCATTCTCGAAAAACAGCACAAGCAGTGCCTGACTCTGTCGATCTTCTGGCAGCTCACTGAGCTTCGAGGTAAGTTAGCTGCTTTAGAGACAGGGGAGATCTCCTCTTGCTTATTAAAAATGCACCACCACTTCTTTGAACATGGAAACAATGCTAATAAACTACTCCTATGGCAATTGAAAAGACTAAGGGGCATGTTTACTAAAATCCGCAAAATAGCGCGCCGCAAAATAGCGCACGGCAACGCGGCACTGAAACGCGCAGAAACGCATTTAAACGCCCCGCACACGTGCGTGTCACCCCCGCACAGGTACGCGGCTCACTAACGGGCCCCGTACAAGTGCGGGCCCGCAAATGTCCGATAGAGGCGTGGAACGGCGAAAGGAGGGCGGAGGAAGGCTCCGGAGGGGCGGAGGGACGGGGTCAATGGGTGGAGAGTGGGAGGGGAGAGGCTCCCCGCACAGTATCGGGCCCGAATTTGCATGTAAAAACTACCGCGAGTGAAACACTCGCGGTAGAAAGCATTTAAAGGGAAGAGAAACCATTTCCGTCAGCAATGTATAGGAAAACCGGGGAAACCAGCAAAACGTGAGCAGTGTGATACATGTGCACAGCACAAAAGTGAAAATAAAAATAGAAAATGACCACAACAGAACTATTAAAAATAGTAATTCAGCTGGGGAACAGTTATAGTGATGGGCAAATACAGAAATCACACCCAGCAAAGCTCCAGAAAAAAGAAATGAATTTTGGAAGGGTCTACTGAGAGGAGACTCTTCCAAAAAACATTTCCACGTTTTGGAGCTTTCCTGGGAGTGTTTGCTATGGTTGCCCATTAATATCACTGTTGCCCAGCATGGTGATATTTTGTCCCACATTTCCCGTGGTCATTTCCGGGGTTTATGTGCACGTTTGTCACCAGACAGGGTGCATATGCCCACAGTAGAATTGCGTAGAGCAGGGTTTGTGACTCCATCCTGCCAGGCTTACTGCCTCCAGGGGCTGCACTGTCTCTGTGGCCAAAGTGTGGTACAGCAGACAGAGTCATTACCTCTAGAACCAGAGGGCAGAGGTTCAAAACCCAGCTGGGGCACCTGCCAGCCCAGTCCCTATATTTTACCCACCACTAAATAAAGATAGCGCAGACACCCCTGTATGCATGGGGAAAACACCCATATTTTACCCAACACCGCACACACACCACAACAATGGGCATTACCTACAGCCAAGTCCCCCAAATGCAGTCCCATACTGCCACATTGCAATCAGGTCAACTGCTTTTTCTGAGAGAAGTTCATGCCAGCATGTTGGCGGACAAGTACATGTGGTGCAGGGGGCAGTGGCTGCTAACCACAGAAGACAGAGGCCTAGCCATGTGCAGGCTGGCACAGTCCACTGCAACAGACAGGTCCTGCCGGATCCACAGTCATGGACAGTCCAGGGAATCCAACCAATCTGTGGCTACACAGTGGTGCAGTGCACACAGACAGTGCATACAAGAACAGAAGGTCACAGGTTCAAAGCCCAGCTGGGGCTACTGCCAATCCTGCCCACAACTAAACAGTGATAGTAAGGACACACCTTTCATGGCGGGGACATATGCAATGGTAAGACATCTATCTTTTACCCCACTGAGCACAGACACCATGAACAGGGGCAGTACCTAGAGCAGAATCACCCAAATGCAGTCCTGGTGGGCCACACACCAGTCAGGTTCCATGCTGACACTCATACAAATGCCTGTGCTGTATATCTATGCACCACCCCCATGGCATGTAGATGTAGCCCATGCATATTCATGAGGGATAGCAGGAAAACCCGAACAGTGTGATGCAAACCTGGACTGGAGTTGGGAATCTGTGCCGTAAAGCAGCAGCCATCAAGGGCAGACACACCCACACCCACAGGCCCCATTGGCCAATGTCTCCTGGAAAGGCAGAACATTGGACCGTGCATGCAGCACCCAAAACGAGCACTTGCATAACTTACCAATGTCACCCTACACCTGAGGTATACGGTACACAGCTCGGAGACGTTTGCTAGGAGCACAGGCAGGCAGTTATCCATACGTTACGTACATACTGCTAGTTGACCCCATCCAAACAATCTGTTAGGTGTTTGCGGGGCATGCTCCAGGCCTGGCCTCTGACGGTGCTTACCACCCTGGGGAGTGACCACCAGCTGTAATGCGTACCATATCCATGCCTTGCCGTGCTCAGGACCGGTTTGGTGGGCAAGGCTACTTACCCCCTCAATCGTAGCACCATGATGGCAGAGGTGTGGAAGTGTGTGTCTGTCTATACAGTGGGTGTTGGCTGCAAGCCCCTTCAACAGCCCGCACTGCCAGCACTGTTGCCAGTATTGGCCAGTCAATGTGCATAATGAGGTGCAAGGTACCATGGGTATAGCCAGGGCAGGGTGGCGTGGCCAGGATGCATCTGCACTGGGCATAGGGCCCTGGCAGGGACATTGGCTGGGATATTGTAGTGTCCGGCCACCACCTACACAGACAGGGTGGCCAAAGCATGTCCTTCTGGGGGATCACGCTCACCCTGACTGTGCAGTGACCACAGCATGGCTAGGCCCCCCCATAGTGCTGTATAGTAGTTCTCTCATGTGATAGATATGGGTTTCTCTTTGGGGCCCAGTCACTGATCTATCTGCTTGCTGTGTATGTAGACAGCCCAGTTCTGGGTGCATGCATCTCCATTGGGAACATGCACTATGGACTAACCAGCAGACTGTTTGTAGCTGGTAAATGTCTTGCTATAATGGCTTGCAGGGTGCAGTGGCTGTTGGCTTGCTGCAGGGGAATATCTGGTGGTGGAGTGCAGCTTACCATACCCTGGGCTTATGTCTGTCTGCTATTGTGTTATGGCTGTGTATGGAGCTGCCTGCCGGGGGGGGTGGTGGTGTTCCTTAGCAGGACTGGGGTTGATGTTGCCCTCTACTGCCACCTTTGCAGGGCGGTAGAGTGTGGATCCCTTGATGGGGACCATGTTTGCCACGGGGGGGGGGGGGGGGTGCCTGATGGCGGCAGACAGGGATATCCATGGTGTTTGTACAGAAACTAGCTATCTTACACATTAACACTACTTTGGAACGCCCGCTTGGCCTCCATCAGCCATGGCAGGTGTTGTTGACCTGGTCCTGGCCACCTCATTGCACACTCAGGGTGAGCACAGTACCCGCACGATGTAACGGTGTGTGGCTACTCTGTGCCAGTAAAACACCCGGTCAGTGCCCCCTACTAGGCCAAGGTGCTGTGTGGGTGCACCCGGTCACTTCCCCCAACAGGGCCGAGGTGCTGTGGGGGTGCATTCCCCATCTTGTGTCCATCTGCGGACAGCTAATTTGCATGTGCAGTGCATCATGGGTACGGGTGGCCTAACCCTATCCTGTTGACACCAGCAGACTGTCTGTGAGGTGACGTGTAGGCTATCGGCAGCCAGCCAGGGGCCTGCTTACAGCTATGGAGCTGTAGTGCAATGGTTACATCACTGCCTGTGCAGCCAGAGGTCATGGGTTCAAACCCACAGTGGGGCCCTTTGGTAGGGCTGTCCACAGCTTTATTTTTATTTACTGTACATATGTCTATGCCGGCAAGACCACCCTCAGCTTACTATACCCATTAGGTGCCTCTGAGGGTGCTTCATAGGGCGCCCTGTAGGCCACCTTATGGTTGCCATCCCTATAGGGTGCACTATACATTATCCTGTGTCGCAACATACATGCTGCCCTATAGGGGACATTCAAGGGTGCCTTGGCGAACAGTGCACTGTAACATGTGCCTTATGGGCCGCCGTATGTTAACATGCTGGGAGAGTGTGTTTGCTAGTAGTGATAACAAAATAAAATTATACAGCCTCCTACAGCACTCCACAACATAATACATACTGCCTCAGCAGGCATTTTTCACTGGGCATTGTGAGGAGTTAAACCCCTGATCCCTGCACCATTGGTCAGTGTTTTAACCATTGTGCTGTGGCTCTGTTCCTGTGCTTGTGCATCAGCGCGCCGCCTTGTGCCTATCAGCGCGCCGCCTTCTGCCGCCCAAGGGGACCAGTGCGCCGCCTTCTGCTGCCCAAAAATAACTGTGCGCCGCCTTCTGTCGCCCAAAAAGCACTGTGCGCCGCCTTCTGCCGCCCAAAAATAACTGTGCGCCGCCTTATGCCGTTCCAAATTAATTTGCCTCCTAAAACAATGTTAATCATTACAGTTACTGCCTCAGCTGACCTTTGTCATTGCGCACACTGGGGGATTGAACCCATGGCCCCTGCACCATTGGTCAGTGTCTTCACCGTTGTACCACGGCTCTGTTTTTTTGTATACTCAGCAGCGCGCCACTTTGCCTTTCCACGCGCTAATGTCGACCCCCCGCACATTAGCGCGACGCACACACGTCCGGTTGCTTACTACCGTTTTTTTTCTATTTTCTGCCTGAACCGCCCACTCCTTATATGGCACAGGCACACTAGCACGGCCCCGCACGTTAGGAATGTTTAGTAAACATGCCCCTAAGTCCGCCGGGTGTCCTCTGTCCTGGATGAACAAAATCGCCCCATCCACCAGTCTAGTGAAATTGCTCAGAGGTTTGCTAGGTTTTATAAAGATTTATACTCCTTCTCATTTAGCCGCTGATAGCACCGCTATACAGCAGTTTTTGTTAGATCTGCACTTACCACAGTTATCTGAAGGAGCTCGCGATGCGTTAGATAAGGAAATCAACCTTTCCGAGGTACAACTGGCCTTGAAACAGTTAAAGCCTGCCAAAGCATCCGGCCCAGATATGATCCAGCGGAACTAAACAAGTTGCTCTTGGACCTTGTAGCTCCCTTGTTAACTAAGGTCTTTAACTCGATTTTGCTTCATCAACACCTACCTGAGTCGATGCATCAAGCCCTCATCACAGTTATCCCTAAAGAAGGGAAAGATCCCTTACAAGGAAGCAGTTATAGACCAATCTCCCTGCTGAATGTCGACTATAAAATCTTTACTAAGATCCTTGCCTCCTGCTTAATTTCCCTAGTGCAAGAAGTAGTTCACCCGGATCAAACGGGATTTATTAAGGGTCGCCAGGGCTTTGAAAATGTTTGCCATCTTCTACATATCCTGGCGGGGGTTAGGAAGCTGGAGGGTAATTATGTGGTTCTTTCTCTGGATGCGGAAAAAGCTTTCGACAAGGTTGAATGGCGATATCTCTTTCATGTATTACAGTCCTTTGGATTTGGGCCATCTTTTCTCGCGTGGATTTCAGCTCTGTATAAAGTGCCCACGGGCACAGTCCAGGTGAACGGGTTCCTTTCGACGCCATTTTGTTTAGAACACGGAACCAGACAAGGCTGCCCTCTTTCACTGCTTTTGTTTGCTCTAGCCCTGGAGCCCTTGCGGATTCAGTTAAGGTCCCTTGAATCACATCTGGGGATTCCCTTAGCGAATAAGCATCACATCGTCTCGTTTTATGCAGACGACACCTTAATATTTCTTCGGGTTCCAAACACCACTATGCCAATCCTGACCTCTCTACTAACAGACTTTTCCTATCTGTCCAGGTATACGATTAATTTCCAAAAATCTGCTCTGATACCTTGCTTGACGATCCGTGGTGCTTGCCAGATTCGGACTGATGACAACTTCCCGACGGTCACTGGCTTCAAATACTTGGGAATTCACATCTCTCAGAAATTGGAGGAGTTATATGAGCACAACTATACTCCGCTTTTGTAGTCGCTGGCCAGGGAGACTGCAGTATGGCAGGCCCTGGCGGTATCATGGCTTGGTAGAGTTAACACAATTAAGATGCTTCTCTTTCCAAAAATCATCTTCTTATTTCAACAACTTCCTATTTACTTACCACATTCGTTTTTTCTTCAGTTACGCAAGATTCTCATGGAATTTATCTGGCAAGGGCATAGGCCCAGGCAAGGGCATAAGCTGGCATACTATGACTCGTCTCAAATCTTGGGGAGGTGTTGGTCTCCCCAATTTCGAACTTTATTATCTCAGCTCCTGTTTAAGGGCCATTCCCCTATGGTGTTTGAGAGAGGCGTCAGCATGGGCTGAACTGGAAGCACATGCAATCGCTCCGATTCCCCTATCAGCCATCCCTTTGGTCGCTGAGAAGTCACTAATATGCACTATACACTCCCACATTTTTTTGGGCTCCATCTGGACAGCTTAGCGCAAAGTTTGTGTCAAAACAGCTAGGCCATCTCTTTGGTCCTTGTACACATCCCTAGGAGTTTTCCCTTTTGTAAGAAGCCTTCTGCAACTTCTTCAACAAACTCTGGATGCTACACACTTAACTTCCCTGCTTCAGGATTCCAAGCTTCTGCCCCCGTCCATGATTGGAGTCGAAACTCAAGATGTCACTTACTTCATTCAAAGGTGAGTCGGTTGACAAAGGTGAGTCGGTTGATATAGTGTATCTGGACTTTCAGAAAGCCTTTGACAAGGTCCCTTATCAGAGACTTTTGGCAAAACTAAAGAGTCATGGGATAGGAGGCAGTGTACTACTGTGGATCAGGAACTGGTTAAAAGATAGAAAGCAGAGGGTTGGGCTAAATGGCCAATTTTCCCAATGGAGAAAGGTGAATAGTGGTGTACCCCAGGGATCTGTGCTGGGTCCGCTGCTTTTTGACATATTCATAAATGACCTGGAAAGTGGAATAATGAGTGAGGTTATCAAATTTGCAGATGACACAAAACTATTTAAAGTTGTTAAAACACAAGAGGATTGTGGAAAATTGCAAGAGGATCTGGATAAATTGGAAGACTGGGCATCAAAATGGCAGATGAAATTTAATGTGGACAAGTGCAAAGTTATGCACCTAGGGAAGAACAACACAAACTATGGTTACACGATGCAAGGTTCCACATTAGGAAACACCACCCAGGAAAAAGATTTAGGCATCATTGTGGATAACATGTTAAAACCCTCGGCCCAGTGTGCAGCGGAGGCCAAGAGAGCAAATAGAATGCTAGGTATCATAAGGAAAGGAATGGAAAATAAAACAAAAGATATTATAATGCCTCTATATCGTTCCATGGTGAGACCGCACCTTCAATATTGTGTTCAATTCTGGTTGCCGTATCTTAAAAAGGATATAGCGTTATTAGAAAAGGTTCAGAGAAGAGCTACCAAAATGGTAAAGGGGATGGAAGGATACTCCTATGAAGAAAGGCTAAAAAGGTTAGGGCTCTTTAACCTGGAAAAGAGACGGCTGAGGGGAGATATGATAGAAGTCTATAAATTAATGAATGGAGTGGAACGGGTAAACGTAGATCAATTGTTTACGTTATCAGAATATTGAAAGACTAGGGGACATGCAATAAAGCTACAGGGTAAACTATTTAAAACTAATAAAAGAAAATATTTTTTCACTCAACATGTAATCAAACTCTGGAATTTGTTACCGGAGGATGTAGTAAAGGCTGTTAGTGTAGCTGGGTTTTAAAAAGGTTTGGACAAGTTCCTGGAGGAAAGGGCCATAAACCATTATTAAGAAGGGACCCAGAATATCAATACTTGACCCAGTACAAGCATTGCGGAACCTGTGTCTTTTGGAGAAACTGCTAGGTACGTATGACCTAGATTGGCCACTGTTGGAAACAGGATACTGGGCTTGATGGACCTTGGTCTGACCCAGTATGGCATATCTTATGTTCTTATGTCCAATATCTCCAATTTCATCAATGTTTCTCCTCTCAGCAGATTATAGAGGCAGCCACACGTACACCCAGTACGTGGGAGAGACTCCTTTTTCTGCCTAAATCTGACAAGGCGCTGTTAGCGAGACTGTACTGCTCCCTTGCTGGAGATGCCACTCAGGCGGTTCCTAACCTGAAGGGCTGTGATAAGTGGGAAGAGAATATTCTGCCTAAACCGGAGGATTTTTGGACCAAGTTGTTCCATTACGCTCACACTTGCTCCATCTCTTTATCATTAGTTAACACCCAATTACGAATTGTTTTGAGGATGTCCATTGTTCCGACCTCTCTCTTTCGGTGGGGAAGAGCAGATGATCCCCTTTGTTGGAGATCTTGTGGAAAGCTAGGCACTTTTTATCACATGTGGTGGGAATGTCCTATAATTCAGTCCTACTGGCTAATGATATATAATACGATAATCCAAAAACTTGAGATCGCCTTCCCGTTCGATGTTGAACATTGCATTTTGAGGTATTTCCTCCCGGATTAATTATCAAAGAGTCAATTAGATATGACTCAATGTCTATTATTGGCTGCACGCTCTGTGGTCAGCCAATACTGGAAGTGATCGAACGTACCTATATATGATGAATGGTTGGTCAAAGTGTGGGATCTCTATCGTATGGAAAAGATGACAGCCGAGGGAAGATAAGTAAGTTGAATGTTCTCTGGAGTCAAATCTTACCTCTCTGATGCTTCTAGGATCTGAGTCTCAGGTTGGCCTAGACTTCCTTTCTTTCTTTCTTTCTTTTTGTGCTTTCTTCCCGCACCCTTAGATTGAGGCAGGCAACCTCGACCACACTCTGACTAGGGGGTATTTTGCATTTGCGCTTCTCCAACTCCTTGGAAATCAGGATTGCATTCTTCCATTTCTCTCTATCTCTCTTTTTGGTGATAGTGTCTTTACGCTAGTTGGGGGAGAAGGGTGGGAGGGTGGGGGGAGGGAGGTGGAGTGGGATGGGGTGTGGGGGGTTGGGTGGGTGTGGGGAGGGAAGGGTCAGATTCAGGATAATGAAAGTCTCCATTAGAGGTTAAAAGTATATTGTTGGGAACTAGTTTCCCCCTGGGGTCCTCAGTACTTTCTTGTTGTTACAAAGTCTTTTTGTGCAGCTTTGGAATTGTTTGCTACTATAAATTTAACAGTTAGTCATTATGTACACCTCAGGTTCTATTTCTGTGACTCTCAAGCATAGAATCTCTTACTCAGTTTTTCTGTTCTGCGACCTTTACAAAGGCTATGTCTGTTTAGGTTTGTTAACCGTGATCTTATGTAACTTGAAAATACCTGTGTACTGTTATAGGTACTGAGTATGTTTGAATATGGATACTTGTATTGTGTTTTGTCTATGACTTTCAATTAAAAAATTTTATACACAAAAAAAAAAACACCCAACTGTGAGAGCTGCCATGAGATAATATACTATGGACCTTTTCAAATCCGGCAAAAGTGGACCATCCTTAAACTATGAATAATATAATGTGAGGATATGCTTTTCAAAATTAAAATAAATTAATGAGTATATCGTACCCATGCTAAAACCAGTTGAAAAGATAATAAATAAATACAAAATACATTTTAGAGCCGCCAGGTTTACTTAACCAGTGAGAGACAAGACCTGGATAATATCTGTACCCACAGCTGGAGGAACATATAAGCAACCTTCTGTAGAAACAATAAAACAACCTTATAAATATAAGGGGGGAAGGTGGGATAGGGAGGACAGGAGGGAGGGGGAAAAGAGGAAAAAGGGGAAAGGGGAAAGGGGAGGGAAAAGGAAGGGTAAGAGAGGAAGAAGGGCCAGAGTGAAAAAGGGAAGGGGAGGGGGAGGGAAAAAGGGGAGGAGGGGAGGGGGTAAAAGGGAAAAAACATAAAATAAGATGAATATAAATAAAATGTAATGAATATGGATAAAATGACTAAAAAACATAAACATAAATAAATAAAAGAATAATAAAAAACATTTGATGTACATTACTTAAAAAATGCAAATAGTCATTGGATTTAAAATCAATAAAACCCAATTAAATCAATAAATAACTAAAACCATTAAAACAGGGGATAACTAAGATGAATTAATAATAAGACATAATAAGACAAATAAAAATTATCTCATATACATTACTTACAGACCTAAGAGATGCAGATAGTCACTTGATACTTGTATTTCTATAAATCACATATTGTGGGGGAGGTATATGTAGGAGGGGAAGGGGAGAAGAGAAGAAAAGGGGGAGAGGAAAAGAAGGAGGGGGAAAAGGAAGAAGGGAAGGGGAAAAGGGGGGAAGGAAAAAAAGTGGTGAGAGGAAAAGTGGGAAAAGGGGGTGGGGGAGGTAAGATGGAGAGGGAAAGGGAAGGGGGAGAGGATGAAGAAGGAAAAAAGGGGGTGGGGTGGAAGGTAGGAGTGTGGGGAAGGGTGTAAAAGGAATGGGGTAGGGGAGGAAAGAGAGGGGGAAGGGGAAGAGGTGGACAAAGAAAGAGAGAAAGAAAAGGGGGGAAGAGAAAAAAAGAAAAAGGGGAAAAGGGGAGGGAAAAGGAAGTGGGATAGGGGTAGAGAAGAGGGAAAAAAGGAGGGGCGGGATGGAGTGGGTGAGAGTGGTGGTGGGGGGTTGAGATGGGAAAGGGGAAGGAGGGAAGGAGGGAAGGAGGGGAGGAAAAAAGGAGGAAGGGATAGAGAAAAGAGGAGAGAAAGGAAAGGGGAAAAGAGGAAGGGGACGGGACCATGCTGGGGAAGGGGGGAAGGAAGGAAGGGGAAGAGGGAGGAAGAGAGAGTAAGAGAGGGAAAAGTGAAGGGAAAAGGACTAAAGGAGCAGGGAGAGAGAAAGGGAAGGGGGAGGGGGAAAGGTGGAAAGAGGGGAGGGGGAAAAGGAAGAGGGGGAGGGGGAGGAAGGAAAAGAAGGGAAGGAAGGGGGAGGGAGGGAGAAAAGGAGTAGGGAAAAGGGGGCGGGGAGGGGGGGAAATGAGTGTTCTTCCCTTCTCATGCATAAGATCATTGATGATTTTCATGTATTCTAAGGCTTACATAGCATCCAGGAAGGACTTAGCTTGCTTAGGGGAGATGGGTGAGAGGTTTAGATCACCTAGAATTATGAGCCACTTGTGCTGGGCGGTGTGTCCACATGTTTCTTCCAAAAAGGCAGATAGTGCATCAGTTCTCACCGTTGGTGATCTATATGTTAGGTGTTTATTGGAGATCAAGAATATATCTAGAGCACCTCTGGAGTGAGCTGCTATGTTATCGAACTTTAGATGACCTTCCACTAAGATAAAGATTCCTCCTCCTTTCCCGTTTACTCTTGGGCAGTTGAATAGGTTGTAATTTGGAATAACTAGTTGGTTTATGAGGACGATGTCAGAATCAGTGAACCATGATTCGGTTAAGCATATGATATCAAGATTGTTGTCCTTGAGGTAGTCCACTAAAATTGGAACCTTATTGCATGCTGATCATGCGCTGATAAGTCCGCACTTTAAATCATAACTATGGTGTTTTGCTTCACTGAAGATTGCTGCTGGGGCTTGAGTTTTGATTCTAATTAGTGCGAGGGGCCATCTGCTCTGTAGTTTGGAAGAGTGGATCCACAAATCATTATGTCCATATCCATGAATAACTGGGATAAGGCCTGATTGAGGGGGTGATGATTCGGTGTGAGCTTCTGAATGAGGCGGCTTAACTTCTGCTTGGGCTGGGGCCTTTCTTGATTGGGTACAATGACGCAGCTTTCGAGGGTAGAGCATATTGCCACAATGTGGAGCCGAACTTGGGCAGTGGGCACTCGATCCTGCACAGATTGGGGCCTCCTGGTATGATGTGAGCCACCGAAGCAGCCTGCTTCTGGCTGAGGGAGCTTGACTTCTGCTTGGCCTGGGACCTTTCCCAATTGGAGAAATTAAGACCATCTGCATCTACATTTGCAAAATGTGCCCATCATAAGTATTAGTACCGATATTTACATATTCCCATTCTGAAATGGCAGCATTAAAAAACATATATTGCTGTAATTTCTCCATTGCTTTTTCACACAAGCATCTTTCTAAAATCATCCTTCCTTTGCCCTGTTTAAATGAATTTTAGAAACATCCCCATTTTCAGCAGAGGTGTTTTTAAAATATTGGCACAAATCTAAAGGTGATGATCTGGACATTTCAATTCTGATCTCCACATCCTATCTAAAATGTTCCTTCATGCGCATACTTTCAATTGCATACAGACCAGGAAGTTTCAAAGAAACCATTTCTGCATTGAATGGTAATTTTAGATCAGGACTCTAGGCTGTGAAGGTACATGGGTGCATATCTTGTGCCTACTTTATAAGAAAAACATACTTTAACAATTTGATTTCACTCTGCCTTGTGGATAACAGCTGATGAAAGACAATGCTTTTATGTAACCATTAAAGCTTGCTTTGCAAGTTATTTATCAAGTTCTCTGTAAACCGCTTTGATTCTTTGATAAGGCGGTATAAAAGATATCTAAATTTTAAAAAAAAGTTGCAGCATGTCTGTACTGCATATATTTACTCATATTTCTTCATTCAGACAAATTCATTTACTGATGGCAGACACTGAATTCAACTTTGAAAGAACACCAGTCCCTTGAAGTAGAGAGATACTCAAAACTTTAATTAAGTTGGGCTAACCAAATGGTATTTTGGATATCTATTATTTTTATTTGCATTCTTCAAAATGACAAAAAAAAGTGACTTTAAGGGACTGATGATTAGACTTGGAGCAGTGAATTAAAACAAGGTATTCCTTAACTGAAAATAAATTGTTGCCTAAGCTGTTTGTGCTCTTTATTCTAATGGCCCCTCTTTTTATTATACGTGGAGCCCGATTCCGGTAGGGGCACATCCAGGCCGTCTTTACAGTCCCAAGCAAGACGGTCCCATTTGTACCCAGTTCTGGACTGCAGGAACAAAATGTTCCCACAGTAGCCAGAATCAGGTGTGTGCCCCTGCCGCCTGCGAGGATATCCTCCCTGCAGGCACCCTCGACTTCAGTGTCCTTAGCCCCACTTTCCCATGTTTCCCGATCCAAGGCTGACTTGCCGTGGCCTGGATTGGGTGGTAGGGACCCCTGCACTCGGGCCCAATCGCCAGGTTTTCACTGCTTATTCCACCATTGAGGTGGAATAAGCAGTGTGTCCTCACGGGCCCGGCAGGACATACAGGGCCATGACCTGGATTGGCCCTGTACATCCTGCTGGGCTGGCCCACCCCCGCTTCGCCCTGATTCCTCCCCCTCCCACACCCCGCTGGCTCTCCCCATCCTGATTTTAAAACTCAAGAGGATTGTGGAAAATTGCAAGAGGTTCTTGATAAATTGGAAGACTGGGCATCCAAATGGCAGATGAAATTTAATGTGGACATGTGCAAAGTTATGCACCTAGGAAAGAACAGCCCAAACTATGGTTATAAGATGCAAGGTTCCACATTGGGAACCACTACCCAGGAAAAAGATTTAGGTGTCATCATGGATAACATGTTAAAACCCTCCGCCCAGTGTGCAGCGGCGGCCAAGAGAGCAAATAGAATGTTAGGTATCATAAGGAAAGGAATGGAAAATAAACAAAGGATATTATAATGCCTCTGTATTGTTCCATTGTGCGACCGTACCTTGAATATTGTGTGAAATTCTGGTCGCCATATCTTAAAAAGGATATAGCTTTATTAGAACAGGTAAAGAGAAAGCCACCAAAATGGTAAAGGGGATGGAAGGATACTCCTATGAAGAGAGGCTAAAAAGGTTAGGGCTCTTCAACCTGGAAAAGAGACGGCTGAGGGGAGATATGATAGAGGTCTATAAATTAATGAATGGAGTGGAACGGGTAAACGTAGATTGATTGTTTACGTTATCAGAATATAAAAAGACTAGGGGACATGCAATGAAGCTACAAGGTAACCTATTTAAGACTAATAAGAGAAAACATGTAATCAAACTCAAGAATTTGTTACCGGAGGATGTAGTTAAAGCTGTTAGTGTAGCTGGGTTTAAAAAAGGTTTGGACAAGTTCCTGGAGGAAAGATCCATAAACCATTATTAAAAGGGACAAGGGCCAAGCAGTGATATCCTGCTGTGTCTTTTGGGGAGACTGCTAGGTACTTTTGACCTAGATTGGCCGCTGTTGGAAACAGGATACTGGGCTTGATGGACCTTGGTCTGACCCAGTATGGCATATCTTATGTTCTTATAGGACATACAGAGAAAGCCAGAGGGGGAATCGGGTCCTTATTGTTTAATTTTAATTTTGAATTGTATGCCTAACATTGAATTTTCTTCCATCCCATGTAAGTATTTTAGATTAGTATAATTTATAGAGACTATGTACCTTTTTGAATTACCCCACCGAAGAATACGTGCACACATTGTAAAGAGGCCATCTAAGTTTGCACAGATACATGTTCATTTTATAATATATGCATATATTTCACAATTCCACTCCAGCTCTACCCAATCTCCACCCTGTGAAACACTTGTGCATATACAGGGTCATTCTGAGGCACGAATAGTGGGAATGGATCTCCCATTGGGATGTCCATCCCTGCTATTCGGGCCCTTTCCTGACCCCATCTACCCTCCCCGCGCATTGTACGGGGAAGGTAGACATGGGTGGGAAAGGAGCAGATTGGGGGTGGCGTTAGAGTGGGTAGTGGGTGGTCTTTAGCTCCGGAAGTACAGGGCTGATTCTAATGTCGGCCCTGTTTGTCCAGGGCCGGCGGCTTGCACGGGGAGCTTATTCCACTTCAGAGGCCAGATCGGGAGTTAGGCTGCGGGGAAAGCACCTTTGCCTCCGGCGGCCGGGGATCGCGTTTCTTCAATGGAGCTGCAGTGCCATAGCAACCAGACACCATGATGCTGCAGTTCCATTGAATTGCCCTGACTGAGTTAGTCAAGGAAGGCCTGTAGGTGCAGGCCAGATGGAATTTGGGTCCCAGCCTGCACGTACAGGCCTGTTCGGGATTCTGATTCTGCGGGGCTAGATGTACCCCGTGGGATCAGAACCGAGACTCCCTTTGTGCATTCGGTTCCAACCGGGCACACAGAGGGCCAGGACATCTGAGATGGAATCAGGCCAATATCAAATAAAAGTAAGTGTTACAAGGCCAAGTTTAGATAGTATGTGGAGACTGGAATTGAGATATCAAGATCAAGATATATACAGTTACACTGGCATTTTAGAAAAGACTCTGTCCCACATGAAGGCTTTTGTAAAATATGTTTAAGGACATGTAGGAGTGCTCGTATATTTGTCAACACATAATGTTGGAGAATCATTTTACAAATCTCATGTGGGAAAAATCAACAGAGGTACCTCCGTATCTTATATATATAAATGTAGCCACTTATATATTGAAGTTGGAGTTTAGCAACAGAATTTACAAATGTAAGTTAGCGTTTTGCTAATCTATATGAATTAAGTGCTGCCAATTAAATACAAAGTCAGCAATCTCTATTTTCAATTTTGAGGTGGCCCTTTGCAATTTCTATGTATCATGGACATCCATGTGTAAATTGGGCCCTTTATAAAATCAACATTTACACATGGATAACATTTCTATGTGCAAATGCCAGAATTTTCATGTGAAAATTGCAAAAAAGGCTTCTAAAATATGCATCAGCCACTCATACTTTTTTGGATGTATATTTCTGAGCGATTTTACAGGCTTCTATTTCTGCATGCTTTATTTTGCAAAAAAGGGCTATAAAATTACCCCCATAAACCTTTGTTTTATAAACATAAATGTTTTTTTTTTAAAATTACCTTTGATATAGGCAATTTTCATACTGCTCTGGGACTATGTCTGTAGGTTATTTTTATCCACGGACTTTTCACAAATTTTGAAACACATCTGTTATTGCAAGACTTCGGTCTGACAGCAGGAAGTGACAGTTGCCAGGCCTGAAAACTTCAAGGCAGAGAGAACAGGAATGGAGGGGCAAACATTTTCAAGTAAGCTTGCCGCTCTGCATCACTGCTGCCCCGTGGGTTCTCCTTCCGGCCTGGGTCCCTTGCATTGTGCGGGCTGCTTGGATGGAATTTTTGCCACTGTTTTCACAGTACTGTGTGGGTGCTATTTTTAGAGAATGAAGGGATTTTGGATTAAATTCACACCTTTTTTCAGTGGTAGCTCAAGGTGAGTTACATTCACGTATGGAGGGCTTACAATCTATACCTGAGGCAACTGAGGATTAAGTGACCTCTTCAAAATCACAAGGACTGACAAAGAGATTTCAGTTTGGCTTCCCTGGTTCTTGGCCCACTGCTCTAACCATAAAGCTACTCCTCTATTTCACCAGACAGCCAGCTCATGGCAGCAATGGCTGTGAATACTGTCCACTCCATACGTTCAGTTGGAAGGTCTGTCTTTACTTGCTGAGTGGTTTGGAAGCTGGGGTTGGATACAAAAACTTGTGTTTTATTTAATCATAGTTGTTGCTGTCCTGGTCTCTGTCTGTTGTTGCATTCAATGTCTCCCAGGTTTGGTGCAAACCTTCAAAGCCTGCCTTACTTCTGTTACAGTTATCGAGTCCAGGAGTTTGGAGTCCTCTCGGGGGCACTGGGAATTGCTCTATTTGTGAGATATCTGAGGAAGATTCGCTTTTTCTTCATGTGGGGAGACATACACCATTAGGAGTAACACCACTTTTGGTTCGAGTTTCGTGGTGTATTTAATTCGGTGTCCATGCAGTTTGGTATACGTTGGGAAGACCATTCGCACGTTCCAGGTTAGGATGGGGGAACATCGAAGCAGACTGCGATGTGGTCGAAAAGAGGCCCCTATTGTACAACATTGGATGCCAGACATGATTTTGCAGACCTACGTTGCTTCTGCATAGATAATGTTTCGCCTGACAGTGGTAATTCTCATGGAGAACAACTGTTGGGACGGCATGAACAGGAGTGGATTTGAAAAGGAGCAGAGAAGAGACTTGCGGCAGAGACAGAGGAAGCTATATGGTCATAAAAGGACAAGGTTGAATCTAGGGTAACACCCAGGTACTTAAGAGCAGAAATGAGGGTGAAAGTGAGATCAGGGGAGCAAAAACAAAACCGCGAAATAAAGACATTTTCAAGTACATTTGTAGCAAAAAACCTGTGAGAGAGTCAGTACCGGGAAAAATGGTAGAAACCATCATAAAGAACAAAATTACTCAGCATGTAATGTCATGGTCTAAAGGGAAACAGCCAACATGGCTTTAGACAAGGAATATCTTGTCTTACTAATCTGTTATGTTTTTTTGAAGGTGTGAATAAACAGGGGGACAAAGGTGAGTCGGTTGATATAGTGTATCGGGACTTTCAGAAAGCCTTTGACAAGGTCCCTCATCAGAGACTTTTGGCAAAACTAAAGAGTCATGGGATAGGAGGCAGTGTACTATTGTGGATCAGGAACTGGTTAAAAGATAGAAAGCAGAGGGTTGGGCTAAATGGCCAATTTTCCCAATGGAGAAAGGTGAATAGTGGTGTATCCCAGGGATCTGTGCTGGATCCGCTGCTTTTTGACATGTTCATAAATGACCTGGAAAGTGGAATAATGAGTGAGGTTATCAAATTTGCAGATGACACAAAACAGTTTAAAGTTGTTAAAACCCAGGAGGATTGTGGAAAATTGCAAGAGGATCGTGATAAATTGGAAGACTGGGCATCAAAATGGCAGATGAAATTTAATGTGGACAATTGCAAAGTTATGCACCTAGGGAAGAACAACCCAAACTATGGTTACACGATGCAAGGTTCCACATTAGGAACCACCACCCAGGAAAAAGATTTAGGCATCATTGTGGATAACATGTTAAAACCCTTGGCCCAGTGTGCAGCGGCGGCCAAGAGAGAAAATAGAATGCTAGGTATCATAAGGAAAGGAATGGAAAATAAAACAAAAGATATTATAATGCCTCTATATTGTTCCATGGTAGGGAGGAGTGGCCTAGTGGTTGGGGCAAGTTGCCTCAAGCTGTAAGGTTGGGGGTTCAAATCCTACTAGAGGACAGCAACCTTGGGCCAGAAGGACTGTGGTTTCTAGTCCCACAGGTGCTCTTGTGGCCTTGGGCAAGCCACTTAACCCTCCATTGCCCATGTTCCCTGTAAGTATTAGTGTATGTGTCTCATATCCCCCTATTAAATGTTGTGACCATGTGTGTTAAATGTATCCCCCAATTGTGTTGTGACCACTTTGATTGAAGGATAAGGTGGTATACAAAACTGTCTAAATAAATAAATGGTGAGACCACACCTTAAATATTGTTTGCAATTCTGGTCACCGTATCTTAAAAAGGATATAGCGTTATTAGAAAAGGTTCAGAGAAGAGCCACCAAAATGGTAAAGGGGATGGAAGGATACTCCTATGAAGAAAGGCTAAAAAGGTTAGGGCTCTTTAACCTGGAAAAGAGACGGTGGAGGGGAGATATGATAGAAGTCTATAAATTAATGAACAGAGTGGAACGGGTAAATGTAGATCGATTGTTTACGTTATCAGAATAGAGAAAGACTAGGGGACATGCAATGAAGCTACAGGGTAAACTAATTAAGACTAATAAAAGAAAATATTTTTTCACTCAACGTGAAATCAAACTCTGGAATTTGTTACCGGAGGATGTAGTAAAGGCTGTTAGTGTAGCTGGGTTTAAAAAAGGTTTGTACAAGTTCCTGGAGGAAAGGTCCATAAACCATTATTAAGAAGGGACCCAGGATATCAATGCTTGACCCATTACAAGCATTGTGGAACCTGTGTCTTTGGGGGAAACTGCTAGGTACTTATGGCCTAGATTGGCCACTGTTGGAAACAGGATACTGGGCTTGATGAACCTTGGTCTGACCCAGTATGGCATATCTTATTTTATTTTAATTCTCTTAAATACTGTGCTATTCTGCATCAGTGTGGTTTACATTGAACAAACTGAAATTACATTGAACAGGGCATTATAACTTGGAGATAACTATTTTACAAGGAACATGGGCTATGGAGAGTTAAGTGGCTTGCCCAAGACCACAAGGAGCACCTGCTGGACTAGAAACCCCAGTCCTTCTGGCCCAAGGTTGCTGTCCTCTAGTGGGATTTGAACCCCTGACCTTCTGACCTGAAGTACCTTGCCCCAACCACTAGGCCACTCCTCCACTCCACTTATGTTCTTATGTTCTTAATTGCGGGGGATCTGGAAGAGGTAGACAGTCAGACTGCAGCTGTCTTTTGGACTATTTTCTGCAGCTGTTGCTGCCATACTCAATACGTGCTGAGAAGAGATAGCGCTGTTTTACTGTCTGCATTCGAGACGGATCTTACTGACTGTTTCATTTGCTTCAATGTGCCTGCATTCAGTTCTGAAGCCAATCAGCAGCTTTCTTTGTAGCGGTGAGGCACATAGGAGGCCTACCATGTGGTCTGGCACATGAAACTGGTGAATTTATCTTGACGGTTATCATGCTGAGAGACTAGAACTCTAGTAGGGCATGAAAATGGACTAAAGGCTGCTAGCTGATGCACAATAAACTTGCTTACTGAGGCCCAGTGTTTTATACAACCTTACTAACCATTTATATGTGCCAGGTAACAGACTGCCCTTAAATAGTACAGAATTTTATTTACTTAATCTCATTATCTTATAAACTTAGTATTTTCAACTGTTTTGAATAGATACTCATTGCTTTTACTTATTACCTGAATTTTTTCCTTCATCTCTCTCCTCTCTCTCCATCCCCATCATCACCCCCCATCTTTCACCTCCATTTCTTTTGGCTCCATACCAGTTTTGTTTTCTTGTTCTGGCACTCCCTATTCTCCCCCCCCCCCCCCCACCTTCAACTCAAATCCCCCTCTTCTTATCACCCTCTCTTTAACTTTCCCATTTCCCTATCTTCTCTTCCTCCCATTTCTCTGCTCTTGAACTTCACCTTTTCCTTCCCCTCATTCATCCCTCTCCCACCTCTCTTAAACAATCTCATCCTCGTTTCCTTTGTTCCATCTCCTCTCTACTTCACACTCTTCTCCTTTTTTCCTTTTTTTCCTTTTTTCATCTGGTGACATTAATCCTAACCCTGGCCCCATAAGATATTTCTCTCACTCCTGCTCCTCACTCAACTCCCCTAACCTCATCCATATTCCTCTGCTTTCTCCCTCCTCTCTCCCCTTTTCTTGTGTCTTATAGAATGCTCATTCCATAGCTAATAAATTCCCCTTTACCCATGATCTCTTCATTTCTTTTTTTTATTTTTTATTTACGTTTTCTTGAATAGACAAAGCATACAGCCAAGGAAAACAAAGAAAAAACCACATCAATACAATATCCAAGGAAAAATATACACATCAAAAAACCCACATCAAGGGAGAATAAATCCCAATAAACCCAACTAGAAAAAAAAAAAAGAAACCAGGAGAAATTTAAACTCCACTCTAGGGAACAGCTATCTCACCACTCACATCCTTTACAACCTCCTTTTGAACCAAAATAGACTGCAATTGAACAGCATCAGAATACACAAATGTTTGTCCCTCAAAGGTAAGCACACAACGACAGGGAAATTTCAGAATAAAGGAAGCCCCCAAAGCCACCACACGAGATTTTAATGCCAGAAACTGCTTACGCCGGGCCTGGGTAGCCTTGCTTACATCCGGAAAAACCTGGAGCTTTTGACCACAAAAAGGAATTTCTCGAAATTTAAAGTAGGCACGCAAAACACATAGGGGTATGTTTACTAAAGTTTCTTAATGTGCATGCTAATGATGCTTTACGGGGCAAAAATGCGCTCCAGTGCGCGCTCACGCGCGCAGCAGCACAAACGAGCGCTGAAGGCGGGGAAATGCTCCTGGACGGCGGAGGAAGGCTCCCCAGGGGCGGAGAGAAGGGGTCAATGGGTGGAGAGTGGGAGGGGAGAGGCTCCCCGCACACTAACGATGTGAAATTCGAGGACAAAAATAACGCAAGTGAAAACCTCGCGTTAGAGCCGATTTAAAGGGAAGAGAAACCATTTCTGTCAGCAATGTACAGCAAAACCAGGGAAACCTATATAAAAGTGATAAGTGCACAGAAAAAAAGTACAAATAAACATTGAAAAGGACCCCAACAAAATATAAAAAAATCATAATCAAGCTGGGCAATAGTGATAGTAATGGGAAACATCAAAAAACACTCCCAAGAAAGTCCCAAAAAATAAATATGAATTTTGGAAGAGTCTACGCTCCGTCCCCATACAAGGTGAATGAGCCCACAGTGAAATAGCACTGATCAGGGTTTCCCTCTCCATTGGACAGGTTACCTATGGCATGCACATGTTCCACAACAGCAGGCCAGGCATGTCGGAATGGGCAACTGGACAGATGCTGGGAAAGGGGATACAGAGGGCTGCAGGCGGCACATGCTGTGGTGCAGCTGGGGCACAGTGCGGACTAGGCAGAGGCCTAGATGGCATTTAGGAATGCTGAAACTGAACAGCAGCCAGACAGCAACTGATGAGGGCCCAACATGGGCACGAGAGTGTTTATCACAGTGTCATAGGGGATAGTACCCAGCAGGTACCCCCAAGGGCACAGAACATTGGCAGGCGGTGTTGGGGGGAAGCGTGGATGCCTATGCAGGCACCCCTACCCCAGAACACGCACCATAGGCAGCCGCCTACCTGCACACTGGATGGCTTGAGACTGCACACCACCGGCACCACCAGCAGAAGGGCATGTCAGCATGGTGGCAGAGGGGTACTGGTGGTGGAGGGGGGCAGTGGCAGCTGCCCAGAGCCGACCATGGCCTAGCCCTGTGTAGGTGGGTGCCATGAACTGCAACAGACAGGCCCTGCCGGACAAACAGTCATGGTATCACCAGGGAATGCACTGTCTCTGTGGCAACACGGTGGTGCAGTGCACACAACCAGTGTGTTTGGTGGCAGAAGGTCACAGGTTCAAGTCCCAGCTATGGTACCTGCCAACCCAGTCCCCATATTTTACCCACTACTACAACGTGCTAATACAGACAGAACCTTTATTGCAGATGACCTAAACATGCCCAAAACACCTACATTTTACCCTACAGAGCAAAGACACCATAAACAGGCGCATTACCTAGAGCAGAGTCTCCCAAATGCAGTCCTGGAGGGCCAAACACCGTTCAGGTTCCATGCTGCCTCTAATAAAGATGCCTGTGCTGCATATCTATGCACCACCCCCATGGTATGCAGATGTATCTCATGCATATTCATGAGGGACAGCATGAAAACCTGAACAGTGTTTGGCACACCAGGACTGGAGTTGGGAACCTCTGCCATAAAGCAGCAGCCAATAGGGGCAGACACACCCACACCCACAGGCTCCATTAGCCAATGCCTCCTGGAGAGGCAGGACATTGGGCCCTGCGTGCATCTCCCAATACTAGCACTTGCATACCTTAGCAATGCCACCCTACACCTGGGAATACGGTACACAGCTATCAAAAGTTTGCTATGATTACTGGCAGATAGCAATTCCTACGTTAAGCACAGTTTGCTGATTGAGCTTCATCATAGCAACCTTTCTGATGTCTGTGGAGTGTGCTTCAGGTCTGGTCTCTGACAGTGTTTTCCACCCTGGGGAGTGACCCCCAACAGTATTGCGTACCATATCCATGCCTGCACTGTGCCCAGGACTGGTGTGGTGGCCAGGGCTGCTAAACACCTCTATAGTAGCACAATGCTGGCATAGGTGTGGGAGTGTGTGTCTGTCTATCCAGTATGTGGTGGCTGCAAACACCCTCCACAGCCCACACTGCCAGCACTGTTGCCAGTATTGGCCTGCCAATGTGCATAATGAGGAGCAAGGTACCATGGGTATAGCCTGGACAGGGTGGCCTGGCCAGGATGCATCTGCACAGTGCATAGGGCACTGGCTGGGACATTGTAGTGCCCGGCCACCACCTGCACAGACAGGGTGGCCACAGCATGTCCTGCTGGGAGATCACTCTCACCCTGACTGTGCAGTGACCACAGCATGGCTAGGCACCCCCATAATGCTATATAGTATTTTTCTCATGTGATGTTTTTGGGTTTTCCTTTGGGGCCCTGTCACTGACTTAACTGCTTGTTGTGTATGCTGACATCCCAGTTCTGGGTGCATGCATTTCCACCAGGGGCATGCACTATGGACTGGCTAGCAGACTGTCTGCAGCTGGTATGTGTCTTGATGGAGCGCCTTGCTGGCCCGATTCAGTGTATCGTGGGAATATATTTTCCCCATGGTCTAGACTGCCCATCTTGTTCAGGGATGTCCGGATGGCCTGGGCGTGCCCCTTCATGGATCAGACTCCATGTCTTCGTGTAGTAGTAGCAGGCAGATTCTAAACTGTTACACATGAAGAGTGAGAGGAGCCAGAAAAATATTGAAAAGAAGAGGTGCAAGAATGGAGTTTTGAGGAACACCACAGGCTAGAAGGTAGGTAGAAGACATGAAGGAATTAAATGAAACTGCAAAATAGCGACCAAAAAGAAATGAGTGAAACCAGTTGGGAACGGTCCCCAGTAGACGAAGTCATGAAGATGGGAAAGAAGGATAGTATGATCGATCTAGTCAAAAGCAGAAGAATGATCCAGAGAGACAAGAAAAGACACATCACCATTAGCAAAAAAGTGATATACTTCACTAAGAAGAGAGGTGAGGACCATTTCAGTACTGTGGGAAGGGTGAAAATAAGATTGGCGGGGATGCAAAGTACAAGTCTTTTCAAGATGATCTATGAGCTCAGAAAAAAGAACCTTAAACAGAAATGGAAGATTATAAACAAGCCTTTAGTTAGAGGGAATGCAAGGATCAAGAGAAGGTTTTTTAAGAAGAGAATATATCAGAGCAGACTTCCAAGGGAAGGGAACAATTCCTGAAAGAAAGCAGTTGAGAAAAATAACATGAGCTCTAGGGAGGAAAGCAAGAGAATTCAGAGGAATCCAAGAAGAGTGAATAGAATCAGAGGAGCAGGTAGTTTTATGCATTGAACTAATGAGCTTAGAAAGGGAGGTGAGAGTGGGAAGATTAAAGGAAGACCATCTGTGAACAAGGGCTGGGAAGGGGGAAGGGATGGAGAAGAAGAGAAATGATAACAGAGATTGACGACCTTATTGGTGAAGTGAGCAAACTGTTCAGCAGATGCAGCGGAGGGAGGTATCTGCGGCATTGAATGGTGTAGCAGACAAGAAACCACAGAGAAAAGCTACTTAGAATGATTAGATGATGATACAATGACATTAGTAAATAAGCTTTCATAGATGATGTAAGGGTGGGGCAGTCATGGTAATAATGGGAATTGAAAGTAGCCAGAGAAGTGCATGAACAAATCTTTCTCCAATGGCGTTCTGACTGTCTCAATTGCAAGCGGAGGAGAAGAAAGCCAGAATGGAACCAGGGCTGATGATGTTTTGCGAGCTAAGGCCTGGGATGAAGGTGGGGGGAGGGCAAGGAATTGAATGTTGTGAAAAGAAGAGAAGTCTAGGCAAGAACTTGTTCATTGGCTGAGAATGAATCAAAGTCAGAAGGAAAAAAGTATCAAATGATGGGAAAGAGGAAAGAGTTTCAGGAGCGATTATACAGGAGTAGGAACAGGAAGGAAGCTGCCAGTCATTAAGACTTGAAATGAGACATGAAAGAGTGAAATGAATAGAATACAATAGAATCATCTGCCCTGGCCACCTTGCTTCTCAGTTTAGTTAGCACCTGTCTTGATTATTGTAACACAGTGCATGCTGGCCTTCCTGATTATGAAATCATGAGACTGCAAATTGTTCAGAATTCTATTATAAAGTGAAATGAGAAGTGAAAGAAAATATAATAATGATCAGTACAGGGGAGGGGCAGAGTAGAGGAAAATGAAAGGAGAAAAGGGAAGGCATGGTAGGACGTGAAGTCCTGCTATTCGTTTGGAGTGTATGCTGCCTCACCCTCTCCCCACATGCATTGAGCCCCTGTGCATGGAGAGATGGATGGGGATAGAAGGAGGTGGAGAGTGGGCAGAATGGGGGTGGGCTGAGGCGCTAGGATGTACAGGACCGATTCAGGTCATGGCCCTGTAGTCCGGCGGTTGGGGGAACGACAGCATGTATAAGCAGCAATGAAGGTGGTATAAGCAGCAATGAAGGTGGCGATCGCACAAGGAAGCCTCCCTAATGCAGGGATCAACTTCAGGGAAGTCTCCTCCACCCAAACCGGCCCTGGCAGGCCCCACCAGGGGTGGCAAGGCAGGGACAGGAGGTATGTTTCTGCAATGGATATTCGTTGCTCCTGCTGAGCATCCCGGTGCCATGGCGATGGGACACCATGGCACCAGCACATCAGCAGGAGCATAGGGAGGGCTGGACAGGGTGCCAGGTGGATGTCCTGCGTCTCAGAATCGGGGCACCACTGGGCCATCTCAGTACCAAATTCTGCAGCCGCGGAAATGTCTAGCTTCCGCGGTGCAGAATCGGATATGATTTGGGCCCATCCTGTTCCTGGACATCTGGATGGCCCAGACATGCCCCTTCCTGAATCGGGCTCCACATGTCCGGTGGAGTGGGTAGTGAAAGAAACATGTTGATCCAGTGAGAGGTCAGGCGAAGGAAGAGTCTATCTTTCAATTTAGAGGATAGGTCAAAGTGAATATTAAAATCTCTCAGAATAACAAGATTAGGATAGTTTCTATGATAGTAAGAAGAAGCTGGTCCCAAAGGACAGACAATAGGGTTGGAGGACAATAGAAAAGAAGAAAGTGAATTATAGGGGAGGACTTAAGAGAGACAAGTAAGGATTCCAGATAGAAGAGCATGGATAAAGAGATTTAGTAAGATCAAAAGAGGACTGGCGGACTATTAATACCCCACCCCACACCGATACAGCTGAGGAATGGAAAAAAGAGCAAAGTCAGTATACACTTTAGAAAAAGTTGTAAGGTATACTTTTTGAAGGTGGTCTTATGTTCTTAACCATGCTTTATTGAAATCAGAATGAATAGACAAGAGTTCACTGTATTATGTATTTATGGAATTTTTGTACGCTACTTTCAATGTTTTTTCCAATATTGTGACATATAACATTTTAAATATATACATAAATGTAATTGTCTATACAGAAACTTCTTAGGAGGTGCTTGCAGCAAAAGACGTGGCGTGCATGCACAATCTGCTGTAGAACTACTCCTCTTGCATGGTGGATAGCTGGAGCTCTGGGTACTGCACTCTGTCATAGGGAGGCTCCTGCAGACACCCACAAAACACTTGTGGCAGTTCACGCCATACAACCACAACAGTCTAGAGTCCCTCTGGTTTGCTTAGTTACAACCTTCTCAAACTTCTCTTCAAATATTTTCACTCTGAGGTCTCTCTCCTGGTCCTGAAAATCAGCCTCTCACTACAACACATACTGTTTTTTTTTCACTTTCTGCATCCCCTACCAAGCATTTGTTAATTCCTCAGGCTTTGTGAACTCATGTCACATACTGTCTATTCTTGAGTGATGTTAACTCTGTGGTGGTGTCTAGTGTGTCCTTCTGCAAAAGTCAAAATTTTCTTCTACTGCTTGGTAACATCCAGAACATCTAAGGTTAAATTCACTATTTGGGCTGTTTCCAGGTTGAGATCCAATTAACATGCTGCACATAGTGTGGATCCTCATCTAATCCATGGAAAAGATAAAACAACACTGAAGGAATTCCCTTCCAGTTAGGAAGCAGCTGATGGCTAAGGCTACTTCCCAAGAAGCTAGGAATGGTGGAGCAAGGTCAAAGAATTCCACAAACAAGTGAATCTAGATTGAACTGCTGAGATCACCTAATTGGTGATATTTTTGCATTTCCTTAAGAAACTTGTAGTGGGAGTTGGTGTGCTTAAAAGTTGGTAAAATGGCATGGTCAAGGGGTAAAAGGGGTAGCTAGAGAGGACAAGGTCATAGCTGAAAATTGATTTAATCTTTTAGTTTCATTTTTCTGAGGAGGATGTTGGGGAGATAGCCAAGTCGTAAATGATATTTAATGATGAAGATCTAAAGGAATCAAAGCAAAGTATGGTGGGCCCAATATTCAGAGCTGGCTGCTAGTGCAATTACAGTGGCTAGCCGCAGGTACTGAACATTAAGCATGGATATTCAATGCCGGGGTCATATGCGACCACAGCATTGTATATCTGGGGTTGCCGCATAGCCACAGATGCCACAGAAGCTAACTGGGCAGCAGACCAGTTAGCTGCCCAGTTAGCCTCCATGGGTAAAGATAGGCCAGCTTTTGCTGCATCTATCTTTAGCCGTGGGTTGTTAACTGGGCAGTGGTGCAATATCACCACTGCCCACTTAGCAGAGGGTGCCACCTCCTCTCCACCCACAACATCTAGGCATGTAGCAGCGTTACTTGGGGATATTCAATGGCACTAACCATGTTAGTGCCACTGAATATCCCTCTAAGTGGAATTTACATAGTTTATATGTCTGCAAACCATGTAAATGCCTTTGAATATCGGGCTCAGTGAACCTGTGTGCCTTTTGGAAACCTGCCAGGTACTTGTGACCTGGATTGGTCATTGTTGTAAACAGGATACTGGGCCTGGTCTGACCCAATATAGCATTTCTTATGTTCTTAAGTATCGTAGAGTAATCTAACAAACTACAGAGTAGCAAATCACCTGGACTAGTTGACATATACCCTAAAGTTTTCAAAGAACACAAACATGGAATTGAAGACCTATTATTACAAATTGCTAACTTATCATTAAAATCATCTACGGTATCTGAAGATTAGTGTGTTGCCAATATAATGCCGGTTTTTAAGAAGGGTTCCCAGGTGATCCAGGAAACTATAACCTCCTGAACCTGACATCAGTGCCAGAAAAAGTAGTAGAAACTACTCTTAAGAACAAAATTACTGGGATAGGAGGCACTAGTGATGAGGAAACTGAGGGTTAAATGGTCAGTTTTCTCAAACAGTAGGTTGCTCTTGGGACCTGGACTGGAACCAGTATTTAAAAATGTTTGGAAAAAGGGAACAATGAGTAGGGTGATCAAATTTGAAGATGACACAAAATTAGGAAAAATTGCAGGAGGACCTTGAGACTGGAAGATTGGGCATCCAAATAACAGCTGAAATTTAGTGGGCAATTTTATAAGGATGCCATATTACGATGTGGGCCTTTAACACATGTAAGTCATTATTTTCAAGGACTTATGCAAATGAATGGGCACTACACACGTACTTAAGCTGGTTGCTATTCTGTAAGTACCTTCGTAAGACCATGGGGCATGTTTACTAAAACCCCGCTAATGTGCGGGCCGCGGTAGTGAGCAGATGCCATATAAGGAGTGGGCGTTCCGTCCTGAAAAAGAAAAGCCGTGATTGACATATGCGCTAAGGTGCACGGCGCCCATGTGCACCCCGCACATTAGCGCATGAGGAAGCTGCGCGGGAGGCATAAGTGGCGCGCTGATGTGCACACAAAAGAGCAGAGCCACAGCACAATGGGTAAGGCACTTACCAATGGTGCAGGGATCAGGGGTTCAATCCCCCACAGTGCCCAATGAAGAAAGATGGCTGAAGCATTAATTCATGAGGCATTTAAAGAATGGGTGGCATAAGCCAGCGCGCTAATGTTTTCGGAGGAATTTTAATACTGAGCGGCATAAGTGGCGCGCTGATGTGCACACAGAAGAGCAGAGCCACAGCACAATGGTTAAGACACTGACCAATGGTGCAGGGATCAGGGGTTCAATCCCCCACCGTGCTCAATGTAGACAGCTGGCTGAGGTGTTACTTTAGGAGCTAGTCCAATATTGTGCAGCATAAGGCAGCAAGCTATTGATTTAGGAGGCTTTTTAATATTGAGCGGCATAAGGCAGCGCGCTAATGAGCAAGCACAGGAACAGAACCACAGCACAATGGTTAAGACACAGACCAATGGTGCAGGGATCAAGGGTTCAATCCCCACAGAGTCCAATGAACAAAGCTGGCTGAGGCATTACATATAATGGGGAAGATTGCTTTTGGAGTCATTTTATGTTTATTTTAATGTTCACTACTAGCAAACGCACTCTCAAAGCGAGTTAACATAAGGCGGCCTATAAGGCACATTTTAAAGTGCACTGTCAGCCAAGGCACCCTAGAATGTTGCTTATAGGGTGCTTTAGAGGGTGCCGTATGAGGTACCGCAAGGTCAGAGTACTGTTTGTTATGGCAGCACTGTGCAGTTTAAGGAATGGAAAGCATAAGTAGGTGCGCTGACAGGCAAGGAGGAGCAGCAGTGGAGCACAATGGTTAAGGCACTGACTGCTGACACAGGGGTCATGAGTTTGCTCCCCAGTGTGCCTAATATGTAAGGCTGGCTGTGGCATCAGCTTTGCATTGTACATATGTTTCCCTGCAGCACTTTATTTTTAATTTATTAATTGCTGCCAGCAAACACGCCCTCACGTGCCGTAATTGAAGGTGCCGTATAAGGCACCCTATAAGGCACTCCATAGGGCACATTATAAATTGCACTGTCCGCCACAGCACCCTAAAATGTCCCCTATAGGGCACCCTATAAGTTGCGTCACAGGATAATGTACAGTGCACCTTATATGGATGGGAACCATAAGGTGCCCTATAGGGCGCCCTATAAAGCACCCTCAGAGGCACCTTATGGGTACAGTACACTGAGGTTGTTTTTGCTGGCATCAAAATATGTACATTAAAAAAAGGTAATGTGTCAGACAACCCTATCAAACAGCCACACTGTGGGTTTGAACCCATGATCTCTGGCTTTACAGGCAGTGAAGTAACCATTGGACTACAGCTCCATAGCTACTAGCAAGCCCCAGGCTGGCTGCAGAGAGCCTGCACGTCACCACACAGACAGGCTGTTGTGGTCACCAGGATAGGGTTAGCACACCCATACCCATGATGCACTGCACATGCAAATCAGCTGTCCACAGATAAACACAAGATGGGGAATGCACCCCCACAGCACCTCGGCCTGGTAGGGGGTACTGACCGTGTGTTTAACTGGCACAGAGTAGCTACACACCGTCACATTGTGCGGGTACTGTGCTCACCCTGAGTGTGCGGTGAGGCGCCCAGCACCAGGTCCACAGCACCTTCCATGGCTGATTAAGGCCATGCCAGAGGTCCACAGCAGTGTTAAACTGCAAGATAGGTAGTTTCTGCAGAAACACCATGGATATCTCTGTCTGTCTCAGTCAGGCTTAGCACATGCGCACACCCCCCCTGGTGAGCCATGCACCACCCCCACCACCCCCACAGCCAAGGGTGGCAAACAGAGGTCCCCCCATCAATAGATCACATTCTACCTCCCTGCAAAGGCAGCAGTAGGGGGGACCATCAACCTCAGTCCTGCTGAGGAACAGACACCCCACAGGGCAATTAATGCAGCTCTATACACAACCAACACAATAGCAAACAGACATTAGGCCTGAATATGGTAAGCTGCACCCCAACACTATCTGATATTCTCCTGCAGCAAGCCATCATCCACTGCACCCTGCAAGCCACCCCATCAAGACACATACCAGCTACAAGCAGCCTGCTAGTTAGTCCATAGTGCATGTTCCCAGTAGAGATACATGCACCCAGAACTGGGACATCAGCATACACAGCAAGCAGATAAATCAGTGACTGAGCCCCAAAAGGAAACCCATATAGTACTATGGGGGTGCCTAGCCATGCTGTGGTCACTGCACAGTCAGGGTGAGAGTGATCTCTCAGCAGGACATACTGAGGTCACCCTGTCTGTGTAGGTGGTGGCCGGGCACTAAAATGTCCTAGTCAGTGCCCTATGCCCTGTGCAGCTGCACCCTGGCCAGGCCACCCTGTCCAGCCTATACCCATGGTACCTTGCTCCTCATTATGCACATTGGCAGCCCAATACTGGCAACATTGCTGGCAGTGTGGGCTGTGGATGGTGTTTGCAGCCACCACACACTGGATAGACAGACAGCCACCCCCACACCTATGCCAGCATTGTGCTACTATGGAGGAGTTCAGCAGCCATACCCACCACACCAGTCCTGGGCACAGTACAGGCATAGATATGGTACGCAATACTGTTGGGGTCACTCCCCAGGGTGGTAAACACTGTCAGAGTAAGGTATGCAACTGCTAGTATTGGGAGATACAGCCAGGGCCCAATGTCCTGCCTCTCCAGGAGGCATTGGCCAATGGGGCCTGTGGGTGTGTGTGTGGGTGTGTCTGGCCCTGTTGGCTGCTGCTTTACAGCAGAGTTTCCCAACTCCAGTCCTGGTGTTCCAAACACTGTTCGGGTTTTCATGCTGTCCCTCATTAATATGCATGAGCTACATCTGCATACCATGGGGGTGGTACATAGATGTGCAGCACAGGCATCTTTATTAGAGGCAGCATGGAACCTGAATGGTGTGGGGCCCTCCAGGACTGCATTTGGGAGACTCTGCTCTAGGTAATGCGGCTGTTTATGGTGTCTGTGTTTGGTGTGGTAAAATATATGCGTATTAACCATGCATAGGTTCTCAGCAATAAAGGTTTGTCCTTACTATCATGGTTTAGTTGTGGGAAAATATGTGGACAGGATTGGCAGCAGCCCCAGCTGGCCTTTGAACCTGTGATCTTCTGTTCTTGCACACACTGTCTGTGTGCACTGCACCACCGTGTTGCCACAGATATGCTGCATTCCCTGGGGAGTCCATGACTGTACATCCAACAGAGCCTGTCTTGCGGTGGACGGTGCCAGCCTGCACACGCCTGGGCCACTGTCTGCTGTGGCTTGCAGCCACTGCCCCCTCCACCACCTGTACCCTTCCGCCAACATGCAGACATGTCCTTATCTGGGAAAAAGCATATGACCTGATTGACTGGTGGCACTCCAGGACTGAATCTGGGTAACTCGGCTGTAGGTAATGCCCATTGTTATGGTTTGTGTGTGGTGTAGGGTAAAATATGGGTGTTAGAGCCATGCTTATGTTCTCTGCAATAAAGGAGTGTCTTTACTATTACTGTTTAGTGGTGGGTAAAAATGTGGAGACTGGGTTGGCAGGAGCCCCAGCTGGGATTTGAACCTGTGACCCTCTGGTCTTATAGGCACTGGCTGTTTCCGTTGCACCACACTGTGGCCACAAAGATGGTGTAGTCCCTGGAGATAGGAAACCTGGCCTGACGAGTCAGAAACCTTGCTCTGCACAATATTACTGTGGGCTCATTTACCTTGTATGGAGACAAAAGTGCAAATAAACCGCACAAATGACCTCGGAAAAAGGGGCAAACACCCATATCCAAGCTTGGCAACAGTGATATCACTGGGCAACATTAAACAACACTCCCAGGAAAGCTTCAATAAACTGAAATGATTTTTGAAAGGGTCTACGGAGTGTAGACCCTTCCAAAAATCATTTATTTTTTTTTTTAGCTTTCCTGGGAGTTTTTTTTATTGTTGCCCATTGATATCACTGTTGCCCACCTGACCTATAATTTTTACAATATTTCTTGTGGTCATTTTAATGTTTTATTTGTCATTTTGTTCTGTCCACATGTATCATACTGCTCACGTTTTGTAGGTTTCCCCGGTTTTGCTTTACATTGCTGATGGAAATGGTTTCTCTTCCCTTTAAATAGGCTCTAACGCGAGGTTTTCACTCGCGGTATTTTTTGGACCGAAATTCAGCCCCGCTCCTGTGCGGGGAGCCTCTCCCCTCCCACTCTCCACCCATTGACCCCGTCCCCCCGCCCCTCGGGAGCCTTCCTCCGCCCTCAAAATGCCTTTCCACGCCTCTATCGCACATCAGCGCGCCGCGCACTTTTGCGGGCGGCGCGCACGTGTGCGGGTGGCGCGCACGTGTGCGGGCGGTGCGCACGTGTGTGGGGCACCAAAAACGCACTATTAGCGTGCGCTAAGGTACCTTAGCGCACGCTCAAGTGAGCCCTGCACAATTGCGCGGTTTAGTAAACATACCTCCATGTGCCCTCTTAATGTGCTGTACCTGCCACATCCTGCCACAGGTGAGCTCAGACTACCCGGGTATTAGAGGCTCTAGCTGCTCCTAAGGTGAACAAAAACCAGCTCTGAAGAGAGCCTTCAGGTACAAAGCATCAGCTGCCTCTTCTTGCTCTATGGGGTCGTCGGCAAAAATAATGCAATCAAATTATACCACTCTTAGGCCCCAGCTCCATCACACATAATCACAAGAATGTCCCCAATATTCTGTAGTGGGGTTGGCTCAATGAAAGCCCAGCTGTGGCCGGTTAGAGTGAGACTCTTCAAGTGGTGCCACATTGGAATGCATGTTTGAAACACATATAAGGGTATGTTTACTAAACTGCGGTAACGTTACAGACCGCGTGTTAGGTAACTTTAACGCACGGTATGTAATGTTAATTTGTGTTAGGTAACGTTAGCGCGCGATAACGTAATGTTACCGTGCAGTAACGTTACAAACCGTGCAGAAGCGTTCCGCGGCGCGGTACACACCGAGAAGGGAGGAGAGAGGGCGGAGAACAGGGGTCAATGGGCGGGGAGTGGGCGAGGAGAGGCTCCCTGCACACTAATGCGCTGAACTGAAGGGCTGAATCCTACCGCGAATGAAAACCTGCCGTTAGCTGCACATTTGCAGGAGAGAGAAACCATTTAAGTGCCAGCAATGTACAGCATAGGCAGGGAGTCCAAGAAAGGTGATAGTAGTGCTCCTTTTGCAGCAACAGCATAGTGCCCAGGTATGAAAGGCCACTATAGCGATGGCGCAAATGGGGCATGGGGGCTGCAGGCGGGACATGCAGTGGGGGCTACAGGGGCATGGGGTGGACTAGGCGGTTGCCTAGGTGGCACATGGGAACACAGAAAATGGAAACCAGCAAGACAGCAACTGACCAGGGTCAAACATGCCCATGAGTCTGTGTCCCACAGTGTCCCATCCAGGCGACATTACCAAGCAGGTACCCCAAGGGGCACATAACAGTGACAGGCAGTGCTGGGGGAAGCGTGGACAGCTATTTAGGCACCCCTACCCCAGAACCCACACCTTAGGCAGCCGCCTACCTGCCTCCTGGATGGCCTGGGACTGCGCACCACCATCACTGACAGCATATGGCATAGAGGCATGCTGGGGGGGTGTTTGTGCTGGAGGGAGCAGTGGCACCCACCTGCAGTGGACCTAGGCCATGCCCTGTACCAGTACGTGGTGTGCAGTGCAACAGAAGAGGTCAGGCTGGGGAGGGGAAGGGTAGCCCCAGGGACCACTATGCTGCTGTGGCAACAGTGTGATGCAGTACACTCAGCCAGTGTGTCCCAGACCAGAGGGTCAGAGGTTCAAGTCCCAAACTGTGGATCCTGCAGAGCATCACCCCATAGTTTTATCCCACAATGCAGCCACGACAACAACATGTGCAAACCCCAACGCAGCGGTGCACAGGGGTACAAACACCCACTCACATGGGCTCCACTATCCATGGCCTCATGGAGTGTTAGGCTGGTGGCCCCAGCACAGATCTGGGCTTATCAACGGAGCACTACTACTACCCCCTGCACAGTTTAGCAATGTCGGCACTGTGATCAGGACCACTGTGGCGGGCAGGGTTGTCACCCACCTCTATCTCTGCACAAAGGTTTAAAAGGTTAGGGCTCTTCAACTTGGAAAAGAGATGGCTGATGGGAGATATGATAGAGGTCTACAAAATAATCAGTGGAGTGGAACGGGTAAAGGTAGATCAGTTGTTTACTCCTTCAAGAAGAAGAAAGACTAGGGGGTATGTTTACTAAAACCCCGTTAGGTGCGGGCCCTGTTAGTGTGCAGGAAGCCCATAAAAGGAGTGGGCGTGTCAGAAAACCGGGAGTAATAATGCGCTAATGTGCGCGGTGCCCTAATGTGTGCCGCGCACATTAGCGCATGAGAAATGCACACGGGAAGCATAAGCCGGCGCGCTGATGTGCAAGCACATGAGCAGAGCCTCAGTGCAATGGTTAAGACACTGACAAATGGTGCAGGGATCATGGATTCAATCCCCCACTGTGCCCAATGAATAAGGCTGGCTGAGGCATTGCCTGTTATGGGTAAGATTGCTGTAGGAGGCATTTTATTTATATTTTAATTACTTCTACTAGCAAACTCACTCTCAAAGCGTGTTAACATAAGGCGCCCCATAAGGCACATTTTAAAGTGCACTGTCTGCCAAGGCACCCTACAATGTTGCTGAAAGGGTGGCTAAAGGGCGGCATATAGGGTGCCCAATGAGGCACGGCAAGGCTACTGTGATGGCAGCACTGCACATGTTAAAGTGTGGTAAGCTGACATAGGTGTGCTGACATATAAACAGCAACAGCAGTGTAGCACAATGGTTAAGACACTGACTGATGATGCAGGCGTCATAGGCACAATCCCCCACTGTGCCCAATGAATGCGGCTGGCTGAGGCATTACCTATTATGGGGAATATTGCTTTAGGAGGCATTTTATTTTTTATATTAATTAGTGCTGCCAGAAAACACACCCTCAAAGTATGGTAACATAAGGTGCTGCATAAGGCGCCTCCTAAGGTACCCCAGAGGGCACATTTTAAAGTGCACTGTCCGCCAAGGCACCCTATAATGTTGCCCATAGGAAGCCTTAGAAGGTGCTGTATGGGGCGCCCTATGAGGCACCGATAGGTTACAGTACTGCTTGTGCTGGCAGCACTGCGCATGTGAACGCATGGAAACCTGAAGTAGGTGCGCTGAGCTGAAAACATTGTAACAGAGGTGTAGCACAATGGTTAATACATGGATTGCTGAACCAGGGGTCATGAGTTCAATCCCCCAGTGGGGTCAATGATTACCTGTCTCAGGCAATACACATTATTATGCAGCAGTGCTGAGTGAGGCATAGTGCTTTTAATGTACATCAGTGCTGCGTGAGGCATATGTCTTCTTACGGTACAACAGTGTTACCTGAGGCAGTCTCCTTTCTATGTTACAGCAGTGCTGCCAGGAGAAACACTCTCACAGTGCTGTAATTTTCCGGTACCCCATAAGGCACCTTATAAGGCACCTTAAGGTCACAGCACTGTGAGGGTGTTTCTGCTGGCCGTACTACTTGAAAGTACACACAAACTGGCCCAGACAGCCCCCCATGTACTCTGTAAAATACCTATCCCCAGGTTATAATGCCCTGTTCAATGTATGTCCAGTTTGTGCAATGTAAACCACAATGGTACAGAATAGCGCAGTATATGGGGGAATATAAATAATTAAGGTAAATAAAATACATAAACCCACTGTGGATTTGAATCACCAACCTCTGACTCCACAGGCAGTGCAGTCACCAGTGGTCTACAGCTCTATAACTGTAAAGAGATGTCTGGCTGGCTACAAAATAACGTCTGCAGACTGTGTGCTGCGGTTACCAGGGTAGGGTTAGTCCTCTTGCACCCATGATGCACTGCACATGCAAAGCAGCAGTCTACAGCTGATCTGCAGATGGGGTATGCACCCCCACAGCACCTAGGCCTGGTAGGGGGAATTGACCGTGTGTGGTACTGGCACAGACTAGCTACACACCGTCACATTGTGCGGGTACTGTGCTCGCTCTGAAGGTGCGGTGGGGCGGCCAGCACCTGGTCCACAGCACCTCCCATGGCAGAAATAGGCCATGCTGCAGGTCCCCAGCAGTGCTAGTGTGTGAGATAGGTAGTTCCTGCAGACACACCTTGGATACATCTGTATTTCCCAGTCAGGTTTAGCCCCTATGGACCCATAGGCAGATTATGTACCACCCCCCCACCTCACCTCACCTCACCTCACCTCACCTCACCTCTGAGGCTGGGAAACAGGGTCTCCCACCAACAGATCCACATTCTACCTCCCTGCAATGTTGGCAGTAGAGGGGACCATCAACCCCGGTCCTGCGGGGAACAGACACCCTACAGGGCAGGCAATACGTATCTGTACCCACCCATAAAGCAATAGCAGACAGACAGTAGGCCTTGAAATGCCCAGCTTTCCCCCCACCACTATCTGACATTCACCAGCAGCAGGCCGCGGCACTCTGCAAGGTGTTCTAGCAAAACACATACTAGCTGCAAACAGTCTGCAAGCTAGTCCATAGTGCATGTTTCTGAAGAAGATGCGTGCACCCAAAACTGGGCTGCTAGCATACACACCAAGCAGAGAAATCAGTGATTGGGCCCCAAAAGGGAACCCATAAATATCACCCAAAAGAAATACTATATAGCACTATGGGGGAACCTAGCCATGCCGTGGTCACTGCTCAGTCAGGGTGAGAGTGATCTCCCAACACAACATGCTGTGGCCACTCTGTCTGTGCAGGTGGTGGCCAGGCACTACAATGTCCCAGCCATTGCCCTATGCCCTGTGCAGATGCATCCTGGCCAGGCCACCCTGTCAGGGCTATACCCATGGTACCTTGCTCCTCATTATGCACATTGGCAGGCCAATATTGGCAACAGTGCTGGCAGTGTGGGCTGTAGGAAGGTGTTTGCAGCCACCACACACTGGATAGACAGACACACACTCCGACACCTATGCCAGCATTGTGCTACCATAGAGGTGTTTGACAGCCCTGGCCATGACACCAGTCCTGGGCACATTGCAGGCATGGCTATGGCATGCAATACTGTAGGAGCCACCCCCCAGGGTGGTAAACACTGTTAGACACAGGACCTGTATCACACTCCACAGACATCTGAACGATTGCTATGCTGCAGCTCAGTCAGCAAATTGTGCTTAACGTAGAACTTGCTATCCACCATTACCCATGGCGAACTTTCGATAGATGTGTACCGTATTCCCAGGTGTAGGGTGGCATTGCTAGGTTATGCAAGTGCTAGTATTCAGGGTAGGAAACAGGGCCCGAAGCCCTGCCTCTCCAGGTGGCTTTGGAAAATGGGGCCTGTGAGTGCAGGCGTGTCTGCCCCTGTTGCCCGCTGCGCTGGGGCAGAGGTTCCCAACTATGGTCCTGGTGGGCCAAACACTGCTCGGGTTTTCATGATATCCATAATGAATATGTATGAGATACATCTGCATACCATGCATGGAGATGGTGCATGGAGATGCAGCACAGACATATGTATTGGAAACAGCATGGAACCTGAATGGTGCTTGGCACTCCAGGACTGCCTTTGGGGGACTCTGCTTTAGGTACCGCACATGTTTATGGTGTTTGTGCTCTATGGGGTAAAATATATGCATATGAGGCATTTTTTCTGTTCTCAGCAATACAGGTTTGGTCTTTACTACCATGTTGTCTTCATGGGTAAAACAAGGGGACTAGGTTGGCAGGAACCACAGCGGGGATTTGAACCTGTGACCTTCTGCTCTTGGACACACTGTCTGTGTGCACTGCCCCACCGTGTTCCCACAGACATGGCGCACTCCCTGGGGTGTCCATGACTGTACATCCGACAGGGCCTATCTGTTGCAGTAGGCGGCACCCACCTACACAGGACTGTGCCTGGACTGCTGTGGGCAGCTGCCACTGCCCCCTCCACCACCAGTACCCCTCTGCCACCATGCTGACATGGCCTTATATTGGAGACAGCATAAAACCTGAATGATTTGTGGCCCTCCAGGACTGCTTTTGGGGGACTCTGCTCTAGGTAATGCGCATGTTTCTGATGTCTGTGCTAGGTGGGGTAAAATATAGGCGTTTGAGCCATGCATATGTTCTCTTCAATAAAGGTTTGTCCTTACTATCACGGTTTAGTAGCGGGTAAAATATGGGGACTGGACTTGCAGTAGACCCAGCGGGGACTTGAATTTGTGACCTTCTGCTCATGAACGCACTGGCTGTGTTCACCGCACCACACTGTGCTCACAGAGACAGTGCAGTCCCTGGAGATACCATGGTTGTTTGTCAGACAGAGCCTGTCTATTTCAGTGCATGGCACCCACCTTCACAGGGCTAGGCCATGGTCGTCTCTGGGTCGCTGCCACTGCCCCCCTCCACCTCCAGTACCCCTGTGCCACCATGCTGACATGCCCTTCGGCTGGTGGTGCTGGTGGTGTGCAGTCTCAAGCCATCTGGTGTGCAGGTAGGCGGCTGCCTATGGTGCGTGTTCTGGGGTAGGGGTGCCTGCATAGGCGTCCACGCTTCCCCCCAACACCGCCTGCCAATGTTCTGTGCCCTTGGGTGTACCTGCTGGGTACTATCCCCTGTGACACTGTGATAAACACTCTCATGCCCATGTTGGGCCCTCATCAGTTGCTGTCTGGCTGCTGTTCAGTTTCAGCATTCCAAAGTGCCACCTAGGCATCTGCCTAGTCCGCACTGTGCCCGAGCTGCACCACAGCATGTTCCGCCTGCAGCCCTTTGTATCCCCTTTCCCATCATCTGTCCAGTTGCTCATTCCAACATGCCCGCCCTACTTTTGTGGAACATAACATGTGCATGCCATAGGTAACCTGTCCAAAGGAGAGGGAAATCTGATCAGTGCTATTTCACTGTGGGATCATTCACCTTGTATGGGGATGGAGCGTAGACCCTTCCAAAATTCATATTTATTTTTTGGGGCTTTCTTGGGAGTGCTTTTTGCTGTTTCCCATTACTATCACTATTGCCCAGCTTTATTCTGATTTTTTAAAATTTTGTTGGGGTCATTTTCACTGTTTATTTGCCCTTTTGTACCATGCACATGTATCACACTTATCACTTTTTGTTGGTTTTCCTGGTTTTGCTGTACATTGCTGACAGAAATGGTTTCTCTTCCCTTTAAATCGGCTCTACCGCGAGGTTTTCACTCGTGGTATTTTTTAACTCGGATTTCAGCCTCGCTCATGTGCGGGGATCCTCTCCCCTCCCACTCTCCACCCATTGACCCCATCTCTCCACCCCTGGGGGGCCTTCCTCCGCCCTCCGGGAGCCTTTCCCCGCCTTCATCGCACATTGGCGCGCCGCGCACATGAGCGCCGTGCACATGTGCGGGCACATTTGGGCCCCGAAATGCATCATTAGCATGTGCTATGGTACCTTAGCGCACGCTAATGCGCGCCGCGCAAATGAGCGCAGTTTAGTAAACATACCCCTAGGGGACATGCAATAAAGCTACAAAATAGCACATCCAAGAAAAAAATATTTTTTCAGCCAACATAATTCATTACCGGGTGATGTAGTAAAAGCTGTTAGCATAGTTGGGTTTAAGAGAAGTTTGGACAAGTTCCTGGAGGAAAAGTCCATAAATCATTATTAAAGTGGGGAAATCCACTGCATACACCTGGAATAAGTAACATGAAATCTGTTTACCTTTTTGGAATCAGACAGGTTCTTGTTACTTGGATTGTCCACTGTTGGAAACAGGATAGTGGGCTTGACGGACCTTGGTCTGACCCAGTATGGCATATCTTATGTTCTTAATTCCGTTGAATAGTTTACAAAGGTCTGTGGGATAAAATGTGGAAAAACAACCTAGGTCAGGGATCTCCAACTCTAGTCCTGGTGGGCACCAAGCCATTCAGGTTTTCAGGTTGTCCCTAATAAATATGCATGAGATATATTGCATGCAGTGCTCACACTGTATTCAAATTTATCTCATGCATATTCATTAGGGCAGTCTGAAAACTTAAATGGTTTGGTGCCTCCAAGACTGGAGTTGCAGATCCCTGACCTAAAAGTGGGTGCACCTAGGGGAAATGAGGCTGATGGGCAGCGACAAATGCCCAGTGCTGATATATGGGTTTTTTTTTCAAAAGCTACAGAAACCCAGGCAGGGACCCGGAACAAAGATAAAGCTGTGGAGTGAGAAGAACTCTGAAACTGCAGAGAAGTGGATGGAGACTGACCAAGGCTCAGTTAATTCCTCTCTATTATTAAATGCAAGACACAGAAGATATGGAATATACTGAAGAAAGTAACCTGCAATCTTTCTTTCTCCCTCTCTGTGACATGGAAGATGGTATCCATGTTTGAGAAATGTTTGTGCTAATGAAGGTGAAGTCATAAACACACCTTTGTTTTCTCTTTTCCTCCTCAGTGTTTGGAAGAAATGACAGAACAGGAAGAGGATAAGATTTGTAAGGAAAACTGGGCCTTAGGTTAGCTCAGGACTTTCAAAGACATTTGTGTTTTCCTTGTAACTTGTACTTTAAGAAGGCTGCAGTTAGGTTAGACAGGACTTTTAAAGGCATTTGTTTTTCTTTTGATTTGTGTTTCATAAAATTTGAGGTCTGAGTCATCCCATTTTTTTTCAACTGTTTTTTTTTTTAAGTTGCAATTACTATCAAGGTCTTAGGGACAATGGATTGTTTGTTCCCCCTCTGCTATATGTGCTACCAGGAGCTGAAAGAGGGGGAAAGGATGGTCCTAGAAGGGAGCTGACATGGGGGGAAGGTGGGGGCTGGAAGGGAGCTCACAAGGGGGGGGGGAGGAGGAGGAAGGAGGAGGCAGGAAGGGAACTGACATGATGGGAAGGAGGGGGCTGGAAGGGAGCTGACACCTGGGGATGTACTGGAGGGGAACAGGAAGGGAGCTGACACTTGGGGGTGGGACTGGTAGGTGGCACGGTAATGGGGGGGAGGGTGTTGGAAGGGAAAGAGAACTGGGATTGGAAGGGAGGGGGCACATGGGGAAGGCACTGTAAGGGGAGTGGACAGAGGGTAGGGTGATTGGAAGGGAACTGACATGGGGAGTGGCGGTGAGACTGGGAGTGGCGCTGAGCCGATACTTGGGATGCTATTTGAACTAGAAGGGGCTGGACAGTGGTGTAAAGGAGGAGGACTGGAAGGGAAAGGACACCATTGGCAGTCCTGGGAATTCAAGGGGGTTGACACTGGAAGGTAATGGGAGGGGAGAATTGGAAAGGAGGCTGATATTGGGGAGGGTTATTGCGACTGGAACTAGGCTGATGGAAGAAAGTGAAGAAAACAAAAGAAGAGACAAGAAACTGCAGATGCATTATAGACCATAGAAAGAGAGCTAAGAGAAGAAAGGAAAGCAGAAGCCTCAAATTAGGACCAGCATGATGAAATGGTCAGACAACAAAAGTAGAAAAAATAATTTTATTTTCAATTTAGTGACTGGATTTTGTGCTGTCTTTATATTTTACACAGTATGGGGATCTGCATCTCTTATTTATCTGATGTTGCACTGCATGCAGAGTCTGGCTTCTTGGGGTTTCAGTTTAATTTTTGTCTACATATTTTTAGTTTAACTTTAGGTTGTAGTCACTTATTCTGTACTTGGTGAGGGTCTGTGTTCTAAGTGTGTGACTGAGGCTGGGTGTTCTGTTAACATGGAGTTTGTACGTAGGGATCTATACTGTACTGTAGAAATTTGTTCAGCTTTTCGAATAGGTGTATGGATGTTCTAGGGCCCCCTCACTATTTATAGCGCTGCTTTTTTCTGGGTAGGCCCCTTGTATGAGTTTTGCAGATTTATTTTGGTATGGTATGGTAGATTTAGCCTTGTAGATCTTCGGTGACATTTGTAGGATTTTATATTAGTTCACCTATATGCCTGATGCTGGAGAATGTTTATGTTGTTGTTAGTGAGATGACCAGAGTCAGATATATTTTTGGACTATTACAGCCTGTTTGAATGATGCTAAGTATTTACTGCTAACTAGTTATTTTTAGTCTGGCTATGCATGTGGCCTTTCACTGCAATTTTCTTACAATATTGGATTTGAAGGAGAAATACTAGCATCACATGAAAAGAATTCACAAAGGAGTTTTGGGAAAAAGGAGGATGGGGTTTGGCCGACATTAATAATAATGAGGGACGGGTGCCAATTTATAAGTTACCGGGAAGCGCCAGAAACCATAGCATGGCCATACGCATGCAATAGGGCAGCTTCAGGCTGCAATTGGGGCTGTCAGCAGCTATGGTAGGCCCGAGTTGGCACTGGACAGTGGCGGCAGAATTGAAAAAGAAAAGTGACGCCACGGGGCTGAGCTCAGGCAGCATTTGGGGTCATGCAGGCTTTGGAAAGAGCCACAATCACTGTGGCTGCTCCCATTTAAGGTACGTGGTGCTTGAGGCTACTCTTGGACACTGCTGCTACAATTCTCACAGCAGTCCAGCACTCTAGAGTAACCACAAGCACTGTGGAAGGGAGCTGATGTTGGAAGGGGCTAGAGCTAGAGGAGTAGCCTAGTAGTTAGAGCACTGACTTAGTAACCAAGAGACCAGGGTTCAGTTCCAGAAGCACTCCTTGTAGTCTTGGTCAAGTCACTTAACTCTCCATTGTTTCAGAAAAAAAGCCTAGCAATCTACTTCCAGTCACACTGCCAAGAAAACCCAGGAGTGAGCATTAACTCAAAGGCACACATTGCATTGCCTAAAGCCCATTAGCAAGCTGTGCATTTTTCCATCTCTGACAGATCTGAGGCCCTCTCTAAATTGTGGGTCCAGGGCAATTGTCAGATTGCATCCCTCCTAAAGCCAAACCTAACATCTGCTGTCTTTTATTTTGTACAGTAAGGGGGAAATGCATTTCTCTTTCTCTTCTACACTACATGCAGCATCTGGCTTTCTGAGGTTTTAGTTGCATAGCGTCCCTGAAAGGGGGACACTCAAATTTTATGCCTAGATGAGGGGTGGGAAAGGGGAAGATCTGGGATGGCGTTAGGGCAGGCAGTGGTCGGTCGTTGGCCCCGGATGTGCAGGGCCGATTCCAATGTCAGCCCTGTACTTCCAGGGCTGGCAGCTTGAACGGTAAACTTATTCCACCTCTGAAGTTGAATAAGTTCTCCTAGTCAGTGGGGGATGGTGGGGCCAGGGCTCAGAAAAGGCAGGAGGGGGCAGAGGACGTTCCATGCAGCCCGACCCTGGCCTTGGGAGGCTAGATCGGGGTCAGGCTGCAGGGAATTAACTGTTTTGTTTGGGGGCAGGGGATCACAGCTTTTCAAAGGAGCCGTGGTGCCATGGCAACTGGACACCATGGCGCCGCAGCTCCAATTCAAAATCCCTGACTGAGCTATCCGGGCAAGGCCTATATGTGTAAGCCAACCTGAATCAGGGTCCCGGCCTGCACATACAGGCCTGGACACGATTCTGATCCCATGGGGCTAGATGTGCCCCGCGGGATCAGAATCCCGGCTAACTCTGTGTGTCCGGTTCCGAATGGGCGCACAGAGGGCCGGGATGTCCAGGACTGAATCGGGTCCACTACGTATTCAGGTGTTTGATTGTGCACTAACTGCTGGAACTTGCTGGGTATGCCCCTGACAGGTAGCACACAACAGTTTTGCCGCTAATCACATGGTAAGGGCAAACCTTTATTAAAAAGGCCACTAATATTTGTACACACAAGCCTATATCAAAGGATAAAACCACAAGACTGTCAGACTGTGGATGAAGCGATGCACTAAGTGAAACTGAACAGTTTTAGTTTAGTTGAAAAGTATATTGATAGACCACACTTGGTAATGCTTTTATCATCACGAGTTAGTTGCTAAAATAAACAAATGAAGAGGATTGTCTACCAGTATCAAAATCTTATCAGCCAACATCATTTATGTTGTTTAATATATAATATATTGGATGACAGAAATAAAAAAATAATCTAAATGCTTAATTTTTCATCTCTTCTAAATATATGTTCATATAGTCATTGTACGTGATGCTGAAATATGAAATAAGAGCTGTATAAATCCATCCACCAACAGTATTTATCTTTCTGAACTTAACTGGGTCTGATTCACATTAAATTACTGTCCAGTATATCCAATGGAAAGGAAAGTTTTCATACTGGATATAAAAAGTGTTATGAATTAGGAGTTAAAAAAGACAAAACTGGCTTAAAGGCTTACTTCAGAAACTATATAAATGATAAGGTATGGGGAAATTATGCATTGCTATTATGAAACATCTTAGAAAAGAAAAATGTAAAAACATAGAAATATGACGACAGAGCAAGACCACATGGCCTATCTAGTCTGTCCTGCCATAACAACTACAATATTCCCCTTTTTACCTTTAGAGATCCTCTGTGTTTGTCCCATGCTTTTTTGAATTCAGTTACTGTCCTCATCTCTACCACCTCCACTGGGAGACTATTCCACGGATCCACTACTCTTTCCGTAAAGAAATATTTCCGCATATCACTCCTGAATCTATCTCCCTTCACCCTCATCCCATGTCCCCTCATAGCAGAACTTGCTTTCAATTGAAAGAGGCTCTCTCCCTGAATATTTATGCCACGGAGGTATTTAAACATCTCAATCATATCACCTCTATCCCGCCTTTCCTCTAAGGTGTACATATTAAGATCCTTCAGTCTGTCCTCATATGCTTTATAATGAAGACCACTAATCATTTTAGTAGCCACCCTCTGCACCGACTCCATCCTGTTCACATCCTTTTGAAGGTGCGGTCTCCAGAATTGCACACTATACTCCAAATGAGGTCGCACCAAAGACTTATACAGAGGCATTATCACCTCCTTTTTTCTGCTAGCCATTCCTCTCCGTATGCACCCAAGCATCCTTCTAGCTTTTGCCGTCGCCTTTTCTACCTGTTTAGCTACTTTAAGATCATCAGAAAAGGCGACGGCAAAAGCTAGAAGGATGCTTGGGTGCATACGGAGAGGAATGGCTAGCAGAAAAAAGGAGGTGATAATGCCTCTGTATAAGTCTTTGGTGCGACCTCATTTGGAGTATAGTGTGCAATCTAACATTAGAGGTGATTGTTTTCAGTTTTTTAAAACAAATTACAGCAGCACACAAATTTGGAAGGAAAAGAAACAGCAACTAAGATAAATGGGTAGTAAAGTAAACAGAGTATTACAAATAAGAAAAATAAACTTCAGATTTTCTTTTCTCTACTATATTAAATAAAATATGACAAAAAAATTGGTTACCTTTTCATACCAAGGAAGGAGAGGAGTGTCTTTAAAAATTTCTTCAAAGTTTAAGGGCAGAACATGGACATTTTTAATAGATGACAGCAGTGGAATAGCCTTGTAGAAGGAGCCCTTGGTGATAGTCATGTCTTTGGTCAATCCTTTCATGAAGAAATACACAGATCTGTCTGGATAAGTCTGAGATGCTGATTCTACAGCGCATGCCACTAAAGAGGAGACTTCCAGTCTCTCCGTGGTCTCAACAAAAAAGATCCCAAGATGAGGTTGAATAATATCTTTGGTTATTAAATTCTGGAATAAGAAACTGGGCAGTGTCCATGAAGAATTCATGCTCATCCAATAGACAGTAGAACAAGTAAATATGAAAACAAACAGAAGTGGAAATTGTATCCATGGTTTCATGACTGATTCTTGAAATAAGTGCTGCTGACCTGTCCAAGCAATGAGAGAAAAAAATGGCCTAACATTGGAAATTAAAATACCCATTTAAAGCATGCTATATTCATATTTGTTTTTGAAGAGAATTAATGTAATTTAATTTAATTTAAGCATTTATAATCCACTTTTACAATCAGTGCATCATGTTTTACAATAAAATCAATGTTCTATCAAATATATTCTGAATATTGCAAATTAATATTGGATGAGAGCACTTGAGACAGGGAATAGTTCCAGAAACGTGCACATCGTGAAAATTTCTGTGAAAATTTCTTCTTGATTGGCAACGGTGTGGAAATTCTGCATTTCAACTACAGATTTGATTGTGACTTGTTTCAGATAAGTGACGTAAACATTTAAAAAAAATACATAGTATATTGAGGTGAACCTAATTCTGAATAAAAGGAGTCTGTTGGCAGGTGTGGATGAATATCAAGTTTCATTCCTCCCTCGGTACACTCCGACAAAAAGAGTCTAATGTTTGGGGACTTTATGGGTGATTTTTTTTCTTTTTTGGACATGTGCAGTAACAGCATAGTGCCCAAGTATGAAAGGGCACTATGGTGATGCTATAAAGGGGGCTGCAGGTGGGGTACAGGGCAGATCAGGCAGCCACCTAGGTGGCACAGAGGAACACAGAAAATGGAAACAGCAAGACAGCGGCTGACCAAGGTCAAACTTGCCCAGTAGTCTGTGCTCCACAGTGTCCCACCCAGGGGAGACGTACCCTGCAGGTACCCCAAACGTCACACAGGAAACACAATGCCTGTAATGGGGCAAGCAGTGCACATCTGAGAACCACTCTAATAGGGGTCCACGTACTCATCCCAGGATACATCCCAAACTGTCTGAACACCCAGCTATACGAACACCCGTCACACCAGCCCCTGGGAAGGACAGTGCAGGAAGCAGCCACGCGTTGTCTGACACATGTATACACCCAGCATTCCAAAGTAACCGCCTTGATTACAGGAGAAGGCGGTATATAAATCCTTTTAAATAAATAAAGTGGATACACTCTACCTGCATTGCATACCTTATCCTGTCCACAGTCTGCTGGCAGAACACAATCTATCTACCAGGCCCATCCTAGCCAATAGTTGCTAGATCACCGACCTGCCACCCCCAACCATCTCCTCCCCCATGTGAAAGGGCCATAATAGTGTCAGGTGGTGATGGGGGGGGACATGTGGATGTCCATGTATGCCCCCCACCCCAGACCCCACACCCTAGGCACCCGCCTACCTGCACAATGGATGGCCTGGGACTGCGCGCCACCAGCACCAACAGCATATGGGCACATCAGCATGGTGGGGGACGGGGCGTTGGTGGTGGAGGGGGCCATGACACCTTCCCAAAGCGGACCAAAGCCGTGCCCTGTACCAATGCATGGTGTGCAGTGCAGCAAAGGTCTGTCGGATGAACAGCAAAGGTAGCCCCAGGGACTACTATGCTTCTGTGGCAACAGTGTGGTGCAGTACACACAAACAGTGTGTCTTGGAACAAAATGTAACATGTTCAGGTCCCAGCTGTGGCTCATGCAGACCATGTCCTTACATTTTACCCTACGTTGCAGATACAACATCGTCATGTGCACTCCCCAAAGCATTGGCTAACAGGAGCACAAACATCCACACCCACAGGCTCCACTATCCAAAGCCCCATGGATTGTCAGGTTGTTGGGCCCGGCATGGAGCAGCAGTTTCCAGCAAAGCAGCACTACTAGCACCTGCATACCTTAGCAATGCCTGCACTGTGCCCAGGACCAGTGTGACTGGCAGGGCTGCCAACCTCCCCTATCTTTGCACAATGCCAACATAGGAGTGGGAGTGTGCGTATGTCTATCCATTGTTTTGTGGCTGCCTACTCCTCACTGGGCCCACAATGCGTACACTGATTCCAGCATTAGCCTGTCAATGTGCATAATGAGGAGCAAGGTATTGTGGGTATGGCATGGACAGGGCGGACTGGGCATTTGTACATGGTGTGGGGCAATGGCTGGGAGATTGTAGTGCCCAACCACCACCTGCATGGACAGGGTGGCCACAGCATGTCATGCTGGGAGGTCACTCTCACTCTGACTGAGCAGTGACCATGGCATGTCTAGGTTCCCACATAGCACTATACAATGCTTCTCTCAAGTGATATCTGTGTAGTCTCTGCTTTGGGGCCCAATCACTGAGATATCTGCTTGGTGTCTGTGAGTACAGCCCACATCTGGGTGCATAGTGGTTCCCCTGGGAAGATGTACTGTGGACTGGCTGCATTTTGCATATGTATGTCTGGAGCACCTTGTAGGGTGCAGACTGAGTATGCTCTCTGCTGGTGGATGTTAGTTTGTGGTGTGGGGCAGCTGAGCCCTTGTGACAAGTACAGATCTACATTAACAGCCCCTGGTTGCTGGTCCCATGGCCCATCATCATATGCCTCTTTTGCAAAGATGTGGAGTGTGAGTCTGTTGGAGACCAGATCCTGTCCACCACCCTGGCCAAGTGAGGGTGGTCTGGTAGGTGGCACTACATAATCTGCATGTGGATACAGACTCCCACCTGCCTATGTAACAAGCACCAATACTGGATAGGCACCAGTCTGGGTACATCATGGTTTACAAGGGTCAGATATGACTGGGGCACGCAGATGGACACAAGAATATCCTAGGTATGTCTGTAAGGAATACCTAACACACAGCAATGTCTATCTCATCCAACCCGGTACTGCGGACCTGGTGCTGGGCGCACCACCTCACCCTCAGGGTGAGCGCAGAACCCACACAATGGCATGGTCTGTAGCTACTCTGTGCCAGTAACACACACTACTCCATGCCAGTAACACACACAATCAGTACCCCCTACCATGGTGCGGTGCTGTAGAGGTGCATACCACATCTGGTGGCCTGCTGTAGACTGCTAATCTGCATGTGCATTGCATAATGGGTACTGGTGGGTTAACCCTATCCTGGTAACCACAGCAGACATGTCATGCGGTGACCTTCAGTCTTTCTAATATCCGGAGATAAGAAACGATTACTCCATCCTAACATCAACATGCATATGGTAGAAAATACTGGAGCACAAAACAGAAACAGAATATGAGAGGAAGACTAGGTCTCAGATTAATATAGGACTGCACATCAGCCATGGGAAAGCCCCTCTAAGCTGCTGTCCCAACACATCATCCTTCTGTATACAGCCATTGCAGATCAGAGGGCTGTGGAGGTGTAGCCTACTAGTTGGTACTGATACTACCCAAACCAAGGGTCATGGGTTCAATTCCCTTTTGTTCTTTGTTTTTTTTTGTTCTTTTTTTTATGCCAAACAGCCATGATGCCCATTGACCCCTTCTCTCTGCCCTCTCTCCACTCTCTGCGGGATGTACCACCATCGGCGACGTTAACGCGCGCTAACGTGTCGGGTGATGTTAACGCAAGTTAACATCACTTAATGCACGATAACATAGCGCTGCTACGTTATCGCAGTTTAGTAAACATACCCATAAATTGATAGACATACACACACACACTCATAATTACACACTGTGCAAAAATGGGGATGGTTGGCACTCCTGCCTGCCACCTTGGTCCCAATATCAGTTTGAGCATTATTAATGTGTGCTCCTTGTGCAGGAGCTAATTGCATGCTCTGATGTTAACACTTGCTCAGTGTGCAGGTACTATAAGTCTGACTCTGTGGCTGATGGATGTTTGTACCGTTGCTGGCCGATTCATTGGGGGTTGCACATGTTGGTGCTGTACCTGCACTGTGGGCTAAAGTTCAGCCACAGGGACATGCAATGCAAAATCCACAACCAGGACCCAAACTTGTGATCCTACACTTATATATACACAACTGTGTGCATTGAGCCACCATGCTGCCATATGACTATAGCACTCCCTGGGGCTGACATACTTTGCATCAGACAGACTTTGGCACATGTTGCAATGTGCACTGTGCCAAGGGCATGGCTTTGGTCTGCTGCAGACAGGTGCTGCTGGCCCCTCTGCCAACACCCCAATACCATGATGACATGCCCGTGTGCTGTCCGTGTTGGTGGTGTGCAGTCCCAGCCCATCCAACATGCGGGTTGGCGGGTGTCTAGGGCACATGGTCCAGATTCGGAGAGGGGGCAGAAGCATACATGGATGGCCACACAGCCCCCTCCCCAACCATCTGCCTCATCAGGGATCCCATCATCACCTGCCAATGATATGTCTTGAGGGTAGGATGACAGCCACTGCTGTGGTAGTCTCATGGCTGCCTGCATGTTGCAGCTGCTTGGGAGGCTACAGCATCTGGCACTATTGGCCTCTTACCCCACAGCTGGGATTTGTGGCAGTAGGGGGGGGCAGCCTGGATCTCTGCCTGGGGAGCTAGGACCCTTGGACTGCCCCATGTTGCACATTGCCTTTCCACAGCAGTAGCAGGACTGTGTGCTGCCACTGTCACTGTGGAATCATGTCAGAATACCCCTGTGAGGAGAAGCTTAAAAGGTTGGGCTCATCAACTTGGGGAAAAGATGGCCGAGTGAAGATATGATAGAGGTCTATAGATTATTGATCAGAGTGGAACAGGTAATGCTGGTGAAGGGGGCAGCGGCACCCACTGCAGCAGACCAAAGCCATGTCCTGGTCCTGTGTGCCATGCGCATTGTAACATGTGCCATGGTCTGTCTGATGGGCAGCATATCAGCCCAAGGGACTGTTGTAGCTATATGGCAGCACTGTGGCTATATGAGCAGAAGGTCATGCATTGCATGTCCCTGTGGTTAAACTTTAGCCTACAGTGCAGGTACAACATCAGCATATGCAACCCCCAATGAATCAGCCAGCAAAGGGTACAAACATCCATCATCTACACAGACAGGCTTTATTATCCACAACTGGATGGAGAGTCAGGCTGAACGTACCAGTACTAAGTGGGTGTTAACACCAGAGCATGCTACTAGCTCCTGTGCAATGAGCACACATTAACAGTGCTTGAGCTGATATCGGGACCAATGTGGCAGGCAAGAATGTCAACCGTTCCCATTTTTGCACAGCGTGGCAATATGAGTATAAGTGTGTGTGTGTGTGTATAAATGTCTATCTATTGTTTCGTGGCTTTCTACACCTCACTGAGCTTCACACTAGGGTCAATGGCTGAGATGTTGTAGTGCCCATCTGCCACATGCATGTCATGCTGGGAGAGCACTCTCACTCTGACCGAACAGTGACCATGGCATGGTTATGTATCCACATTGTGCTCTTCTAGTGATGTTGGTGCATTTTCTGTTCTGGGGGTACATGGTTGCTCTGTGCACATGCAATTTGTGGTGACCAGCAAACTGTATACAGTTGGTTTGTGCATGGCTGGGAAACCCAGTGGTGGGCAGCAGGTGCAGTCTGACTGTACTTTCTGTGGCTGAAAGTTAGATCTAGAGGGTTGTGACAACACTGGTTTTGCTAAGCTGGGGTCAATTTGACCCCAGGTATGTATAATAGGCATATACACCATAAAAATGTTAACATAAAATTACTGTTCCGATTAAATGATAACACTCTACGGGAAATTCAATGGCTGTCAACACTGAGAAGCTACCGGAAGTTTTAAGTCATGGCTGAAATAAATAAGTAATTTGACATAACAAATGCTTGGGGTCAAAATGACCCCACGTGTGTGGTGAAGGGTTAATGCCCTTTAGTAAGCCGTTTTCACACGTTAGAGTGCATGCTTGCACCTTAATGCCCATTGTCCTGTTAACGTGCTTTAAATGTCCAAGGCGCCCTGTTAACACATGTTAAATGGCCCCCTACCTGCCCAATGCCTTTTAAGGATTAACGCCCTTTATCGCTGCTATTAACACCTGTTACCATAATGTGCTTTAGTAAACATACCTCTAAGACGATTTAAAAGGACAATTATCTGAGATCTTTTCCCCCTATTTTCAAAACAGCATGATGGACATCAATTAGTGAATATTGTAATAATTGTTATGTACATAAAAACTATCATTCTGGATAAAGTCCATCAAGCTTAGGTTCTGTTTCCAACAGTGGCCAGTCCAGGTCACAAGTACCGGACGAAACCCAGAAGTAACCGGTTCCATGTTACTTATTCCTAAAGATGGTAAGAATTTGTCCAAACTTTTTTAAAATCCCACTACCTGCTTTTGCCACATTTTCCAGCAATGATTTCCAAAGACTATTAAACGTTGAGAGAAAAAATATTTTTTCCAATCTGTTTTAAATATACTACTTTGTAGATTCATGGTGTGTCCCCTATCCCTTGTATTTTTTGAGAGAGCAAACAATCGATCAGGGTCGGCACATGGAGATGAGGCATCCTAGATGAATCTCATCCCTTGCACTCTCCCCTGATTCCTATTCCTGCTCCCTCCATGACTCCCATTGCCACAGCTGCCACCCCTCTCCAGGACCTGAAGCAGTGGCAATGGTCCCAAACAACCCCACAGCGCTTACCTTCAACCTCCTGCACTGCAAGGCTGTTCAATTCCTGCCCCTGTTGAGACCCAATGCTGACTTCCTGAGGGGCTTCCTGAGGAAGCTTCCTGAGGGGCTTCCTTAGGAAGTCAGCATTGGGCCTCGTCAGGGGTGGAATGGAAACAGCCTCACAGCCCCAGGGGTTGAAGGTAAGTGCTCCGGAGCTGTGACCATTACCAAAAATGCATGTCCTGAAGAGAGACAGCAGCAATGGGGCACTTCCCCCTACCAATGACCCTCTAGGCAGCCATCTAGGTGGCTTGAGGGTCATACCGGCACTGCAATCGATTCGCATCTACCCATTCAAATCCAGTCAGGATTTTATAGACCTTTCCTCATAGGAGAGTCATTCCATCCCCTTTGTCATTTTGGTCGCTCTTCTCTGTGCCTTTTCTAATGCCACAACATCTTTTTTGACATGCACATACTATAATACTCATAGTGTGTTCGCACTATGGAGTGATACAGAGGCATTATGATATCTTTTGTTTTATTTTCTCTTACTTTCCTAATGATTCCTAGCATTCTGTTGGCTTTATGTAATGGATATGGAAATGAACGTGGTGTGTGGATGTAGGTGTGATGTATCGGGACAGATGGGCAGAGATATGTGACAGAATAGAACAAAGGATATTATAATGCCTCTCTATCTCTCCATTTTGCGATCATACCTTGAATACTGTGCAGTTTGTTTATCATATCTTAAAAAGGATATAGCAGAATTAGAAAAAGTACAGAAAAGAGCAACAAAAATGGCAGAGTTAAGGCTTAAAAGGTTAGGGTTCTTCAATTTGGAAACAGTCGGCTGAGGGAAATATAATAGAGGTCTATAAAATAATGGATGGAGTAGAACAGGTAAATGTAGATCGGTTGTTCATTCCTTCAAAAAGTAGAAAGATTAGGGAACATGCAATGAAGCTACAATGGAGCACATTTAAGACTAATCTGAGAAAATATTTTTTCACTCAGGGTGTGTAATCATACTCTGGAATTCATTCATTCATTCGATGATGTAGTAAAAGCTGTTAGTTTAGATGGATTTAAAAGAGGTTTGGACAAGTTCCTGCAGGAAATGTCAATAAACCATTATTAAAGAGGACCAGGGAAATCCACCACTTACCCACTGGACAAGCAGCATGGAATCTGTATACCTTTTGGGAACCTGACAAGTACTTGTGACCTGGATTGGCCACTGTTGGAAACAGGATACTGGGCTTGATGGCCCCTTGGTCTGACCCAATATGGCATATATTATGTTCTTATGATATATATGAGGTATTTGTATCTGAGACTTCTGGTGTATAGGGAGCTTGTGTGGGTCTGCATCTGTGGGTCTGTGTGGCTCTGTCTCTGTTTGTATGGGGTATAAAAGTCTAGGATGAGTGTGGCGATATAGGTGTAAGAGTATATAGGTTATGGGTGTATGTGGAGGATATAAGTATATGTTTTGGGGTGAAGATTTATAAAAATGTATATGGAGGTATATGTGTGATGTGTGTGGCTTGGGGTATGTGGGCACAAGGGTGAGTGGTATATGGGAATGTGGATATGTGGATATGTGTCTGGGAGGGATGACAGGTAAGTGGGTGTACTGGGAGAAGGTGTGGGTGTGCATGAGTAGTTAAAAGCATATATGGGTGCATATATGAGTGGACATGCAAGGGTTCTGGATTTGGGTGAGTGTGTGTGTGGGTAAACAGTGTTTCTGTGGTATTGAGAGGTGTATGTATGGATGGAAAGTAAGTAGTGGACTGTGGGAGGTTAGAGTTAGCAAAAAGCCTCTGTGAGCAAGTGAACACAACTTTGCTAGCAAATATTTGGTGACTTAAAACTTGGGGAAAAAGAGATTGAGGACTTCTTTGGAAAATTACATTTTAAATTCTTTAATAGCATAAATTAGTTATTGGCTTGGGTGAAAACTGTAGAATTAAATTGCTCTAGTTTGTAGATAGGCCTGTTAGATTTATTAATACAAAACACACTTACCATCCCAACTCTTATCCACCCCTTGGTACATCCTTTAATTTGTAGTTAGATGAGAGTGACATTTGTCATCTGGATATTTTATTTATTTAACAGATTTTTTATATTGCTTTATCCTTCAGGATAAGTGGTTTACATTATAACTTAAACTTGTCAGTGCACATTAAACAAGGACCTTGATAACTGGGATTTTTCTGAGGCAATGGAGAGTTAAGGCACAAGGTGTGTCAGTGGGAATTAAACCCTGGTTTTTGGTTTTTAAGTCAGGGCTCTAACCATTAGGCTACTCCTCCTTTCCAAGGGATCCATCCTTAAATAGATTATTAGCAGTTTAGTGGGAACCTCACACAGAAGGGGGAGGGGGGGAGGGGGGAGGGAGGGGGAGGGGGGAGGGAGGGGGGAGGGGGAAGGGGGGAGGGAGGGGGGAGGGGGGAGGAGGGGGAGGGAGGAGGGAGAGGGAGGGGGAGGGGGGAGGGGGGAGGAGGAGGAGGAGGAGGAGAAGGAGGGGGAGGGGGAGGGGGGAGGGGGGTGTATGTACCCATTGGCAGATTATGTACCACCACACAACCCACCCTCTGGGGCTCAGGGTGGGAAACAGGATCATCCACCAATAGATCCACAGTCTACCTCCCCGCAATGGCAGCAGTAGAGGGGACCAGCATCCCCAGGCCTGCTGGGGAACAGACAGAGCGGTACACATCCATAACGCAATAGCAGACAGACGACAGGCACGGAAATGCTCAGCTGCCCCCCACCATTATCTGACATTCTCTAGCAGCAAGCCTCCAACCGCTGCACCCTGCAAGGTGTTCCAGCAAGACACATACTAGATGCAGACAGTCCGCCAGCTAGTCCATAGTCCATGGTCCTGGAGAAGATGCATGTACCCAGAACGGGGATGTCAGCATACACACCAAGCAGATAAGTCAGTGACTGGACCCCAAAGGAAAACCCATATATATCACATGAGAGAAGTGCAATATAGCACTATGAGGGAACCTAGCCATGCCATGGTCACTGCTCAGTCAGGGTGAGAGTGACCTCCCAGCAGGACATGCTATGGCCACCCTGTCCGTGCAGGTGGTGGCCAGGCACTACAATGTCCGAGCCATTGCCCTATGCCGTTTGCAGACGCATCCAGGCCAGGCCACCCTATCGAGGCTAGTCCCACGGTACCTTGCTCCTCATTATGCACATTGGCAGGCCAATACTGGCAACAGTGCTAGCAGTGTGGGCTGTGGAGGGTGTTGGCAGCCACCACACACTGGAAAGACAGACACACACTTCCCACACCTATGCCAGCATTGTGCAACTATCGAGGTGTTGGCCAGCCCAGGCCACCACATCAGTCCTGGGCACAGTGCAGGCATGGCTATGGTATGCAATACTGTAGGAGTCACTCCCCAGGTTGGTAAACACTGTCAGACACAAGACCTGTAGCACACTCCACAGACATCAGAAAGGTTGCTATGATGCAGCTCACTCAGAACAGTGTACTTAACCTAGGAATTGCTATCTGCCAGTACTCATAGCAACCTTTTGATAGATGTGTACCATATTCCCCGGTTTAGGGTGGCATTACTAAGGTATGCAAGTGCTAGTATTGGGAGATGCACGCAGAGCCCAAAGTCCTGCCTCTCCAGGAGGTTTTGGATAATGGGGCCTGTGGGTGTGGGTGTGTCTGCCCCTGTTGGCTGCTGCTTTACGGCAGAGGTTCCCAACTCCAGTCCTGCGGTGCCAAACACTGTTCGGGTTTTCATGCTGTCCCTCATGAATATGCATGAGATACATCTGCATACCATGGGGGTGGCGCATAGAAATGCAGCACAGGCATCTTTATCAGAGGCAGCATGGAACCGGAATGGTGTTTGGCCCTCCAGGACTGCATTTGGGAGGCTCTGCTCTAGGTAATGTGCATGTTTATGGTGTCTGTGCTCTGTAGGGTAAACTGTAGGTGTCTTGGGCATTTTTACATCATCTGCAATAAAGGTGCTGTCTGTATTAGCACATTGTAGTAGTGGGTAAAATATGGGGACTGGGTTGGCAGGAACTTGAACCTGACCCTCTGCTTCTGAATAAACTGTTTTTGTGCACTGCACCACCTTGTTATCACAGAGTCAGTACATTCCTTGGTGATAACATGACTGTTCGTCAGACAGGGCCTGTCTGTTGCAGTACACGGCACCCACCTACACAGGGCTAGGCCACGGTCTGCTCTGGGCAGCTGCCACTGCCCCCTCCACCACCAGTATCCCTCAGCCACCATGCTGACATGCCCTTCTGCTTTTGGTGCTGGTGGTGCGCAGTCTCAGGCCATCCAGTTTGCAGGTAGGCGGCTGCCTATGGTGCGTGTTCTGGGGTAGGGGTGCCTGCATAGGTGTCCACGCTTCCCCCAGCACCGCCTGCCAATGTTCCGTGCCCTTGGGGGTAGCTGCTGGGTACTATCCCCTGTGACACTGTGGGAAACACAGTCGTGCCCATGTTGGGCCTTCTGCAGTTGCTGTCTGGCTGCTCTGCTGCTTCAGCATTCATATGGGCCACCTAGGCATCGCCCTAGTCTGCACTGTGGCCCAGCTGCAACACAGCATGTGCCACCTGCGGCCCTCTGCATTCCCTTCTCCACCATCTGTACAGTTGCCATTCCGACATGCCCGCCCTGATGTTGCGGGACATGTGCACACCAAACGAACCCTGTCCAATGGTGGGGAAAAACCTGAGCAGCGCTATATCACTGTGGGCTCTTTCACCTTGTATGGGGGCGGAGTATAGACCTTTCCATGATTTATATCTGTTCTATGGAGCTTACTCGGGGGGGGGAGGGGTTGATGTTTCTCATTGCTACCACTATTGGCCAGCTTGGTTATGGTCTTTTTCCAGTTTGTTTGGGACATTTTCAGTGTTTATGTGCCCTTTTGTTCTGTGCACATGTATCACACTTATCACTTCTTTTGGGTTTCACTGCCTGGGCTGTACATTGCTGACAATGAAATAGTTTCTCTCCCCTGTAATGTGCATTTAACAGCAGGTTTTCATTCGCGTTGGAATTGAGCTCTTCAGATCAGCGCGTTAGTGTGAAGGGAGCCTCTCCCCGCCCACTCTCTGCACATTGACCCCTTCTCTCCGCCCTCTCTCCACCTTCTGCGGTGTTTTACCGTGCCGCGGGAGTTTACGATCGTTAACTATGGTTAACGCGCGTTATGTAACGTTAGCGATCTTAAGCGCGTCATAACGCGCGTTATGATGCACTTACAATCGTTAATGTTACATAACGGGCGTTATTTACGATTACCGCAGTTTAGTAAACATACCCCTAAGGATCTGAGATTAATTAAGCTTCAGGTGAACAAGGTATATTAAACATATTAGGTACAGTTTTATTGGCAACCCTTAGTAAGTAAATAAATTAAAGATCTAAACAAAAACATAAAACTAAGATGCAGACAGCAGTCCAGCAGCGAGATGGGGGCTTTCCAGTCTTTTGCATTGAGTGTCACATGTATGATTTTCTCCCAGTTGGTGAGAGGTCTTCCATGTGCACTAGGTGCAAGGAGCTCTTTGCTCTCAGGGAACAAGTCCGTTCTCTAGAGGCTAGAGTAGCAGACTTGGAAAACATAAGACAGACAGAGAGGTACATAGACAAGACCTACAGGGATATAGTCCTGAAGTCCCACCTCCAGTCTGGCAGCATCCCTGTTGCCATGGAGGAGAGAGGTCACGTGACAGGAGAGCATCACCCTGGTGTGGAAGGAAGTGATCCTGTAACTAGGACCTGTCCTCCAGGTGATGTAAAACCCTCTCGCACTGAGGAAGTTTCTCCAGGGCCATGTGACCATGAGGGAAGGGTTAGGACAGCTGTTATAGTTGGTGATTCGATCATTAGGCATGTAGATAGCTGGGTGGCTGGTGCACATGAGGTTCGCCTGGTAACATGCCTGCCTGGTGCGAAGGTAGTGGACCTCACGCACCACCTAGATAAGGTCTTAGATAGTGATGGGGAGGAGTCTGCTGTCTTGGTACATGTTGGTACATGTCGGTACCAATGACATAGGAAAATGTGGTAGGGAGGTTCTGGAGGCTAAATTTAGGCTTTTAGGTAGGAAGTTGAAATCCAGAACTTCCAGGGTAGCGTTCTCCGAAATGCTTCCCGTTCCACGTGCAGGACCCAAAAGGCAGACAGAGCTCCGGAGTCTCAATGTGTGGATGAGACAATGGTGCAGAGATGAGGGTTTTGGATTTGTTAGGAACTGGGGAACATTCTGCGGAAAGGAGGGGCTCTTCCGAAGGGATGGGCTTCACCTTAACCGGGATGGAACCAGGCTGCTGGCATTTACCTTTAAAAAGGAGATAGAGCAGCTTTTAAACTAGATAATAGGGGAAAGCCGACAGTCGCCCAAGAGCAGATGGTTCGGAAGAATGTATCCTTGAAGGATACTACCAAAAGCAGAGAGGTTCCAAAAAAGAGTAAAGTAGCCCAAATGCCCTCAAGTATGGAGCAGACAGAGCTTAAAGATCCCAAATTACCCATGTCTGCCAATAGCCAAATTAATATGAATAAAATACATTCTCTAAAATGCTTGTATGCAAATGCTAGAAGTCTAAAAAATAAGATGGGAGAGTTAGAATATATAGCACTAAATGAGAGGTTAGATATTTATTTTTTTTCTCTTATATACCGCGCTATTCTGCATCAGTGCGGTTTACATTGAACAAACTGAAATTACATTGAACAGGGCATTATAACTTGGAGATAACTATATTACAGGGAACATGGGCTATGGAGGGTTAAGTGGCTTGCCCAAGACCACAAGGAGCACCTGTGGGACTAGAAACCCCAGTCCTTCCGGCCCAAGGTTGCTGTCCTCTAGTGGGATTTGAACCCCCGACCTTCCGGCCTGAAGTACCTTGCCCCAACCACTAGGCCACTCCTCCACTCCTATGATCGGAATATCAGAGACATGGTGGAAGGAGGACAACCAGTGGGACACTGCGATTCCTGGGTACAAACTATATCATAATGATAGAGCTGATCAAATTGGGGGAGGGGTTGCGCTCTATGTTAGAGAGGGCATTGAGTCAGAAAGGATTCAACTTTTGCAGGAAACAAAATTTGCTGTAAAATCTCTATGGATTGAAATTCCATGTAAAAAGGGGACGGCGATGGCAGTGGGAGTGTACTATCGACCACCGGGCCAGAATGAACAAATGGATGATGAAATGCTCAAAGAAAAAAAGGAAGCTAACAAACGTTACAGCACAGTAATAATAATGGGTGATTTCAATTACCCCGGTATCGACTGGGTCAGTGTCACAGCAGGACATGCTAAGGAGATAAAGTTCCTAGATGACATAAATGACTGCTTCTTGGAGCAGCTGGTTCATGAACTGACCAGAGGGGAAGCCATATTAGACCTGGTCCATAGTGGAACACCAGATCTAGTGCAAGAGATAAGGGTGTTGGGGCCACTTGGCGATAGTGATCATAGCATGATCGCCTTTGATTTAATTAGTGGAGGAGGGATAGTATGGAAATCCACAGTACTACCTTTTAACTTTCGAAAGGGAGACTATGATAAAATGAGGAAAATAGTTAAGAAAAAACTAAAAGGAGCAGTTGCAAAGGTTAAAGACTTACATCAAGCTTGGGTGTTGTTGAAAAATAATATCTTGGCAGCCCAGACCAGCTGTATTCCATGCTTTAAGAAAAGTGGAAGGAAGTCCAAAAAACTGCCAGCATGGTTTAAAGGTGAGGTCAGAGAGGCTGTTGTTGCCAAAAAGCATCTTTCAGGAAATGGAAAAAAGAGCCAAATGACAAAACCTGGAAACAGCACAAGCACTGGCAAATCAAATGCAAGGCATTGATAAAGCAGGCAAAGGGAGAATTTGAGAAGAAGCTTGCTGTGGAAGCAAAAACGCGAAATAAAGATTAAAGTACATTCGCAGCAAAAAACCTATGAGAGAGTCAGTTGGTCCATTAGATGATAGAGGAGTTAAAGGGGCACTAAGAGGCGACAAGGCGATGGTGGAGAGACTGAATGAATTTTTTGCTTCGGTCTTTACTGAGGAAGATGTAGGGATGTTACCCATGACTGAAGTGGTATTTAAAGGTGCAGAAGAATTGAAGGAAATACATCGGGAAGAAGTATTACAACTATTAGATAAACTGAAGAGTAGCAAATCACCTGGGCCGGATGGTATACATCCAAGGGAGTTGAAAGAACTGAAATATGAGATTGCAGACCTGCTATTAGTAATCTGTGAACTATCATTAAAATCTTCTCTAATACCTGAAGTTTGGAGGATCGCCAATGTAACACCAATTTTTAAAAAGGGTTCCAGCGGTGATCCAGGAAACTACAGACCGGTGAGCCTCACGACAGTACCAGGAAAAATGGTAGAAACCATCATAAAGAATAAAATTACTCAGCATGTATATAGTCATGGCCTAATGGGAGACAGCCAACATGGCTTTAGACAAGGAAGATCTTGTCTTACTAATCCGTTATGTTTTTTTGAAAGTGTGAATAAACAGGTGGACAAAGGTGAGTCAGTTGATATAGTGTATCTGGACTTTCAGAAAGCCTTTGACAAGGTCCCTGATCAGAGACTTTTGGCAAAACTAAAGAGTCATGGATAGGAGGCAGTGTACTACTGTGGATCAAGAACTGGTTAAAAGATAGAAAGCAGAGGGTTGGGCTAAATGGCCAATTTTCCCAATGGAGAAAGGTGAATAGTGGTGTACCCCAGGGATCTGTGCTGGGTCCGCTGCTTTTTGACATATTCATAAATGACCTGGAAAGTGGAATAACGAGTGAGGTTATCAAATTTGAAGATGACACAAAACTATTTAAAGTTGTTAAAACCCAAGAGGATTGTGGAAAATTGCAAGAGGATCTTGATAAATTAGAAGACTGGGCATCAAAATGGCAGATGAAATTTAATGTGGACAAGTGCAAAATTATGCACCTAGGGAAGAACAACCCAAACTATGGTTACACAATGCAAGGTTCCACATTAGGAACCACCTCCCAGGAAAAGGATTTAGGTGTCATGGTGGAAAACATGTTAAAACCCTCGGCCCAGTGTGCAGCAGCAGCCAAGAGAGCAAATAGAATGCTAGGTATCATAAGGAAAGGAATGGAAAATAAAACAAAAGATATTATTATGCCTCTATATCGTTCCATGGTGAGACCGCACCTTGAATATTGTGTGCAATTCTGGTCGCCGTATCTTAAAAAGGATATAGAGTTATTAGAAAAGGTTCAGAGAAGAGCCACCAAAATGGTAAAGGGGATGGAAGGATACTCCTATGATGAAAGGCTAAAAAGGTTAGGGCTCTTTAACCTGGAAAAGAGACGGCTGAGGGGAGATATGATAGAAGTCTATAAATTAATGAACGGAGTGGAACGGGTAAACGTAGATCGATTGTTTACCTTATCAGAATATAGAAAGATTAGGGGACATGCAATGAAGCTACAGGGTAAACTATTTAAGACTAATAAAAGAAAATATTTTTTCACTCAACGTGTAATCAAAGTCTGGAATTTGTTACTGGAGGATGTAGTAAAGGCTGTTAGTGTAGCTGGACAAGTTCCTGGAGGAAAGGTCCATAAACCATTATTAAGAAGGGACCCAGGATATCAATGCTTGACCCAGTACAAGCATTGTGGAACCTGTGTCTTTTGGGGAAACTGCTAGGTACGTATGTCCTAGATTGGCCACTGTTGGAAACAGGATACTGGGCTTGATGGACCTTGGTCTGACCCAGTATGGCATATCTTATGTTCTTATGTTCTTATGTTCCTATATGTTCTATGCTCTGTCCCCATACAAAGTGAATGATCCCACAGTGAAATAGCGCTGATCATGGTAATCCCTTGTTATTGGACAGGTTTCCTATGGCGTGCACATGTTCCGCAACAGCAGGGTGGGCATGTTGGAATGAGCAACTGGACAGATGCCCGTTCCAACATGCCCACCAAAAGGGGATACAGAGGGCTTCAGGCGGCACATGCTGTGGTGCAGCTGGGCCACAGTGCGGACTAAGGTGATGCCCAGATGGCCCATAGGAATGCTGAAAGAATAGAACAGCCAGACAGCAACTGATGAGGGCCCAACATGGGCATGAGTGTTTTTCCCACAGTGTCACAGGGGATAGTACCCAGCAGGTACCCCTAAGGGCACAGAACATTGGCAGGCGGTGCTGCGCGGAAGTGTGGACATCTATGCAGGTACCCCTACCCCAGAACCTGCATCATAGGCAGCCGCCTACCAGCACACTGGATGGCCTGAGACTGTGCACCACCAGCACCACCAGCAGAAGGGCATGTCAGCATGGTGGCAAAGGGGTGCTGGTGGTGGAGGGGGCAGTGGCAGCTGTCCACAGCAGACCATGGCCTAGCCATGTGTAGGTGGGTGCCATGCACTGAAACAGACAGGCCATGTCTGACAAACAGTCATGGTATTTCCAGGGAATGCACTGTCCCTGTGGCAACACAGTGGTGCAGTACACACAGCCAGTGTGTTCATGAGCAGAAAGTCATAGGTTCAAGTCCCAGCTGTGGTTCCTGCCAACCCAGTCCCCATGTTTTACCCACTACTAAACCGTGGTAATAAAGAGGGAACCCTTATTGCAGATAACTTAAACATGCCTGAAACACCTATATTTTACCTAGGACTGGTGGGGGCACAGGGGAAGATTAAAGGACAGGTAGTGTGCCGTATTGCAATGTGTGTGTGTGTGTTTGGGACGTAGGTTGTTACGCGCCATAAGCTGACCACATATGCTAAGGCACCTAGTTATATCTTATAGGGCACATCAAAAAGCTCTGTATAGTCACGTGCATTATTGTGCATGCTGCACATCCGATGCTTTGCTATATGTGTTCTCCACAATGTGCATTATGACGCAATGCACGTAGAACACACTTCTGCATGATAATGTAGCAGACACGATGGCCACTTGGTGGAATATGTTTGCATTGTGCTCGTTGTGGTTGTTTGAGATAGTGGTTGCAGACGTGCGTGGTGCAAACATAGGTTGTGGGTTTGGATCCCACAGGTTCCTTTTCATTTGTTCTCCTCTCCTTACCATGCAATGGCTCCAGCTTTGTCTCTTACCAACACACCCTTCCCTCTCTTCACTGTACACTGCAGTGTCCCCTTGATGCTGCTTATCTGTCACACATATGCTCCCTTTCTTGTGCCTGTTTGAGTGGGCAGGTGGCTCAGTGGTTTGGTAGTGGTGTCAGTGAGCTGTGTTTGGGCTCTTCAATGTACCAGTTCAATTCCCTCATTTCTTTTTGGATCTCTTGCCCATTTTGCCCTTGCACACACACCATTCACACAGCTGGCCCTTCAGACCGACCTCTGACACCTTTTCCATTACTGTTGTTTACTCCTCTGCATGCTGGGTTCACTGCACACCATTTCATGGTGTGTGTGCCTGTGTTACCTGTGGCTCACGTCTGCATTTCAGACTGTGATATCAGTTGCCTGTGGTCTATGGCCTTACACCTATGGCTCCGTTTCTCATGTGGCACCCTTTCTGCACATCCCTCAGCGCGTCTTCTACTGTCAGCATGCCTTAGATTGCAACCCCTTTGGATACGCTGCTGCTTCCCGTCCGCTGTGGTGTTCACATGTGGTGGGTCCATGGTGCATTGTACCACGCACTGTACTGCACGTTAGCACCATGTAACACACGTTACCTGACATGGCTTGCTTTAACGATGCACCGCCCACTCCTTTATATGGGCATCCATAACATTACCGGGGAACCTAATGCGGGTAACATTACCGCGGTTTAGTAAACATACCCCTAAGATACTACAAGAGGAGTGGCATCTAATACAGACCATCCCAGGTTTTGCAGACTTACCATTGGTGGTGCCCCACAAACGTAATGTTAATTTAAAAGATATGTTAGTACCGTCTGCTCTTACCGAATGGAAGTTTCTTTCGAGATATAGGGGTCAATATCAGTGTGGATGCTGCTCAGTTTGTGTATACGTGATGCCCGTAAGGAACCACTTTATTCATCCTATGACTAGACAAAAGTTTCACACTGATGATTTTTCAAATTGTGAGATGAGTCTTGTGATTTACATCATCCAATGCTCATGTGAAAAGTTGTATGTAGGCAAAACCACACAAAGTATCTGTAACAGGATCATAATGCATAGAAGTTGTATCAAAAGGGGCCTGGTTGAAAAACCATTGGTTACGAATTGACAAGACTTACAACACAAAATTTTGGATATAAAATTCTTTGGGGTATGTTTACTGAACCGTGGTCATGTAGCAGCGGCTACGTTAATGCGCGTTAACGTCACTGGCTATTGTAAGTTCCTCAGAGGGTGGAGAGAGGGTGGAGAGAAAGGGTCAATGGGCGGGTTAGTGGGCAGGGAGAGGCTTCTGCTACACTAACGTGGGGAAATGAAGGGCCGAACATTATCGGGAGTGAAAACCTGTCGTTAGATGTACATTTGCAGGAGAGTGAAACCATTTCAGCGTCAGCAATGAACAGCATAGGCAGGGAGCCCAAGAAAAGTGATAGTAGTGCTCCTTTTGCAGCAACAGCATAGTATGAAAGGCCACTATGGTGATGGTGCAAGTGGGGCATAGGGGGCTGCAGGCGGGACATGCAGTGGAGGCAGCTGGGGCACAGGGTGGACTAGACTGTCGCCTAGGTGGCACATAGGAATATAGAAACAAAATCAGCACGACAGCAGCTGACCAAGGCCAAACCTGCCCAGTAGTCTGTGTTACACAGTGTCCCATCCAGGGGACATTAACCATCAAGTACCCCAAAGGTCACACAGGTACCACTATGCCTGTAATAGGGCAATCAGTGCACATCTGGGGACCACTCTAACAAGGGTCCACAGACCCTACTCAGATGCGTCCCAAACAGTTCGTAAGCCCAGCTAACTGAACACCCTTTACTGCAGCCACTAGTAAGGCATTGATGGGTGTGACCACACGTTGTCGGAAACATATATATACCCATTAGGCCAAACTGGGTACACTGTATCTGAGGTGCATGCCCTAGCCTGTCCACAGGCGGCTGTCACAGCACAATCTACCCACATCTACCTGGTCCACCTTAGCCAATAGTTCATAGAGCAGCAACCTGACATCCTCCCAGCCATCTCTCCCCCATGTGGAAGGGACATAACATTAGTAGGCAGTGATGGGGAGATGTGTGGATGTCCATGTATGCCTCCCCACCCCAGAGCCCGCACCCTAGGCAACCGCCTACCTGCACAGTGGATGGCTTGGGGCTGCGCACTACCAGCACCAACAGCATATGGGCATATCAGCATGGCAGGGGTGTATGTGTTGGTGATGGAGGGGGCAGTGGCACCTTCCTGCAGTGGACCTAGGCCATGCCCTGTACCAGTATGTGGTGTGCACTGCAACAGAAAAGGTCTGACTTAGGAAAAGTAAAGGTAGCCCTAGGGACTGCTGTGCTTCTGTGGCAACAGTTTGGTGCAGTACACACAGCCAGTGTGTCCTGGAGCAGAGGGTCACAGGTTCAGGTCCCAGCTGTAGATCCTGCAGAGCATGTGCCTATGTTTCACCCTACAATGTAGATACAACATCAAAATATGCAATTCCCAAAGCAGCAGCCAACAGGGGTACAAACACCCACTCACACAGGCTCCACTATCCAAAGCTTCATGGAGAGTCAGGCTGTTGGCCCCAGCACAGAGCTGCAGTTATCACCAGAGCACTACTACTACCTCCTGCACAGTTTAGCAATGCCAGCACTGTGATCAGGACCAGTATGGCGGGCAGGGTTGCCAACCACCCCTATCTTTGTACAATGCTGCAATAGGAGTGTGTGTGTGTGTATGTCTATCCATTCTTTTGTGGCTGCCTATACCGCACTGGGCCCATAATGTCCCACTGTTATCAGCGTTAGCCTGCAAATGTGCATAATGAGGAGCAAGGTATTGTGGGTATGGCCCGGACAGGGAGGACTGGCCAGGATGCATCTGCACAGGGTGTAGAGCAATGGCTGGGACACTGTAGTGCTCGACCACCACCTGAATGGACAGGGTGGCCACAGCATGTCACGCTGGGAGGTCACTCTCACTCGGACCGAGCAGTGACCATGGCATGTCTATGTTCCCACATAGTGCTATATGCTGTTTGTCTGTATTGATAGCTGTGTGTTCCCTGTTTTGTGGCCCAATCACTGAGATACCTGCTTTGTGTCTGTACTGTACATTCTGCCTCTGGTTGCACTTCGTTTTTCTGTGAATTTGCACTATGGATTGGCTAGTGGACTGTCTGCAATCAGTCTGTCCATGGTTAGAGCACCTTGTAGGGTGCTGCAGGTGCAGTCTGACTATGCTTTCTGCTGGGGGCTGGCAGACCTTGGTGTGAGGCAGCTGAGGTTTTCCAGGCCTACTGCCAACATTACTACTGGTCTGCCACTGTCCCAGTCACAGATATGGATCTGGCTCACCCGTGCTGGAGGTTGTCTTTTGTCAGCAGGACTGGGGTTGCTGGTCCTACAGCCATTTCTCAGGGCTCAGGCACCTGTTCCCCCCCCCCCCCCTCACTCCGTCACCTACAAAAAAGGGTGTTTGTGGTCCCTTTGGGGTATATAGTGTATACCACTTTGACCCATAGAGACAGTGCTACATGAACCTCATGCGAGTCTAGACACCCCTCTGCCCTGATAACAGGTGCCTATGACAGCCAGACCTTAACACTGGATACACACTAATCTGGGTGGTGTTTTGTCCCAGGGGACCACATGTGACCGCAGAACACAAATGGACACAGAATATCTTTTGGCTGCACTGCAAGGAACACCTGTCACACATGATAGTGATGGAAATGTACAGCAGAACCTATCTCTAGCATCCCATGTACTGCGAACCTAGTGCTGGGCGCCCATCCTAACCCTCAGGGTGAACACAGAACCTGCACAATGGCATGGTCCATAGCTACTTGTGCCAGTATTACACACTGCCAGTCCGTATTACCAAGCTGAGGTACCGGAGAGGTGCAGACCCCATTTGGTGATCAGCTGTAGATTGCTGTTCTGCATGTGCATTGCATCATGGTTACTGGTGGGGTTACCCTATCCTGGCACACAGAGCAGACAGTTTGTGCGGTGACCTGCAGTCCTTCTGTACCCAGCCATTATTGTGCAACAAACCATAGAGGTATAGCCTACTGGTTAATACAATGACGTTCTAGGCAGTGGTCATGGGTTCAATTTCTCATTGTTCCCTCCTTTCATGCCTGTCCAACTCAAATATTTTGCATGCCTGTAACAGTCATCTTTGCAGATCTGTGCTGCCAACCCATAATACCCTCACCACAGTTGCCAACAATCCTTCAGTCCATCTATCTGCGTCTGTCAGCTGTGTAGAGTTCTGTCTTCCTGTGCAGGCTGCCACCCCATGTCCTGAACCAGTACCCTTTCCTGCATTGTGCCTCTTCGTGCTTGCCTCACCTGTGTCTGATCTGCATGGCACCACCACTCCTCTGTCCACCCATCATTGTAACTATCCTGCCACCTCTGCCTCCACTGGGGGATACGTATTCCCATCATCTGCCACCCACAATCATTGCAGTACTTATATTGACAACACCCTGTGCTGTGATACAGCTGTCCCCAACATGTTTGTCAACATTACTGGCAGCCACATAGGAAGCCCGCAAATATGGCAGGTAGAGCAGCAAACAGCTCTTTCTCCTTCAATCACCTGTTCATTGCCTTTCCTCGGTGCTCTATCCAGTGTTAGGGTTACATCTGTTTCTATGCCTAACAGGTCATGCATGTCAACCTGAAGCACCTTGCATCCCTTAGGGCACACTAACCTAGGGCACCGTAACATTGTTAAGGCACCTTAACCTATGGTACCATAACCCAAGGTGCCTTCTAAGGTGTCTTAACCAAGGGAGCCTAATAATGTGCCTAACCTAAGGAGCCCTATAAGGTGCCTTAAGCTAAGGCACCCTATAGACCTTAGGGTGCCTTATATTAGGACGCCTTATAAGGCACATCAGCCGAATGTGCCTTATAAGGCGCTTTAGCCTAGGCACCCTATATGGTGCCTTATAAGGCGTCTTAGCTTAGGGTGCCTTATAAGGTGCCTTAGCCTAAGGTGCCCTATAAGGTGCCTTATACGGTGCCTTAGCCTAGGTGCCTTATAATTTGCTGTTAATGCACGGTAGATATAGGGCGCACTGTACCGCGCGTTAAGCACCTTGTAATGTGTGTTACCTGACAAGGCTTGCCTTAGTGCTGCACTGCCCACTCCCTTATATGGGCATCGGTAACATTATCGGAGCACTTAATGACATTAACATTACCGCGCTTTAGTAAACATACCCCTTTGTCTTGAAAAAAGTTAAGATGAATTGGAGGGGAGGAGATATCAACAAAACTATTATGAGGTTAGAGCAACAGTATATTTTTATTATGGATACGCCAATCCCTAGGGATCTTAATTTAGATACCGACTTGTCTGTTTTCCTTTAGCCATTAGTAGTTTGTTTTAATAATTTGTCGTCTCCTATTCCCCTTCCCTTCCCTTTTCTCTTCTCTTTTCTTCCTTTCCCCTTTCCTGTTCCCTTCCCTCCTCCCCCTTCCCCTTCCCTCCCTCCCCTCCCCCTCTCTTCCTCCTTTTTTCCCTTTTTCCCCTTTCCCCTCCCTTCCTCCCCTCTCTTTCTCCCTCCCTTCCCCTCCCACTTCTTTCCCCCTCCCCCTTCCTTCCCCTCCCTCCTCCCCTTTTTTCCCTCCTCCCTCCCTTCTCCTCCCCTCTCCTTCCCCTTCTTCTTCTCCCTCCCCTTCCCCTTCCCCTTTTCGCTCCCCCTTCCCGCTTCCCCTCCCCCTTCCTCCCCTAGCCCTTTCTTCTCCCCCTCCCCTTTCTCTTTTCTCTTTTCCCTTCTCTTTTCCCTTCTTCTCTCTCCCCTCCCCCTTTTTTGCTTGTTTTTTTGTCATACCTTTCTTTGGGCTTAAGATTGTATGCAATGGTTAATTGATTTCTTTTTCACTCCCACCTTATTTAAAACCGTACAGTGAATTGGTTTCTAATGTATTTTTGGTTGGTATTGCTTGTTTTCAGCCTTATAGCTTTTTATTTATTTATTTGTTTGTTATTTTATCCATTTAACTATTTTTCATTTAATTAATTACTTATTCATGTCTCATTTTCAGTCTTTTTAGCTATTTATGGTTTTAAGATATCAATGTAGTGACATTTTGGATTATCTCTCCTCGGACATGTTTTTACATTCATGTTTTCTCTGATTTATGTGTTAGGAGTGGACAATATGGTCTTGTTTTGGTTAATAAATTATATTATATGTGGCAGTTTTGCTTTTTAGGACTTATATTAGTGTAATTTTTTAGAGTTTATGGTAGTGATAGCATATCTTTGGGATTAGTGATTCAGTTGGTCAGTTAGTAATGGCACTATGCATAGCACTATATACCATATGGACGGTTCCAAAAACATTGCTTGTTTTTATATGAAGGTAGAGACATATTGGACCAATGGCCAAAGTTTATTTATTGTTACAGTTCTTACTTTTGTTTTTATCATTTTAACCATTCCTTAAGGATTTTTAAGATTATTTTAGAGAATGGATGTTTCTATATGCAATCAGCATGTAGGAAGACTGGGCAGGTGTAATGTATTCCCAGGGAGAAGGTTATCTTTATCCTTCATTTTTCTTTTGTTCTTTTATTTATTTATTGATTGACTGATTGATTTATTGGTTATTATCAATGGGTGACTCCACATGTAATCAACTTGACTATTTATAGGCTTTTACAACATTCCATACTAGGGGGTATGTTTACTAAACCGTCCTAATGTTACCGGCACTAGTTGCAGCGTTAATGTGAGGAATGCCATATAAGGTAGTGGGCATTCCGGCGGCAAGGTAGCAATGAATCTGTATCGTGTGATAGAGGAGCCTTGGCTCGTTAACGTGCGGTAACCTTAAGTCCATGCCAGCGCTGTGTTAGCAGCTATAGAGATATAGTCCACTGGTTACTACAATGACTGTGGAGGCAGAGGTCATGAGTTTAATTCTGCAGTGGTGTTATTTAATAAGGCTGTCTAAGGGATTTCCTGTTAATTTAAATCAGTGCTGCCAGCACAAACACCCTCACAGTGCCGTAACCTAAGGTGCCCTATAGGGTGCCCTATAATGTGCCCCATAGGGCATATTATAAGGTGCCCGGTCCACCAATAGGTGCCCGGTCCGCCTATAGGGCGCTTTATGAGGAACCTTAGGTTACTGCACTGTGAGGGTGTTTTTGCTGGCAGCACTAATTTAAATTAAAAGGAAATCCCTCAGCCAGCCTTATTAAATGACACCACTGCAGGATCAAACTCATGACCTCTGCCTCCACAGTCACTGTAGTAACCAGTGGGCTACATCTCTATAGCTTCTAACACAGTGCTGGCTGGCTACAGAAAGACTGCAGGTCACCACCCAACCTGTCTGCTGTGGTTACCAGGATAGGGTAAACCCACCTGTACCCATGATGCACTGCACATGCAGATCAGCAGTCCACATCTGATTACAAGACGGGGTATGCGCCTCCACAGCACCTCGGCCTGGTAGGGGGAACTGACCATGTGTGTTACTGGCACAGAGTAGCTACAGACCATGACACTGTGTGGTTCCTGTGCTCACCCTGAGGGGGCGCCCAGCACCAGGTCCGCAGCACCAGACTTAGCTGAGATAAGCTGTGCTGTAGGTCCTTATCAGTGCCAGTGTGTGGCAGGTAGTACCTGCAGACACACCTAAAATGCATCTGTGTCTGTAGGCAGGTCATAATGTGCCCCAGAGGGCAGCAGGAAAGGTTGGCACCCTCCAAGGCAGAATTTAAGGTGCCCCATAAGCTGACCAAACCTAAGGTGCCGCAAAAGATGCCATGGGATGCTAAGGTGACACAGAAGATGATGCCCAGGGGCATAAAGGTGCCCCAAGGTCACAAGCATGAAATGTATGGCTCAAACACAGATGTAACCATAACACTGCACAGAGCACCAAAGAAAGGCAATGAACAAGTGATGGAAGGAAGTAGATGACAGAGCTCATGGACCAGCCAAATCTGCGTGCAGCCCACGTGGCAACAGGTAAAGTGGACAAATATATCGGGGGCAGCCGTACCGATGTACAGAGTGATGGTAATGTACAGTGCAACAATGATAGTGTGTGGCAGAGGATGGGGATACGTGTCCACCAGAGGAGGTAGAGGTGGCAGGATAAGTGCAATGACAGGAAGACAGCGGAGAGCAGTGCCATGCAGAGCAGACACAGGAGAGGCAAGCAAGGGGTCTCATCTGATATGACTATCTGGGGCAATCTCTTTTGCTGCATGTAACAGTCTGCACATCTCTACAATCTGTGCTGCCAGCAGAAACACCCTCACCTCATTGCCATCACCTACTGCACCCTATAGGGCAAGGTGGTAGGGGGTGTCTGGACCCACATGTGGATTGGGGGGCAGCGCCTACAGACCCACCATCTCAGGGCCAGGGTTGTGGGGACAGGATCTGCCACCAACAGCCCCACACTCTACATCTTTGCAATGGAGGTAGTGGAGGGACATAATGAAGGGCTGTGGCACCAGCTACCCCAGTTATGCAGAGAAGAGGGCACCCTCCAAAGCACTGGATGCAGATCTGTTTGTATCACACAGGGCACTGGCAGTAGGCCTGTATACACTCATATGCCCCCCCACCACCATCTGACATTGACCAGCAGTGTGCACTGTCAGTCTTCACCCTGCAAGGTGCTCCAGCCATACACACGCTAACTGCAGACAGTCTGCTAGCTAGTACATAGTGCATGTTCCTGGAGAAACTGCGTGCACCCAAAAATGGGATGTGAATACACACACCAAACAAGTATGTTAGTGATTAGGCCCGAGAACAGGGAACCCATAAATCTCACCTGAAAAAAATACTGTATAGCACTATGGGGGAACCTAGCCATGCCATGCTCACTGCTCAGTCAGGGTGAGAGTGACCTCACAGCATGATATGCTGTGACCTGTAGGGCCGGTACCCCTGCAAGTCTACATGCAAATCTCCAGCCTGCTCAGCAACTCAGGCCTGAACCAAACTGAACAGACAAGATGGATTCTTCACTACACTTTTGCTCTGTTCAGCTACAAACCTGACCTCCAAGCAACTGCTTGCGCAGCGTTTCTAAGTGTGCATACAGAAGCTATTGTCCATGGCTAATTTACTGCCCACATGCAAGAACATCTGCTGCTTCGGTGTCCTTGGACACTTGTACATATGCCCAGAAGTTACATACTGTTGCTTTTGCATGACTTCTTACTATGGATCCTTTGTCTGCAAGAAGATGCCCATCATCTACCTCCTGATTCGCTGAGAACACCTCAGACTGCCTGGTGCCAACCAATCATCGGACCTATGACGGAGTATTCTTACAGAGAATAATGCAATCTGCGCTGGAACTTTAGTAAGAGTTGGGGGGCCTTTGCCACCTGTTCATACAGACTTCTGCACCGGTTCCTTCCTGCTGTGCACTGCGTACCTGATTCCTGTGACCTGAGCCTTCCGCAAGACGGCCACTACGTGTGGGCTAGGCCGTCCTCCAAAGGTCTGAGATAAGACTTTCACAGATACCTCCGGTTCGGACGTACTGCGGCTCGCCTCTGACGGGGCTGGAGCCTGCATTAGCCAGCAGCCGCCTCCTTGGACTGTGCTGTTCCTGAGTGCCCGACGAAGCTAAGGTACTGTCTTGTCTCTCCTCCCCCGGATGGGCAAGGGGTTAGCAATATATATATATTTTATACCTTTCCTCAGTGCAGAGCGAATCAGTGACGTCTGGTTACTAACTAGTGATTTATTACGTTGTCCAATTGTACATCTGTACTATAACAAATTTCTACCTCATGTTTCTAATTAGCTATATGTATGTTTCTATATTTTTCTACTTGGCTGTCCATAATAAAGTCTAATATATATCTGCAGACCAGACTTCTTTCGTGGCTCATTGCCAGAATAACTCACCGAACTTTGGGCTGGGTATTAGTAGCCATTCCCCCTGGACAACAGAGAGTCTAACTTATTTTTATGCTACTAATAATCCCTACATAATAATGGGGTCTCTTCCAAGGGATGAGTATTTCTGAATGAGCTACATCTCTCAGGAACCCACATTACAGGATCTCTGAATGAGTTGCGTCTTACTGAGTTAGCGTAATTCTAGCAGCTATTCCTGTGTTTGTTCTTACAGACAGTCTCAGCTATTGATTAACGATGGCTCACGCAGATAAGGTTGATTTGGCATTCCAGAAATTAGCTTCCCTATGTTGGTCGAAAGATACCACTGCCGACCACATTGAAAGAATTTCTAAGTGCTTACAACAGATACGCAAGAGCTTGTTAGGGCTGATAGCTTTTTCAGTGAGTTCCTAGACCGGCTTCTTGCTCATAAGGCTAAATTAACGGTGGATATGGTAGCCGAGCATGCCTGTGTGCTGCATATTTTTACTGACAAACTGAAGAAGGTATTATGTCACCTGCAAACTAAATCTGAATCGCTGGAGGCTGATTTAATGACAGCTCACAGTCAGCTACAGTGTACTAAGGATACAGCAAAACAGTGTGAAAAGGAGAGTGCTGAATTACGTCATCAAGTTGCCGAACTTCAGGCTGAGACGACCAGACGGGCTAGCAGTAGCCTCTTCTCACCAGGTACTACTAGCCTGTGGTGTCTGAGATGCCAAGAGTTAGTGGCTCAGGTTTCCGCTCTTAAGAAGCGGGGTGAACAGGATCAAAAGGAGTTGCAGTTTCTAACCATTTGTAGGACTGAGATGGCTGCTCAGACGAAGAGATTAAAAGTGGACGCTGCTCTTTATGAGCAACGAGAGAGAGCTCTGATGGCTGAGCTCGAGTCTGCAGAGACTGCTCTAAATGCAGCGAAACGGCGTACAGCCGATCTGCAAAGGGAGCTTGCTGCTGCACGTCAGGAATGTGGGCAGGAAATACAGAGAGTTAACCTCGAAATCCAGCAATTAAGAGCTGATTGTTTTGAATTGGCCTATGAGTCTACCTCTCAGAGTAATGAGACAGAGTACAGGGATAATTTGATCCCTCTAGGCTTCTCAAATTACCGAAGGGTAGATGACGGCCATTTGCCACTGGAAACCCTGCCCAGTGTTGAAAGGCAGCTTTTCCAGCATAAACTCAGTTCTCTCCCATCAGCGCATGAGTACAGGAGTGAAACATCCTACTCTCGACCCCTCCCCATACAGGGAGCGGTGGAGGGGGGGTGGGAAGTCCCCCTAGTGATGGAAAACTGTACCAGCAGCGACCACCAGAGGGAGCTGAAGGCAAGTGAAATCCTCTATGCTCCCGTGTCCTGCAAGGAAAACAAACAAATGAAGGTGCTTCTGTCGCCCAATTGCAAATTATTAAAACCTTGCGGAGCATGGTCACACCTTTTGAGAAAAATGGTCGTGCCACCATAAATGAACATTTAGCTGCAGTCAAAGATGCCTTTCGGGCACTGAACATTACCAGGGGGGAGGACATGGTTCTGTATCTTCCATGGTCCTTTGATGTACCCTGTCAGCAGTTTATCAGGGCCATGGCAGACGATGAAAAGAAGGACATCGTCATCTTTGAACAGGCACTAAAGAAACATTATGGGCCATACCCTGATGATATCGCTGCAAAGCAGGCAGCATTTAGTATGACTCATAAGGAAAATGAAACACCCCGAGAGTTTGCTTACAGACTTAGGCAGACCTTCTTCCAGAGTGACCCTTCTTGGGAAACGATAGAACACCATCAGGAGTTTCGTAATCTTTTCTGTCAGTTGCTCCTTCCATCTATTAAGCCTTATATGTCTGACAAGCGTCACGAACCCCTGTCACGTGTGATAGAACATGCTGAGTGGATTTGGGAAGCTGTTCCTAACATGAGAGCCACCAATTGTGGCAGCACAGTAAAGGCTCCAAGCAAAGCCAAGGAGCCAAAACAGAGTGTTAGTGCTGTAAAATCTACTCTTTCTTTGGAAAGTAACTCTTCTCCTTCTGTTCCACAGAATCCTCCCAGGCCACCCCAGAATAACCAGTCATCTGGGTCTAAGCAGCGCTCTGGGAATCAGCGTTTCACTCAGCAGAACCGGAACTGGAAGAGAAAGCCAGGTTTTGATAAGTACCAGGAACTGGAAAAGAGAATAAGCGAGTTGACAGATATGATGAAGGCTACCATTGCATTCAGCTCCTCACAGGAGGCTTCTGCTAGTAGTGTGCCACCTAAGCCATGAGCAAAGCCTCAGAAGCCAGAGGAGGAACTGGTTGACTCCTCTTCCCCTTCTAATGAGACTGAATGACTAACCGACTTTGTTTCTGTCCCACAGGTCACTATTGCACAGGTGCAGCCAGTTCAGATATCCAGACCAGCTGGAGATGCCACCCCATGGACACAGAGTGACAGTCCTGCAATGGACAGTGAGGGTCCAGCCTTCGACACCATCAGGAAGCACAAGTACTTTCTGGGTAAACTCAAGCCAAAAGGACAGAGGTACACTGTTCCTGTTACAATTCAGCAGGCTTTTCTCTATGAGGGCCTGATAGATTCAGCCTCTGAGGCTACTCTGATTACCTCGAGTCTCTTTGATAGACTCACTGCTTCCTTGGGGGGTCAGAGGACCCTACACGTCACACCCAGTGATTTGTCATTCGCAGCTTATGGGAATCAGCCCATAGAGTCAATGGGGCAGGTCTGGCTTAACCTCCAAATTAGAAAATTACAGGTGAAACATCCTGTCATCATTACTAAGTGCCCTGGGGAAGAATTCTTGATTGGCAATGAGCTCCTGAAAAGGTTACGCCCCATTCTGGACTACGTCCAGGAAGTGATCTGGACACAAGTCACACATCCCATACCTTATGCTAAGGTAAAACATGACAGTAGAGTCAGTGGTCCTTGTTCGGTGGAACGCGCAAACAAGTCCATCAGGATTAATTTCCAGAGGTCAGCTGATCCCCAAATCCTTCAGCTCCAGTATGAAAGGGCAGGAAATGAGGATCAGGGCATCAGCGACGTGGTTGCCATTGCAGTAGGTTCAGTAGCTAACATTGTCCTTGATACTGACTGCCTGCAGATATTCCTGAAGGAACCTGTGGAAGGTTGTGAGGTGCAAACCCCTCCTCCATCCCATCCCTACCTAGATCACCCTAGGAGACTGACGGACATATTCTCGGCTGAGAAAGGTCCCTTTATATATGTGCAGGTGGGCATGTCCCAAAAGGAAAGGGCCTACCTATTACCCCACTGTGACCACTCCCTCATCAGTGAGACTCTTTTCTATCGGCTCAAACAACAGCTTACCCTTGATTGGGTAATGGGAGCGAAGACTTCGTTCCAAGTGCCTGGGGAAGGGCTCAAGACATTAATGGGCTACTGCAATCTCCCCTTGCAAGTTGGGGTCAAAGGTTTTCGGCACACCCTCTCCTTAGGCTCAGATTGCCTTGTTCAACTGGGAACTTATGTGGATTTCGTGAACAACATCCTCTGGAGTAGGATGGACGGAGATCCGGTGGATTTCTCTGGTGCCCGCCCATCCCTACGGGCTGATCAGACCATTCCTCAAGTCTGTGAAGTGGTCAGTGCAGAAGACATCCACATACCTGGGAGGGTACAGGATTGTCCCCTGCCGATACAGGTGACCCGAGGACATGTGGTCTCAGACAACTTGGTCTTCTTCAGTCCAAATTCCCGTTTTGAGGAGCTGGGCCTAGCCATGGGTCCCATACCCTGCATGGAGGCCACAGCTTCCTCCTTACACTTATTGCTCACCAATCCAAACCCAGATCGCATTCACCTTGTGAAAGGCGAACCCCTGGGATTCCTAGTGGGAGAATCGTTCCCAAGTGTGGAATTGAGTCTCCAGATTATTGGGGAAACCCCTGTTTCCTGGAACATCTGTGAAGGGGGGGGGACCCCTGCGTGTGTACGATCCTCACCCCGAGGCCTCCTCATCTTACAGTTTGTCTGGCCACATAGTGCTGTGACCTCTCAGGTGGTCCTCGAGTCTGACCATCTGATTTTGTCAAGTAAACTCGATGAGGCTGTTAGTTCCCTCACCCACCAGGGGGGGAGCCCCATGCTGTCCAAGCCATCTAGGTCTCCTCTCTCCAAGATGAGATTGAGGAGAAGGTTGAAATACCCTCAAACAAACCTGTTCTGGGATTTGACGAAATGGTTGCGGAAAAGCTTGCTGAAGCAGACGCCTGCACTGATGAGTCAGAAAAGGCCCAATTAAAAGAACTGCTGTACCGTCACAAGGACCTGTTTGCCACTGACACCTATGACTGTGGTCTCACCGACCTACATGTCATCCGTATTCCTACGGATCCAAACAGTCAACCCGTCTTTGTGAGGCAGTATAAAATCCTATTGGCCTCCTATGAATTCGTTCAGGAAATCATTAATTCCCTGGAACAAAAGGGAATTATATGTCAGTGCAACAGTACTTACAATGCCCCACTGTGGCCTGTCATCAAGAAGGATTCTAGCCGGCGCTTAGCTTTGGACTATCGCCAGCTTAATAAAAAGGTACCTCTATCCAGATGGCCTATGGCACATCTGGAACAGAACTTAGCCACCATCAAGGGTGCAAGGTACTTTACAAGCCTAGATTTGGCCTCAGGATTTTGGACTATACCTGTCCATCCAGAAGACCAGCATAAGCTGGCTTTTACCTTTGGTAGGCGACAATATACTTGGAATCGGACACCGTTTGGTTATTTGAATGCCCCAGCAGACTTCAATATTTTCCTGCATAAGGCTTTGCCTGATGCTGAGACTAGAGGCACCCTTGTCTATGTAGATGAAATTCTGGTGAAGAGCGCCAGTTTCACTGACCATTTGCAAGAAATAGAGCATGTTTTCCAGCAACTGAAAGCTGCGGGAGCAAAGCTGTCCTTATCAAAGGGCCAATGGTGCCGGAAATCCCTCAATTATTTGGGTTACGAAGTTTCTGCTGAGGGACTGCGGCCTCAAAGGAAGAGAATTGCGGCCTTGCAACAACTCAAACGTCCAACCAACGTGAGTGAGCTGCGCTCATTCTTGGGCATTTGCAATTATTCCTGCTAATTTGTGGATCAATATGCGGAGATTTCCCGACCCCTGGTCAAACTCCTCAAAAGAGATGAACCTTGGGCATGGAATCCCGACCAAGAGGCAGCTCTAGAAGAGCTGAAGGCGGCTTTGAGTCGAGCTCCCTGTCTTGCCTATCCAGAGAGTGGCAGAGAATTCTTCGTGGAATTAGGTTTCACTGATCACTCTATGAGTGCTGTTCTGTACCAGATGCATGACACAGATAGGAAAGTTATTGCCTATGCCAGCAAAGCTTTAACGGAAGTGGAGAAGAAATACTCTGACTGTGAGAAATCCTTGTTGTCCACAGTCTGGGCCCTCCAATATTTCCGCAGTTATATCCAAGGTGAGAGGCTGGTTGTTGAGACTCATCACCAACCCATCAAGTTCCTAGGCAGTGATCGGATTAAATCGGGACAAGTGTCAAACAGTCGCATTGTCTCCTGGACCTTAGCTCTTCAGGGCTGGCCCCTAGAGGTAAGGTATACTCAAAACCTCAAGGATGCTGCCGCACAGGGCCTGGCTGAATTGCACGATTGCACTGCCAGAGAACCTTTAGTGGGTAATTTAGACACCGAAATGGAGTCATGTACGCCTGAGCCTTCTCGTCATCGTCCTTATGATGAGAACCTCTGTAAAGGCTACCCCAAGGTGTATGTGGACGGTTGTGCTTACCGTCGAGAGCCTGACCATGAACTGGTAGCAGGTATAGGTGTAGTTTGGAACCAGAACCACCCTTGTGAACCCTTGAAGTACCAAGACTAATCAGTATGCAGAGCTAGCTGCAGCTCTGGCAGCTCTCCAGTCCGCTGCTCAGGGAGGGGTTCACACCCTAACCATCTGTACTGATTCAGACTACGTCCGACAGAATTTTGTTTCCCACTTACCCATTTGGAAATCTAACAATATGCTGAATTCCAAAGGGAAACCTGTCAAACATGCCGGATTGATTCTGGCCTTGGACAAGGTAGCTCATGAAAATGACATGACCATAAACTGGACGAAAGTGAAAAGTCATTCCCGTGTTGATAATCCTGACAAGATTGGAAATGATCTAGCTGATCAGCTTGCCAAGGCGGGTGCTGTCTCTGGAGACTTCTGGCAGTTGGAGGCTCCCGAGACCAATGGGCTTCGAATTGTGATGGCGGTTACCCGGCGACAAGCTCAATTATCCACCATGCCCCCTGTGGTTCAATGGTGTGGCGAGAGCACAGATCTCGACCTCGTGAAAGCCCAGAAACAAGATCCTACTCTTGGACGTTTCTACCTTTTTCTGCAGAACCCACAGGAACACCCATTGACTCTGGAGGATTGTCAGGACGATGAGGAACTGAGGATCCTCTACATCTCCAAGGACATGTTCCATCTCCAGAAAGATCTGTTGATACGGATGAGTAAGCATGGTATTGTGCAATGGGTGGTACCTCGGGCCTTCTGATGAGTTATGTTACAGCACGCTCATGATGAACCTTGTGCCGGTCATAGAGGTGACCGAATAACCTATGAAATGTTGAAACAAGTGGCCTACTGTCCCCACATGTACCAAGATGTCAAATTGTATACTAAAGGTTGTCTGACCTGTTGCAGATTTCAACCTGCAGCTCCTTCTCATAGAGCCCCTTTGAGAAACAGAGGTCTGACCATGCCTTGGTCTGATCTCCAGACTGATTGGATCGGCCCCGTGCCCCGATCCTCTCGAGGCAACAAATATATGTTGACAGTTACCTGCTTATTTACTAAGTGGGTCGAGTGCATCCCAGCACCCAACTGTACCGCCGAGACCACGGCCACCTTGTTGTTAAACCATGTTTTCAGCAGGTGGGGCCTCCCCATGCGAGTGGAATCCGACCAGGGTTCCCACTTCACGGGACAAGTCATTAAGCATCTGTAGAAGGTGCTAGGTGTGAAGGCCAAAGTCCACATTGCTTATCGTCCACAATCCTCTGGACAAGTGGAGAGAGCAAACAAAACTATCATCAGTATCTTGAAAAAGTATGTTTCTTCCTCTGGGAAGGACTGGGACATCAAACTGCCCTTGGTCCTGATGGCTATCAGAGCCACGCGTCATCGTGCTACTGGTGTGTCCCCTTTTGAGATGATGACAGGTAGGGACATGGTTTTACCCCTTCATCTTCTTTACAGGACTAATGATGTGAATCTCGCTGCTGCTACAACTGCTCATGAATATGTTGCCCATTTAAGACAACACTTGCAAAGTGCCTTTGCCTTTGCCCAAAAGAATTTGGACACTGCTGCTAGGGGTAGGAAAGCCTACTATGATTTGAGGACTACCTCTAATGAATACCAGATTGGCGATAAGGTATTCTACTACAATTTTGGTAAGAACAAGGTCAAAGACTGTAAATTTCTACCTAGCTGGAACGGTCCATTTCCTATTGTGGATAAAGCCTCCCCTGTTGCTTATCAAATTCAAATGAAGTCAGGTACTGAGAGGGAAGGCTCCCTTAAATGGGTCCACATTAATCAGCTTAGACCGTGTCATCCCAGTAAGTTCCTTCCTGAAGAACCTCTTGCTGAAGTGACTGATTCTAACCTTGAGGCAGCATAGCCTGTTTGTTTTATTTTACAGATGGAGTCCCGAACTTTGAAGGTCCTGTTCATGATTTTGATGTTAGCGGGATCCGAGGTTGCCAGATTGATTGAGCCTGGCCCACTTTCTGGTGTCGTGCTACAGGATGCGCCTGGTTTCCTGATTACACAGTCCCAGACTGTCACACAGAAAGTTTTTGTGTCCCTAGATCCCCGACATGTTTTACAGAAGCATTTTGAATCGTCTGTTGCACGCACCACTAATATACAACAGTGGTACATAACTCACATGGATTATGCCACCGCGAATGTACGGAATATTTTGGGTCAGTTGGAAAAGATTATGATTCAACCTATACGACCGGACACTGCTAGACAGAAAAGATTCATAGGACTTGGTGTTGGTGTACTGTTCGCTGCTCTGGGCTCCTTATTTGCTTCCTCTATGTCTATTGCTAATGCTGTATCTATTAGTAAACTCCAGAGTACTATCCATGAGTTTAAAGCTGATATGAAAGACATCCGCACTCAGATTCATTCACAGCAAAGTCAATTACAAGCTCATGGTAAAACCATCCGTGATACAGTCACTGTGGTTAATCTACATTCTAAGCAACTCGCTATGACCACTGCGGAATTGTCTATGCTTAAAAGTATTTTAAACGATGAGCGTACTTTCATGCAGCCCATACGCGACCTTACTTATGATTTGTTTAGAGAACTGGACAATAGCATCAGTAACTTGATTCAAGGACAGATTCCTGCATATCTGGTATCTGCGGACCTTATTACAGAAGTTTTTGCTAAAATAACCAGAAATCATATCGAGCCACTCCAGATCCAGATTGCTTTCCACATGGGGACTGCTATTCCCTTGTATGTCGATGTACCTAATATGGAACTTGCCTTTTTGTTAAACCTGCCTTTCATCGTGCCTGATAATGTGTACCAGCTGAAGCAGGTGATTAATGTTGGTACTTGGTCTGAGAATGTTTATTTACGGGTCGACACTCCCGAATACCTCGCTTACCACTTTGATGATCCACGTCAATACCTGGTACCTAATCTCGGCATGTGCCAACGCTATAAAGACATTCATTGGTTGTGTCCTGGTAAACCTTTCCTGAAGGACTCTTCTGCGGCTCTTTGTGGGTTGTCTGCTGAGAACGTGAAAGAACAATGTAAAGTTACCCTGACCAAGTACGATGACTTTTCCGAGACGAAAGTTGCTGTTGTCAGCAATGTTTGGCTGGTTAGTACCCCTTTGAGTGAACTCCTGGTCACCATGAATAAACATGACATTCATAATAGAGTTCCTCTACCCTGCAATGTTTGCTTGATTGATGTTCCCAAGAACTCCATTGTTAATGTTGGTGGAGTTTCCTTGTTTTATCTAGATGCTGACCCTGTTTCGACTGAGCTCCAGATCTTGGATGTGTTTCGAGGTCATGAGATTGACTTCACTGCAGCCTTGACCTATCTTTTGGACTATAAGGACTCTCACACAGTTGAACTGTCTATTGACCAGGACGACATTGCCATTGCTGATTATAACTTTGATTCACGTGATGTGGACATTTTACAAACTGATTTTATGTCACATGTCATTGCGCCTGGTCTTTTCTTTCTGTTGGTGCTCCAGTTCCTTATCTCTTTGTATCAACAGAGACAGATTCGTACTCTTCGTCGCTCTATGCATCCTGTACCTCTGCTGCCTGCCATGCGTCTGCAGGATTTGCTGGAACGTCACACTTTTGAATAAGTGTCACCATTTTCTTTGAAAGTTATCCATTACTCTTAATTGAGTTGTCTCTTTCCTCATAGATAGCATGTGGTTTTTTTTACTAACACGTTTACACATTGCTTCTCATTACATTTGAGTGGTCATCTTGTTACACTATCTCAGTATTTTGGTTACACGATATACTTTTGAGTTTGAAGTTAACATGCATTATTTTGATTGCATTGCCGTGATTGTATCTCTATGTCGTATTGCTTGAGTGTATTCACTGTATTATTCCTCATGCAGTATTGCTTTCATGCATCTTTTGTGCTTGCTGTATTATCCACTTCTCAGGCATTAGTCAATCATTTGTCATTTGGTTCTGACCTGCACGGTAGTACTGCTAGTTAGGCTTTGTACGATGGAGTGTACTCCCTTGTAGCAACCTCCATCTTACAAGGGGGGGGGGGAGGAGATGTAGGGCTGGTACCCCTGCAAGTCTACATGCAAATCTCCGGCCTGCTCAGCAACTCAGGCCTAAACCAAACTGAACAGACAAGATGGATTCTTCACTACACTTTTGCTCTGTTCAGCTACAAACCTGACCTCCAAGCAACTGCTTGCGCAGCGTTTCTAAGTGTGCATACAGAAGCTATTGTCCGTGGCTAATTTACTGCCCACATGCAAGAACATCTGCTGCTTCGGTGTCCTTGGACACTTGTACATATGCCCAGAAGTTACATACTGTTGCTTTTGCATAACTTCTTACTATGGATCCTTTGTCTGCAAGAAGATGCCCATCATCTACCTCCTGATTCGCTGAGAACACCTCAGACTGCCTGGTGCCAACCAATCATCGGACCTATGACGGAGTATTCTTACAGAGAATAATGCAATCTGCGCTGGAACTTTAGTAAGAGTTGGGGGGCCTTTGCCACCTGTTCATACAGACTTCTGCACCGGTTCCTTCCTGCTGTGCACTGCGTACCTGATTCCTGCGACCTGAGCCTTCCGCAAGACGGCCACTACGTGTGGGCTAGGCCGTCCTCCAAAGGTCTGAGATAAGACTTTCACAGATACCTCCGGTTCGGACGTACTGCGGCTCGCCTCTGATGGGGCTGGAGCCTGCATTAGCCAGCAGCCGCCTCCTTGGACTGTGCTGTTCCTGAGTGCCCGACGAAGCTAAGGTACTGTCTTGTCTCTCCTCCCCCAGATGGGCAAGGGGTTAGCAATATATATATTTTATACCTTTCCTCAGTGCAGAGCGAATCAGTGACGTCTGGTTACTAACTAGTGATTTATTACATTGTCCAATTGTACATCTGTACTATAACAAATTTCTACCTCATGTTTCTAATTAGCTATATGTATGTTTCTATATTTTTCTACTTGGCTGTCCATAATAAAGTCTAATATATATCTGCAGACCAGACTTCTTTCGTGGCTCATTGCCAGAATAACTCACCGAACTTTGGGCTGGGTATTAGTAGCCATTCCCCCTGGACAACATAGAGTCTAACTTATTTTTATGCTACTAATAATCCCTACAGACCACCCTGTCCGTGCAGGTGGTGGTCGGGCACTACAATGTCCCAGCCATTGCACTATGCCCTGTGCAGATACATCCTGCCCAGGCCGCCCTGTACGGGTCATACCCACAGTACCTTGCTTCTCATTATGCACATTGGCAGGCTAACACTGGAAACAGTGCAAGCATTGTGGGCTCAGTAAGGTGTAGGCAGCCACAACACACTGGGTAAACATATACCCACTCCCACACCTATTTCAGCATTGTGCATGGATATAGGTGGTTGGCAGCCCTGGCCGCCACACCAGTCCTGGGCACAGTGCAGGCATTGCTATGGTACTCAATACGGTTGGTGTCACTCCCTGGGGTGGTATACACTGTCAGGAACAAACACTGAACCACAATCCACAGATATCATAAAGGTTGCTATGACGAATCTCTGTCAACAAATTGTGTTTAACATAGGATGTGTTATCTGACATTAATCAGAGCAACCTTTTGATATATGTGTAACGTGTTCCCAAGTATAGGATGGCATTGCTAAGGTATGCAGATGCTAGTATTGGGAGATGCTAGTCTGCGCAGGGCCCAACAGCCTGACTCTCCATGAGGCATTGGATAGTGCAGCCTGTGGGTGTTTGTGCCGTTGCTCTAGGGCAGAGGTTCCCAACTCCGGTCCGGGTGGGCCAAACACAGTTCAGATCTTCATGCTGTCCCTAATGAATATGCATGGTTACATGTGCATACAATGGTGGCGGTGCATGTAAATACATCTCATGCATATTTATTAGGGACATCCTGACAACTTGAATGGTGTTTGGCCCTCCAGGACTGCAGGTGGGACACTCTACTCTAGGGATTGCACATGTTTATGGTGTCTGTGCTCTGTAGGGTGACATATAGGCGTTTATGGCATGTTTAATTTCTCTGCAAGAAAGGTTCTGCCTTTATTACCATGGTTTACTACTGCATAAAATATAGGGACATGGTTTGTAGGGGGCCACAGCTGGGACTTGAAGCTGTGACCCTCTGCCCCTGAACACACTGCTGTGTGTACTGCACCACACTGTTGCCACTGTTCCCTGGAGATACCATGACTGTACATCAGACAGATCTTGTCTGTTGCAGTGCACAGCACACACCTAAATGGGGCTTGGCCGTGGTCTGCTGTGGGCAGCTGTCACTTCCCCCTCCACCACCAGCACCCCTACGCCACCATGCTGACATGCCCTTATGCCAGTAGTGCTGGTGGTGCGCAGTCCCAGGCCAGCCAGTGTGCCGGTAGGCAGCTGACTATGGTGTGGGTTCTCGGGTGGGGGTGCCTACATGGACATGCGCGCTTCCCCCCCCGGCACCGCCTGCCAATGTTCTGTGCCCTTGGGGGTACCTGCTAGGCAATATCCCCTGGGACACTGTGGGGAACACACTCATGCCCATGTTGGACCCTCATCAGTTGCTGTCTTGCTGCTTTACAGTTTCGGCATTCCTATGTGCCACCTAGGCATCTGCCTAGTCTGGAATGTGCTCCAGCAGGACCACAGCATGTGCCACCTTCAGCCCTCTGTATCCCATTTCCAGCATCAGTACAGTTGCCCTGTCCTACGTGCCCACTCTGTTGTTTCTGCACATTTGCATGCTATAATAAACCTGCCCAATATAAATGACAAAAACCCTGATCACCGCTATTTCAATGTGGGATTCTTCACTTTGTAGGGAGACAGAGAATAGACCCTTCCAAATATGATATCTTCTTTTTTATGCTTTGTCAGTAGTGTTGCTTTATTTTTCTCATTAATATCGCTATTGGCCAGCTTGGTTATTGGGATTTCAAATGTGGTTCTGGTCATTTCATCTGTTTCTTTGCTTTTTTGGCTCCTGCACTTGTATCACTACTATCACGTTTTTGGGTTTCCCTGCCTTTGCTGTACATTGCTGACTGAAATGGTTTCTCTGACCTGCAAATGTGCCTAGTGCCAGGTTTTCACTGGCACTAATTTTCTGAGCTTCATTTCACGGCGTTAGTGTGCAAGGAGCCACTCCACTCCCACTCTCCGCCCATTGACCCCTTCTCTCCGCCCCTGGGGAGCCTTCCTCCACTCTCTGGGGGGCCCTTGTTCCACCCTCGGCGCACCTTACAGCCGCAGCAGACATTATCACATGATACGTGACGTTCTCGCATGGTAATGCGCCATTATCACGTGATAATGTCACATATCATGCGATAACATCACAGCTGTGCCGTTAGCGCCGTTTAGTAAACATACCCCCTATTATTGTTAGTGATTTTTATTATATTTTATCATGTCTTATATTTATGATTTTACTTTTAATTGTTTTTAATGTTTTAATTGATTTGGCATGCCAAAGGAACCACTGAAGAAAGCATAATCCGAAACACGTCCTGTGTCGGGTAGGGCTTGGCGTTTACACCCCTGTGAAGGTATCATTGTATCCCTGGTTAAGAATTGTTAATAAAGGTTCTTTGTGGTTACCATGCCTGGACTGCGTCTTGCTTGTTATGTGGTAATACTGCCCTCTTTTATACTGCTGTATCAGTGCAGTCAAAGCAGGGTACAGCTTACCGAAACCTTGGAAATGTATGATGAACAACAAGGACTATGAGAAACTGCAGTCTGCTGAGGCAATGGAGGGTTAAGTGGCCTGCCCAAGGTCAAAAGGAGTTGTGGACATCTTATGAAGGCTGTGCCATACATAAAAAGCTGCAGGTAAACAATCATACCAGTCCCACAAACAGTGGCAGTTGGTATTAATCCCAGCTATATTGGCTCCTAAGCCAGCGTCATGGCCATTAGGCTATGCTTCCAATCAGGTGGCAAACATCTGCAGGGTGAGCATGTCTGACCCCCTGCAATGGGCTTCTGCAGAGCCAATAAATCACGTGCTGATAAGGGCAGGATGGCAGATTGCATGTTTGCAGACCCAAAGTGTGGGCAGAACACATAACAAAGCATAAAAATGTGTGTCAGCTAGTCACAGCAGACCCCAGATTGTCCCAGGCATGAAGATGAACTGAGTAGCACACAGTCACAAAGAGAACAATTGGGAATTACACCCATGTCTCTTGCTTATGGAGACAGTGCCTTAACCATTAGACTATAACTCTACACCATCCTACAAAGCAATGTCTGGAATCACAGAGACTGCAGATCCCTGCCTGCAATGTCTGCCAGAATAGATTAGCCCTTCCATTATCCAGGATGCCCTGCACATGCAGAACAGCATCCTGCAGCTGATCACCAAATAGGGGATGTAGTGATCCATCACATCAGCTCAATGATACGCACTGACAGTGTTTGATACACGCACATAACAGCTGCAAACTGTGCTTCTGACTGGTGTCAGCAGTCGTCCTGAAGGTGAGAAGGGGCGCACAACACCTGGTCCCCAGAGCTTGCTTTGCTAGAGATGGACTCTGCTGGTCCTGCTGCAGATCCATATCACTGCCGGTGTGTGATACCAGTCACCTGGTTTTCTGCACAGTTGCAGCATGCTGGAGCTTCCTATCACATCTGGGCCCTTTGTCCTGCTCCTGCTGGCCAGGGACTCTCCTAGAAAACTCATGTCAGTGCCTAGGATTGCAGCATTTATTTCCATAGAAGCAGAGATGTTTATCCAGGCTTGCGTGGGCCTGGCTTGACCATCTTGAACTACCAATCCACTACAGCAAGCACAATAAGTCTGCATTTGGGGATCCACCACAGAGCTGTCTCAGCCATGCACAAACCAGTTGTGCCAGCCTGTTGGCAGGCACACACTGTATATACACAGAACAACCATGCACACCCTGGCTTGGGGCAAACTGCATGGACACCCAGTAGTCAGTGCAGTGATTCAGGCTCCCAAGGAAGTGAGAGCCCCCACATCACCATAGCTTGCTGCTATAGAACACTGTGGATACCTAACAGTGACATGGTCACAGTGAATGTGCCCTCTCAGCATAACAGGCTGTGGAACCCCAGACTACACACAAGACAGATGGGGACTACAAAGTCCCAGCCATTGACCCCACCTCTGAAGCATACACATCCTGAGTTTCAGGCCATATTCACAATCCACTGCTCCTCATCATGCACATTTCAAGACCAACGCTGGAAACAGCTTATGCAAAGTGGGCCACCATGCATTGCAGACGGCCTCAGTACTCTGGAGAGACATACACACACACATACTTCACCGCAATGTGCAAAAGTGGAGATAGTTAGTATTCCTGCTTGCCACTTCGTTATCTTTACCTACTCAAGCATTCCTAATGGGTGCTCATTGTGCAGGCACTATTGGCACACTCCGAAATGTTTTCATGTTGTTAACACTCATTCAGTGAGCCCATGCTGTCAGCCTGCTCCTCAATTCAGGCATGGGTAATGGAGGCTGTCTGTGCAGCTAATGGGTTTGTGGCCCTTTGCTGAACAGGTCAAATGGGGGTTACATATGCTGGTGCTGTACCTGCAGCTGCCACTTTTCTTTCATATATATATATATATCTGAAAGAGCTGTCTTTTGGGTTTAGCAACCCATGGTGTAGATGTGGTCATTGTCAGGGTGGATGCAGCTATGCAGAGGGATCTGCCCATCATACCTGTGTCATACCTGTCTGACAAGATGTGTTTGGTGGGTGTGGGAGGGAGATGTATTGTTCATTCTGAATGCAGCACTGGCTGTCTATGCTGCTGGTGAAACTGACATTCCTGTCTAACACATGGAATATTTCCACTCAGTAGGACAGCCCATGTGACAGGCACACACACACATGGCATGGCTTGGTGGAACTAGCAAAATGACCATGGTCTCCCATACCTGGTGTGTGCTTGTGGTGCTGTCAGGCCATGATGTCACATCTTACAGACGGACTTGGCTGATGCGGATTTACATGTACCTCAGATGGCTGTTGATGACTGGGTTCATTAATTTGGAGGGGTCCCCAGTTCACACAGAGCATCTTGCTTTCTGAACGCTGAGCTAAAACTGGTGTCCACACTATAGTTACTTCCCATCTTGCAACTGCACCCTACTCCTTGCTGGTCTCCCTCAGCATCTCTCACCCCATCCATTTATTCAGAGATCTGCTGCGTGGCTCATCCTCCGCCAATCCCGAGACACTCATATCACCCCTCTCCTGATATTGCTTCATTGACTCCCCGTATGTTTACTTATCCATCTCAGACATCTTCGGCTAGCCTATAATTGCATGCCCTGTACTATTTCTCAGCACCTTTCATCTCTCCTCTATCCCTGTACCCCTTCCCGTGGACTTCACTCTTCCTCTGCCTACCCACTCTCTATGCCCTGTATGCCCTGTTCTTCTACTGCCATTCCCTGACTTCTCTCCTTTCACCTTGCTGCCCTTTATGCCTGGTGCAAGCATCCTCTATACTTATGTCATGTCTCATTTCTCTCCCACTTTATATCCATGCAGAAGGCATACCTCTTTGGGGCTGTTGTTGGATCCCTCTCTCTTGTTTCCCTGGTGTCTCCTCCCCCTATTGTACGCTTCTTTCTCTTATATTGTACTATCTGTCATCTCTTGATAGTAAGCTCTTTGGGCAGGAACTGTCTTTCTATGTGTTTGACCTGCACTGTGTATGACTTGTAGCACTTGTAGAATAGTAGTAGTAGTAATATCAACTTGCAGTTAAGGTTACTGGGTGGGCATTTTGCCTCTGACATCCCTGTTCTCATATTGTGTGGTATCCCTTCCACAGTGCCCATATTTCCCCCACACATGCATATATCCACTCACCATGTGCGGGTGGGAAGCATCCCGATCCATGGCACAAGCGTTCCACTCCGTTAACCGGACTGGTGCCATGGGCCAATGATCATTGTGGGCAGCCTGCCAATTGTTTCATCCCTCTCTGTCATCATGGCAGAGCCACTGGCTAAGTGCTGCAGGTGGCATTCCTGCTGTTGCATCCGTGCAGCTGTGCCCATTCTGCTCTCCTCTACCAGGGTTTGGACATGCGTCCTGCTATGCCCAACCTCAGTGGTATGGGATCATCAAGTGCTCCACTGTTCCTGTGGCTGGACTGTTTGTCCTCAGGGTGACTTAGGCAAATGTGGTGTCACACAAGACACACAGGACTAAGTCAGAGCCTATGTCTGCTGCTAATTGGGGGGGGGGGCGGGCACAGCACCCACCGCCACCGCACCCACAGCATGCTGACATGACAACAGGTGTCAGTGGGGGTGGAGTGCAATGGCAGCCTGTCCATTAGGCAGGTTAGGTGGGTGCCTGGGGAGGCAGGTCTAGTTGGGGCAGCAGTGGCACACATGCCTGGTCGCACTGCGCCCTCACCCACTTGCTACTGCCACCTCTCCTCCCTGGCTACTGCGAATTCCATCCCTTGTGGGGGGAGGTAGACACAAGCAGCAGCAGTACTTTCAAGGGTGGCTGCTTTTTGCAGTCCACTTTAGGGATACTCCCACTGCCACTGACAGACTGTCCCTCCAGAGACGTCTTTGGCAGCAGCAGGGCTAGGAGCCAGCCAGGGTATCTGCCTAGGGTACAGGGCCCCTTGGTCCACCCCACTGTTGCACATCATCTTTTCAACAGCAGCAGCATGTCTGTGTGCTGCCACTGTCACTGTGGTGTCATACCGAGCATCACAGCTGTGCCCCCTGGGCAGTTGCCTCATCATCCTTGCACGCCAGCAACCACCACTACAACACCCACGTGATACCTCCTTTGGCCCACTTTCAACATCAACATAGTGGCCTTTCATAGTTAGCCACTATGCTATTGCTGCTAATGAAGCACTACTACCATTGTCTTATTTTCCCCTGTGTATAGATAACAATGCTGACATTGGAATAGGCTCTCTCCCCTCAAAATACTCCCTTTCCATAAGGTTTTACTTGGCGTTAGGGTTCCCAGCATTAAAGGGCTCTAAAGCGCGATTGTGCAACCGGCATTAAGGGAGCATCCGCTGTCAATGTCCACTCTGCCCCGTTAATGCCCATTCTCCACCTCCTGTTCCTTTAACACTCATTAATGCAGTGTTTTCGCAGCATTAAGGGCACAGGGGTGCCGATAACAGCTGTTAACAGCACCCTTGCTCCCTTAACACTCTTTAGTAAATAAACCCCAATGAGTATAATGACTCTCTAGTGCTCTATGGTGTGACCGCATCTTGAGTTTTGTGTACAATTATGGTTTCCACATCTAAAAAAAGATATAGTAGCGTTAGAAAAGATACAGGGAAGGTGACCAAAATGATAAAGGGTTAGAACAACTCTTCTGTAAGGAAAGGCTAAAGAGGTTAGGGTTCTTCAGGTTGGAGAAGAGACATCTGAGGGGAATAATGATAGAGGTCTATAAAATCTTGAGTGGAGTGGAATGGATAAAAGCTAGGAGCGCACCTAAGGAGCACGACGTGCTCCTTAGGTGCGCTCCTTGGGGCCGCTCCGGCTGCGTAGGCCCTTCTTTCACTTCACTCCTTCTCCTCTTCACCATCTTAGTGCCTTTCCGGCACTTTGGATACTCAACACCTCCCTCGGCCTGTCCTTTCTCATCGTCCTTTACAGCCGTGATTTTTCTGCCTCCGGTAAGTCCCTTCATCTCTAACCACCCCCTTACTCCCTCCGCCCTTTCCCTGCGTTCTGGGGTTGCCACCCGGCACCCTCCATTTCTATATGTCCTCGATGTCATGCTCATCTCCGTCCTTGTCAGACTGCCACCGGCACCCCCCATACTTCACGTATCTCCTCTCCTCCACCCCCTCTTAGGATGGGGCTTCTCAATTGTAGATCACTCAGAACTAAAACCCTCCTCATTCAGGATCTCATAGCCCAATCTTCTCTTGACCTCACCCTTCTCACAGAAACCTGGTTGAAGGAAGGGGAGGATGCCCTCCTCACTCGCTGCCTTCCTCCTGGTTTCTCCGCAATTTCTGTTCCTCGGTCTGGCCGCTCCGGTGGGGGGGTGGCCGCCATCCTGCATCCCGCCATTTCCTTCACACAAGTCTTCTCCCCATTGATTCATTACCCTGAAGCCTTGCTTCTCCATCTTCATACATCTCCCCCAACGCATGTTCTTCTCATCTACTCCCCACCAGCCCTTCATCCCGATCTTTGGGATTCCTTACTTCTCACTGTCTCTGACCTAACCCTTGCCTTCCCTCAGCTGCTTATTGCAGGAGATTTCAATCTTCACCTTGATTCCCCTGTCTCCTCTAGAGATCATACCTTTGTTTCCTTTCTTGATGACCTCTCCCTCCTGCAGCATGTCTCCTTCCCCACCCACAAGGCTGGTCACACTCTCGACCTCCTCCTAACCTCTTCCTCATCCTCCTTACGGCTCTGTGATCTGTCCTCCCTCACTCTCCCCTAGACCGATCATCATTGTCTACTCTTTTCCTGTTTTCCCTCTGAGAGCTCCCCCCCAACCACCCACCCCCTTGTCTTCCCCTCCTCAGCGTCTCTCTCACCACATCACCCCTCTTACCATTCAGCAGTTGCCTCCCACGTCGCAACTTCTTCCAGCCGATTTCTCCTCTCTCTCTCCCAACTTTCAAGCTGCTCTCTGGTTCTCCACTTTTTCAGACACCCTCAACAACTTAGCCCCCCTCCAGCCCTGTTCCCCAAAGCACCGCCCTACGCAACCCTGGTACCATACCGGCCTTAAATTGCTTCACACTCAGCTCTGCAGGGCCGAACGCCTTTGGCGTAAGGCCCCCTCTCCGACCACTCTGTCGACATTCAAGGCTCACCATTCCTACTATTGTTCACAGGTACACCTAGCCAAAAGAACTTATTTCTCTTCCGCTATCTCAAACACTCCCAACCAGACCCGTCACCTTTATAATACACTTCACTCCCTCACTTCCTTTCTCCCTTCCACTCTAGCCTCCTCCTCCCATCCATCTCCTCCTCCTCTGCTTCTCGCTACCTTCTTCAGTGACAAGATATCTACTCTTAGAGCCTCCCTTCCCTCTTGTCCTCCGCCTATCCTCCGCCTATCCTCCCTCCCCCTCCCATTGCATCTCCTCCTCCCTCCCCTAGCCATTCACACACGTGGTCCTCTTTTTCCCCGACCACCGCTGCTGAGCTCTACCAGCTTATCTCCTCATCTAATAAAACATTCTGCTACCTTGATCCTATCCCCTCTTCCTGGTTACTTAATCCAGCTCTGGCACTTCTCCCCCCTCTCCTTTCTATGCTCAATTCCAGTCTCTCCACCGGGACCTTCCCCCACTCTTGGAAGCATGCCCTGATCTGTCCCATTCTTAAAAAACCCTCACTTGACCCTATGACCCCATCCCACTATCGTCCAGTATCCAATCTCCCTTTTCTTTCCAAACTTCTAGAGAAAATTGTATTCGCTCAACTCTCCCACCACCTGGATACCACCAACTTCCTTCATCCTCGTCAATCTGGGTTCCGTCAGGGTCACAGTGTCAAAACCGTCCTACTTGCTTTCACTAATGCTCTACATGTAGCTCACGATCGCGGTGACATCTCGGTAGCGGTAGCACTTGATCTTTCCACTGCCTTCGACCTAGTTGATCACTCCCTCCTTCTCCTCCGCTTACAGGAAGCGGGTCTTTGCAGCACTGTCTTTCGCTGGTTTCACTCTTTCCTATCTTCACGGTCTTGCTCAGTTCTTTCTTCCTCCCCTTCCATCCCTGCCTCGGACCCCTTTCCCCTGCTATGTGTTGTCCCTCAGGGCTCTGTACTTGCGCCTCTCTTCTTTAACCTCTTTCTAGCTCCCCTCACTCTGCAAATTCAATAAACAGGGATTTCCGCCTTCTACTATGCTGATGACATTGTCCTCCTTCATCACACCTCCCCTTCCCACCCTGATCTCTTCCCATTCAACTCTTGTCTTTCCATCGTTGCCAGCTGGTTGTCTCAAAACTGTCTTCACCTCAATCTTACCAAAACTATTGCTATTTGGTTCTCTCACGGCAGTCCCTCCCCCTCTTTAGCTCCGTCTTTCTCAGGCTCTCCCATACCCCTGGTCCCCACTTTTCGCTATCTTGGCATACTCTTTGACTCTGACCTGTCCTTTCATGCCCACATTTCCCACATCACCAAAACTTCCTTCTTCTTCCTGCGTCAAATTCACGCAATTCGCCCCTTTCTTACTCCTGCCGCACTTGCCACACTACTCTTATCCCTGGTCATGTCTCGTTTTGATTTTTCCAACTCTATTTTCCTTGGCCTCCTGAAATCTCAACTTTACAGACTCCAACGAATCCAAAACACAGCTGCCCGTATTGCCACTCATTCCTCTGCCCGTGATCATGTTTCTCCCCTGCTCTCCCATCTTCACTGGCTACCTCTACCTTTCCGTTCCCAATACAAACTACTTACTCTTCTGCATCGAGCCTTTCACACTAACACTCCGCAATATCTGGCAGACCTCATCACTTTTCACACTCCTAGACACACGCCTCCTTCATTCCACCTTAACCGCCTCACTCTCCCTTCTCCCTCTCTTGCACATCTCCAGTCCACACGCTCTTCAGCCTTTTTTCTTTGCAGGCCCCTCCCTCTGGAATTCCCTCCCCTCCTCCCTTCATCTCGAGCCCCACCATTCTACTTTTAAGCGTAACCTGAAGACCCACCTCTTCTCCCTTGCCTTTGACCTTCCCTCCCCTTTTGTGTAGTCCTTTCTTTCTAAGTCTCGTGTTGTACTCTCTCCTCCTCCTGCTTTCCTGTTTAAGATTGTAACTTCCTTTTCTTCTTTTCTAGCCTATTGCTCCTTGGATTATTTGTACATTGTAAACCGCTTTGCTTCCTCTGAAGGGCGGTATATCAAATTCAATAAACATAAACATAATTGATTATTTACTGTTTAAAGGTTCAAGGACTAGGGACACACCATGAAGATACAAAGTAATATATTTAAAACAGATAGAAGATAATATTTTTCTCTCAATGTATAATTAAGCTTTGGAATTAATTGCTGGCATATGTGGTAAAAGCATAAATTCGCTGGCTCATTGATTGCACACGTGTGGCCCTCAGGCCCTGACAAGGGAGAGAGGCCACATACTGCAATATAAAGGCATTCTATTTACTCAACATGCAGATCGTCTGAAATGCATAGTAGGAGATAACTAATGTCTTTTCAAGTGCTAGTGCATATGACTCTCCATTGTGCTGCTCCATACTTCTCTCCCTATCCCTCCCTATGGGTTCCATGTATACCACATGTACCATTTCTTACCTTGCTGCTGCAGCAGCTCACACAGGAGTTATTCCAGGAAGAGGGGAATGATGCAGTGCATGGCCTTATAGTATATCTTGAGGATCTCAAAATCCTATACTAAGCGGAACCTCTTCTAAGGGAGAGGAGGAATTCATATGTTTTGAGAACCAATCTTTTCACCATGTCATCCCCTAACATAAGGTTCAAGGTACATATGACTCGCTATCCAAATGCATGGCTGAGACCTCCTCCTGGATGGAAACTAACCACCTTAGCATAAACCTCAAAAAAACTGAGGCAATGTTTGTGACAAGACCACCCACGACTGAGAACTCATACCCAGAAACAATCACAATCAACAAAACCTCCATACCCGTCAGAAAACAGGTAAAATACTTAGGAGTAATAATAGACCACACCCTCACCATGCTACCTCACATAAAACAAATAGTAAAAACCATCTTCTATAAACTCAAAACTATTCAGCACCTAAGGCCACTTCTTGAAACACAAGACTTTAGATCCGTAGTAAGTACACTGATCACCCCGCACTTCGACTATTGCAATAGTCTCCTAATAGGCCTCCCCCAAAAGAGCATATACCTTCTCCAAAGAGCACAAAACATCTGTGCAAAGGTAATCTCTAAAGCTCGCCTAACTGACCACGTGACCCCAATACTACTGGAACTCCACTGGCTCCCTATAAACAGCCGAATCAAATATAAGATTATCCTAACAACCTATAAACTTATAAATGACATAACCCCTTCACACCTATCCACATTACTCCAATCTCCAACATCGACAAGGACCCTCAGACAGAACGCGGCCCACTCCCTCATCACACCAAAAGCCATCCGTAAAACTAAGAATTCCACTAGCTCCAGAGCATACTCATTCACTGCCCCTACACTCTGGAACGACCTCCCTATTGAACTTCGCACCATAAGAGACCTCACCCAATTCAGAAAAGAATTAAAGACCTACCTATTCACTGAACACTTCGAAATCCCCTATTCCCCCAAGACCAGCTCCACAACAAACATGGTCACACATACACAGACTCCCTTAATCCCCTAACCCAACAATGTATCCACAAGACTTTCCCCCCTCCCTCACACCTGAAGACGAAAAAAGGAACTAAATTCCAGCACCTACACCAATTCCTGCCCCACACACCACACACACCACACACTGTAAATATTCATTTGTATAAAGTTTAATATGTTTGCTTTAATACCTATAAATGGTATATTTACTGTTTAATGTAAATAGTTGATTTCTATTGTTCTATGTTCTATGTTCTATGTAAAATGTATACAAACTGTGTACATGACTGTTGACTTGTTATATGTAAACCGCCCTTGATCTCTGGAAGGGGCGGTATAAAAGAAATAGTTAAATAAATAAATAAATAAAATAAAAAGAAAGCCAGGTGCCAGGTCACCATGGTGACTGAAAAATCGGACCGTGTGCCTGTGGCTTAGGGCACATGTGGGGAGAAGGAATGGAAACAGTCACCATTGAAACCAAGACCGAAACTGTCTACCTGTGAGGATCCCATCTCCCACAGGAAGTTAGTGCCAATCTCAGCCATGGGGGAGTGCTGGAAAAGGCCACGATCATGGCTAAGATTGGCATTATCTGCCCAAGGGAGATTGGATCCCGTGAAGGCAGAAGCACTGGTCTCAACTGTGGAATTTTCCAGCCCTTCTGTTTGTGGGAGATGGAATCCATATGGGGAGAAGTGCTGGAAAACGCCATGGTCGTGGCTGAGATCAGCATTACTTGCCCTCAGGAGATTGGATCCCTGCAGGAAGAAGTATCGGTCTCAACTGTGGCCATATGCAACACTTCTGCCCGTGGGGATTCTGTTTCCTGTGGGTAGACGTGCTGCAAGATCATGGCCAAGACTGGTACTGCTGCCCGTGAGAGATGGGAGCCATGCAGTCATCACTCATGTTGGTGAGTGGAGGGCAGATGTAGGACATGAAATGGGGAGGAGGCAGAGTCTAGATAGTGGACACAAAGTGAGGGGAAGGAGAGCAGATGCTGGGCCCACTGCTTTTTAACATATTCATTAATGACCTGGAAATGGGAACAGTGAGTGAGGCAATAAAATTTGCAGATGACACAAAATTATTCAAAGTTGTTAAATCACAAGAGTATTGTGAAAAATTGCAAGATGACCTTGAAAAACTGGGAGACTAGGCTTGCAAACAGCAGACAAAATTTAATGTGGATAAGTGCAAAGTTATGCACTTGGGAAAAACAACCCAAATTATAGCTACACGATGCAAGGTTCCACACTAAGGGGGATGTTTACTAAACTGCGTTAACGCATCATAACGCGCGCTATGTAACGTTAACGATTGTTAACGCATCATAACGTTAACGTTACATAACGCGCGTTATGATGCGATAACGATCGTAAAGTTCCACGGCGCGGTAAAACACCGCAGAAGGTGGAGAGAGGGCGGAGAGTGGGCGGGGAGAGGCTCCCTTCACACTAACGCGCTGATCTGAAGAGCTGAATCCTAATGCGATTGAAAACCTACCGTTAAATGCACATTACAGGGGAGAGAAACGATTTCAGTGTCAGCAATGTACAGCCCAGGCAGGGAAACCCAAAAAAAGTGATAAGTGTGATACATGTGCACAGAACAAAAGGGCACATAAACACTGAAAATGACCTCAACAAACTGGAAAAAACCCATAACCAAGCTGGCTAATAGTGGTATTAATGAGAAACATCAAACCCCCTGAGTAAGCTCTATAGAAAAGATATAAATCGTGGGAGGGTCTATACTCCGTCCCCATACAAGGTGAATGAGCCCACAGTGAAATAGCGCTGCTCAGGGTTTTCCCCTCCATCGGACAGGGTTCCTATGGCATGCACATGTCCCGCAACATCAGGGCGGGCATGTCGGAATGGCAATTGGACAGATTCCGGAAAAGGGGATACAGAGGGCCGCAGGCGGCACATGCTGTGGTGGAGCTGGGCCACAGTGCGGACTAGGGTGATGCCTAGGTGGCCAATACGAATGCTGAAACAGCAGAGCAGCCAGACAGCAACTGCTGAAGGCCCAACATGGGCACGAGTGTGTTTCCCACAGTGTCACAGGGGATAGTACCCAACAGCTACCCCCAAGGGCACGGAACATTGGCAGGCAGGGCTGGGGGGGAGCGTGGACGTCTATGCAGGCACCCCTACCTCAGAACCCTCACCATAGGCAGCCACCTACCTGCACACTGGATGGCCTGAGACTGCGCTCCACCAGCACCACCAGCAGAAGGGCATGTCAGCATGGTGGCTGAGGGATACTGGTGGTGGAGGGGGCAGTGGCAGCTGCCCAGAGCAGACCGAGGCCTAGCCCTGTGTAGGTGGGTGCCGTGTACTGCAACAGACGGACCCTGTCTGATGAACAGTCATGGTATCACCAAGGAATGTACTGACTCTGTGAAAACAAGGTGGTGCAGAGCACAAAACCACTAGAAGCAGAAGGTCACAGGTTCAAGTCCCAGCCGTGGTTCCTGCCAACCCAGTCCCCATATTTTACTCAGTACTACAACGTGCTAATACAGACAGCACCTTTATTGCAGATGACGTAAACATGCCCAAGACACCCACATTTTACCCTAGAGAGCACAGACACCATAAACATGCACATTACCTAGAGCAGAGTCTCCCAAATGCAGTCCTGGAGGGCCAAACACCATTCCGGTTCCATGCTGCCTCTAAAAAAGATGACTGGGCTACATTTCTATGTGCCACCCCCATGGTATGCAGATGTATCTCATGCATATTCATGGGGGACAGCATGAAAACCCGAACAGTGTTTGGCACCGCAGGACTGGAGTTGGGAACCTCTGCCGTAAAGCAGCAACCAACAGGGGCAGACACACCTGCACCCATAGGCCCCATTATCCAAAGTCTCCTGGAGAGGCAGGACTTTGGGCTCTGCGTGCATCTCCCAATACTAGCACTTGCATACCTTAGTAATGCCACCCTAAACCTGGGAATATGGTACACATCTATCAAAAGGTTGCTATGATTACTGGCAGATAGCAATTCCTAAGTTAAGTACAATTTTCTGAGTGAGCTGCATCATAGCAACCTTTCTGATGTCTGTGGAGTGTGCTACAGGTCTTGTGTCTGACAGTGTTTACCAACCTGGGGAGTGACTCCTACAGTATTGCGTACCATAGCCATGCCTGCACTGTGCCCAGGACTGGTGTGGTGGCCTGGGCTGCCCAACACCTCTATAGTTGCACAATGCTGGCATAGGTGTGGGGAGTGTGTGTCTGTCTATCCAGTGTGTGGTGGCTGCCAACACCCTCCACAGCCCACACTGCTAGCACTGTTGCCAGTATTGACCTGCCATTGTGCATAATGAGGAGCAAGGTACCGTGGGAATAGCCTGGATAGGGTGGCCTGGCCTGGATGCATCTGCACACGGCTTAGGGCAATGGCTCGGACATTATAGTGCCTGGCCACCACCTGCACGGACAGGGTGGCCATAGCATGTCCTGCTGGGAGGTCACTCTCACCCTGATTGAGCAGTGACCATGGTATGGCTAGGTTCCTCCATAGTGCTGTATAGCATTTTTCTCATGTGATATTTATGGGTTTTCTTTTGGGGCCCAATCACTGACTTATCTGCTTGGTGTGTATGCTGACATTCCTGTTCTGGTACATGCATTTTCTCCAGGACCATGCACTATGGACTAGCTGGCAGACTGTCTGCAGCTAGTATGTGTGTTGCTGGAACACCTTGCAGTGTGCAGTGGCTGGAGGCTTGCGGCTGGAGAATGTCAGATAATGGTGGGGGGCAGCTGAGCATTTCCAGGCCTGCCGTCTGTCTGCTATTGTGTTATGGATGTGTACCGGTCTGTCTGTTCCCCAGCAGGACTGGGGTTGATGGTCCCCTCTACTGCTCCCATTGCAGGGAGGTAGAATGTGGATCTATTGGTGGGTGATCCTGTTTCCCACTCTGAGCCCCAGAGGGTGGGTTGTGTGGTGGTACATAATCTGCCTATGGGTCCATACACACCCCCCCTTTACCTACAGCAGGTAACCATGGCACCAACACAGGATATGCACTATTCTGGGTGCATCATCGCCCATAAGAACTAGACATGACTGAGAAATACAGAAGGACACAGATGTATCCTAGGTGTATCTAACGGAACTACCTATCACACACTGATGGGGACCTGCAGCATGTCATATTTGAGTCATGAAAGGTGCTGTGGACCTGGTGCTGGGTGCCCCACCTCAACCTCAGGGTGGGCACAGTACCCGCACAATGTGACTGTCTGTGGCTACTCTGTGCCGTCTGTCTGTGGCTACTCTGTGGCTACTCTGTCTGTTCCCCCTACCAGGCCGAGGTGCTGTGGGGGTGCATACCCAATCTTGTGTCCATCTGTCGACTGCTGATTTGCATGTGCAGTGCATCATGGGCACGGGTGGGTTAACCCTATCCTGGTGACCACAGCAGACAGTTTATGTGGTGACGTGCAGTCCTTCTGCAGCCAGCCAGGGCTTTGTGCACAGCCTTATAAGGTGTCCTATAGGGGACATTATAGGGTGCCTTGGCGGACAGTACACTTTATAATGTGCCCTATGGTGTGCGTTATGGGGTGCCTTATGCGACACCTTAGGTTATGCCACCGTGAGGGTGTGTTTGCTGGCAGCACTAATTAAAATACAAGTCAAATGCTTCAACAATCACTACTTAAATGTAAAGGGTGATGCCTCAGCTAGCCTTATACATTAGGCCCAGTGGGGAATCAAACCCATGACCCCTGTACCATCAGTCAGTGTTGTAACCATTGTGCTACAGCTCTGTTGCTATGCTTGCCTACCTGCGCGCCTACTTAAGATTAACGCGCGGTGACGTGCCATGTAGCGCTCGTTCATTTATGGCGCCTGGTAACGCGCGTTATCGGTAACGATGTACCGCCCATGTCCTTATTTGGGATTTCTGTCTCTACCGCGGCTCCTAACGCGAATCACACTAACGCAGTTTAGTAAACATACCCCTAAGAATCACCACCAAGGAAAAAGATGTGTCATCATGGATAATACCTTGAAATTCTTTGCTTAGTGTGCAGCAGTGGCTAAAAAGGCAAATAGGATACTAGGGGGCATGTTTACTAAACCGTCTTAATGTTACCGGCACTAGTTGCAGCGTTAATGTGAAGAATGCCATATAAAGTAGTGGACGGTCCGGCGGCAAGGTAGAAAGAATTCGTATCGTGCAATAGTGGGCGCCATGGAATGTTAACGCGCGTTAACCCTAACTTCATGCCAGCACAGTGTTAGAAGTTATAAAGATGTAGCCCACTGGTAACTGCAATGACTGCGGAGGGAGAGGTCATGGGTTTGATCCTGCAGTGGTGTTATTTAAGAAGGCTGTCTGAGGCATTTCCTTTCAATATAAATCAGTGCTGCCAGCAAAAACACCCTCAAAATGCCGTAACCTAAGGTGCCTCATAAGGCGCCCTATAGGGTGCCCCATAGGTCACATTACAAAGTGCCCTGTCTGCCAAGGCACCCTATAATGTGCCCTATAGGGGGCTTTATAAGGCGCCTATGAGGCATCTTAGGCTACAGCACTGTGAGGGTGTTTCTGCTGGCAGCACTGATTTAAATTAAAAGGAAATGCCTCAGACTGCATTCTTAAATAACACCAGTGTAGGATCAAACCCATTACCTCTGCCTCTACAGTCATTGAAGTAACCAGTGGGCTACATCTCTATAGCATCTAACACACCGCTGGCTGGCTACAGAAAGACTGCAGGTCACCACACAAACTGTCTGCTGTGGTTACCAGGATAGGATAGAGACAACAGTACCCATGATGCAATTCACATGCAGAACAGCATTCTACATCTGAACACAAGATGGGGTATGCGCCTCTATAGCACCCCAGCCTGGTAGGGGGAACTGACCGTGTGTGTTACTGGCACAGAGTAGCTACAGACCGTGACATTGTGCGGTTCCTGTGCTCACCCTGAGGGTGAGGTGGGGGGCCCAGCACCAGGTCCGCAGCACCTGCCTTGGTTGAGTTAGGCTGTGCTTCAGATCCCCATCAGTGCTAGTGTGTGATGGGTAGTCCCTGTAGACACACCTAGGATACACCTGTGTCCATCTGTATTTCCTAGCTACATCTATCCCTTGTAGACTATGATTCACCCAAAATAGTGCATGTCCTGTGTTGGTGCCATGGTCACATGTTATAAGTGAAGGGTGGTGTTCTGACCCCCCAAAGCAGATTATGTAGTACCACCCAGCCCACTCTCTGTGGGTCAGGGTGGGGGACAGGATCTTCCCCCCAACAGATCCACATTCTACAACTCTGCAATGGTGGCAGTAGAGAGGACCATCAAACCCAGTCCTGCTGAGGAATGGGCACCCTACAGCACAGTCAATGAAGATCTGTACACATCACATAGGGCAGTAGGCCTGGAAAAGCTCAGCTGCCCCCCACCCCTCTCTGACATTCACCAGCAGAGAGCACGGTCAGTCTCCACCCACTGCACCCTGCAAGGTGCTCTAGCCATACACATGCTAACTGTAGACAGTCTGCTAGCTAGTACATAGTGCCTGTTCCTGGTGGAACTGTGTGTATCCACAAATGCACACAGTTCCAAGCAAGTATGTCAGTGATTGGGCCCCAGAAAAGAGAACCCATAGATATCGCTTAGGAGAAGTACTATGGGGGAACCTAGCCATGCCGTGGTCACTGCTCAGTCAGGGTGAGAATGACCTCCCAGCAAGACATGCTGTGGACATCCTGTCTGTGCAGGTGTTGGCCGGGCACTACAATATCCCAGCCATTGTCCTATGCCCTGTGCATATGCATCCTGCTCAGACCACCCTGACCATGCCATACCCACAGTACCTTTCTCCTCATTATGCATATTGGCAGGCTAACACTGGAAACAGTGCAAGCATTGTGGGCTCAGTAAGGTATAGGCAGCCACATAACACTGGATAGACATACGCACACTCCCACACCTATTTCAGCATTGTGCAAATATAGAGGTGGTTGGCAGCCCTGGCCGCCACACCAGTCCTGGGCACAGTGCAGGCATGGTACACAATACTGTTAGGGTCACTCCCCGGGGTGTTAAACACTGTCAGATACGAAACCTGAAACACACTCCACAGATATCAGAAAGGTAGCTATGATGAATCTCTATCAACAAATCATGTTTAACTTAGGATTTCTTATCTGAGATTATTCATAGCAACCTTTTGATATATGTGGAACGTGTTTCCATGTTTAAGACGGCATTGCTAAGGTATGTAGGTGCTAGTATTGGTAGATGCTGCTCTGCGCAGGGCCCAACAGCCTGACTCTCCATGAGCCACTGGATAGTGGAGCCTGTGGGTGTGGGTGTTTGTGCCCCTGTTGGCCACTGCTCTAGGAGAGAGGTTCCCAACTCCGGTCCTGGTGGGCCAAACATGGTTCAGGTTTTCATGCTGTCCCTAATGAATATGCATGTGTACATTTGCATATAATGGGGGAGGTACATGTAAATGCATCTCATGCATATTTATAAGGGACATCCTGACAACCTGAATGGTGTTTGGCCCTCCAGGACTGGAGTTGGGAAACTCTGCTCTAGGGATTGCACATGCTTATGGTGTATGTGCTCTATAGGGTACAATATAGGCGTTTATGGCATGTTTCTTTTTTCAGCAATAAAGATTCCATCTTTATTACCATGATTTAGTACTGGGTTAAATGTGGGGACATAGTCTGCAGGGGCCACAGCTGGGGCTTGAACCTGTGGCCTTCTTCCCCTGAATATACTGGCTGTGTGTACTGCACCAAACTGTTGTCACCGAGGCACATCATTCCCTGGGGATACATGACTGTTTGTCAGACAGATCTTGTCCATTGCAGTGCTTGGCACCCACCTGAACAGGGCTTGGCCTTGGTGTGTTGTGGGCAGATGCCACTGCTCCCTCTGCCACCATGCTGACATGCCCTTATGTCATGGTGCTGGTGGTACACAGTCCCAGGCCATCCAGTGTGCCAGTAGGGGGTACCTACATAGACATCCATGCTTCCTCGCTGCTCCGCCTGTCACTGTTATATGCCCTTTGGAGTACCTGCTGGGTGATGTCCCCTGGGACACTGTGGGACACACACTCGTGGGTATGTTTGACCTTGGTCAGTTGCTGGCTTGCTAATTTGCAGTTACTGTGTTCCTATGTGCCACCTAGGCATCTGCCTAGTCTGCCCTGTGCCCCAGCTGCCCCACTGCATGTCCCGCCTTCAGCCCCCTATACCCATTTGCAGCCTCACCGTTGTGCCCTTTGTACTTGACCACTATGCTGCTGCTGCACATGTATCACTACTATCACTTTTCTTGGTCTCCCTGGCTTTGCTGTACATTGCTGACTGAAATTGTTTCTGTCTCCTGCAAATGTGCCTCTAGCGCGAGGTTTTCACTGGCGCTAATTTTCAGACCTTCATTTCACAGCGTTAGTGTGCATGGAGCTTCTCCTTGCCCACTCTCTGCCCATTGACCCCTTATCTCTGCCCCTGGGGAGCCTTACTCCGCCTTCTGGGGAGCCTTACTCCACCCTCTGCGCACCTTAACGCTGCCGGAGACATTATTGCACAATATGTGACATTCTCGCATGGTAATGCGCCATTATCACACGATAATGTCGCATATCGCATGATAATGTCGCAGCTGCGCCGTTAGTGCCGTTTAGTACACATACCCCTAGGAATCATAAGGAAAGGAATGGCAAAAAAATCTAAGGATATTATAATTCTTCTGTATTGCTCTATTGTGAGACTCCACCTCAGGTCATCATATCTAGAAAAGGATATAGCAAAATTAGAAAAGGTACAAAGAAGAGCAACCAAAATGATAAAGGGGATAGAAAATTCTACCCCTACAAGGAGATATGATAGAGATCTATAAAATAATGAGTAGTCTTGAACAAATAAACGTAGATCAGTTGTTTACTCCTTCAAAAAGCAGAGACTGGAGGACATGCAATGAAGCTACAATGTAGCACATTTAAAACTAATTGAAGAAAATATTTTTTCTCAATGTATAATCAAACTCCGGAATTTGTTGCTGGAAGATGTAGTAAAAGTTGTTAGTGTAGCTGGGTTTATATGAGGTTTGGACAAGTTCCTGAAAAAAAAAAAATTCCATAAACCCTCCTGGGGTAAGCAGCATGGAATCTGTCTACCTTTTGGGATCCTAACATGTACTTATGACCTAGATTGGCCCCTATTGGAAACAGAATACTGAGCTTGATGGACCTTTGTTCTGACGCAGTATGACATACAGTTAAACATAGAAATAGAACTATGACGGCAGAAAAAGACCATATGGCCTATCTAGTTTTCCCTTCCATATCAACTACAGTAGTCCCCTTTTTACCTTTAGAGATCCTCTGTATTTGTCCCATGCTTTTTTGAATTCTGATTCTGTCCTCATGTCCACCACTTCCACTGAGAGACTATTCCACACATCTACCACTCTTTCCGTAAAGAAATATTTCTGCATATTATTCCTGAGTCTATCCCCTTTCACTCTCATGCTATGTCCCCTTGTAGCAGAGCTTGTGGTCAACATTATTGGCACCCTTGCATTTTAGCAGTGGGGTCCTCCTTGGCCTTCACCCATGAAGTCCTTCTTTCTTTAGTGCATGGCATATGTGCAGGTTGAAACCACCACTCCAGAGTGCTCCAGGTCAGCCTTAAGCTCTTTCTTTCTCTGTGACCTCCACATGATCAAACTACTTGTTATGGTTACCTTAAAACCTCTGAAATCTTCTTCACTTTGTTTATTTCAAAATGTTCTACAATGTCCCTGTCCATTGATTTTACCACCTTCTTGTCATTCAACAAACCATCACTAATCCTTCAGTATCACCCCCTCCATCTCCCTCACCTAATTGCAAACCCAAGCTTACTAGAGCGTGGTCTGACCATCTACTGTTGCCAATATCAACCTCCACTATACTGAAGATAGTGGATCCGATATTCAAAATAAGTAACAAGACCAGCAGAACTCCATATCTTTAATCCTCTCTTTCTCTGTGACCTCCACATGATCAAACTACCTGTCACGGTTAACTTAAAACCTTCCTATACAATTGCCTCTGAAACATCCTTTGTTGTGTTTATTTCAAAATATTCTACAATATCCCTCTAACTGTGTTACTACCTTTATCCGGAATATTCAGTGGCACTAACACAGTTAGCGCCATTGAATATCCGTGGGTGTCGCCACTGCATGCACCGATGCTAACCTCTTAGTATCAGGAAATTCCAGGCAGTCCAGGGGCAGCACCTGCTATAACCAGGCAGTGGAGATACTAAGCGGCTGACCAGTTATGGTGAAGCAGCAAAACCAAATTGCATCAAAGGCTGGCCTAACATCCACCATACAAGCTAACCGGGCAGCAACCAAATATTGCCGTTTGCCTGGTTAGCTTCCTGTAAATCTGGGCAACCTGGATATTCAATGCTGCATCCAGATATTTATTTAGCATTGTCTATATACCGCTTTTCACTGGGTCAAAGCGGTATACATTCAGGTATGGTATATATTTCCCTTGTCCCCAAAGGGCTCACAATCTGTGTTTTTTACCTGAGGCAACAGAGGGTTAAGTGGCTTGTTAAAAGCCACAAGGAGGGCCTGTGGGACTAGAGACACCAGTCCCTCCAGTCTGAAGTTGCTGTCCTCCAGCAGGATTTAAACCCCTGGACAAGGGAATATATCCAGTACCTGTTTGTAGTAACTACATAATGTAAACCACTTTGATTGAAGGATAAGACAGTATAGAAAACTGGTTAAATAAATAAATATGCCAGATATGACCCTGGCATTGAATATCTGGGTTTAAAGTTTGGTGGTGGCAGCTAAGCATGTTAGATTGGCTAGCTATTGCCACTGAATACTGGGCCGAGTGCTTTTTGCTAGAAGACAAAAGTCTATGTGCAAATAGGAGCCATGGAGTGTAGAAAAAAGCATCGTTTTTGGTATAGGAATATAGGGCCCGATTTTTGAAGGCATTTACATGATTAACAGTCCATGTTAACTGTGTAAATGCCTTAATCGGGTATTTTCAAAGGCAACTACATGGCTAGTGCCTTTGAAAATCCCCATTAAGTCCCCTACACAGTTAGCATTGGGGAGTGTTGGGGGTGTTCTGGGGTGGCGTGGAAGCCGGAAATGGCACTTACCAGATAGCAGCAATTTTGGATGCTGCCTGATTAGGGCTCTGCGTCTTAAAGTTAGGCAAGGAAAACCCTTTCCTGCATAAAAGTGTACTATATTTGTAATTAGTTCCCCCCGTTACTTCCATGTTTTACTTCCCTGTTCATTGTAAACTCAATGTTCCTGTGGCATTGTAGTATGTTTTGTTCAACTGTACACTGCACTGATTATAATAGCGCGGTATATAAGAAATGTAAATAAATAAAATAAATAAATATGTCATACTGGGTCAACTCAGTATCCTGTTTGCAACAGTGGCCAATCCAGGTTACAAGTACCTATCAGGTTCCCAGTAAGGTACACAGATTCCTCTAGGAACTTGTCCAAACCTCTTTTAAACACAGCTATACTAATAGCATTTACAGTATTTCATCCTCTGGAAATGAGTTTGCTGAGATATGTTATAATTGCTTCTTTCTGGACAACCCTGATCTGCCTGCTTTAACTGATTGGATGGGATTTATTATTGTTTATTTGTTATCTTTATTTTTGTCTTTTAAAAATAATAAAATGATTGAACTTAAAAAGAAATTCCATTATGGCCCATTTGGGACATAGACTAACCAAAGAAGACTTCCTGGTTTATTTTAACTTTTAATATTATATAGCTTTCCCCTTTGTTTTTAACCACCTGCCTCAGTCCTTACCCCCTGCATGATAAGTATCTCCACTTCCCTTGTCCTGTTACCTTCGTAGTTTGTAGTGAGGTATATCAAGATATACTTTTTTTTTCAGATCAGTCTCTCATCTTTCTTATGCAAGTGCGTCTCTTGATTGTACATACATCCACTCTCAGGTACTCCATTTTCTTATAAAGCTTTTGCCACTTAAATGGAGAGTTGAAATCCTTCACATTCAGGGTAATTGTCTTTAACATTTCTCCCTTGAGGATAGCTATCATCTTCCTTGTCACATTTCCTCTCCATGCATTCCCATATACCACTTAGGGGTATGTTTACTAAAAGCCCGGTAATGTGCGGGCCGCGCTAGTGTGCGGGTGCCATATAAGGAGTGGGCGTTTCAAGCAAAAAAAAAAAACGGGATTAACCATGCGCTAATGTGCGCTGTGCCCATGTGCGCCCCGCACATTAGTGCATGAGAAAGCTGCGCGGGAAGCATAAGTCGCGCGCTGATGCATAAGTAGAGGAATAGAGCCACAGCACAATGGTTACGACACTGACCAATGGTGCAGGGATCAGGGGTTCAATCCCCCCCAGTGCCCAATGAACAAGGTTGGCTGAAGTAGTACTTTAGGAGGCATTTTAATATTGGGCCGCATAAGGCGGCGCGCTATTGCTTTAGGAGGCATTTTAATATTGAGAGGCATAAGGCTGCGCGCTGATGTGCAAACACAGAAACAGAACCACAGCACAATGGTTAAGACACTGACCAATGCTGCAAGGATCAGGGGTTCAATCCCCCACAGTGCCCAATGAACAAGGCTGGCTGAGGCATTACCTGTTAGGTGTGATATTGTTTTAGGAGACATTTTAATATTGGGCGGCATAAGGCGGCGCGCTCGCTAATGTGCAAGCACAGGAACAGAACCACAGCACAATGGTTAACATACTGACCCATGGTGCAGGGATCAGGGGTTCAATCCCCCACAGTGCCCAATGAACAAGGCTGGCTGAGGCATTACCTGTTAGGGGTAATATTGTTTTAGGAGGCATTTTAATATTGGGCGGCATAAGATGGCGCGCTGATATGCAAACACAGGAACAAAACCACAGCACAATGGTTAAGACACTGACTGGTGGTGCAGGGATCAGGGATTCAATCCCCCACAGTGCCCAATGAACAAGGCTGGCTGAGGCATTACCTGTTAGGGGTAATATTGTTTTAGGAGGCATTTTAATATTGGGCGGCATAAGACGGCACGCTGATATGCAAGCACAGGAACAGAACCACAGCACAATGGTTAAGACACTGACCAATAGTGCAGGGATCAGGGGTTCAATCCCCCCACAGTGCCCAATGAACAAGGCTGGCTGAGGCATTACCTGTTAGGGGTAATATTGTTTTAGGAGGCATTTTAATATTGGGCGGCATAAGGCGGCGCGCTCGCTGATGTGCAAGCACAGGAACAGAACCACAGCACAATGGTTAAGACACTAACCAATGATGCAGGGATCAGAGGTTTAATCCCCCACAGTGCCCAATGAACAAGGCTAGCTGAGGCATTACCTGTTTGGGGTAATATTGCTTTAGGAGGCGGTTTATTTTTATTGTAATTACTACTGCTAGCAAATACACTCTCAAAGCAGTGTAACATAAGGTGCCCCATAAGTTATCCCAGAGGGCACACTTTAAAATGCAGTGTCCGCCACGGCACCATACACTGTTGCTGAAAGTGTGGCCAATAGGGCGCCATATAGGGTGCCCTATGAGGCAGGGCAAGGTCAGAGCACTGTGCTGTCCATTTGTCCTTTCTGCTCTCTTCTAGTTTTTTTCCATTCTCTCTCTCTACATGTGCTTTAACATACTCATCTTTCTCCTTTAGCTCTTTCCTCATTCCTATCTCATCCTCTCAATTTTTACCCCTCCATCCTCAATCCCCACGTACTCTCCCAATAACAAGCCAATTGTAGATTTATCATTCCTCCCACACAAAATTCCTTTCCTCTCTCCATTTAACTCTCCCAGCCCCATCCCATTCTAATCCTTCCCCAACATCAGCTCCCTTCTAGTTCCAGCCTCACCCAGCATCCATTCCCTTCTAGTCCCTGCATCAGGCCATTTCCATGCCTAGACCCCCATCAGCCCATTTCCAGTCCTAGCTCCCCCATCCATTTCCAGTTCGAGTCCCTTCATCAGCTCCTTTCCAATCCTAGCCCCCCATCAGCCCATATCTAGTCATTTCCTAGCCCCATCATCAGCCCATGTCAAATCCTAGCTCCCCTCCACTCAGCCCAATTCTAGTCCAAGCCCCCCATGAGCCTACTTCCAGTTCTAGCCCCTCCATGAGTCCATTTCAATCCAAGCCCCCACCACAGCCAATTTCCAATCTTACCTCCCCCCAACAGCCCATTTCCAGTCCTATCCTAGCTGCTCCATCACCCCATTTCCAGACAGGCCCCATCATCCCACAGCCCATTACCAGTCTCAACCCCCCATAGTCCATTACCAGTCCTAGCCCCCCCCCAAAGGCCACCTAAAGTCCTAACCCCTCCCCATCAGCCCATATCCTGTCCTAACACTCCCCCCCAACCCACAGCTCACGTCACGTCCTAACCCCCCCACTTCGGCTCCGTGAAATTAAAAAAACAAAACTGGCTATTGCCGCTGCCGCCACGGCAGCAGCAGAATGGAGTGTCCCACGGGGCCCCCTCTGCCCGCTGAGCCCCTCTGCAAGGGCATTCAGAATCGCAAAGGGAGATTGTCTCCATTGCGTCTCTGTTAAGGCCGCAGGGGCTATTGAGACATTTCCCATCAGCCCCTCGTGTCTAAAGGGGCAGATGGGAAATTTCCCATTAGCCCTTGCGGCCTTAACAGAGACGTGAGGGAGACACTCTCCCTTTGCAAATCTGAAAGCCCTTGCAGAGGGGCTCAGCGGGCAGAGGGGGCCCCGCGGGACACTCCATTCTGCAGCTGCTGCCGCGGCAGCGTCAGTAGCCAGGTTTTTAATGTTTTTTTGGAATGTTGTTAAAAAGCACAATGTTCCTTGCGTGGGGCCCCCTGAAACGCGGGGCCCTGTGCAAATAAATACTTGCTCAATGGACGGGCCGGCCCTGGTTGGGACTCACCCACACAATCACATAGGTCAGCTAACGACCTCTGTTGTTTTCTGAAAGACTAGCCAACTCCCAGCTACCACCCCTGCTGCCAAACAAAATCAGGGAAACACCCCCCCAGCTCTGGTTATCACTGCCCTTCCCCAGGGGGTACCACCAGCTGTGGATTCCTCAACATAACCCTGTCCGTGCGTTCCTGGGGTCTGTCCACCTCTGATGCACCCTCTGTTGCTCCCCCTGCTCTGTCCAAACCCTCCATATGTTTACCAAGGGCTACAAGCACTGGTACCCAACCCCTCCTCTGTTTTACACAAGGTGTATGTGAACCCCTCTGGCGTCAGACACGTGAAGCAGCAGTGCACTTGCGCACGTAAGGGTTGATATCCTTGTGCTACCACTCCATCCCTCTGAGTCAATAGCGCATCTCCTGTAACCTTTCCAAACTGCGTTTATCCCTCAAACTGTGCCCCCACTTGGGCTGTCCTTCCTAGACCTTCCTCTGATCACCACTGCTGCTCTCCAGCTGTGGTTGTTGTCCCTGGTTCATGCTCCACCTCCTGTACACGATGGACATGTGTTTGCTCTCTGTGCCCAATCCTGTTGCTACGTCTGCAGTACGTGGGTGTGTCAGCGCAGCCTGTGGATCTTTGTGTTTGCCTTCCACATCAAAGTACTGGACCGTGTCCTGTGCATGTCTATGACTTATACTACTGTGAGAATGATGTATCTTACCCCTATCCATGTGTCTACTAGAGTCTGCCCTATCACAATAACGATCCTGTGGGATATGCGTGACATGTTTGTGTCTGACGGTTGATTACTGGAGAGGTATCTCATACACCACCCTGTGTCCCACCCACAGGCAATCGTCAGGCGCTTGACAGGATCCGCAGTGCAGTGGAGCAGAACACCAGGGAGCTGAGGGAGGTCCGTGGAGAGCTGCGGCAATTCCGTGAGGAGGTCCGAGCCATGCCCTTCACTCGGATGTGTGAGGCCCTGGAGGGCATGCTGAATGTCATGAGGCAAGCAGTACCGGCACCACCACCACCACCACTGGCACCGGAAGAGGGTGTAGCACCGCAGGGGGGGGGGAGTTGCCACGTGGCAGGCGTGGGCGGCTACGCCGTCGCTAATTTCTGTTTCCATCATCATGTAAACCACCAATGCATATGGTTCTCCCTGTTTCATTGATCATTTGAAACACCTATGTATATAGTTTTCCCTGTTTTTCCGAGTTCCATTTCCTGTTAAATGTAATGACCAGACATATGAAAATTGTCTGATGTTTCTGTTCTATGTAAACCACGCTGATGGCAATTAGTGCAGTAAATAAGAAATGTTCCTAGATACTTAAAAAAAAAGGAAAAGATTGCTGTGACAATAAACAGCTGTCATACACTACATGCAATGTGTGTTTCCAATGTGTGTCCGTGTGGTCCCCTATGTAGTGTGAAAATGCATGTCGTGTCCCTGACTATATGACCTGCACCCATGCCCCTTGCTGGTGGGGTGTTTGCACTGCCAAGTATTACTTCACAGATGCAAGCATATGCCATGTGTGACGTGCACATTGTGTGTTCACTGCCCCTGGGCTGCAGCGGGGCGGTTTACACAGACACCCATGTTGTGACAGGGGGAATGTTCTGAGGTTGCATGTTCAGTGTTCTGATCCATCACCATGTCCACCCCCTCATACACCCAACATTGGTTGCATATGTGTGACCATTGCCCCTGCCTGTAACACTGATTACATGCCTGCCCCCCCCACCCTAGGCATGCATGTGGCACAGGCAGACATGGGTGGCATGCGTATGTCGGCTGCTGATTTATGCTTACAAATTTGGTTAACCTACGCCCATCCCTGTGACATGGATGTCCCCGGGACACCCGCTACATTGCAACATCTCATGTACCACCCTGGGATCACACCCCTACACACATGGTTAGCCCCCAAAACTGCATGTGGAGCCAGTTGACGTATGCTACCCATGTCTACCTGTTCTGCACATCCCTGTCCACACACATATCCCATGCTGGCATCCATAGTCTTATGCTAAGTGAGACACATGACCATTTCAAATTCATCAACATTGTGTATAATTATAAAAATAAAAAGGGAAATATTTACATTTGTGGGGAGGGGGAGAATACCCATCACCCTCCCTCCCCAAACCCCACCCTCCTCCCCCTGCCACCCCCACCCGCCCTGAACACCCTCCCCCACCCCTCCCCCCACCCCCATATGAGCCACACCCTCCCCCTGCATGCCCAGTGATGGAAGACAGGGCAGCACAGGGCACATGTGTGGACATCACAGGCGCCATCAATGACACCTGTGATGCCCTTCAGGGGGTGGGTGCCGACATGGCAGATGCTCCACCTCGGCAGCCACCCGCTCAATGGCTCCCGCCAGCCACTGGTGCGAGTGCACTAAAAGGTGCACTCGCTGCTCCAGTGCATCCAGGGCCACATACAGGTCTGCCACACACCTGCCACCACACACACACATAGTCCCTTGGGTCTGTGTGGTGGCATCTGCGTGCGACCTGTGTGGGGCCCTGGATGGTGGAGGCACCTGGCATGGCTGGCGAGAGCCCACAGTGCCTTGTGCTGCACTGTCTTCCAGATCACTCTCCCACACCCCCTCCCCCCACTCCTCCCCCCTGACTCCTCCCCCCACCCCCCACCCTCCACCACCTCCACCACCCCCACATCACCCACACCCTCTCCCTCCCCTGTCACCCCGCCAACCACCCCTTCCAGAACCCCATCAGCCCCCTTCTCCACGTGTGCATCTTCTGCCTTCTCCTCCGCCTCCTCCTCGTCCGACTCCTCGTCCGACCACCACCTCCACGGCATGGGGTGTAGTGGGCCTCCGCAAGACATATGCTGAGGTGGTGGGCTGATCCTCGTTGTCATCACCATCTGTGGAAGATGACAGTCATCAGCACATTGTTATGTGTGTAACATAGCACATGTACCTATGCAGGCACCACACAGGCTGCTGGGCCAATGGAACATCTGTTACTGGGCAGCCACTTCGTCAATACTCACCATCACCCTGTGACAGGCCCTCACCCTGGAGGCGCTGGAGGTAGGCCCCGTGGTGGAGGCGCAACTCGCGGCCCTTCTTCCGAAGATCCTCGACCTGTGGATGTGAAAAGAATGGGTGGGGGCATGAGTGACTGATCACCTCTGGTGGGTGGCCAACATACATCAGTGTGGCCAGCGTCTTGCTGCTCCTGCTCCACTGCTGTGTGTGTCATGTATAGAATAGTTCATCACGTGTCACAGGGGATCTCCATGAGCACGAGGAAGATGTCGTCACATGTGGGTAGCGTCGGTACCAACTGAGCCTGTGTGAGAACGCTACCCAGCGTCCTATATGAAAGCCTTTGGCAGCATCCCACAGTGCGTGCATGCTGCCTTCCCCCCTGTCCAAAATGCCTCTCTCCAGTTGAGTTTACAGCTTACACAAGGAGGGAGAGAGAGAGACATTGGGAAAGAGAGAGAGACACAACCCGCAAGGGGAGATGGGTGGGTTGTGATTACCTCATCCTGCTGTTCCAGGAGATCACCTGTTACAGGTACAAGCAGGACATAATCACACATGTGGCAAAACCGTAGATGTAGATGCCAGGAAAGGATCCCCAGAGTGGTGAGGGCCTGTGGAGGGCCTCTACTTCCACCCATGGTTTTCGGGCATCCTGTGGGAGGGGCAGCTAGGAGTGTATTACGTATGGGAGAGGTTTTGCAGAGCAGCCTGACCAACCAGAGCATGCCTGCAGGAGCCTTTATCCAAGCTTACGTGGGCCGTGAAACGAGGACCAGGTAGCTGCTTCAACAAATGTTGTTAATATGTAAAGAATGGACGTGAGCCCATGAGTCTGCCATGACTCTCACATTGTGAGTGGGAACATGGGCCACCAGTGAATGGTGTTATCTAGGTTAGATAACGGGTAATACACTGAGCAATCCAGTTGGGTAGAGATCATTGTGACACCACTGTACCCAAATGCAAGCAATCCGAGACTGTGAATAGCTGAGGGGACTTTCGCTGTTGCTGGGTCCTCTGCAGATGGGAAGCCACAGCTCATTCACAGTTCAAGGTATGAAGCGTCTTCTCTGTATTTGCAGCATGCGACTGTTGAAAGACTACAGGTAACTACAACTCTTGTTTCAAATGAAAGGAGGAATCCACCTTAGGCATGATGTGTGGATGTGTCCATAGGATTACCTGCTCATGTTGAAACGTTGTGTTGGGTGGATCAGGCACTGGAGCTTGGGATTCAATGATACGACTTGCTGATGTGATTGCAAGACGGTATTTTACTTCCCAGGTCAGAAACTTTAAGGATGTAGTGTCTAAGGGCTCAGAGGGCGGCGGCATATGCTGCCCTGGCAACAGAGTGGGATCCCATGCCTCTGGAGGTGGTGTAAGGGCAGGTCTTGGTGGATGCAGGCCTCTCATGATCCCGGATATGAGAGGATGGGATGACATGGGTTGTCCAGTGATGGGTTCAGAAGGAGCAGCAATGCCACTTCAATGGACTCAGACTCACTCTGTTTGGAGACCATTGTTTGATGAGTAATGACGTAAGTCAAAAACATGTTTCTATACGGATGACAAAAGGGGTTCCAGGCCTTTTGTTATCACCAAATGAAATGTCACGTCCACCTAATGGCACAGGATTGCCTTGTGGAAGGTTCCTGGAAGCACAACGGACATCATGCACTTCCTGACTGAGGGGAGGGCCAAAGCAGTTCCAGCCATCAGTAGCCAGTCTCTGGGGTGCAGAGACGGGGGGTTAGTATGCCATACATTCCCCTCCTCCTGCGACAGTAAGTCTGGAGCTGACCCCACATACAGGGGTGAAACCTGGGTCATATGTAGAATCAGAGGGTATCACACCTGCTGTTGCCAGCGTGGGGCTATGAGGATCATGTAGCCTCTGTCCCTCAGGGGTTGCAATAGGGTCTATGCAATCAAGGAAATGGGAGGTAAGGCATATAGGCATTCCTGCCCCAGTTGAGGAGGACAGCATCCCTCGCTTGATAGCTCTGAGCTGGGATTGGTGTATAGAACTGGGTAGGTTTTGCATATGATGGACGTGCAAAGATGTATGACTCTTGAGTTACCCAGAGTTGCACTACTCAACAGAGTTGGTACATGTTTACAGACCATTTGTGCAGGAGCACAACACAACTGAGTTTGTATGGCTAAGAGTTCTGAGCCAGGGAGATAGACTGCCAGGAGATGGATCTGCTGCTGTCTGGCAAACACCCACAGTTGAGGAGCTTCGTTACAAAGGGACACAGAGGCTTTTCCTCCTTGTTTGTTCACCTAGACCATAGCTACATGATTGTCTGCGCAAAGTAGTATTCCATTGGCCTGTAGAAGGGAATGGAGGACATGAATATCCAGGCAAATTGCTCAGAGCTCACAGATTGCTGTGGAACTGACTCTCCTGACAATTCCAGGTGGCTTGGGTGGAGGTGTCCAGTACATGTGCAGCCCAGCCCACTTTAGAGGCATCTGTTGTTAATGGGATCTGAGGAGGGGTTTGCTGGAAAGGTGACCCCTCCATCAGTTTTTGTGCTGTCCGCCACCAGTCCAGGCACAGGGTATGGGGGTTTCCGTTTACTGTCACATCTGAGAGACAGCCTGTTGCTTGCGTCCACTAGGAAGAGAGTGTGCCCACTGGGCTGGTCTCATGTGGAGACACGCATAGGGAACCACATGCACCATAGATGCCACGTGACCCAGCAGCTGATGCATCTCTCGAGGTGAGAGGTGCGCTTGTTGTAGTGCTGTCCAAACACGCACAATGCGAGGACAGTGAGGCTGAGTCAGGTAGGTCTTTGTCAGTCTGGTATCTAGCCTTGCACCTATGAGCTCCAGCGTTTACATAGGAGTCAGACAAGATTCCACGAGATAGCTGACAGGGCCTACATATTGAAGTCCACGCATTGTGTAAGCGAGAGAGGCCTGGACATGTGTTTGTGACTGTGGCTGGATGTGGCAGTCGTCCACGTAGGGCCACCAGAATATTCCCCTGGTATGGACCAAACCGGCAAACACAGACATGCACTTTGTGAATACTCTGGGTACTGAGGCACGGCTGAAGGGAAAACATTTTTGGGATAGTGGTTTCCTTGATGGGGGGACCAAAGGAACCTTCGGTGTGCTTGTTGGCAGAGAAGATGTGTGTACGCATCCGTGTGATCTAAACAACAAAGGCATATCTGCTTGTGTTGGTCAGGAAGTACGTTTCCTCACAAGTTCATTTGGAATGTCATCTGTAACAGAAACTTGTTCAGTTCTCTGAGATGTCAGATGTGTCTGTGACCTCCTTCTTCCGTAGGTCTGAGGAAATTGTGGGGTGAGAAGCCAGTACCCTGTTGGGGATGAGGTACCTCTTCCATTGCTCCTTGAGGTAGACGATGTGTTACCTTTGGATTCATTTGGGGTGAGGTTTGCAAACTGAATGCCCCCACTATTGTTGGAGGCGTGCGGCTATGTGCATGCCTCCTCTACCCTCTTCTATGATGGACACAGTCCAGGGTTGTGATGTTATCTGCCTCCATCTGTGGATGAGGTGACCTTATCTTCCTGTGATTGTGGACAGTTGCTTTCCCTGGAGGGCCAGGAAGGGCAGGTACTCCATCACAGAGGCAAAAGCCCTGTGGGGGCTGAGGCTGCTGGGTCTGCTGAGGCTGACTAGCTGTCGGCTTTCTCTGCATAGTAGCTTGTTGACCCTTTCTAGCAGCTTGTACTGCAGGTTTTACGTACTGAGCATAGGACTGTCTTATCCTTTCTTTTTGTAGGGGAAGCGCTTTTCTACAGCTCTCATCTTTGCAGGATCTACAATATTTGAAGGGCTTGTTAAGGTCAAATTGTCCTGCTGGCTTATAAAAAACATTTTTCACCACTACAGGGGATGTTGACCAGTTAACCTGTACCCAGTGTTGCAAGTGAGAGGCTTGCAGCCAGCCAGGGTCCTTGCCAGAATAGCAATGGCAGAGACTCTGCCTTTGTATGAAAAACAGTCAGAAGCTGCCCTGTTCACAACATTTGAAATATTCTGGGCATGCTTGACAGGTGCTTCATAGTAGTAACCTCTGTAATGTGCGAGATGTGGACTTAACAGTTGTAGATCTTGTTTGACCTCTGTCAGGAACATTCCCATGTACATGATATAGGCACCTGTCCTGTCTGACAGCTTGAATGTATGGACAACACAGCGACCAAAGGCAACTAAAGTCTTACACTCCCTACCAGGAGGTTTGGTGGCATGTTGTTTGTAACGTTTAATTCTCCTCCTAGCACACTCAACCATGATGGAGTAATCAGGGAGGTGTCCTTACTGCAGACCAGGTGACGGAGGCACATGTGGGAATGTGGAGAGGTGGTAAGAGGAATCTTCCACATTCTCAAAAGGGGATTCCGTAAGATCTGCTGTAGTGGCAGGATGTCTGTCCCCTATGGAGTTTGTTGATATTGGTGAATCTCTGTCTCCCGTGGCTTGTGCTCATATTGTGTTACTAATGAAATGGAGAGGCCCCCAACTACATGTGTGTGGAGATCCAGGAAGGACATATCTTGCGTAGGGGACATTCTCCTCTTGGGAGAGGCAGGCTTGTCCTGGAGAGGTACATCGTTACCCTCTGAGCTGTCACAGTCATCAGACCCCTCAGGAGATTGGATGTATCCTCTCTATGGAGGCTCAGGTAAAGTGAGGTCTTGGTACCAATTGGCCACAGTATCCTAGTGACATGGTACCGGTGTGTGGATACCAGTACTCATCAGCACCTATGGTGCATTTGCCAATGCCGGTCATGCAATTGCTGCACAAACCGTTGTTGCACTTTGCAGGGTCTGAGGTGGAACCAGGGTCCTGGATGCCACATGGTGAGCTGCCAGATTGCGTTCAATGGCCACGATCCTCTGGTCAAACAACACTGACGATGTCTGTGTATGAGTACTGGCCAAAGCCAGGACCCCAGAGCATGGAACAAGGTTGTTGGACCAGGATGAGGCCTCCAGAACACCATGGAGTCCCATAGTGGCTTTGGGGGCTAGGGACTCCCACTGGGGTTGTTTGCCCGGAGCGTGCTCCTCAAGGGCAATGCCAGTGGCAGTCCAATATTCGAGGGGGATGTACCCTTTCAGGAACGGACAGATTTGTGTTTGATTACCTGAGGTCCACGGGAGGAAGAGGATGCCCTTGACGACATGTCTGGGCCCGAGGTCACGTTGGTGGGGAAGAGGGTACCGAGGTTGGCTGCTCTGTCCTGCCAGCCACTCTTGGCTAACATCCCACAGGCCATACATTCAGACATTTATTGATCTAGCCATTAGCATTTGCAATACCAATCATGGTTGTCAGTGACTGAGAAGGTACCTGCACATTATCAACATATGTTCTGCAGCCCAGGAGTGCTTTTCCATGATTGATGTGGCATTAGGGCCTAATGGCAAACCGGGGGGAGTCCTACAAAGTGGATTTTTGCTCTTTTGTTGCAAAGGTTTCATTGTGTGGGTGAATTTGACCTTTTAGAATTTATACTTTGAAGAATATTGGTAACAATACAGAGAAACAGGCAGACAGTGCCACAGGAGTATCACTACAATAGCTGTTTTTCTGCAATGCCAGGTACAATGACCTGCTGGATCTGTGGGAAGCAATGAACTGGAGAGAGCCATTTGGGAAAGGCAAGATGACCGCACACAGGCGCTGTGGGTTGTTTACAATAGCTTTCCTATTGGACACTGGAGACTGTTTGCACACAGGCTCTGTTGGTACTAATGAGACCCACATGTAAGGACTACTTCCTGCTTGTTCCAGGCCATTTTCTGTTCCCAGTGCCACCTGCATACGTAGCTGTGTCTCTGGACATGTGTGCAGTGACACCTATGTGCAGTGTGCCTGGCACCCTGAACACATCATTGCACTACTCTGTGGCCCCCTTGCATGACATTGCATGACCATGCCACATTTTGATTGGCAATGATGGTGTCCATGCTAACCCCCCTAACCCCGTATGTGGTCTGTTGAACACATTTGTGTTGTCATGATCTATGCACATCCTGGGACCCAACCCCAATGACAACATGATATCCTACCAATCGTCAGTGCTGTGTCCCTACATGGAACATTGTGTGGGTGGCCCTATTCACCTTGCCAGAGGCCACTACCATTACATTTGGGTTTCTACAGGGCCCAGGATAGCAATGCTTGACCCACTAGAAGCATTGTGTAACGTGTCTCTCATGGGGAACATGCTAGCTATGTACAACCTAGTTTTGACACTGTTGCAGAGAGCATATTGTGCGTGAAGGACGAGGGAATGACCCAGTATGGGCTATCTTATGTTGTTATGTTCCTATGACCTGGGCCTTGTATGCTGACAGCAGGTGTGGTTGGCAACACCATGGACAGGGGCCAAACCACCAGAATAGGCTATTGCCACCTGTGCTCATGTGGGGGTTTCTGTCTGTGCTGTCCAACCACAACAGGTGAATGTATCCTTCCAACACCATCAGTGATGTTCATCTGCCACAAGGTTTGGGATTTGTAGCAGGTGGGAAGATGTGTAACCTGACTCAGCATAAAGTTATGGGGACATGGCTCTGTTACAGGCCTTTGTAATCAAATCTCATAGCTCATGGGGATGGGGTGCTTTTACACACATCGACATCTGCACCTAGCATATCATCTGGATACATCAAAGACATGTGTGATGAGATGGTGACCTCACAGACTATGGGAGAAGTGCAACCTACCTGCCATAACCTACCACAATATCTGAATGACATACCCACCATTGCAATCCGGGCTCTGGCCCCCAGGGGGTTGGGTGTCATAGCACACATCATCAGCTGCATACACCATAGCAAAAGGGTGACTGACAGGATACCTTACGCAGGTCACAGGACTCCTGGGGATAGGGAGAATGTATTGAACTGTTTAGGCACACACAAACATATCACCAGGGTGACTGATAGCCCACTCTGATGGGCTCTCATGACTCCTGGGGATAGGGAGGATGTATTAAACTGCTTAAGCACACACAAACATATCACCAGGGTGACTGACAGCCCACTCTGATGGGCTCTTTGGACTCCTGGGGATGGGAAGGCTGTATTGAACTTTTAAAGCACACAGAACCATATCACTAGGGTGACTGATAGCCAACTCTGATGGGCTCTCAGGACCCCTGGGGATAGGGAGGATGTATTAAACTCTTTAGGCACACACAACCATATCACCAGGGTGACTGATAGCCCACTCTGATGGGCTCTCATGACTCCTGGGGATAGGGAGAATGTATTTAACTGTTTAGGCACACACAACCATATCACCAGGGTGACAGATAGCCCACTCTGATGGGCTCTCATGACTCCAGGGGATAGGGAGGATGAATTTAACTGTTTAGGCACACACAACCATATTACCAGGGTGACTGATAGCCCACTGTGATGGGCTCTGTGGACTCCTGGGGATAGGGAGGATGTATTAAACTCCTTAGGCACACATAACCTTATCACCAGGGTGACTGATAGCCCACACTGATGGGCTCTCTGGACTCCTGGGGATGGGACGGCTGTATTAAACTGTTTAGGCACACAGAACCATATCACCAGGGTGACTGATAGCCCACTCAGATGGGCTCAGTGGACTCCTGGGGATAGGGAGGATGTATTAAACTCCTTAGGCACAAAGAACCATATCACCAGGGTGACTGATAGCCCACTCTGTTGGGCTCTCAGGACCCCTGGGGATAGGGAGGATATATTGAACTGTTTAAGCACACACAAACATATCACCAGGGAGACTGACAGCCCACTCTGATGGGCTCTCTGGACTCCTGGGGATGGGAAGGCTGTATTGAACTTTTAAAGCACACAGAACCATATCACCAGGGTGACTGATAGCCCACTCTGATGGGCTCTCATGACTCCTGGGGATAGGGAGGCTGTATTGAACTGCTTAGGCACACACAACCATATCACCAGGGTAACTGACAGCCCACTGTGATGGGCTCTCTGGACTCCTGGGGATAGGTAGGATGTATCAAACAACATTGGCACAGACCCCCTTATCACCAGGGTGTCTGACAGCCCACTGTGATGGGCTCTCAGGACCCCTGGGGATAAGGAGGATGTATTAAACTATTTAAGCACACACAAACATATCACCAGGGTGACTGATAGCCCACTCTGATGGGCTCTCTGGACTCCTGGGGATAAAGAGGATGTATTGAACTGTTTAGGCACACACAACCATATCACCAGGGTGACTGATAGCCCACTCTGATGGGCTCTCATGACTCCTGGGGATAGGGAGGATGTATTAAACTGCTTAAGCACACAGAACCATATCACCAGGGTGACTGATAGCCCACTCTGATGGGCTCTCAGGACCCCTGGGGATAGGGAGGATGTATTAAACTTCTTAAGCACACACAAACATATCACCAGGGTGACTGATAGCCCACTCTGATGGGCTCTCAGGACCCCTGGGGATAGGGAGGATATATTGAACTGTTTAAGCACACACAAACATATCACCAGGGTTACTGACAACCCACTCTGATGGGCTCTCTGGACTCCTGGGGATGGGAAGGCTGTATTGAACTTTTAAAGCACACAGAACCATATCACTAGGGTGACTGATAGCCCACTCAGATGGGCTCTCAGGACCCCTGGGGATAGGGAGGATGTATTAAACTCCTTAGGCACACAGAACCATATCACTAGGGTGACTGATAGCCCACACTGATGGGCTCTCTGTACTCCTGGGGATGGGAAGGCTGTATTGAACTTTTAAAGCACACAGAAGCATATCACCAGGGTGACTGATAGCTCACTCTGATGGGCTCTCTGGACTCCTGGGGATGGGAAGGCTGTATTAAACTGTTTAGGCACAGAGAACCATATCAGCAGGCTGACTGATAGCCCACTCAGATGGGCTCTCAGGACCCCTGGGGATAGGGAGGATGTATTAAACTCCTTAGGCACACAGAACCATATCACCAGGGTGACTGATAGCCCACACTGATGGGCTCTCTGGACTCCTGGGGATGGGAAGGCTGTATTGAACTTTTAAAGCACACAGAACCATATCACCAGGGTAACTGATAGCCCACTCTGATGGGCTCTCTGGACTCTTGGGGATAGGGAGGATGTATTAAACTGTTTAGGCACACACAACCATATCACCAGGGTGACTGATAGCCCACTCTGATGGGCTTTGCGGACTCCTGGGGATAAAGAGGATGTATTTAACTGTTTAGGCACACACAACCATATCACCAGGGTGACTGATAGCTCACTCTGATGGGCTCTCAGGACCCCTGGGGATAGGGAGGATGTATTAATCTGTTTAGGCACAAAACCCCATATTACCAGGGTGACTGACAGCCCACTTTGATGGGTTCTCAGGACTCCTGGGGATAGGGGGGTGTATTGAACAACATTGGCTCAGAAACCCATATCACCAGGGTGACTGACATACCATTTGTGCCACGTTTCACAAACCCTTGTGGTGGCCAAAATGTGTTCCCCTGCAGGTACAGATCCCACCATAGCCACATGATGTTTTGGAGAGCCGCTTAAGCAGATCTATGGGCTAGCTGTATTACAGTATGTTGTGTCACATCAACAGCAGCAGCTGCCATGTCACCAGGATAGCATCAGGACCTCTGTGACCATGTCCATCACCACCTGGGTACAGGGCAAAGCACTGAGATGTGATACAAAGACAATATGGAATGTAGGTTCACCTGCTACACATTACTGAGACAGACTACCTAAACACAGCAGCATGGACAGCTGCAATCAACACTGGCTGTGTATATGAATCTACTGACCTGTCCCCATACACTTACCTCCCGCTGGAATTCAGCCACGCGATTGAAACGGCGTTGGACCCGTTCCCAGGCCCTGCAGACTTTGGCCATGTCCTTGCACCTGGAGGCCCCAGGGAACAGCTTGTGCTGCCTGCCAGCGATGAGCTGAGCCAGGTGGCAGAGCTCGCGGGGAGTGAAAGCTGGTTTTCTAATCCTGCATGACATTTTGATGAATGACCACATGATCGCACGCATGCTCCGTCATTCACGCGCATGCGCCCCGCAACTCGAGCAGCTGAGCGATGTATTTCGTGCAAATGCGCCCCGCAACTGGCGCAGCTTAGCGACGTATTTTGTGCAAATGCGCCCCGCAACTCGAGCAGCTGAGCGACGTATTTCGTGCAAATGCACCCTGCAACTGGCGCAACTGAGCGACGTATTTCGTGCAAATGCGCCCCACAAACACACGCTCAGTTTGGCGACCCCAATTGCGCACATGCGTGCCGCAACTTGCATATACACTGCTGTGTGTCACATATTTAAAACACAAAAAAGATTTTTGGAACTTCTTGTGTTTACACACTTGGGACTCGAACTTATCAACACTTCCACACTGGTTCTTAGGGCTTTGTATGATGTGATGTGCTATGACTTTCACATTGCAGTGACTGCCAATACAGTTACAACAAGGGGTACGGAGAGCCCATCAGAGTGGGCTATCAGTCACCCTGGTGATATGGTTGTGTGTGCCTAAACAGTTTAATACATCCTCCATATCCCCAGGGGTCCTGAGAGCCCATCTGAGTGGGCTATCAGTCACCCTGGTGATTTGGTTCTGTGTGCCTAAACAGTTAAATACATCCTCCCTATCCCCAGGGGTCCTGAGAGCCCATCAGAGTGGGCTGTCAGTCACCCTGGTGATATTGTTGTGTGTGCTTCAACAGTTCAATACAGCCTCCCTATCCCCAGGTGTCATGAGAGCCCATCAGAGTGGGCTATCAGTCATCCTGGTGATATGGTTATGTGTGCCTAAACAGTTTAATACATCCTCCCTATCCCCAGGAGTCCAGAGAGCCCATCAGAGTGGGCTGTCAGGGGCGGGGGGGGGGGGCAGCGGGTGGGCGGCTGGGGGGGGGGGCAGGGGCAGGGGGCAGGCTGTTTGGACCCATAGACGGATTCTGTGGTAACACCCAAACTGCTCTCTACAACTCAGGATCTACCACCAACAGATCCACATCACTGCAATGGTGCTGCTGGAGGGGACTATCAACCTAGGTCCAGCTGGGGGACAGAGAACATACAGGGCAGTCCATGCATTTCTGTTCACATCCATAAGGTGATAGCAGACAGACGGCAGGCCTGGAAATGCTCAGCTGCCCCCCACCAATATCTGACATTCTCCAGCAGCAAACACAGTGAAGCTGCAGCCGCTGCACCCTACAAGGTGTTCCAGCCTTACACATACTAACTGCAACCAGTCTGCTAGCTAGTCCATAGTGCATATTACTGGAAGAAATGTGTGCACCCAAAACTAGGATGTCTGCACACCCACCAAGCGGATAGGTTAATGATCAGGCCCCAAAAGGCAACCCATAGATATCACTTGAGAGGGATACTGTTGGCACTATGGGAGACCTAGCCATGCCATGGTGACTGCTCAGTCAGGGTGAGAGTGACCTTCCAGGAGGACATGCAGGGGCCACCCTGTCCGTGCTGCTGATAGCCGCCCACTACAATGTCCGAGCCATTGTCCTATGCCCTGTGCTCATGCATCCTGGGCAGGCCACCCTGTCGGAGGTATACCCACAGTACCTTGCTCCTCATTATGCACATTGGCAAGCTAACACTGGACACAGTGCACACAGTGTGGGCTGAGTAAGGTGTTGCAAACAGCACACACTTAATGGACAGACACACAATCCCACACCTATGCCAGCACTGTGCTACTATAGATAGATTTTGCAGTCTAGGCCAACTCAACAGTCCTGGACACAGTGCAGGCATGGCTATGGTATGCAATACTGTTGGGGTCACTCCCCAGGGTGGAGAACACTGTCAGACACCAGACCTGAGACACACTCCACAGACATCAGAAATATTGGTATGATACAGCTCAATGAGCATATTGTGCTTAACGTAGGAATTGATATCTGCCAGTAATCACAGCAACATTTTGATATATGTGTAGCGTATTTCCAGGTTTAGGGTGGCAGTGCTAAGGTGTGCACGTACTAGTATTGTGGAATGTACGCAAGGCCCGATATCATGCCTGTCCAATAGGCTTTGGGTAATGGAGCCTGTGGGTGTGGTTATTTCTGCTCCTGTTGGCCGCTGCTCTCGGGCAGAGGTCCCCAACTCCAGTCCTGGTGGGCCATACACTGTTCATGTTTTCCTGCTGTCCCTAATGAATATGCATGAGATACATCTGCATACCATAGGGCCAGCGCATGGAAATGGAACAAATGCATCTTTATTAGAAACAGCATAAAACGTGAATGATTTGTGGCCCTCCAGGACTGCATTTGGGGGAATCTGCTCTAGGTAATGCACATGTTTCTGATGTCTGTGCTCTTTCGGGTAAAATGTAGATGTATTGGCCATGTTTGCGTTATCTGCACTAAAGGTTCTGTCTGTATTACAACATTTGTGTGGTGTGTAAAATGTGGGGACTGGGTTGGCAGGGCCGACACCTGGGATTTGAACCTGTGACCTTCTGCTCCTGCAGGCACTGGCTGTGTGTGCTGCACCACTGTCTTGCCACAGAAGTAGTGCATTCCCAGGGGAGTCCATGGCTGTTTGTCAGACTGACCCTGTCTGTTGCAGTGCACGGCACCCACGTGAAGAGGGCTAGGCCATGGTGTGCTGTGGACAGCTGCCACTGCCCCCTCCGCCACCAGTACCCCTCTGCCACCATGCTGACATGGCCTTATATTGGAGACAGCATAGAACCTGAATGATTTGTGACCCTCCAGGACTGCATTTTAGGGACTCTGCTGTAGGTAATGCACATGTTTATGTGGTGTGTGGTGTTGAAGGTAAAATATGAAAATTTCAACCAAGCTTATGTTCTCAGCAGCAAAGGTTCAGTCTTTACTACCAGGTTTTTTAAGGGGGAAAATTAAGTGGACTAGCTTGGCAGGAGCTACAGCCAGGATTTGAACCTGTGATTTTCTGTTCTTGCACACACTGTCTGTGTGCACTGCACCACTGTGTTGCCACACATATGCAGCATTCCCTGGGGAGTCCATGACTATACATCCGACAGGGCCTGTTTGTTACAGTGGATGGCACCCACCTGGACAGAGCTAGGCCATGGTCTGCTGTGGGCACCAGCCGCTGCCACCTCCACCACCAGTGCCGCTCCATCCTTAGATTGGAGACAGCATAAATCCTGATGGATTTGTTGCCCACCAGGACTGCATTTGGGGGATTCTGCCGTAGGTAATGCACATTTCTATGGTGTTTGTGCTGTGTAGGGTAAAATAGAGGTTTTTGACCCATGCTTCTGTTCTCAGCAATAATGGTTCAGTCTTTACTACAATGTTATCTTCATGGGTAAAATAAGGGGACTGGGTTGGCAGGAGCCCCAGCTGGGATTTGAACCTGTGACCTTCTGGTCCTAAAGGCACTGGCTGTGTCAGCTGCACCACCATCTTATCTCAAAAACAGTGCATTCCCTGGGGAGTCCATGGCTGTTTGTCAGACAGGGCCTGTCTGTTGGGGTGCACTGCACCCACGTGAAGGGGGCTAGGCCACCGTCTGTTGTGGGCAGCAGCCACTGCCCCCTCCACCAATGGTACCCCTCCGCCACCATGCTGACATGGCCTTATATTGGAGACAGCATCACAGCTGAATGATATGTGGCCCTCCAGGACTGCATTTAGGGGACTGTGGTCTAGGTAATGCACATGTTTCTGGTGTCTGTGCTCTGTAGGGTAAAATAGAGGTGTTTGGACCATGCTTATGTTCTCTGCAATAAAGGTTGGTCTTTACTATCACGGTTTAGTGGTGGGTAAAATATGGGGATTGGGTTTGCAGGAGCCCCAGCTGGGACTTAAACTGTTGACCTTTGGCTCCTGAACACACTTTCTGTGTTCACTGCACCACACTGTGGCCACAGAGACAGTGCAGTCCTTGGAGATAGGAAACATGGCCAAAGAAAACAGAAACCCTGCTCTGCACAATTTCACTGTGGGCTCATTCACCTTGTATGGAGACAAAAGGGCAACTAAACATTAGAAATGCCCTCGAAAAAGGGGAAAGAAACATAACCAAGCTGGGAAATAGTGATGTCAATGGGCAACAGTAAAAAACACTCCCAGGAAACCTCCAAAACAAAAAGAGATTTTTGGAAGGGTCTACAGAGCGTAGACCCTTCCAAAAATCATTTCCTTTTTTTGGAGCATTCCTGGGAGTGTTTTTTAGTGTTGCCCATTGATATCACTATTGCCCAGCTTGGTTATGTTTTTTTCCCCTTTTTTGGAGGGCATTTCTAATGTTTATTTGCCCTTTTGTGTCGTGCACATGTATCACACTGCTCACTTTATTTAGGTTTCCCTGGTTTTGCTGTACATTGCTGACAGAAATGGTTTCTCTTCCCTTTAAATCGGCTCTACCGCGAGGTTTTCACTCGCGGTAGTTTTAAGCCTGAAAATTCACTGCGATCGTGTGCGGGGAGCCTCTCCCCTCCCACTCTCCACCCATTGACCCCTTCTCTCCGCCCCTGGGGAGCCTTCCTCCGCCCTCCGAGAGCCTTTCCACGCCTCTATCGCACATCAGCACGCCGCACACATTAGCAGGCCCGTTAGTGCGGCGCGCACGTGTGCAGGGCACAAAAACGCATCCTTTGCGTGTGATAAGGTACCTTAGCGTTCGCTCTTGTGCGCCGCACACTTGTGCGCCGTTTAGTAAACATACCCCTTAGGCTCTCTTTTCATACCACATTTGTTATTTTCCACCCCTACCCCATACTCCATTCCCCCACTCCTCCTCACCTGCCCCTCCCCCTACAAACCTACAAGCCTCCATAACTCAGGAATTGGTAGACCAAAGACTAAATGGCCATAGTAATTCCAACAAGCTATTCATACTCAATCATGCTGCACTAAATCCCCCCCCCCCCACACACACACACACTTCCATACACCCTGCCATTCATGCCAAGCTTATGATTCACACTTTAAAATGCTAGATTAGCATATATTCCAACTTGCAAACACATCAAAGTCTGACTGGTGTAGTCTGCAGTGAATATAAACACCCTGCTTGAAGATGTTATGCATCTTCAGGCCCTGGGTTCATCATCTTGCCTTCTTTTCTTGCTCCTTTCTGGACCATCCATCAAGCCCTAGGAGCATTGCAAAAGTTGGCTGTCTTCTTCTGGAATACAGCTCCATCTTTGCATAGTTCAGTGCTGTTTTTGTTTGGTCAATTGTGTGAATTATTCAGGCATGTTTTGCACTCCTTCCTCCAGTAAGGCTCTCCACACTTCTTCAGCAGTTTTCACTTGTTTGTCCTTCTCATTTATTGATGTATTTATTTATTTTATTTATTAAAAAATTGATATACCACCATTCAGGAAATAACATCATGGTGGTTTACAACGGTAAAAAGGGGCTATGCCTAAAACGCTAATAATGTGAAAACCACATGAGCCATAGAGACAATTAGGAAGGGTTGTATAGCACAATAATTCATCTGGAAACCAAAATTCCCAACAGAAACAAAGGGATAGCAAAAGCATGGCAAATGGGAACAGCCACTGTTAGCTAATGCTTTCCCTTTAAGATATCAACCCACATCTCTCATCTTGTACCTTTGTAGTATAAAGCTGAAAGCTACTAAAAAATATCTACCTTATGTCCTTTCCAGTCCAGCTGACCTTTCTGTCTTGCAGGCATCAACACCTGCTCTTTAAGCCTGTAGTTGTGGAGACAAGCAATAATATCTCAGGGTTAGTTGTGTCTATTCAACATCAGGATTCTATGGGCTCTATTCAAGTTTATGTCCTAAAGCTGCCTGACACTAGTCAGCTCTTGTCCAGTCAGTCCTATACAACTTCATGGGGTATGTTTACTAAGCAGTCTTAGAGGTATGTTTACTAAACTGCGGTAACGTTACATAACGCGCGTTATGTAATGTTAACGTTACTTAACGCGCATTACGTAACGTTAACGATGGTAGACATTCCGTGGTGCGGTAAACACCGCAGAAAGTGGAGATAGGGCGGATAGAAAGGGTCAATGGGCGGAGTGTGGGCGTGGAGAGGCTCCATTCACACTAACACGCTGATCTGAAGAGCTGAATCCTAACGCGATTGAAAACCTGCCGTTAGATGCACATATGCAGGAGAGAGAAACCATTTACGTGTCAGCAATGTACAGCCCAGGCAGGGAGCCCAAAAGCTGTGATAGTAGTGCTCCATGTACAGCAATACCATAGTGCCAAAGTATGAATGGCCACTATGGCGATGGTGCAAATGGGGCATAGGGGGCCGCAGGCGGGACATATAGCATGGGCAGCTTGGGCACAGGGTGGACCAGGCGGGCACCTAGGTGGCACATAGGAACATAGACACCGGAGATCAGCAAGACAGCAGTTAACCAAGGCCAAACACAATCCACCAATATCTACCTGGTCCACCCTAGCCAATAGTCGCTAGGGCACAGACCTGACATCCCCCCAGCCATCCCGCCCCCATGTGGAGGGGACATAATAGTGGTAGGCAGTGATGGGGGGATGTGAGGATGTCCATGTATGCCCCCCCACCCCAGAACCCGCTCCCTAGGCGGGCGCCTACCTACACAATGGATGGCCTGGGACTGCGCACTACCAGCACAGACAGCAAATGGCCACGTCAGCTTTATTTATTTATTTATTTATTTAGACAGTTTTTGTATACCGCCTTATCCTTCAATCAAAGCGGTCACAACACAATTGGGGGATACATTTAACACACGGGGATATGAGACACATACACTAATACTTACAGGGAACATGGGCAATTGAGGGTTAAGTGGCTTGCCCAAGACCACAAGGAGCATCTGTGGGACTAGAAACCCCAGTCCTTCCGGCCCAAGGTTGCTGTCCTCTAGTGGGATTTGAACCCCCCGACCTTCCGGCCTGAAGTACCTTGCCCCAACCACTAGGCTACTCCTCCCTCCCAGCTTGGCACGGGGCGTGTGCCTGTACTGGAGGGGGCAGTGCCACCTCCCTGCAGTGGACCTAGGCCATGCTCTGCATCAATACATGGTGTGCAGTGCAACATAAAAGGTCTGGCTGAGGAAAAGTGCAGGTAGCCCCAGGGATTACCATGCATCTGTGGCAACAGTGTGGTGCAGTACACCCAGCCAGTGTGTCCAGGAGCAGAGGGTCACAGGTGCAAGTCCCAGCTGTGGTTCCTGCAGAGCATGTCCCTATATTTTACCCTACAATGCAGATACAACAGCAACATGTGCAAAGCCCAAAGCAGTGGCGAACAGGGGTGCAAACACCCACTCACACAGGCTCCACAATCCAATGATGCATGGAGCGGCAGGCTGTTGGCCCCAGCATTGGGATGATGTTATCACCAGAGCACTACTACTACCCCCTGCACAGTTTAGCAATGTCGGCACTGTGATCAGGACTAGTGTGGCGGGCAGGACTGCCAATCACCTCTATCTTTGTATAATGCTGCAAAAGGTGTGAGCGTGTTTGTATGTCTATCCATTGTTCTGTGGCTGCCCACACTTCACTGGGCCCAAAATGTCCCACTGTTATCAGCGTTAGCCTGATTAGATGCATAATGAGGAGCAAGGTATTCTGGGTATGGCCCGGACAGGGCAGATTGGCCAGGATGCATCTTCACAGGGTGTGGGGCAATGGCTAGGACACTGTAGTGCCTGACCACCACAGGGTGGCCACAGCATGGCATTCTGGGAGGGCATTCACTCTGAACGAGCAGTGACCATGGCAGGTCTAGGTTCCCACATAGCGCTCTACATTATTTGTCTCTAGTGCAGTGGTTTTTAATCAGTTCTCCTTGAATTCCTAGGCCAGTTGCGTGTTCAGTATAGCCCGAATGAATATGCATGAGGCATATATGCATTAGAGATATCCTACTAATTTGACAGGTTTGTGGCTTTCTAGGGCTGGATTCGGAGACCCCTGCTTTACATCTCTGTCATTTAAGAATGTGAGTAGGCAAGGTGCAGATCTTGAAGACATCAAAAGGTTAGATAGAATTTGTCACATGCCTCTTTGCTTCTCACCACCACCAAAATATTGTCTATGCCTTACTGTGACCTATACTGTGATGCCTGTATGTAGATAACACATGTAAATAGTTCCCTTATGTTATCCAAGTCTGTACACCTGTTCTCTGTAAAAACAGAACAGCTTGCTGTTCTGGTCTTTTTGTTTTATGCAAACCGTGCTGATGTCGAATAGTGCGGCATATAAGAGATTGTAATAAATAAATACAGCCACTGCTACACACATCTCATGCAATTCTAGGAACCTCTTTGCCCTGATAACAGATGTCCATGTCAGCCAGCCCCTCATCTGGGGTACACACTAATCTGGATGGGGTCTGGTCACACAGAGCCACATGTGACTGCAGGATACAGATTACACCAAATTACCTTTAGCTGCATTGCACAGAACACCTGTCACACACTGGTAGCAATGGGGATGTACAGCAGGACCTATCTCTAGCACCATATGTACTGCGGACCTAGTACTGGGCACCAATCCTATCCCTCAGGGTGACCACAGAACCTGCACAATGGCATGGTCTGTGGCTACTCTGTGCCAGTATCACACACTGTCAGTTCGTCTTTCCTAGCTGAGGTACCGGAGAGGTGCAGACCCCATTTGGTGATCAGCTATAGACAGCTATTCAGCATGTGCATTGCATCATGGGTACTGCTGTCACATGGAGGTATAGCCTACTGGTTAATACATTGCCATTCTTGGCAGTGTTCATTGGTTCAAGTCCTCATTGTTCCCTCCTCTCATGCCTGTCCTACTCAAATAGTGTGCATGCCTGTAGAGGTCATATTTTTGCAGATCTGCGCTTCCAGCCCATAATACCCTTGCCACAATTGCCAACATTCCCTCGGTCCGTCTATCTGCGTCTGGCAGCTTTGTAGAGTCCTGTCTGCCTGTGCAGGCTGCTAGCCCATGTCCTGCACTGCTACCCTTTCCTGCATTGCGCCTCATCGTGCTTGCCTCGCCTGTGCCTGATCTGCATGGCACCACCACTCCTCTGTCCACCCATCATTGTAACTATCCTGCCACCTCCGCCTCCACTGGGGGACACGTATTCCCATCATCTGCCACCAACTGTTTTTCCGGTACTTTACATTGCCAACACCCTATGCTGTGGTAGAGCTGCCCCACCATGTTTGTCATCAGTACTGGCAGGCACATGGGATGCCCGCAGATATGGCAGGTCCAGCGGCTCCCACTTCTCCCTCCTTCACTCACCTGTTCATTGCCTTTCCTGAGTGCTCTATCTAGTGTTAGGGCTACATTTGTCTCTGTTCCGCACAGGTCATGCATGTCATCCTGAGGCACCTTGCAGTCCCTAGGGCACACTAACCTAGGACACCATAACCTTGTTAGGCCACCTTAACCTATGGTTCCATAGCCCAGGGTGCCTTCTGCAGTGACTTGTCCAAGGGTGCCTAATATGGCGCTTAGCCTAGGAGGCCCTTTAGGGTGCCTTCTGAGGCACCTTACAGGGCACCTTACTAGGCACCTTACATGGCACCTTATAAGGCACCTTGCAAGGCACCTTACAAGGCGCCTTGGAATGCTCGTTACTCTAAGGCGCCTTGTAACGTGCGTTCTCTGTCAGCTTACTGTAACGATGCACCGCCCATGCCTTTATATGGGCATCTCTACCTTTACCGCGGAACCTACCCCGAATGACATTACCGCAGTTTAGTAAACATACCCCTTAACGTGTGCCTGGCGTTAGTGTGCAGAATGCCATATAAGGTAGTGGGCGTTCCGGTCTTAAGGTAGCATTTAGGGTTATCGTGCGATGAGGTACATTTTCATGCGATTGAGGGAGCCGTGGCACATTAAGGCGCGTTAGCCTTAATTAAGCATGCTGACCTACAAACAAAGCAACAGAGGTGTAACACAATGGTTAATACATTGATTGATGACACAGAGGTCATGAGTTCAATCCCCCAGTGGGCTTGATGAGTAAGGCTGTCTGAGGCATTACTCTTTACTTTAAAGCAGTGCTGTCTGAGGCATTTTCTTTTTTTTTTTTTTTTAAACTTTTATTTTCATTTTGCAACAAACAAAAGAAACAACACACCAAAGGAGACAAAACAAGTATACAATAAAGAAAAGTAAACCCAATTACCCCCCACCCCCACGCTTCTTCTCTAGCTGATTATGTCAGCATGTGAACGCTTCCAAACAACAGTGATTATACATCAAAACAATCAAAAGAGTATCTGCGATACAGAATAATCATGGGACAAAGATATATACAAATTTAGACAGTCAGATGAGAGCATTGAGCAGAATGTACATAGTCATTGAGCATCTTCCATTTAGACCGATGATGAGGAGTCTGAATGGGGGAAGCAAACATACGAGGTATTTGTTCATATTTACTGTAGAGACAGACATGATTCCACCATTCATTGGGGCTCAGATGAGAGCTATTTTTCCAGTATTTCGTGATTAGGGAAATAGCAATGCCAAGCATAAAGTCCAAAAGGAAGTAAGCCGTTTTTGGAAGAGAGGGGATCCCCGCAGCTGAGCGAAGTCCCACTATCCTCCAAGAAAGGGGCTCTTGAAAGTGCAAAATAGACTGGATACGACCCCAGACCCGACGCCAGTAATACTGTAGTGCGGGACATTCATACATAACATGAGGTAATGAACCAATGGCCGCATGACATGTCCAACAGCTATTGCCCTGAGTAGTGTTCCATTTGGCTAATCTGTCAGGAGTGTAAAAACACCGGTGGGCTAGAAAGAAGAGTGTCTGAGTGAGTGAGGCGGATCGGGAGACCCGTGTCACTCTACTCCAGACAAGGCTCCAATGCTCCGGGGTCAAAGTCACATGCAATTCTCTCTCCCATGCTTTCTGCGCTATAGGGGTATCGCTAGTTATAGCATTACATAAGGATTTGTAAAAATTGGATGCTACACCCGGTGAATTACCGATAGATCGGATAGTCTCCAACCAACCTTGTGTAGGGGAGGCCGATGGCGGGAGCACCTTAGCACTCCGAAGGCAATGCTGAAGTTGCACCAACTGAAAGTAGTGTTTCGCTGGGAGACCAAATTCAATTTGCAATTCACTAAAAGTTTTCCAGCGACCTTCATGGAACAACTGACTAGGAATCCAAATGCCCCTAGTGTACCAGGGGCTCCACGCCATCGGCTTATTTTGTATTCGAAATCGAGTATTGTACCAAAGTGGGAGCTTGTCTAACGGACAGAGTCGGGAGTCTAAAGATTGCATAAGATTATTAAAGGCACCTAAGGTGTCTAAAAGCATTGGTGGAAAGTGGGAGTCTGATGGGAGAGTCATACCAGGGAGAAAAGTAAGAGGAATCGGTTTGCAAAGGTCCTCTTCTATGTCTAGCCACATAGGTCTACTCGGTACTGGATCTTCCAGCCAACGAGCGCCTTGTTTGAGAAGAAAAGATTGATGATACTTCAGGAAATCAGGGAATCTGACACCCCCATTTTCCTTATCTGCTTGCAGCTTATGTTTCGCTATCCTAGGTGTCTTGTTTTGCCACAAGTATCTAGTCAGAAGGCCCTCTATATCTTTATATACGTCGAGGTAAGAGACAGGGCAACATTTCTAAGATATAATTCACTTTCGGAACAATCATCATTTTTATGGTTTCTAATCGACCCCACCAGGTAAGTGTTAAAGGAGTCCAGCGGTGAGTAAGCGCCCGGACTTTAGAGGTTAAGTCTTTGGCATTGAAGGAGATAGTGTCTTCCAAAGGAGAACAATAGTGAACCCCAAGGTATTTGACCATGCGAGGTTGCCATAAAAAGGGGAAGGGTTGCATATCTACCTGATGAAGCAAAGGATTTAATGGAAAGGCTACCGACTTGGTCCAATTTATCTTATAACCGGACAGTTGTGAGTATTTACCAATTTGCTCTAGGACAGCCGGTACTGAGTCTATAGAGACAAAAAGCATAAGGTCATCAGCATACGCTGAAATTTTGATTTCCCTATGGGTGAAGGGGACTCCATGAATCTCCTCCGATTGCCGGATTAGTAAAGCCAAGGGTTCGAGTGCAAGATCGAAGAGAAGTGGAGACAGTGGGCATCCCTGGCGAGTGCCGCGTTGAAGGGGAAAAGGCTGAGACTTTAAAGCATTGGCACATATACTGGCTGTAGGCTGTGCGTACATGGTGCGAAGACAACGGAGAAAACCTTCCCCGAATCCGTACCAGCGGAGGACTGCAAACAGGAAGGGCCACTCTAAGCGATCAAAGGCCTTCTCAGCATCAAGTGAGAGACCAACAAATGGGCGATCAAGATTAACTGCGGTAGTCAGTACATGGCATAGAGTCCGAGCATTGTCAGCAGTTGATCTACCAGGAATGAAACCGCATTGATCTGGGTGTATTAAGGTAGGCATCCTATCAGAGAGCCGGGTAGAGAGAATGGTGGCAAATATTTTATAGTCCGCGTTTAGGAGGGAAATTGGACGATAATTAGCTGTTAGTTGCGGGTCTCTCCCCTCTTTCTCAAAAACTACTACATTTGCCATTGAAAAGGACCCAGAAGGAGAACCCTCCTCGGCCAGAGCAGAAAAATAAAGTTTCAAAACTGGAGCTAAGTCAGCGTGAAAGGTTTTGTAGAATTCAGCAGGGAGACCGTCTGGGCCTGCGGCTCGACCTGAGGCACATTTCTTGATAGCAGAATGAATTTCTGAGACAGTAAATGGTGTGTCCAAGGCCACTCTATCTTCGTCAGATAGGGTCGGTCTTTGTACCCCTGAAAGTAAGCGTTCAAATACATCTGGCTCAAAATCACATTCAGATTGATAAAGCCGAGTATAAAAATCACGAAAGAGTTCTAAGATTTCGGTATCTTTAGTGACCAAGCCCCCCCCCGACGGATTACGGAGGGCGGTAACACGCTTGGCTTCTTTTTGACCTTTTAGGGCATTTGCTAATAATTTGCCAGCACGATTATTTTCCCGATAATATAGCCCTTGTTGTGATTCAATATTTTTAACAGCAGCAGTGTACAAAAGCTGATTGTATTGAAAACGCAAGCGTTGTAAACGGAGTAAAATACATGGGTCAGTACGGGACGTGAGAAGACGCTCCCCAGCTTGTATCTGCTGCTCTAGAATCAGTAATTGCTGCTTTCTTTGTTTCCCCTGCCGAATTTGATAGCTAGTTATAGTTGCGCGGATAGATGCTTTAAAACCCTCCCACCAAGCCCAGCTCGCTGTGTCATGGGGTGAGTTAAAATGAAAATAATCTTGGATAGCGGCCTTTATATCAACCTGAAAATCTTTTTGACCCAGTAAGGATCTATCAAAAAACCAAGCTCGGGGAGAATCGTCCCGCGCAGTGACATGTAATGATAAAGATATGGCAGCATGATCTGAAATATGGAGAGGATGAGTCCTAGTCGTGTCTACTTGAGGAATCATTGCTTTGGAAATGAGAAAGAAATCTATTCTAGATTGGGAGTGATGGGGGGCAGAAAAGAAAGTGAACTCTAAGTCGGAGGGGTGAAGCAGCCTCCATATATCTACCAGCGCAAGATCTTGCATCAGAGCTGTAAGGGTAGCAAGACTCTTGGGTGGACTACTCGTTCTAGGCGGCTGTCTATCTATCAGAGGGTCTAACACTTGATTAAAATCACCACCAAGTATTAATGGAGTATTGGCAGAGGCCTGTGCCAACTGCGCAATACTTGCATAGTAAGCAGGGTTGTCCACATTCGGGGCATAAATGCAAATACATGTAAATTCACTATCTCCAACCTTAAGATGTACTCGGGCCCATCTACCCTCCTTGTCAGCGCTAGTATCAATTACAGTAGCTTGCAAAGATTTCTTAACCAGAATGGCTACCCCGCACCGTTTGGAAACGGCGGGAGAATAGGCAGCCACCATGTAAGGCTTAACATTGAGTTTCAGTGTTTCAGCAGAGTTTAAGTGCGTTTCCTGAAGAAACGCTAAATCAGCATGCTCATGGCTAAGATAGCTAAGGATTTTCTTTCTTTTGATTGGACTATTAATGCCCTTTACGTTGAGTGATAAGATTTTACATAAGGCCATTCAGACAAGTTAAAAATTCTGAGCATGATAGCGCACATAATTTCACAATGTCCCTCATATTGACTGTATCTGGCTGTACATATGGCATAAAAGAAAATAAGCTTAGATAATACAATGAAGCGCCCCACATTAAAAAAGAAAAACCGCAGCGCGGTAGAGAAGAAGCAGAACCCCAAAAATTACTGGCGACCATGTGTCTGCGGGGAGAAGCCCCAGAGAAGGCCGAAATTGAAAAAACACATAACCTGTAGGACTGTGCGTGCTCCGAATCCGACCGAGGCACACATCATGGAGGGATAGGAGACCAAAAAACAAAAAAGTCATAGAAAGAAAGAAAGAAAGTCCAGGTAGTCTCTGTGCTTGACTATGACCGCCGCATCGGGCCCTTCAAAATGGCGGACAGAGCCGGCAAATAAAAGTCCAAGTCGTTGGATTAGTGCATCTGCTCTGCTTCTTTGGAGTCTAAAAATGTTGATAGTAGATCAGGATCTTCGAATGTCCTGGTTTGGTTGTGGAGAGTCACTCGGAGCTTCGCGGGATACAACAGGCCAAAGCGAGCCTGTAGCTGTTGAAGTCGAGGGCGAAAAGCAAGGAGTTTCTTCCGTCGGTCAACGGTAGGCTTTGCCAAATCAGGGAAGAAGGAGACTTTGTGACCTTCAAATTCCAAATGATGGTTCGCCCGAGCAGCATTTAAAATTTGTTCCACTTGTTGATATCGTAGCAAGCGAAAGATAATAGGCCGGGGGGTCGTTCGGTTGAGCGCCATGTGGGTAGGAACACGGTGTGCACGATCGATTTCCAGTTCTTTATGAAAGGTGATCTTCAGCAAGGAGGGAAGAGTTTTGAGCAGGAATTCTCTCATATCTCCCGCTTCCACCCCCTCCGGTATTCCAATGAGCCTCACATTGTTGCGACGGGCTCGATTATTGCTATCTTCTAACTCCTTTTGAAGATTCTGTATCTGGCGCTCAGCCTTGTCCAGTGTGCCCAAGCGCACCGCGTGCGAGTCGAGGACCCCCGCCATATTGTCCTGCCGTAATGAGAGACTTTCAAGTCGGTCCTGGAGCACTCCAAAGTCTTCTCGCATGGCTCTAAGCGCTTCTCCATTGGACTGCACCAATTCCTTCACGCCACGTATTTCCTCTAAAATCTCCAGGTGCAGTTCGGGGTTTTCCCGAAATGGAACCATCTTCTGTGGGGAGGACACCTCTGTTTTGGAGCGTTTTCCGTGAGAAGAAGAAGGAGACCCGAAGTCCAAGCGCGCTGGTTTATGGGCCGCCATCCCCCCCGAGGTACCCCGGTCAGCCCGGAGCGAAATAGTAAGTTTGTATAGGTATTAAGTCAGGATTCTAAGTAGGCCTCTCGGGAGCTTCAGCGCGAAGCGTCTTACCCGCTGGACATCAGGCTCCGCCCCCCCAGGCATTTTCTTTTTTAATTTAAATTAGTGCTGCCAGAAAACACACCCTTACAGTGCCGTAACCTAAGGTGCCGCATAAGGCGCCCTATAAGACACTCCAGAGGGCACATTATAAAGTGCACTGTCCGCCTAGGCACCTTATAATGTTCCCTATAGGGCGCCTTATAAGGCGCTTTTTAGGGCGCCTTATGAGGCACCTTAAGGTTACAGCACTGTGAGGGTGTTTTTGCTGGCAGCACTAATTTAAATTTAAAAAGTAAATGCTTCAGACAACCCTATCAAATAACACCATGGTGGGATCAAACCCATGACCTCTGCCTCCATAGTCAGTGAAGTAACTAGTGGGCTACATCTCTGTTGCTACTAATACACCCCTGGCTGGCTACATAAGGACTGCAGGTCACCACACAAACTGCTGTGGTTACCAGGATAGGGTTAACCCACCCGTACCCATGATGCACTGCACATGCAGATCAGCAGTCTACAGATGATCACAAGATGGGGTATGCACCCCCAAGCACCTCGGCCTGGTAGGGGGAACTGACCATTTGTGTTACTGGCACAGAGTTGCTACAGACCGTCACATTGTGCTGGTACTGTGCTCACCCTGAGGGTGAGGTGGGGCACCCAGTACCATGTCCACAGCACCTGGATTTGCTGAGATAGGCTATGCTGCAGGTTGCCATCAGTGCCAGTGTGTGATAAGTAGTCCTTGCAGACACACCTCGGATACACCTGTGTCCATCTGTATTTCCCAGTCATGTCTAGCCCTTGTGGACTATGAGGTACCCAGAATAATGTATGTCCTGTGTGAGTACCATGGTCACATGAGGGGAGGGGAGGTTAGGTTGGTGTTTGGACCCATAGGCAGGTTATGTAGTACCACCCAACCTGCCCTCTGGGGCTCAGGGTGGGGGACAGGAGCTCCCACCAACAGATCCACATTCTACATCCCTGCAATCATGGCAGTAGAGGGGACCATCAACCCCCGTCCTGCTGCAGAACAGACACCCTACAGGGCAGTCAATGCAGATCTGTAAGCATCCATAAAGCAATAGCAGAAAGACAGTAGGCCTGGAAATAGTCAGCTGCCCTCCATCACTATCTGACATTCTCCAGCAGCAAGCACAGTGAGTCTCCAACTACTGCACCCTGCAAGGTGTTCCCACTATACACATACTAACTACAGACAGCCTGCTAGCTAGTCCATAGTGCATGTTCCTGGAGAAAATGTGTGCACCCAAAACTGGGATGTGAGCACACCCACCAAGCAGAAAAAACAAACCATACATATCACTTGAAAAAAATGCTATATAGCACTATGGGGGAACCTAGCCATGCCGTGGTCACTGCTCAGTCAGGGTGAGAGTGACCTCCCAACAGGACATGCTGTGGCCACCCTGTCCGTGCAGGTGGTGACTGGGCACTACAATGTCCCAGCCATTGCACTATGCCCTGTGCAGATGCTTCCTGCCCAGGACGCCCTGTCCGGGCCATACCCACAGTACCTTGCTCCTCATTATGCACATTGGCAGGCGAACACTCGAAACAGTTCAAGCAGTGTAGGCTGAGTAAGGTGTAGGCAGCCACAACACACTGGAGATAGACAGACACACACTCCCACACCTATGCCAGCATTGTGCAAATATAGAGGCTTTTGGCACCCCTGGCCACCACCCCAGTCCTGTGCACAGTGCAGGCATGGCTATGGTACGCAATACTGTTGGGGTCACTCCCCAGGGTGGTAAACACTGTCAGAAATCAGAACTGAAACACACTCCACAGACCTCAGAAAGGTTGCTATGATGCAGCTCAATCAGCAAATTGTGCTGAACTTAGGAATTGCTATCTGCCATTAATCATAGCAACCTTTTGATATATGTGTAATGTATTCCCAGATTTAGGGCGGCATTGCTAAGGTATTGAAATGCTAGTATTGGGAGATGTTGCTTCTCACAGGGCCCAACAGCCTGACTCTCCATGAGGCTTTGGATAATGGAGCCTGTGGGTGCGGGTGTGTCTGCCCCTGTTGGCCGCTGCTATAGGGCAGAGGTTCCCAACTCCAGTCCTGGTGGGCCAAACACTGTTCGGATTTTCATGCTGTCCCTAATGAATATGCATGAGATACATTTGCATACCAGGGGGCGGCACATAGTAATGCAGCACAGGCATCTTTATTAGAGAAAGCATAAAACCTTAATGGTTGTTGGCCCTCCAGGACTGCATTTGGGAAACTCTGCTCTAGGTATTGCACATGTCTATGGTGTCTATGCTCTGTAGGGTAAAATGTAGGTGTTTCAGGCATGTTTAAGTTATCTGCAATAAAGTTTTCTTCTTTATTACCACGGTTTAGTAGTGGGTAAAATATGGGGACTGGGTTGGCAGGAACCACAGCTGGGACTTGACCCTGTGACCTTCTGCTCCTGAATACACTGGCTGGGTGTACTGCACCACCGTGTTGCCACAGAGACATTGCATTCCCTGGAGATACCATAACTGTTCATCAGAGAGGGCCTGTCTGTTGGAGTGCATGGCACCCACCTATACAGGGCTAGGCCATGGTCTGCTGTGGGCAGCTGCCACTGCCCCCTCCACCACCAGTATCCCTCTGCCACCATGCTGACATGCCCTTCTGCTGGTGGTGCTGGTGGTGCGCAGTCTCAGGCCATCCAGTGTGCCATTAGGCGGCTGCCTATGGTGCGGGGTCTTGGGTAGGGGTGCCTGTATAGATGTCCACGCTTCCCCCCAGCACCACCTGCCAATGTTCTGTGCCCTTGGGGGTACCTGCTGGGTACTATCCCCTGTGACACTGTGGGAAACACACTCATGCCCATGTTGGGCCCTCATTAGTTGCTGTCTGGCTGCTCTACTGTTTCAGCATTCCTATGGGCCACCTGGGCATCACCCTAGTACACACTGTAACCCAGCTGCACCACAGCATGTGCCGCCTGCAGCCTTCTGTATCCCCTTTTCCAGCATCTGTCCAGTTGCCCATTCCAACATGCCCACCCTGCTGTTGCGGAACATGTGCACGCCATAGGAAACCTGTCCAATAACAAGGGAAAACCCTGATCAGCGCTATTTCATTGTGGGATCATTCACCTTGTATGGGGACAGAGCATAGACCCTTCCAAAATTAATATCTTTTTTTTGGAGCTTTCTCGGTAGTGTTTTGTGATGTTTCCCATTAATATCACTATTGCCCAGCTTGGTTATGCTTTTTTTACTTTTTATTGAGGTCATTTTCAATGTTTATTTGTGCTTTTGTTCCGTGCACATGTATCACACTTATCACTTTCTGTGGGTTTCCATGGCTTTGCTGTACATTGCTGACAGAAATGTTTTCTCTTCCCTTTAAATCTGCTCTAACGCCAGGGTTTCACTGGCGTTAGTTTGCAGCCCCGGATTCCACAGCGTTAGTGTGCAGGGAGCCTCTCCCTTCCCACTCTCCACCCATTGACCCTCTCTCTCCGCCCCTGGGGAACCTTCCTCCGCCCCTGGAGAGCCTTTCTCCGCCCTCCTGGTGCCTTACTCCGCCTTCAGCGCTCGTTTGCGACGCTGCACGCGTTATCGTGCGCTAAGATACCTTATCGCCCGATAAAGCGCCATTATCGCGCAATAAGGTACCTTATCGCCCGATAACGTGACAGGAGCGCAAATAGCGCCCTTTAGTAAACATACCCCCATATCACTGATCCCTCTAAGCTGTGCGCGTGTGCACGTGCACACACCTCGCCAAGCGAGCGCACATACTTTACAACAGAGCGCACAAAAATTACGGCTCTGATTCTGATAGAAAACAACACAGACGTCTTAAAATTTAAAAGTTATGATTGTAATTACTAGAAATTTCCCGCTTCATTTAGTAATCGTCTATTTTCATTTAATTTGATTAAAATCAATGTGGTGTACATACTGTATTCTGACGTGTAGTCAAATTTTAAAGTATATAACTCCGAGTGTCGTTATGTGGCGCACAAAAATTTAACCTTCCTTCAAAAGCTGCACACAGCTGATATTTTATGCGCACACAGCCTACAGAAAATTAGAGGGAACATTGCCCCATATGTCCTGTACATCTTCTGCACAATTAGTAAATGCTTCAGTCTCTAGGACACTCTGGATTAGGAGATTATTTTTTTGGGACCTGTTCTCCAGGTCCTTGATCTTATCAGACTGTGCTTTCTCGAAATCCAATTGCAAATCTGCCAGATTTTGTATCTCTGTATGACCTCTTCCTCCTATGTTTTTTTCAAACTTCTTCACTCTTCTATCCAGCTCATCAACGTCATTTTTGTCAATCTGGTCAGTGCTTCCATAATCTCTACTTTCACAATCCCAATTTCAGTTTTGATTTCAGCCAGATATTGGTACATTTCTCAGTAAGTGAAGAACGTATTAGTCTTATGGCCCTCAACTCCGGTCTCGCTTTCTAAGTCCAAGCTCTCCTCTGCCATCTTTCCCTTCTGTGGTTCACATGCACTTTGCCACTGTTGCCTTTGCTACTCTCCACCAAGTATGTAAATGCCTCAAGCTTTTTGCAAAATTGTTTAATGTCACTTTCTAAGAGCCAGCTATCACTTCAGGAGGGGAAATGTAAATCATTTATGTGCCATTAATGACCACCTGGAAGGAGCTCCTTTCCTATGCAGCTAGCTTGTTCCGTGACATCACATCTTCATTTGGATAATTTTTTTAGCCTACCCCAAATCCAGCACCTTCTTATATGGATAATAATGGGCTTGATACTATCCATATAAAAAGGTGCAAGATTGTTGTGTTTGACGTTGGGTGCATGGTGGATATGTTAGGTAGAGGATTATATGTGTTGTGGGTTCTGGTAATGACGTGTGTAGGAAAGGCAGGAGTGGGGGCTAGGGGCACTGGTGGGTGGAGATATGTAGGAATATATGTGTTGTGTGTATAGGATGTGTCTGTGGCAGGTGAATATGGGTGTATGGGGGGTTGTGGGATGGTATGTTTGCATGCATGCAAGCAGCTACATAGAGGAGTAGCCTAGTGGTTATGTGGCATCTGATAAGCATGCAATAAATAATACCAGGAGTCAGTTCAAAGATCCAAGCCAATTTATTGTGCACATGGCCCAGACAGTCAAGCTTCAAAAAGGACTGAGCAATGGCGAACAGGAACAACTTCCTTATATACAAGTTTCACAGTTTGATACAGGCAGACTTTCTATTGGTCCCAACGCCCCCTGCATCTATCCAATCGGGGACCCTCACTGAGCCTAACACCCTGTTCCCCCTTCTCAGGCTATTCTAACGAAGGCTCAGTTTCTAGACATAAATACATTCCTACTACAAGGTCGTTGCTAGGCTCAGAGAATGTGAGAATGCAAAACACTGGAACATATCTATCATCAGCATAAAAGAAGTGAATAAAGGATTAACACAAACTTATCAAAAGCAGTTTAGAGCGGTTTAAGGCAGTTCCTCAGACCTTCACTGACTTTGATCTTTCTCAGCACTACTACTTCTAAGTGGGGGTGGGGACTCAGGCCTAGCTTGCAGGCCTCTCATACATGTACAGGCTATTATATAGGCCATAGCCTACTGTAGTAGGTGAAGGCCTATGATCCATGCTGCTTGAACTAAACAGACAGGCCTAAGCAGTTTGACCTGTAAATGAAGCCTGTGGTTAGGCCCGGAGAAATGAAAAACCCTTTGAATGCTGCCCCATAGAAGCAAACCTTAACTAAGCATAATCAAGCATAGCTAAGCAGAATCGAAACTTAGGAGAAATAGAAAAACTGTTTTAATTAGTACTGATAAGAATGTGAGAAGCTTCTATGGAATTAATTAACTCTGTTGAAAGAAAGGTTACAGTGCCCAGTTTCGCACATATTCCAGCCAGCTAATGACCTTGGAGGAGAAATGTATCAAGAGCCTAAGAACTGACCATTGTAATGAGGGCTGTAAGGGGGGGAAACAGGTGCTGAGCCCAGACCAAGGTCCTCATTGGATAACTATGTAAAGGTACCGGGACCAATAGATGGGGCGAAAGGGGTTACTGGGACCAATGAAAAGTTTGCCTATGTCTAGAATGGAAAAGAACAGTATAAAAGTTGTTGTTTTACTAACAGCCATTGCTCAGCCATTTTGAATGTGATTCTGCTTGAGTCTTGTGCACAATAAATGATTTGGACCTTCTGAACAGACTCCTGGTATTATTGGTTTGTTTGCGCTCTGCCGCTACATATTCTTGGTGCGTTGGCCGGGAAGGTGTGGTTAGTAGAGGGTATACGAGCTGATATACCACGACTTTCCGCCTCTATAGGTTTGGTCCTGCTGGGCTCGTGCCCTCCCGACGTGGGCTCGGCTCTCAGGCGCCACCGGTCCCGTTGCATCGGAGGGAGCTGTGCCAGGCCTCGGCGGGTGCCGGACCCGGTCGGAGCCAACACCTCGAACCCGTGAGGGGAGTCCGAGGTCCAACTCATGCGCTTGCTCGGGAGCGGGGACCGGATCCGGTGAGTATAGATTTGGGGAATGTTTAGACAGATGAGTCAGAACTGCAGCTTGAAACTTGTGAACTTGTGAATTTTGGTAAGAGAGCTTGATCACCTCTCAAGGCGGTCCAATTAACCTTGCATAGTGTATTCGCGAGGTGAACCTACCGTCTTCTTGGTACGAATTTGGTATAGCCTAGTCAGAAGAGACAGGATTGGGTTTTTGGGATACGTTGCTAGCATGATTGTGTGAATGAAGTGTGATTGAGAGGTCTGGTGACACAGACCAAGCAAAGGCGGACTCCTGAGTAACGCAGTTCCTGGCCGGGTGACCGCGTCCAGGTCGTAAAAAGGAGGAAGCGACCGTCGTCTTGTCCTGTTTTTTGTCTCCCTTGAATGTTTCTAGGGCCGTGAGGACCCCATACCCACGGTCCGCCCTCCTTTTCCCTTCTGTTTGTTGTTACAAGCACACATCGATATGGGAGGGGCAGGGTCTATGATGCACACTCCATTAGAATGTATGATTAAGTATTTTAATAAAGGATATTCGGGAGATTATGGGGTGAAAATGACTGCATCCCGATTACAAGTGCTGTGTACTAGGGAGTGGCCTGCATTAGATCCTATGTGGCCCCGAGATGGAACATTTGCCATAGGAATCATACAGTCAATTTATCAGAAGGTGTGAGTAGCGCACCCCGATCAGTTTCCCTATATAGATTCCTGGTTAAGTATTTGTGAAAGCCCGCCCCCTTGGGCCCGGCGCTGCTATGAAGAACAGTGCAGAATAATGGTAGCACTGACAGAACAGACACAGAAGACAGGAATAGTTAAGAAGCCTATTCATGTTGATCCCGAGTCCCCGGAAGTTGTAACCAGACAGCCCCTAGCTCAGCGCCCAGTAAGAGTACCACCGCGTCTCGCGGCAGCCCCCCGGGACCGGCAAATTCCAACCCCTGACCCGCCAGTAGCTCAGCCAGCTGATTCGCCCCCTGAAGAGGCCGATCAGCTTGATACTGAGGAAAACCTTTGAGTCAGAACATGAAGTTGAAGAAGAATCATCTTCCCAGTATGAGACTGACAGTGTAAAATCAGCTGCCAGTGCAGGCTCATCTGCTGCAAGCGAGAGTTCCCAGACTAAGCATAATTTGAGGAAGAGAGGCCCAACCAAGAAATTATTGCCACTGCGGCAGGTCCCGGGAATGCCTGTGAGGAACGAAGATAACCAGATAGTAGCGGGACCCACAAGTTTAGTTTATGTGCCTTTCTCCACTACTGATTTGTTGAATTGGAAAAAGCATTATGCCTCTTACACTGACAAGCCCCAAGAATTAACAGAGTTAATGAATACAATTATACAAACCCACCAGCCTACTTGGTCAGATTGCCGTCAACTCCTGTCTACTTTATTTACTACTGAGGAGCGGACGAGAATTATGCAAGCAGCTGTCAATTGGTTAGCAGAAAATCCTTTAGCAGAGGGAGGAGGAGGAGTAGATAATCGCGAAGCAGCAAAGAAAGAATTTCCTAATGAAGATCCTCGGTGGGATCCAAACACCGATATAGGATCTATAGCCCTAGCTCGGTTTCGCCAAGGCCTCTTACAAGGTCTGCGAAAGGGGGGCCAGAAAGCCATGAACCTTTCCAAGATAGCCGAAGTTATTCAGGGCGCAGATGAAAGCCCAGCAGTATTCTATGAGAGATTAACAGAAGCATACAGAATGTACACGCCCTATGACCCAGCTGCACCAGAGAGTCTGTGCATGGTGAATGCCGCTTTTGTCAGCCAGTCTCAACCAGACATTAGACGTAAACTACAGAAATTAGATGGGTTTGCGGGCATGAACACATCTCAGTTAATTAACGTCGCTCAAAAGGTGTATGTGAATCGTGATAATGAAAGACAGAAAGAAAGTGATCGTAAAATTAAGAAGAAAGCCGATCTATTGGCTGCCGCTATAGTTGAACAGAGAAGGGGAGGTGTCCCTAACCGAAGGAGCAGAGGCAGAGGGAGGGGCCGAGGAGATAGCCGGCCCACATTAGGCGTGAATCAATGCGCTTATTGCAAGGAAGTAGGACATTGGAGGAACGCATGCCCGCAACTCGAAGACGCCTCACACGAAGAAGAAGAGAACACCCCTCGGAGAGAGAGGGAGAGAGGCCGATCACAGAATCGCAGAGGAACAAATCGAGTACATTTCCAACAGGAAAGAGAGGAGGCCATAGAAGGAGTTGCAACCACAACGGACTATGATATAGATGAAGCATATTAGGACAGACCGGGCTCCGAATTTGCCTTAGGTCCCCAGGAGCCTATGGTCTGCTTAAAGATAGGGGACCAATTTATGGACTTTATGGTTGATACTGGAGCAGAACATTCTGTAGTAGATAAGCAAATAGCTCCTTTGTCCACAAGAGCAGTCACTATTATGGGAGCAACTGGTGCCAGAGCCACCAAGTCTTTTCTGCAAAACCGCGTATGTGAGCTAGGAGGACAGCAAATAGCGCACCAATTCCTTTACATGCCTGAGTGTCCAGTGCCACTACTGGGACGAGATATGCTAGCCAAACTGCAGGCCCAAATATCCTTTACTGAGAAAGGAGAAATGCAAATGACTGTGAATTCGAAGCCTGCAGGATTAATGGTGCTTACTGTTCCCCGAGAAGAAGAGTGTAGATATTACAGTACTAAGCCAGCTCCTGATACCAATGTTAGTTTACTAAAGAACATTATGGCTCCTCCTGGAGTATGGGCAGAAGGTAACTCACCAGGCCTAGCTAAGCACATAGCCCCAGTAATTGTGACCCTTAAACCTGGAGCAGAACCAGTACATGTCAAACAATACCCACTCCCAAGGCCAGCAATTGAGGGCATTCATCGCCATTTGTTAAGGTTACTGGAGTATGGCCTTCTCAGAGTATGTCAATCACCTTGGAATACACCTCTTCTGCCAGTTAAGAAACCTGGGACAGATGACTACCGCCCAGTGCAAGATCTAAGGAGAGTGAATGAAGCGGTTGAAACCATACATCCAGTCGTGCCAAATCCTTATACACTTTTAGGACTGATACCTGCTGAAGCTACCCATTTTTCTGTCCTGGATTTGAAAGATGCATTCTTCTGTATACGATTATCCCCGAGTAGCCAATTGTTGTTTGCCTTTGAATGGCAGGACCCTGTCTCAGGAAGACGGGGCCAACTTACCTGGACACGATTGCCTCAAGGATTCAAGAACTCACCCACCATTTTTAGTGCTGCACTAAACCAAGATCTCTCAAGTTATCCTGTAACTCCTGAGAAAAGAGTGCTTCTTCAGTATGTGGATGACCTATTGGTAGCCACCACATCGGAGAGTGAATGTGTACAAGCCACAAATGACCTTTTACAACTATTAGATGAAGCTGGATACAAAGTTTCCAGAGCAAAAGCACAGCTATGCCAAACGGAAGTGAAGTATTTGGGTTTCCGGCTGACCAAAGGAAGCTGACAATTAGGACCAGAAAGGAAAGAAGCCGTGTGTAGTATCCAAACCCCAACCACCAGGAAGCAAGTCAGAGCCTTTCTGGGAGCAGCAGGATACTGCCGGATATGGATACCTAACTTTGCTCAGATTGCTAAACCACTATATGAAGCCACCAAAGGAGAAGAGAAGTCACCACTAGAGTGGGGACCCGATCAAGATGAAGCTTTTAAAACCTTGAAGAAAGCATTAATGTCATCACCAGCACTTGGACTACCAGACGTCCAGAAGCCTTTTCATTTATTTGTGCATGAAGTGCAAGGGAACGCTCTAGGAATGCTAACTGAGACATTGGGACACTGGGAGCGACCTGTAGCATACTTATCAAAACAATTGGACACTGTAGCCAAAGGATGGCTGCCATGTCTGAGAGCTGTTGCAGCCACAGCATTGTTAGTGAGTAAAGCAGATAAACTCACCTTAGGACAGAATCTACGTGTTACAGTACCACACGCAGTACTTGCCCTTGTGGAACAAAAAGGAAATCATTGGTTCACCAACTCTCGAATGCTGAAATACCAGAACATGCTATGCGAAAATCCTCGAATACAACTGGAAGTGAGCCATGCTTTCAACCCAGCCACCTTGATACCAATCAGTGAGGACCTACCAGAACATGACTGTCTAGAAGTCATGGACACTGTGTTTTCAAGTCGACCTGATCTAACTGATGTGCCTTTAGAAAACCTTGACCAGACTTACTTCGTGGATGGAAGCAGCCTCATCATCAATGGACGACGCTGTGCCGGGTATGCAGTAGTTACCCAGGAAAAAGTAATTGAATCATCAGCTCTTGCATCAGGAACATCAGCACAGAAAGCGGAATTGATAGCACTTACAAGGGCATTAGTATTAGGTGCCGGACTTCAGTTGAATCTATACACAGACTCAAGATATGCTTTCACTACTTTACATGCTCATGGAGCCCTGTACAAAGAACGAGGACTCATTACCTCCGGAGGCAAGTCAATTAAGTATGGCCCAGAAATATTAATGTTGTTAGATGCGGTATGGGCCCCTGTACAAGTTGCTGTCATGCATTGCCGAGGACATCAAACAGGAAAAGGAGAAGTCGCCCAAGGAAACAGATTTGCTGATGCCTCAGCATGCAAAGCAGCCATGACAGGACAAATTTCATCACAAGCAACACCAGTACAAGCAGTATTGTTTCCTGTACCCCTTAACCTGTGGACACCACGATACACCACGAAAGAATTGGACTATTATTGTACTATGAAGAAAGGGGTTCTGAAAGATGGATGGATTGAGCTGCCACCATTAGAGGGTAGCCAACCCCCAGGACGAATAGTAATCCCTGAATCATTGGGACCAGCCTTTGTAAAGGCTTTTCATCAAGCAACACATTATGGGAAAAACGCATTGGAAAAAGCACTCAGGCCACATTTTTGCATTGCATTGTTGGGGGCTCTGTCAGCCTCAGTAGCTCGTCAGTGTCTAACTTGTGCCAAGAACAATGCCAAGCAGGGCCTTACACCACCACCCCGAGTTCAGTCAGGTGGTGTAACCCCTATGAACAATCTACAAGTGGACTTTAATGAAATGCCAAAAGCTAGTGGATATCGTTACTTGTTAGTTTTAGTTTGCACCTTCTCTGGGTGGGTGGAAGCCTTCCCCACCAGGACTGAAAAGGCCAGAGAAGTCACTAAGGTTTTACTGAGAGAAATTATCCCCAGATTTGGAATCCCTGCAGTAATAGGGTCGGACAATGGGCCCTCATTTGTATCTCAAATTACCCAACAGTTAGCAAGTGCCCTACAGATACAATGGAAGTTACACACAGCATAGAGACCCCAAAGGTCAGGGAAAGTTGAGCGAATGAATCGTACTCTAAAATCTCAGTTGTCTAAGCTATCTCAGGAGACCCACCTGAAGTGGCCCCAATAGCTTTACTTAGGATACGCTCAGCTCCTGTGAAATCATCAGGATTTTCTCCCTTTGAAATCATGTATGGTAAACCCCCGCCAATAGTGCAGGGAATGAAGGGTAGTTTGACACAAATTGGTTCAGAGATAACCAGACAAGAACTCCTAGCTCTTAGTTCTGTCCTGCAGACTCTCCATGCGTGGATACAGGACCAGTTACCTATCAACTTGACGGAACCCCTGCATCCCTACAAGCCTGGTACCTTGGTGTGGATCAAAGATTGGAAGAAGACACCGCTGGAACCCCACTGGAAGGGACCATACACCGTCATCCTGTCTACACCAACAGCTGTAAAGGTAGCAGAGATCGAGTCCTGGATCCATCATAGCAGAGTCAAGTCAGCAGCAGTTCCAGACCTAGATCAGTGGACTGTGGTACAGCATCCTGATATTCCTTTGCGACTCACCCTGAGGCGACAACCAGCGGCCTAGAACTTTTCTGGGCCACCCAAGAACTACAGTGCTCTACAGTTGACAAGTCTTTTGAAGAGGATTGCTGTTTCCAATACAGCAAAACTCGTTCTTTCTCTTGGAGAGGACCCAATGTGTACGTTTGTGGTACACTGAATAACTTTGCATTGATAGACTTTATTCAGGCCAACTACGGTTGGTAAGTTGGCACACAGCGGAACCGTGAGGATCTTCAATCAACATTGACACCCGTTGAATTGCTTCATTAGCAAACAGGTCAACATTGTGTCAAGAAGCAGTGAACGTCGAGGTCAAGATTTTCCAGCAGAGATTCAGAATGACTACAATCAACATGTATCCTTGCTTCTATTTTGTTCTGGTTGCCTGCATGGGGAGTTTTGAACTCACTTTTGCCTTACCCCCATGTACTGCCTGCATTACTTCTACTCGGACTGGAATGAAAGTAACTCAGACCTTGCTTTATCATTCTTACTACACCTGCACTGGTGAAGTAAGCCAGCGTATATATAACACCACTGAACTGAACATTTGTACTAAGGGTAATACTAAAGTTTGTTTTAACCTACATCAGAACCCATCCTATTATACTCTGGAAATACGATGGAATGATGCAGATGGAGCTTTACTTAATGCTACACCCCCACTTACTGATCCCATAAAGAGTGCTGTTTTGTATTTTGACGCTTGTGATGCCATAAATAGGGATAGTCGTTCTAGTTGTGCTAACTGGGAAAACGCATATTATCATGATCACAAGTATATGTGTCCAGAAGGAACCACCGGGTGGGGAGCATGTACGGGAAAACGAGTTTTGTCAAATGAATATAGCACCTCACCAGTTGAAGATTATTATTGCCCAAAGTGGGAATGTGTTTTCTATGCCACATGGAAAACTGGTATGATAGAGAATACCAGAGATAATTGAATGGCTGCCTTATATCAGCCATATGTAAAGAATCCAGAAAAATGTAAGAAGGGTGCATGCAATCCATTAGAGTTACACATAATAAATCCCAGTGCATGGACACAAGGGTATAAATTTGGACTACGCATTGCAGGCTCTGGGTCAGATCCAGGAACTATTGTATATATCAAACTGAATACCCAGGCCCATCGTTCATCACGGTACCATATACACAATACCTTCTATGAAACTATGCATGTAAATAAGTTTGACATTCCTCACCCTTCTCAAAATCTGTTCTTAGAATTAGCTGGAGCAGTAGTATCCAGTCTCCACATTTCAGATTGTTACTTTTGTGGAGGAACTAGAATGGGTGATCAGTGGCCCTGGGAGGCCCAAGAATTGAATTACTCAGTAGCTTATAATCACACTGAGCTACATAAGACCACAAGTGAATGGGTACTAGCTCACCCAATAGTTTGACATCTGTGTTATGCCCGAACAGGACCCCAGTTCAATATGAAAGTAGGACAGCTTGTCTGTCTTAGTCAGAAGTTTTATAATGATACCACAAAACAGACATCCTGGTGGTCGGGAGTTAATGAACCTGAACCTACCAATCCATTAGTAAAATTCCCTGAGCTTGCCGATCTTTGGACCGACCTTGCCCAACCTCATGCCTGGCAAGCTCCACCTGGTTTGTATTGGATCTGTGGAACCCGAGCATATGCTCGACTCCCTATTCATTGGGGGGGGGGCATGTGTCTTAGGCACCATCAGACCTTCTTTCTTTCTGTTACCCACAGAACAGGGAGAACAATTAGGTTATCCAGTGTATACTAAAAGACATAAGAGAGCAGCTTTACAGATAGGCAAATGGGAGAGATGGGATGGTGATGATTGGCCACCCGAAAAAATTATTGCCTACTATGGACCTGCCACTTGGGAGCAAGATGGCACCTGGATATACTGGACCCATGTGTATATGATAAATCGTATTATACGTTTGCAAGCAGTTGTCGAACTAATAACTAATGAAACTAGCCAAGCACTCACACTTCTAGCCAGACAGAGTACAGAAATGCGTACTGCCATATATCAGAATCGCTTGGCATTAGATTACTTATTAGCAGCTGAAGGAGGAGTATGTGGTAAGTTGAATCTAACCAATTGTTGTTTAAAGATAGATGACAAAGGTCAAGTATTTGAAAATATTGCTGAAAACATGCGAAAGCAAGCCTATGGGCCTGTACAGACTTGGCATGGTCTTAAGATACCTAATTGGTTCAAATCTATCTTCTCCGGATTGGGAGGACTTACTACGCTTGCTATGATAATATTGGTATTTGTAGCTTTGTTTCTGTTGTTACCATGTATAATCCCATGTTGTATGCGCTCTATTAACAGTAGAACGGAAGACTGCCACTAAGATTTTAGCCTTATGGCACCCTAGTCCTGTAACGCTTGGTCGTAACCCAACCCCTGTGTAATTAAGTGATTTAAATCTCACACCTTATTAGCCATAGGGTGAGATTAATCAAAGGGGGGAATGTGGTAGGCGAAGGCCTATGATCCATGCTGCTTGAACTAAACAGACAGGCCTAAGCAGCTTGACCTGTAAATGAAGCCTGTGGTTAGGCCCGGAGAAATGAAAAACCCTTTGAATGCTGCCCCATAGAAGCGAAACTTAACTAAGCATAATCAAGCATAGCTAAGCAGAATCGAAACTTAGGAGAAATAGAAAAACTGCTTTAATTGGTACTGATAAGAATGTGAGAAGCTTCTATGGAATTAATTAACTCTGTTGAAAGAAAGGTTACAGTGCCCAGCTTTCGCACATATTCCAGCCAGCTAGTGATCTTGGAGGAGAAATGTATCAAGAGCCTAAGAACTGACCATTGTATTGAGGGCTGTAAGGGGGGGAAACAGGTGCTGAGCCCAGACCAAGGTCCTCATTGGATAACTACGTAAAGGTACCGGGACCAATAGATATGGCAAAAGGGGTTACCGGGACCAATGAAAAGTTTGCCTATGTCTAGAATGGAAAAGAACAGTATAAAAGTTGTTGTTTTACTAACAGCCATTGCTCAGCCATTTTGAATGTGATTCTACTTGAGTCTTGAGCACAATTAATGATTTGGACCTTCTGAACAGACTCCTGGTATTATTGGTTTGTTTGCTCTCTGCCGCTACACTACCACAGTTAGAGCACTGGATTAGTAATTCAAGAAACCAGGATTCAATTCCCTTTAGTGCTTCTAAGGGCCTTGGGTAAATCATTTAACCCTCCATTGCCTTGAAAGAAGGGCTTGGCAATCTACTTCTGGGCACACTGCGAAAATTACTCAGAAGCTTCTGGGTTGTCAGGTGTCAGCATTGCCTCATGCATTTTTGCAAGAAGGTGTGGGGTTTGAGGGCATTTGTGGGGTTCCAATATTTGATAAATGCATGTGTGTGGATATAGGCATCTGTTTCTTAATAGGCTCAAGTTGGGCTCTGGGAGGCACTGATGTGAAACTATAACCAATCCAGTTATTTGAGATAGGAAAACAGTAATATCTGGTCAAATTTCTGTATTTCTAGCTTTGATTGCTCTAGATATCTTTCTGCACAAACTCAAAATATTCAAGAGATTTTTCTTAAGTAGCAAATCATTTTGTTTGAATTTTAAAACTGCTTAAAGTACTCTTTTTAAAATTAAAGGATCAATTTTGAAGGTGATTCTCAGTGTCTGAATTAGCCAGCAACGTCATGGCAGGAACCCACTAGCCTGCTAGTGTTGATATTCAATATTAGCTAACTTCCTCACCCTAATATCATTATATAATGCTATATTGAATATCAGCATGCCCTCTGTGAAATCTGTTTTGGAAAGCATATCAAAGTCATGATATGGGGTTTCTAGTCCCAAAGGTGCTCCTTGTGGTCTTGGGCAAGCCACTTAACCCTCCATAGCCCATGTTCCCTGTAAAATAGTTATCTCCAAGTTATAATGCCCTGTTCAATGTAATTTCAGTTTGTTCAATGTAAATCGCACTGATGCAGAATAGCGCGGTATATAAGAGAATGTAAATAAAATAAATAAATAAAATAAACAAAGAAATAGATATTATGAAACTTCAGGAAATATCGCTGATACTGATGCTTTGCAGAGGATTAAGTTATTTTCTGAGAATGTGATCTAGAGGATTTAACACTAAGGGGTATGTTTACTAAACAGTGGTAATGACACCAGCGAAAAGTGCAACGTTAATGTTACCAATGCCAAATAAGGCAGTGGGCAGGCAGGGAGCATTCTGGTGTAAAGGTAGCAATGTTCCGTTAACGTGTGTTAAAGAGCGCCTTGACCGTTTAACGCAAATTAACGGGACATTTCATGTTAAGCTGACAAGAAGGTACGTTAAGGCTGACAAGGCACCCGACCCTAAGGCACCTTAACTTAAGGCATGTTAAGTCAAGGTGCGTAAGAGCTGTAAGGCGACTTGAATTAATGTGCCTTAACACTAGAAGCCCCAAAGTGTGTCAATTGATGCAAATGCATCTTCAAAGTTGTATACCAGCGCCACTGCTAGAACCATGTCAGTCATGTTTCATGACTTTGTTAGCAAGATCAAGATGTTCAAATATGTGCATCGAAAATTAATGACAGATGCACCACCTAGCGGGAATATGAATTTATACCTAGAAGCCCCAAAGTACATCAATTGACACGCTCAATTGTCTTGGATGCGTCAATTGACGTACTTTGGGGCGTCTAGGTATAAATTCATGTTCCCACTAGGTGGCGCATCTCAATCACTGTTTACAGTTTTACTCCGACATTACAAACAATAAACACACGATGACTTCATGTAATGACGTCACATACTGCACGTCTTTAACAAATAAGTAACTTCACATTAATACACATCTGCATTTCATGCTAATCACAGTCGTCATGATAATGCGTCAATTGACGCTCTGTGGGATTTCTAGGTAAAATTCCTTTTGGGGCTTCTAGTGTTAAGTTAAGGTGCCATGGAGCAAGACTCCTTAATGCAAGGCACAACAAGGGCTATAAAGTGCCTTAAGTTAAGGCACTTTATAAGGCACCTTATTGGGCACCTTAGATTAAGGCGCCTTATAAGGCACATTAGGCTAAGGCACCTTATAGGGCATCTTAGGTTAAGGCACCTTATAAGGCACCTTAGGTTAAGGCGCCTTATAAGGCACCTTAGGCTAAGGCGCCTTATAAGGCACTCTTACTTAAGGCGCCCTAAGGGCACTGTTCCCTCTAAGCTGTGCGCATGTGCATGCACACACACCTTGCCGAGTGAGCGCACATATTTTACAATAGAGCGCACAAAAATTATGGTTCTGATTCTGATAGAAAACAACACAGATGTCTTAAAATTAAAAAGTTGTGATTGTAATTACTAGAAATTTTCTGCTTCATTTAGTAATCGTCTATTTTCATTTGATTTGATTAAAATCAATGTGGTGTACATACTGTATTCTGAGGTGTAGTCAAATTTTAAAGTATATAACTCCGAGTGTCGTTATGTGGCACACAAAAATGTAACCTTCCTTCAAAAGCTGCACAGCTGATATTTTATGTGCACACAGTCTACAGAAAATTAGAGGGAACATTGCCTAAGGGCTATAAGGTGCCTTAGCTTAAGGCACCTTAGAAGGCATCTTAGGTTAAGGTACCATAGGTTGAGGTGCCCTAACAATGTTACGGTGCCCTAAGGGCTGCAAGGTGCATCAAGTTGACATGCATGAACTGTAAGGCATAAAAACAGATAGAGCACCGAGGAAAGGCAATTTACAAGGGATTGAAGGAAGGAGAGCTGGGAGCTGATGGACCTGCCATATCTGCGGGCATCCGATGTGGCTGCCAGTAAAGTGGACAAACATGTTGGAGGTAGCTGTACCGATGCACAGGGTGTTGGCAATGTAAAGTACTGCAATGATAGTGGGTGGCAGAGGATAGGAATACAAGTCCCCCAGTGGAGGCAGAGCTGGCAGGATAGTTACAATGACAGGAGGACAGAGGAGTAGTGGTGCCATGCATATCAGGCACAGGCGAGGCAAGCACGAAGAGCCGCAATGCAGAAAAGGGTACCAGTGCAGGACATGGGGTAGCAGCCTGCACAAGAAGACAGGACTCTACTCAGCTGACAGACACAGATAGATGGACTAAAAGATTGTTGGCAACTGTGGTGAGGGTATTATGGGCTGGCAGCACAGATCTGGACAGATATAACTGTTACAGGCATGAAAATTATTTGAGTAGGAACGCATAAAAAGAGAGAACAAAGAGGAGTTGAACCCATGACCACTGCCCAGAACATCATTGTACTAACCAGGTCAAAGTGGTATAAACTATATACCCCAAAGGGCCCACAATCAACCATTTTGTAAATGAGGCAGTGGAGGGACTAGTGGCTCAGCCATGAAGAATGGCTGTAGGACCAGCAACCCCAGTCCTACTGGCATAAGACAGACCTCCAGGGTTGCTGGGCCAGAGCCATACCTGTGACTAGCGCAGTGGCAGACCAGCACTAATGCTCAGAGGTGGCCTGGAAAACCTCAGCTGCCTCACACCAAGGTCTGCCATTCACCACCACTACTACTACTACTACTACTACTGAGCATTTGTAAAGTGCTACCAGTCGTACGCAGCACTGTAAAGACATGTAAGGGACAGCCCCTGCCCATCAGAGCTTACAATCTAGTCAAGACAAAACACAGACGTGTAACCAGGGATAGAACTAGGGAAAGAATAGGGAAGGAAATCTAGTCAAGACAAAACACAAGACAAAACACATAGGGTGTAAGCAGGGATAGAACTAGGGGAAAGAAAAGGAGATCAGGTGAGTCAAGATACAAAAGCAGCAGCGAAGAGGTGAGTATTCAACCTGGATTTGAAGAGAGTTAGAGAGGGTGCCTGGCGTACAGACACAAGTAGTTTGTTCCAGGCGTAAGGTGCAGCAAGGTGAAAGGAACGAACTCTGGAGTTAGCAGTAGAAAAGAAGGGCACAGCTAAGAGTAGTTTGCTAGAAGAGTGGGGGTTGTGAGGAGAGATAAGAGAAGAAAGGTACTGAGGAGCCGCAGTGAATGCGTTTATAGGTCAGCAGAAGAAGCTTGAACTGGATGCGGAAATGGATAGGGAGTCAATGAAGTGACTTGAGAAGAGGAGTAATATGGGCATGATGAGGCTGGCGGAAGATTAATCTCACAGCAGAGTGTTGAACAGTTTGAAGGGGAGAGAGGTGATTCAAAGGGAGACTAGCAAGGAGTAGGTTACAGTAGTCAAGACGGGAGGTGATCAATGAGTGCACAAGTGTTTTAGTAGTGTGTTCAGAAAGGAAAGGGTGGATCTTGCTAATGTTATAGAGAAAGAAACGGCATGTCTTAGCTATGAGCTGGATGTGCGGAGAAAGAGAGAGAGGAATCAAAGACAACCCCCAGATTGTGGACCGTGGAAACAGGAAGGAGTACAGAGATATACACAGAGATTGAGAAAGGAGGAGGAGGAGGAGAGGTTTTAGGTGAAAAAATTAGAAGTTCAGTCTTGGCCATGTTCAATTTCAAGTGGTGGTGAGACATCCAGGCAGCAATGTCAGAAAGGCAGGCAGAGATCCGGGTCTGGATTGCCGTAGAGATATCAGGCGTAGAGAGGTAGATCTGGGAGTCATCAGCATACAGATGGTACTGAAAGCCATGGGAAGAGATAAGCGCACCAAGGGACTGGGTATAGAGAGAGAAAAGGAGCATACCCAAGACAGATCCTTGGGGTACACCAATTGGGAGTGGGGTAGCAGTGGAGGAGGAACCACCAGAACACACACTGAAGGAGCAATGGGAGAGGTAGGAGGAGAACCAGGATATTACAGAGACACTGAAGCCAAGCGAGGACAGGGTATCGAGGAGAAGGTTGTGGTCAACAGTGTCAAAAGCAGCAGAGAGGTCAAGAAGGATGAGGACAGAGTAATGGCCCCTGGATTTTGCCAGGAACAAGTCACTGGAGACTTTGGCAAGAGCCGTTTCAGTAGAGTGTAGAGGACGAAAGCCAGACTGTAAGGGATCCAGGCAGGCATGAGAGGAGAGGAAGTTGAGGCAGCGGCAGTGAACCTCATGTTCGAGTAGTTTATAAATGAAGTGAAGGAGAGAGATTGGTCGATAGAAGGACAGGTGGGATCAAGTGAGTGATTCTTGAGGAGAGGTGTGACCACAGCATGCTTGAAGTCTGCAGGGACTGTTGTCATGGAGAGCGATAGGATGAGAATATGAGAGATGGAAGGGACAATGGTAGAGGAGACGATGAATTTGAAGTGTAGAAAGTCTGTGGGGGAGTGATATTTTAGCCAAGCATGCTCAGCAGAATGGGCACAGGAATGTAGATAGCGGGTAGTGGGTGAAAAGCAGGGCTGGGGTGCAGAACGTCTCACAGGACATGGGGTGGGAGGAGCAAGGGCATCCAGAGCCGAGGAGAGTGCAGAATTATAGGAAGTTATGCCTCATCAACAGACTTAGATGACATTGTGGAAGAAAGAGATTAAGAAATGGTGGAAGAGAGAGCCAAGGGATCAATAGCATGAAGATTTCTAAATAGGTTGAAGGAGACAGGACGAGGCTGAGGCAGCGGGTGATGAAGATTAAAGCTTAAAAGGTGATAGTCAGATAAGGGGAGAGCTGAGTTACAGAAGTTTGAGGGTAAGCAACTTGAGAAAAATATCAGGTCAAGGCAGTGGCAGTGTTGGTGAGTGGGGGCAGTGGAACAAAGTTGGAGGTCAAATGAGGAGGTAAGGGAGAGGAGCTTTAAAGCATAAGGATCAGAGGAGTTGTCTACATGAATGTTAAAATCCCCAAGAATGAGTGGGGGAAGAGTAGTCCAGAAAGAAGGAAAGCCAAGAGTCAAAGTCAGTGAGAAAGGTATAAGCAGACTAGTCGGGAAGATGATACATAACAGCTACCCGGAGAGGAAGTGGAGTGAAAAGGCAGATGGAGTGGACTTCAAAGGAGAGAAAGGAGTGAGAATGAGACAGCAGGAGGGGTTGGAATTGGCAAGAGGGAGAGAGTAGAAGCCCAACACAAACACCACGGCCAGTGGGGACGAGGCATGTGGGAGAACTGGTAGCCCCCATGACAGAGAGAAGCAGTAGATGCGGTATCATCAGGGAGGAGCCAGTTCTCAGAGCCAGAAGGTGTAGAGCATTAGTGATAAAGAGGCTATGAGTAAAAACAAGTTTATTAGAGACAGAGTGTGCATTCCACAAGGCACATGAAAAAGAGAGAGTGGAGGGGGAAAGAAGTGGGATATGGATGAGACTGGACATGTTGCATGAAGATCTCAGGCATCTCATTGATTAAGCCACAAAACAGAGAACACACAAATATCACCAAAAACAAATCATGGATAGCACTATCTGGGAACATAGACATGCCATGGTCACTGCTCAGTCAGAGTGAGAGTGAGCTCCTAGCATGACATGCTGTGGCCAGCCTGTTCTTGCAGGTGGTGGTCAGGCACTACAGTGTCCCAGCCATTGCCCTACACCCTGTGCAGATGCATCCTGCCCAATCCGGGCCATACCCATAATACCTTGCTCCTCATTATGCACATTTGCAGGCTAACACTGGAAACAGTGTAAGCATTGTGGGCTCAGTGAGGAGTAGGCAGCCACAAAACAATGGATAGAGATACACACACACACACACTTCTATTGCATCATTGTGCAAAGATAAGGGTGGTTGGCAACCCTGCCCACCACACTGGTCCTGATCACAGTGCTGGCATTGCTAAAGTGTGTAGGAGCTAGTAGTAGTGCTCTGGTGATAACCGCAGCTCCGTGCTGGAGCCAACAGCCTGACTCTCCATGAAGCTTTGGATAGTGGAGCCTGTGTGAATGGGTGTTTGTACCCCTGTTGGCCGCTGCTTGGGGGATTTATGTTTATGTTTATTAAAACTTTATATACCGCCCATAAACAATTAGCATCTGGGCGGTTCACATACATAAAAAGTAATTAATAAGTAAGTAATTGCACATTTTGATGTTGTATCTGCATTGTAGGGTAAAACATAGGGATATGCTCTGCAAGATCTACAGCTGGGAAGAGTAGAAGAGTGTTATCAACAGAGACAGAGAAAAGAGGAAAGGGAGAGGAAGGTTTAGGGGGAAAGATAAGAAGTTCAGTTTTATTAATGTTTAGTTTCAAATGGCAGTGAGACATCCAGGTAGCAATGTCAGAGAGACAGGCAGAGGTACGGGCCTGCAGTGTCGGAAAAATATCAAGTGTAGAGAGATAGATCTAAGAATCATCAGCACAAAAATGATACTGAAATCCATACTAACACCCCAGTGTAATCTCTAGATCTATATTTGTTAAATATGACGTGTTGAAAATTCAATGTAATCTGTACAAATTCTATCCATAGTAGGGTTGATATGAAATATAAGAAACTATATTCAGTTCTTTTCAATGCAATTAATAGTGTGCATAATTTAGAGTTAGAAGCATAGCAGCAAACTCCATACAATGATTTATCACAGATATGCAGTTAAGCTAAGGAAGTTTTAAAATAACTTCATTATTTTATCTAGCATATTTTGTAATTTAAAGTATAAAAACAAAACTCCATCTTCTTGAATAAACATTAATTTCTGAAGCCTTAAAGACTATAATTGTGTTACATATTAAAATGTGTATATACATATCCATTGTATTTATCTGTATATTTCTAGCTAGCTATTTACACACATTCATCTTAAAAGGAGCAAAAAATCTGATAGTCAATGCGTTTTGGAACTGAGAGTTCTTGTGTAAGCATGACAAATTCTAAATAGTGTATAAAATATTCTCTCTCCTACCTTTCTGGTGCAAAATCTAATGTAGTTTCATCCAAAGTCCTTCCCTTATCCTTTCATTGTCTTTCATAACCTGGAATCTGCTTTCAATCTACATCAGCTTCAACCTGCCCTACCTGTTTATCTAACTCCTCCCTTAATTCACGTAGCAGATGTTTCCACGTCAACACAATGTTTTTATATATTGTATTAAGGAAAATCCCTTTGAAATATATAGTATAGTGCTTTATATTATTTAAAATGTATTAAAATTGGAAAGTGGGCTTTATCAGAGTACAGTGATTTTCTGAGCACCAACCTTAGCTATCCTGTATAAATGAGCAAATCAATTAATTTCTTTATATATTCATAATTAAAAACAGAAAATAATATAATTTATTCAAATATATGCTTAAAATTAGTCAGATCAATAGTTATTTTATAATAGGCTATCTATGTGTGAAGGCATATAGGTATCTATAGCCTGTCTTTAGGACACATAGGGGTATGTTTACTAAACCGTCTTAATGTTACCAGCGCTAGTTGCAGTGTTAATGTGAAGAATGCCATATAACAGCAATGGTGAACCTATCGCACGCGTGCCAGCTGTGGCACGCGAAGGCCTTGCAGCTGGCACGCGGGAAGGTCCGCAATTAAGATATGCGGCGCGGCGGGAGGTGAGTGTGCTGGCAGGGCCGGCCCGTCCATTGAGCAAGAATGTTTTTTGCACAGGGCCCCGCGTTTCAGGGGCCCCCGCGCAAAAAACATTCTTCAGCATCCCAAGTTTAAAAAAAAAACAACAAACCGGCTGCTTCTGCCGCGGCAGCATCAAGAGCTCTGCCGCGCGGCAGCATCAAGAGCTCTGCCGCGGGGCCCCCCCCCCTGCCCGGCAGAGCCTCCCTGCATCATCAGCTTTCTTCAAGTCCCAAAACGCGGGCTTCTTTCAGAGCCGCGAGAGTTTCTTTTTCTCGCGGCTCTGTTAATCCCGCCAGGGCTGATGGGAAATCCCATCACCCTCGGCGGGATTAACAGAGCCGCGAGAAAGGAAACTCTCGTGGCTCTGAAAGAAGCCCGCGTTTTGGGACTTGAAGAAAGCTGATGATGCAGGGAGGCTCTGCCGGGCAGGGGGGGCCCCGCTGCAGAGCTCTTGATGCTGCCGCGGCAGAGCTCTTGATGCTGCCGCGGCAGAAGCAGCCGGTTTGTTTGGTTTTTTTTGTTTTAATTTGGGATGATAGGGGGGAAGGGGGTTTAGGACTGGTAATGGGCTATGGGAGGGGGGAGGCTAAACTGGTAGTGGGCTGATGGGGTGGGGGGGTGGTTAGGACTGGTAATGGGCCATGGGGGGGTTAGGACTGGTAATGGCCATGGGCGGGGAGGCTAAGACTGGAAGTGGGCTGATGGGGGGGGGGGGGCGGTTAGGACTGGTAATGGGCCATGGGGGGGGGTTATGACTGGTAAAGGGCCAAGGGGGGGGAGGCAAAAACAGGAAATGGGCTTATGGGGGGGGCGGTTAGGACTGGTAATGGGCCATGGGGGGGATAGGACTGGTAATGGGCCATGGGGGGGATGCTAATACTGGAAGTGGGCTGATGTGGGGTGGTAAGGACTGGTAATCGTCTATGGTGGGCTAAGTGGGCTGATGGGGGGGTTAGGACTGGTAATGGGCTATGGGGAGGGGGCTAAGGCTGGAAGTGGTGGTGGTGGGGGGGTTAGGACTGGTAATGGGCTATGGGGGGGCTAAGACTGGAAATGGGCTGATGGGGGGTAGGACTGGTAATTGGCTATGGGGGGGCTAGGACTGGGTGATGGGGGGGTTAGGACTGGTAATGGGCTATGGGGGGGCTAAGACTGGAAATGGGCTGATGGGGGGGTAGGACTGGTAATTGGCTATGGGGGGGCTAAGACTGGAAATAGGCTGATGGGGGGGCTAGGACTGGAAATAGGGTGATGGGGGGGTTAGGACTGGAAATGGGCTATGGGGGGGCTAAGACTGGAAATGGGCTGATGGGGGGATAGGACTGGAAATAGGGTGATGGGGGGGTTAGGACTGGAAATGGGCTGATGGGGGGGTAGGACTGGTAATTGGCTATGGGGGGCGGCTAAGACTGGAAATAGGCTGTGGTGGGGGTTTGGATTGAAATGGACTCATGAAGGGGCTAGAACTGGAAATAGGCTCATGGGGAGCTTGGATTGGAAATGGGCTGAGTGGAGGGGAGCTTGGATTTGACATGGGCTGATGGTGGGGCTAGGAAAGGACTAGAAATGGGCTCATGGGGGGCTGGGATTGGAAATGAGCTGATGTAGGGACTCGGATGGGACTGCAAATAGATGGGGGAGCTAGGACTGGAAATGGGCTTATGGGGGGCTAGGACTGGAAATGGGCTGATGCGGGGACTAGAAGGGAGCGGATGCTGGGTGGGACTGGAACTAGAATGGAGATGATGTTGGGGGAGGATTAGAATGGGATGGAGCTGAGAGAGTGAAATGGAGAGGGAAAAAATATTTTGTGTGGGAGGGAAGACAAATCTACAATTGTTTGGATATTGGGAGAGTAAGTGGGGATTGAGGATGGAGGGGTAAAATTTGAGTGGATGAAATAGGAATGAGGAAAGAGCAAAAGGAGAAAGATTAGTATGTTAAAGCAGATGTAGAGAGAGAATGGAAAAAAACTAGAAGAGAGAAGAAAAGACAAATGGACAGCAGACGATGAAGAGTTAGCGGAAGACACGAAGAAACCAGAAGAAAGTGGCTGGAGCAATTGCAGCTGAAAAAAAATGCACAAAAGGTAGAAAAATATCTCTTTATTTTGAATTTATTAATTGGAATATGCCAGCTCTGGGAAATGTGCATCATTAACGTCTGCGCTTTGTTTAGTACAAGAGCAAATTAATGTATAGTTTTATTTCTACAGTGTTGTACATTCCAAGTTTGGCTTTTGGGATTCCCAGTTTAATTCCCACCGAGTCCTGACACAGTTAACAGTTTTAAGAAGTTTATCTTTTTTTTACTCAGGATACATTTGACATGTTATGTGAATAATACATTTAAAATATACTGTGTAACTGAATCAAATTCTTCCTAAATTCATTAAATTGAATGAAATCATTAAAACATTATAAATTGCCAATAAATTGAAATGAAAACCAAAGGATTGTGAATCAAATTGATTCTCTGACAATACAAAGATTCCAACCGTTACAAATGATGTTACATAGTTCAGGCAACTTTATAAAGAGTTTTTAGATACTAAAATCTTGTTGTTAAGGTTTAATTGACGTGCTGGCACTTTGAGGAAATTCTTTGGTTTTGTGCGGCAGTTTGGGCACTCGGGCTCAAAAAGGTTAGCCATCACTGCCATATAAGATAGTGGGCATTCCGGAGGGAAGGTTGCAAGGAATCGGTATTGCACGATAGTGGGCGCTGTGGCACATTAATGCGCGTTAACCCTAAGTTCATGCCAGTGTAGTGCTAGAAGCTATAAAGATGTAGCCCACTGGTTACTGTAATGACTGCAGAGGCAGAGGTCATAGGTTTGATCCTGCAGTGGTATTATGTAAGAAGGCTGTCTGAGGTATTTCCTTTTAATTTAAATCAGTGCTGCCAACAAAAACACCCTAACAGTGCCGTAACCTAAGGTGCCGCATAAGGCCCCCTATAAGGCACTCCATAGGGCACATTATAAAGTGTCCTGTCCACCAAGGCACCTTATAATGTGCCCTATAGGGCGCTTTATAGGGCACCTTTGGTTACGGCACTGTGAGGGTGTTTTTGCTGGCAGTACTGATTTAAATTAAAAGGAAAAGCCTCAAGCAGCCTTATTAATTAACACCACTGTGAGATCAAACCCATGACCTTTGCCTCTGTAGTCATTGAAGTAACCAGTGGGCTACATCTCTATTGTGCCTAACACACTGCTGGCTGGCTACAGAAAGACTGCAGGACACCACACAAACTGTCTGCTGTGGTTACCAGGATAGGGTAAACCCACCCGTACCCATGATGTACTGCACATGCAGATCAGCAGCTTAATTCTGATCACAAGATGGGGTATGCGCCTCTATAGCACCCGGGCCTGGTAGGGGGAACTGACCGTGTGTGTTACTGGCACAGAGTAGCTACAGACCGTGACATCATGCGGTTCCTGTGCTCACCCTGAGGGTGAGGTGGGGCGCCCAGCACCAGGTCCGCAGCACTGGCTTGGCTGAGATAGGCTGTGCCGCAGGTCCCCATCAGTGCCAGTGTGTGCTAGGTAGCCTTGCATAGATACTTAAGATACACTTGTGTCCCAGTTATGTCTAGTTCTTGTGGACTATGATGCACCCAGAAAAGTGTATATCCTGTGTGGTTGCCATGATCACATGTTATAAGTGAAGGGTGGTGTTTGGACCCAAAAGTGGATTATGCAGCACCACCTAACCTGCCCTCTGTGGGTCAGGGTGGGGGGAACAGGATCTCCCACTAACAGATCCACATTCTACATCTCTGCAATGGCGGCAGTAGAGGGGACCATCAACCCCAGTCCTGCTGGGGAATAAGCACCCTACAGGGCAGCCAATGCAGATATGTATGCCCTAGCAGACAGGCCATAAACCTGGAATAGCTCAGCTGCCCCCACCACTATCTGACATTCACCAGCAGAGGGCACAGTCAGTCTCCATCCACTGCACCATGCAAGGTGTTGCAGCCATACACATGCTAACTGCAGACAGTCTGCTAGCTAGTACATAGTGCATATTTCTGGAAGAACTGTGTGCACCCAAAAATGGAATATGAGCACACACACCAAGCAAGTATATCAGTGGCTGGTCCCCAGAAAAGAAAACTCATTGATATCACTTAAGAGAAATACTGTTTAGCACTATGGGGGAATCTAGCCATGCCATGGTCACTGTTCAATCAGGGTGAGAGTGACCTCCCAGCATGACATGCTGTGGCCACCCTGTCTGTGCAGGTGGTGGTCAGGCACTACAATGTCCCAGCCATTGCCCTTTGTCCTGTGCAGATGCATCCTGCCCAGACCGCTGTGTCTGTGCCATACCCACAATACCTTGCTCCTCATTATGCACATTGGCAGGCTAACACTGGAGATAGTGCAAGCATTGGGGGCTCAGTAAGGTGTAGGCAGCCACAAAACACTGGGTAGACATACACACACTCCCACACCTATTTCAGCATTGTGCAAAGCTAGAGGTGGTTGGCAGCCCTGGCCGTCACACCAGTCCTGGGCACAGTGCAGGCATTGCTAAGGTATGCAGGTGCTAGTATTGGTAGGTGCTGCTCCGCGCAGGGCCCAACAGCCTGACTCTCCATGAGGCTTTGGATAGTAGAGCCTGTGGGTGTGGGTGTGGGTGTTTGCGCCCCTGTTGGCCGATGCTCTAGGGCAGAGGTTCCCAACTCCGGTCCTGGTGGGCCAAGCATGATTCAGGTTTTCAGGCTGTCCCTAATGAATATGCATGAGATATGTTTGCATACAATGGGGGATTCCATGGTAAATTGCATTGCAGAAATCTAATAAAGGCATTATTATGGCTTGGCATACAGTTCTGAAATCATTGTCGGTGAGCAGTGGTTTGAGATTGCGTAGCATTCTGAGTTTGTGGTAGGCTGATTTGGTCGTCTTTTTGATATGTGGCTGGAAGCTGAATTGCTGGTCAAAGGTGACCCAGAGGTATTTGACCTCTCGCTTATTCTTATGGTATGGTCGAAGATTTTTATTGAGTCCGGCGGTGAGAATATAATACTTCTGGTGATGTGCATCAGTTCAGACTTTTTGTAGTTTATGAAAAGGCTTTGATTGTTGAGCCATTCCGACATTGCTTCTAAGCATGCTGTGATTTGTGAGTAGTCTGGATGTTTGGTGTTTATGGGAGTGAATATCATGATGTCGTCTACGTATATTCTGTAATGGATGTTGAATTGTTTTATAATGCTGCATATCGGTTGTATGTAGACATTGAATAGTAGATCCGAGAAAGCTGAGCCTTGTGGGACTACTTGGTGTTGGGTGAAGGGTTCAGACTGTTGGGCTTTGCTTCTTACTTGCTGCGTACGTTGGGAGAGGTATGAGAAGAACCAGTCCAGGACTGTGCCGCTTATCCCCACGTCCCTGAGTCTTTGTTGCAGGGTGTTGTGATTTACTGAGTCAAATGCAGCAGTGATGTCAATGAAACATAGAACAAAGCCGTGGTGTATATTGTCTATGCCTGTTATAATGGTATCCAAGAGAGATGTGATAAGAGTTTCTATGCTGTGGTTTTGTTTGAAGCAGAATTGGTGGGGGTCCAATGGGGCATAGGTATCTATGTGGTCCTGTAGTTGATGCTGTACACATTTTTCAATTATCTTGGTTATGAAGGTGAGGCTGGATATTGGTCGATAGGAGTTTGGTTCATTCTTGTCAAGGTTGTTGTTCTTAAGTATTGGTCTAATGGATGCTTTCTTGAGTTGCTGAGGGAGGTATCCTTGAGTTAGTTAGGATTCAACAATCATTTGTAGATGGGGTGTTAGGTATTCTTTTGTCTGCTTGAATCAAGTAACTGGGCATGGGTCAATAGGAGAGGTTGTTGTGTTTATGGTGACTACAATGGAGTTGAGTTGCTGTCTTGATGGGATGTGAAATGTGACCCATGTGTCATCCATTGTATGTTGTATTTTAGATTTGGTTGGTTTCTTGAGCGGTGTCTGTGTGTATCTGAGTTGTATATGGTTGGCTAGATCTTGTGGGGGAATGGAGTTCATATCATCTGTTCTTGTCAGTTCTTTCGAGAGATTGCTAACTATAGAGAAGAGCTCCCTTGGTTTGTTGATTGATTTTATTATCAAGTTTGAGTGGTATTCCTTCTTGTGGCTCTTTATCATATTGTGGTATATGGCTTGCAATTCCTTGTATTTTATCAAGATGTTATGTGGTTTTTTTTTGTTCTTCTCCAATATCTTTCCATTTTCCTTAGACGTTTCTTGTGTTTGTTGATTTCACTTGAATACCAGGGGGCGTAGTGTTTCCTTCTGTTGTTGTGGGTTGGTTTATGGGGCGTGATTGCTGCATTATGTGGAGTTTCATTCCATTTGGTGATGGTGGCATCAAGATCTGTTATGCTTTGCTCTAGTTCTGGCAGTACTTCTTCTAGGAATTTCTCTTTGTGGAAGGTTTGAAATCTTCTTTTCTCCTTAAGATTTGCTTCAGGGGTTTGGCTCTTCATGGGCTGGTTTATAAAGAAATTGATCATATGGTGGTCTGTCCAAGAGATGGGGGTGAAAGTTATGTGTTTTATCATGTTCTTGCTGCAATGTTGGTTTGGTGTAAATACCAGGTCGAGGGTGCCTCCCATTTTGTGGGTTATGGCATTTATGTGTTAGAAGTACTGCAAATCTTCCATTGTTTCCATGAAGGTCTCTTGATTCTGGGTGGATAGGAATGGAATGTTGGGGTCCCCCAGAACTATGAGTGGTTTGTTTTGGGTTGCCAGGGAGCAGATTTGTTCTAGTATGGTGGAGAGTTCATCTTCATTTGAGCTTGGGGCTCTGTATAGGAGGCAGAGTGCTAGCTGTTTATTTGAGACTGTTATTACGTTGCTTCCTGTGGCCCATATGTTGGATGTGGTTTGGAATTGCAGATGTGCCTTTGCAATAACTAGCACACCACCAAGGACATGGATCATGACCCTAGCATTGAATATCCTGGTATAAAGTTCACAGTAGATGGACTAGCCACCTCTGCTGAATATCGGGCCCTATCTCTCAATAGACCAGCTATGAAATTTGTGGAGTCAACCTTTTTTTATTTTTTTGTAATTTAGTCTTTATTCAATTTTCCAACACAAACTAGGGGGAGTGGGGTAAGGGGGAGGGGGGAATGCTAAGCAAACTTTCAAATACTGCCCAACAAACAATAACTTAGGGACCAAACGTCCACACAATATAAAGGATTTTTCATATTGTGTGATCAAACTTTTAAAATCATATCATGGAGATCATTTTAAAATAATCTTCACAAGTAAATAGTGGCATTTATATGTGTAGATCATATAGATATGTAAATGGTGGTTTCAGAAAGCCACTATGTAAACATGGAGATCCTCAGGATGCAACAATTTCAAAGAGGCATAATATGGTCATGGTGAAGGCCAGGTGACGATTTACATGTATTCACCATCATACAGTCGGAATTCATGTATATTTTTAGTTACATTTAGCTCACCCCTTTCCAGCAGAAGAAGATCAAGGCAAGTTACATTCAGGTACAGTAGGTATTTTCCTGTCCCCAAAAGACTTACAATCTAAGGGATATGCTTACTAAAGGGCGTTAAGGGAATCAGTGTGCCGTTAACATCCATTATTGGCACCCTTGTGCCCTTAACACATTGAAAAAGCTGTGTTAATGAGCATTAAAGTCTCCAGCAGCGTAAAGGGTGCTGTAGGTGGAAACATAGAAACATAGAAATATGACGACAGAAAAAGACCACATGGCCTATCTAGTCTGTCCTTCCATATCAAAAACTACAACAGTCCCCTTTTTACCTTTAGAGATCCTCTGTGTTTCTCCCGTGCTTTTTTGAATTCAGTTAATGTCCTCATCTCTACCACCTCCACTGGGAGACTATTCCACGGATCCACTAATCTTTCCTTAAAGAAATATTGCCGCATATCACTCCTGAATCTATCTCCCTTCACCCTCATCCCATGTCCCCTCGTAGCAGAACTTGCTTTGAATTGAAAGAGGCTGTCTCCCTGAACATTTATGCCACGGAGGTATTTGAACATCTCAATCATATCACCTCTATCCCGCCTTTCCTCTAAGGTGTACATATTAAGATCCTTAAGTCTGTCTTCATATGCTTTATAATGAAGACCACTAATCATTTTAGTAGCCACCCTCTGCACCGACTCCGTCCTGTTCACATCCTTTTGAAGGTGCGGTCTCCAGAATTGCACACTATACTCCAAATGAGGTTGCACCAAAGACTTATAAAGAGGCATTATCACCTCCTTTTTTCTGCTAGCCGTTCCTCTCCGTATGCACCCAAGCATCCTTCTAACTTTTGTCATCGCCTTTTCTACCTGTTTAGCTACTTTAAGGTCATCAGACACAACCATGCCTAGGTCCCGCTCTTCTTTAGTGGACAAAAGTACTTCACCCCCTATACTATATTGCTCCCTTGGATTGCTGCAGCCCAAATGCATGATCTTAACATTAAATCCCAGCTGCCAAATTCTAGACCATTCTTCAAGCTTAGCTAGATCCCTCCTCATGTTATTTACACCTTCCTGGATGTTTACTCTATTGCTGATTTTGGTATCATCCGCAAAGAGGCAAACCTTACCCGACAGCCCTTCTGCTATATCACTAACAAAGATGTTAAAAAGAATCGGATCAAGGACAGATCCCTGGGGCACACCACTGGTAACATCCTTCTCCACAGAGTGAGCCCTATTTACCTGTACTCTTTGTCGCCTCCCACCCAACCAATTTCTAACCCAAGCAGTAACTTTAGGGTCCATCCCTAGAGTGCTCAGTTTGTTTATAAGTCACCTGTGAGGAACAGTGTCAAAGGCTTTACTGAAATCCAAATACACCACATCTAAGGCTCTCCCTCGGTCCAACTCCCTGGTCACCCAGTCAAAGAAATCAATCAGATTTGTCTGACAAGACCTGCCTCTGGTGAATCCATGCTGCCTCAGATCCTGTAATCCGCTGGACTCCAGAAACCTCACTATTTTCTCTTTCAGCAGCGTTTCTAATAATGTACTCACCACTGAAGTAAAACTAACCGGCCTGTAGTTTTCAACCACATCCTTACTTCCACTTTTGTGTAAAGGCACCACATGAGCCTCTCTCCAGTACTTTGGCACCACTCCCGACTCCAACGAGGCATTGAAAAGGTCAGTCTGTGGAGCTGCTAGAACGTCACCAAGTTCCCTCAGTATTCTAGGTTGTATCCCATCCAGTCCCATCGCTTTGTCTACTTTAAGTTGAGCTAGTTTCTCACGAACACAGTCTTCTGAAAATTGTTCAAGATGTCCCTAGCTTCTGTTCCTGTTTGTGGGTGTTTTCTGAGGTCCTGCTCCTGGTTCTTCATCTGTGAACACAGAACAGAAACATTTGCTAAGCAATTCTGCTTTATCCTTATCAGCTTCTACATATTCCTCCCCTGCACCCTTGAGTCTGACAATACCACTTTTGCCCTTCCTCTTCTCACTAACATATCTGAAAAATGTCTTATCCCCCCCATTTTATTGCATTGCTATTTCCTCCTCCTTTTGAATCTTTGCCTTCCTGACTACTTTGCTAGATTCTCTAACTTTTTCCAAATACAGATGCCTGTCTTCCTCTCTCTGTGATCTCTTGTATTTCATGAAGGCCTCCCTCTTTTTCGTCACTTTTTCAGCTACTTCTTTCGAAAGCCAAAGCACTCTCCTTTTCCTTTTTCCTTTATTTACCATTTTAACAAATAGGTTGGTTGCCCTTAAAATATCCCCTTTCAGTTTTGCCCACTGTTTTTCTACATCCCCCAGCTGTTCCCATTCCACTAACGACTCCCTAAGGTATTGGCCCATCTTGGCAAAGTTAGTCTTCCTAAAGTCCAAGATCCTCACCTTTGAATGGATTCTTACAGCCCTAGTCCTATTACTGAACCACACCATCTGGTAATCACTGGATGCAAAATGATCTCCCACTACAACATCAGAAACACTTTCACCATTGGTAAGCACCAAGTCCAGTATGGCCCCTTCACGTGTGGGATCTGTTACCAATTGCCTGAATAGTTCTCCCTGAAGAGAATCCAGGATCTCCTTACTTCTAGATGATACTGCAGCAGGAATGTGCCAATCAACATCTGGCATATTGAAATCTCCTACAGTAGCCCTTCCCCTTTCCTAGCAATGCTGCGTATGTCTTCAATTAACTCTCTGTCCATCTCTTCCTCTTGTGAGTGAGGTCTGTATATCACACCAATGCAAATAGATTTCTCTTTCCCTCTTTCTAGCTTAACCCACAATGCCTCCTCTCTCCCTTTTAAGCTCTGTAATTCCAAAGCTTTACTAGTAGTTTTTACATATAGTGCCACTCCTCCCCCTTCTTCCTACCCTGCCCTTTCTGAATAAAGTATAGCCAGGTATAGTTACATCCCAATCATGGTTTTCTATGAACCATGTTTCTGTAACTGCCACTAAATCCAATTCATCCACTCCCACCAAAGCTTCAACATCAGGTATCTTTTTTTCCATGCTACGGGCATTTATACACACTGCTTTCCATATGTTACCCCTATTACCCATTTCCATAAAGGTATTTAATGTATCACCTACCTATGGGCTTTCACCTACCTGGGGGCTTTCTTCACCCATCCCCAACGAATCTAGTTTAAAGCCCTTTCAGTAGATTAGCCAGTCTACTACTGAAGACGCGTTGACCTTTCTTGGACATTTTGATGCCATCCCTGCTCTGCAACCCTTGGAACTGCATCCCATGGTCTACGAAACCAAAACACTCTCGATGACACCATCCACGCAGCCATGCATTCATCTCCAGGATGCGAGTCTCTCTGCCTTGGCCTTTACCCTCAACAGGGAGGATTGAAGAAAACAACACCTGTGCACCTCACTGCTTCACCCTCTGTCCCAGTGCCATGAAGTCACTTTTGATACATTCCGAGGTATACCTGGCAGTATCATTTGTTCAAACATGGATTAGCAACACTGGGTAATAGTCAGTGGGCTTGATGAGTCTCGGAAAATTCTCTGTAAGATCTTGGATTTTGGCACCAGGCAGACAGCATACCTCTCTGGACATCAAGTCTGGTTGGCAGATGGACGCCTCAGTACCCCTCAGAAGAGAGTCTCCAACCACCACTACCCTTCGTTTCCTTCTGGTCACTGATTCTGCAACTTTGGGGTACTTGAGCTCTGGTTCTTCCCTTTCCAGAAATGCTTTCACCTCCTCCACTTCCAGGGCTGCATAATGGTTCTTCAATTCAAGGGCTGGAGAAGTTGGATTGGTGATTTTGCAGGACCTGGTGACTTGTGTCCAACCATCGATATTCTGTTGGCACCCATCTTCTCCTCTGCTGGAGAGCTTGGTTGCTGCAAGAAGCATCTCATCAATGTACTTCTCACTGCCTTGAATGCTCCTCAGCCTCGCCACCTCCTCTCTGAGTTCCTCCACTTGTTTCCTCAGAGCTTCAGCATGCAGGCACCCTGCACATGGAACCGGTCCTTCAACTGGCATTAGGACCTCTGTCTGGACAGAGGCAGAAGCTGTAATGGGGGCAACAGCTTTAGCGATACAATTTTTCCCAGCCATTGTTCTGTTCGTGGAGCTTAGGTATCTGTTAAAGCAAAAGAGAGAGATCTACCAAGTACCAGCCAGTTTCCTAGATGTCCTTTCAGAGAAAAAGCAGTTAAATCTCTTTAATTATATTCAAAATGTGCTGGTCCAAGCCTCTGTGCTTTATTGAATGGGGAGGTGCCCTATAAAGCAAGACTTCTCACTAGGAGTGGGTGGGAGTTGGGGTGGGTAGGGAGGGACCTAACACCTGATTAGGTGTCAGAAGTTCCCAAAGCTTAGGAGGTTACTAGTGTTCAACAACCTACTCTGTTCAAGGAAATGTCTACTAAAGCACCAAAAAGAAAGTAACTTTGCTTTAAAAATATACAAAAAAGCCTTTTAAGAGCTCCCAGTCAGAGAGCTAGCAATTTAATAAAAATAAACCCTCAAATCCTTACTGTTGGTTGATCTGTAGAGCCCCTGTTAGGAAAGTGGGCTATAATAAGGCGGAGAGGACGTTAACAATGGTGTTCCCTTAACGCCTATTGTGCTAACATGTGTTAAAGCCCTTTAACTCTGGGAACCATAATTCAAAGTAAAACCTCGTGGAAAGGGTGTATTTTGAGGTGAGAGAGAGCCTATTTTAATATCTGCAATATGATGCACATATAGGGGAGCCCAAGATAGTGATAGTAGTGTTCCATTAGCAGCAACAGCATAGTGCCCAAGTATAATAGGGCACCATGTTGATGGTGAAAATGGGGCAAAGGAGGTGGCAAATGGGTCATGCAGTGAGGATTGCTGCTGCACAGGGTGGACCAGGCAGCTGCCCAGGTGGCACATAATAACATAAGATCATAAAATATACCATACTGTGTCAGACCAAGGTCCATCATGCCCAGTATCCTGTGCCCAATAGTGGACAATCTAGGTCTCAAGTACCTAGCAGTTTCCCCAAAAGACACATAGGATCCACAATGCTTGTATTGGAGCAAGCAGTGGATATCCCGGGTCTTCTTTAATAATGGTTTATGGACCTTTCCCCAGGAACCTGTTCAAATATTTTTTAAACCCAGCTACACTAACAGCTTTTACTACATCCTCTGGTTTGATTACATGTTAAATGAAAAAGTATTTAGTCTTAATAGTCTTAAATGGTTTACACTGTAGCCTCACTGCATGTCACCTAGTCTTTCTACATTTTGATGGTATAAACAATCAATCTACATTTACCCATTCCATTCCAGTCATTAATTTATATACCTCTATCATACTTCCCCTTAGCCCCAGGTTGAAGAGCCCCAATTTTTTTAGCTCTCCTCATAGGGGTATCCCGCCATCTGCATTACCATCTGTGATGTTCATAAAGGAGATGTGCCACATGGGGCAATTCAAGGGTTCTGGCACCCCGGCAGTGATCCCGGCTGCCCTCCCCCCCCTGCTGCCGCTGAACCCAGCTGTGGGGGAAGAGGCCAATAGTGCCAGCATCTGTAGCCCTCCAGGTAGCTGCAATATGAAGGTGCCCAGGGGACTACCACAGCAGTTGTTGTCATATTCCCCCGAGATGTATCGTTGGCAAGCAATGATGGGGTCCCTGTAGAGGAATATGGTTGGGGGGGACTGTGTGGCCATCCCTGAATGCCTCTGCCCCCCCCCAAACTGGACATTGTGTCCTAGGCACCCACTAACCCACATGTTGGATGCGTTAGGACTGCACATCACCAACACTGACAGCACACGGGCATGACAGCATGGTTTGGGGGTATTGGAGGAGGGGGCAGCAGCACATACCTGCAGCAGATCAAAGCCATGTCCCGGTTTCTTTGCACTGTGCACATTACAACATGTGCCAAGGTCTATGTGATGGGAAGCATGTGAGTCCAGAAACTGATGTAGCCATATGGCAGCACTGTGGTACAATACACATAGTTGGTGTGTATATTAGCAGAGGGTCACAGATTCAGATCCCAGCTGTGGACCATGCATTGCATGTCCCTGTGGCTAAACTCTAACCCTCAGTGCAGGTACAACAACAGCATATGCAGCCTCCAGGGGTACAAACACCCATCAGCCACACAAACAGGCTCCACTATTCACAGCTGGATGGAGAGTCAGGCTGATAGCACTGGTGCTAATAGATCCTGCACAATGAGCACACATTAACAATGCTTGAGCTGATATCAAGACCAAAATGGCAGACATGAATGCCAACCATCCCCATTTTTGCCCAGCGTGGTGATATGAGTGTGTGTGTGTGTGTGTGTGTGTGTTTGTGTATGTCTCTCCATTGTTTTGTGGCTTTCTACACCTCTCTGAGCCTTGCATTGCCTAAGCTGTTTCAGTGTTAGTCTGCAAATGTGCACAATGAGGAACATAGTATTGTGAGTATGGTCTGAAACAGGGTAGATTGGCTAGAATGTGTCTGCATTGGAGGTAGGGTCAATGGTTAAGGCGTTGTAGTGAACAGTCTGCCATGTGCATGGACTGGGTTGCCACAGCATGTCATGCTGGGAGGGCACTCTCACTCTGATTGAACAATGACCATAGCATGGCTATATATCCACATAGTGCTAGACAGTGTCAGGCTCTAGTGATGTGGGTTTATTTCCTGCTCTAGGGAGCCTGATCACTGAACCAAATGCTGGGTGTCCATGCTATTTTTCCCAAACATGGGTGTACATGGTTGTTCTATGTACATGCAATGTGTGCTGACCAGCAGACTTTCTATAGTTAATATGTACATGGTTGGAAAATCCAGTGGTGGGCAGAAGGTGCAGTCTGACTGTGCTTACTGTGGGTGATTATTAGACCTAGGTGGTTGGAACAGAAAGTGTTCCAGTCCTATTCCATCTGACAATAGCAGATGGCATTAGCAGTTTAACAATAGACATTGATATGTACTGGTCTAGGAGGATCCTTACACAGCAGGAGCAAATGTGACTAACACATACTATAATTGTACAGAAAACAATATTACTAACACAACACAATGATGTGAATCAGCAGCAGAGACCATCCCTAACATTCTAAGTTCGGGGACCAGGAGCTGGGTGCCCATCCTCACCCTCAGATTGACCCCTGAAAATGCTCAGTAGCACAGTTTGTAGCTGCTCTGTGCTAATATCACAAACTGTCAGTGCATCTTACTGAGCTGAGGTGATGGATCATTGCATTCTCCATTTGGTGATCAACTGCAGATTGCTGTTCTACATGTGCGCTGTATCATGGGTACTGGAGGGGCTAACCTATACCATCACACACAGCAGACATTTTAGGCAATGACCTGCAGTCTTTTTATATCCAGCCATTGCTGTGCACAATGTTGTGGAGGTGTAGCTTGCTGGTTAGTGTAATGTCTCCATAAGCAAGGGACAGGGGTTTGATTCCTACTTGTTCTTCTTGTGACTGTGTGCTACTCAGATCATTTTCATGTCTGTAACAGTCAGGGCTCTGCTGTGACTGGCAGACATACAGCCTTATAGTTTGTTACGCATTCTGCCCATAATTTGGGCCAGAAAACAGGCTATTCACCATCATGCCCTTCTGAGAGCATGGCTTTATTGGCTGTGCAACAGCACATTTCAGGGGGTCATACATGTTCACCCTACAGATGCCCTGTAACTGCTTGGAGGTGTGTTGTAATGGTCATGGCACAGGCTTGGGACCAGGTTGCCAGAGTTTGAGGCCCATCAGCACTCCTTTTTTGACTCTTTGGAAAGTTCTACTGTACGGTTTAATGTATGCATCACTCTTCATGGATTGCCTACACCTCCTTCTGACCTTGGGCAGGTCACCTAACCCTCCATTGCCTCAGCTGACTGCAGGTTCTTACAGTCCAATTTTTTTTATTAGATATTACAACTTTTTCAGTACAAGGTATCCCAACATGACTGCACTCATGCAGTGGTATACATCATAACTGTTACTGTACAACTTGGGCTGCATTACATCTCTGCAATACATGCACATACATCCTACCCCTCGGATAGCCATCTGCAGGTATCATTTACCTGGTTTGGATGACAACTGTGCAGTTGTTATTGTCACATATGAGGTGTGACAAAAAAGAAACAAGACTGTTGCAGCCACGCCCATGACTCAATGCCAGTTAGCTAACCGCTTATGTCACTGTGTTGTGCAGCATCTCACAATTATTCTGCTATAATATTTTTCATCTCTCTCACTCGGATTTTCTTTTTCAGGTGTTTTTGTAGCACACTGCTCCATCGCTTAGTCACGCAACTGGAGGTGGCAGAAATATGGAACAAAGAATCAACTTGAAATTTCTAGTTAGTCTGCAAATGTGCACAATGAGGAGCATAGTATTGGGAGTATGCCAATAGCGCCAACCAGACACCAGCACAAGCCCAAGAAGAAAAGGCACCTCCGAGTTAACACCCCTAGAGACTTCAGAAGAACACGCAAGGACACCACAGAAAGAGCACTCTCCCTGGCTGCCCCAACAATCTGGAACACCCTCCCAGACGATCTGAGATCAACGACGGACCTTAAAGACTTTTGCAAACAGCTGAAGACAACGCTATTCAAAGAACACTATGGACACGTCACATGATCTAACTACCAAGAACAACCAACCTACCCCCCCCCCCCCGTCCCTCTGATAAAAGAATGTATAACGGCACACGATGTTTCATAACACACAATGTATAGGAGATTGTATTATAGCACACAATGTATTATAGCGCACAATGTACATAGCTCCACCTAATCAAACACACAACACATCTTACACACAAATCACGATATACCCTTCACTGCATGAAAAACACGATTACTCCTTTTGATTGTTTGTTGTGATACTGCCTTGATTGTAAGATAAGGCGGTATAGAAATACTGTTAAATAAATAAATAAATAAGTTGGAGAAGGGCCCAACTGAGTGTCTCCAACTTCTACAAAAGGCTTATGGAGAAGATGCAATGTCAAGGCCGTGAGTCTTCACGTGGCACAAATGCTTCAAGACTGGCTGCGAAGAGGTGGAGGATGAACCCAAGTCAGGATGGCCTTCCATGACAAAGACGGCTGAGAACATTGACAGAGTGAACTAGCTGGTGCAGAGTGATCGCAGATTGATGGTGCGGATGATAGCTGAGATGCTCAGCCTGAACAGGGAATCAGTGTGGACCATCTTGGTGCAGGAGCTGGGGATGCGGAAGGTGTGCACCAAGATGGTGCCCAAGCTTTTATTGGACGACCAGAAGGAGTACCGAGTCAATTTTTGTTGAGACTTGCTACAGAAGATTGGAGAAGATCCAGAGTTCATTGGCCGAGTCATCACAGGAGATGAGACTTGATTCTTCCAGTATGACCCTGAAAGCAAGAGACAGAGCCTGCAGTGGAAGACTCAACTATCACCCAGTCCCAAGAAGGCGCGCATGTCCAAATCAAGGATCAAGGTCATGCTGATCACATTCTACAACCAAAAGGGAGTGGTCCATCATGAGTTTGTGCCTGAGGGTCAGACAGTCAACCATCACTTCTACCAGCAGGTCCTTAATCGCCTTCATGACTGGGTTTAGCGCAGCAGGCGGGCTCTGTGGAGAGACAAGTTGTGGCTGCTCCACTACAACAACGCGCCCGCACACTCCATGCTCAGTGTGAAGCAGTTCTTGGCCAACAAACAGATCACAGCTCTCGACCACCCTCCTTATTCCCTAGATCTCGCACCATGTGACTTTTGGCTCTTCCCTAGGCTGAAGACTGTGCTCAAAGGAACACATTTCGCCTCTGTATAAGAGATCAAGGCCACTGTGACGAGGGAGCTGAGGGACCTCAAGGAGGAAGACTTTACTGCATGCTTCCGTATGTGGCAGAAGTGAATGCAGAAGTGTATTAACTATGGGGGGGGGATTACTTTGAAGGGGACAATGCATAATTTCTCTATAGATTTTGTAATAAAACATTTATGGTACAGTCTCGTTTCTTTTTTGTCACAGCTCGTATGTCTGAGCTGTTGTATGATGGCTGTGTGGCTAGAACAGGTATGAGTCTCACATGTCTGGTATCAGGCCTTCCAAGTGGCACTGGCGCACATTTTCACGCACAGTACAAATACATTGGGGATGGCATCTATGGCACAACAGTGCTGCCAGCCCATACCATTCTCTCCTCAGCTGCCATCCTTCCTTCAGTCCATCCATCCTCCTCTGTTGACTGTGTGCAATCATGTCTTCTTGTGCAAACTGCTACACCATAGCCTACACTGGTACGCTTTTCTGCATTTTGGTTCTTCATGCACACCTCTCCTGTGCCTGATCTGTCCGTCGCAGCTCCTACTCTGTCCTGTCGCTGCACATATCCTGCTACATCTGGATCCGCTGGGAGACATGTCGTCCCCATCTTATGCCACATACTGACATTGCAAAGTAACTGCAAGACTTTTCAGCTCTATTACTTTAACTAAGAGATTGTAGCTTTTCTCATAAACAATCTATGATGCTGAAGTGCTTGCAACTAGGTAACAACTTCCCATATGCAACGAGGTCTCAGACTTGAATAAAGCTTTTTGTCTAAACTTCAATTGTTTAGATCGAGTGCTTTGTATTGCATCAATGACCTCATACTGTTGCACTGATATGTTAATTCATTTCTTAAAGTATTTTATTTATTTTTATTTATTTATTTTAATGGTATTTATATACCGCCTTATCCTTCAATCAAAGCGGTCACAATACAAGTGGGGGTACATTTAACACGTGGGGATTTGAGACACATACACTAATACTTACAGGGAACATGGGCAATTGAGGGTTAAGTGGCTTGCCCAAGACCACAAGGAGCATCTGTGGGACTAGAAACCCCAGTCCTTCCGGCCCAAGGTTGCTGTCCTCTAGTGGGATTTGAACCCCCGACCTTCCGGCATGAAGTACCTTGTCCCAACCACCAGGCTCCTCCTCCCCTCTTCCCATCAGCCCCTGCGGGCTTAACAGAGACGCGAGGGAGACACTCTCCCTTCGCGACTCTCAAAGCCGGCACGGAGGGGCTCAGCCGGCACGGAGGGAGGGATTCAGCCGGGCAGAGAGGGCCCCGCGGGACAGTCCATTCTGCCACTGCCGCGGTGGCAGCAGTAGCGGCAGCGGTAGCAGCCAGCGTTTTTTTTTTAAATTTAATTTTACTTGAGCCGTTGGGGGGGGGGGGGTTAGGACGGGTAATGGGCTATGGGGGGGGGGCTAGGACTGGAAATGGGCTGGGGGGGCTAGGACTGGAACTGGGCTGGGGGGGTTAAGACTGGAGGTGGGCTGATGGGGTTAGGATTGGTAATGGGCTGTTGGGGGGGTTAGAACTGGTAATGGGCTATGAGGGGGTTAAGACTGGTAATGGGCTGTGGGCTGATGGGGGCTGTCTGGTAATGGGCTATGGGGGGGCTAGGACTGGAAATGGGCTGGGGGGCTTAAGACTGGAGGTGGGCTGATGGGGTTAGGACTGGTAATGGGCTGTGGGCTGATAGGGGGTTAGGACTGGTAATGGGCTATGGGGGGGTTATGACTGATAATGGGCTATGGGGGGGCTAGGACAGTAAATGGGCTGATGGGGAGGGGGTAGGACTTGAGGTGGGCTGATGGGGTTAGGACTGGTAATGGGCTGTGGGCTGATAGGGGGTTAGAACTGGTAATGGGCTATGGTGGGGGGTTAAGACTGGTAATGGGCTGTGGGCTGATGGGGGCTGTCCGGTAATGGGCTATGGGGGGTTAGGACTGATAATTTTATTTATTTATTTATTTTTATTTAATATTTCTTATATACCGCACTATTGTCATCAGCGCGGTTCACATGGAACAAAAACATATACATACAGGATAACTGTAGTGCATTTTACAAGTAACAGGGATTTGAAAACTTGGAAAAAACAAGGTAGTCTATATAAAATCATATACAATAGCTATATACATTAAACGCAGTCAAAATTCACTAGAACTGAACATGGTGTGACTATTTCTCTTGGGAAGGTTTATACTGGAAAATAACTTAGGAATAGGTAGTGCTTAAGACTTTTCCTGAATTGTGTTAGACTGGTTATGGCTCTCAATTCTGGTGAGAGGGTATTCCATGCTACTGAGGCATGAATGCTGAAGGCTCTTTTAGATGTTTCATTGGTTTATTTGACTGTTATTTTCGGGACGATTAGGGTATTTATTGCTGATGTTCTTCTGGCTCTGTTGAGGGCTTTGGGTGTGTAGTAGGTTAGTGATGGTTGAGGGTGCTTGGTTGTTTAAGGCTTTGAAGATGGTGATTATGATTTTGTATTGGATTCTTGCATTGGTTGGTAGCCAGTGGAATTTTATCAGGATTGGAGTTATGTGGTCTGACTTTGATATTCCTTCAAGCACTCTGGCGGCGGTATTCATCGCTAATTGGAGAGGATTTAAAGTAGATTGAGGGAGCCCGTATAGGATTGCATTTGCAAAATCTAGATGTGGCATCACTAAGGCTTGGAAGATGGTTCTGAAATCTGTAGGTTCTAGAAGAGGTCGTATGTGGCGTAGAGTGCGTATCTTGTGGTATATTAGTTTCGTTATATTTTTTATGTGAGTTTTCATATTGAGACGCTGGTCAAGGGTGATGCCTTGGTATCGTATAGTAGATTTTACTGTCAATTCCTTGTCCTTTATCTTTAATGTAGTAGGGGGTGTGAAGTTTTGGTTCTTCGTGATAAACATAACATCGGTCTTACTGTGGTTGATTCTTAGGTTCTGTGTGAGGAGCCAGTCTTCTACTGCTTGGAAGCATTGTATCAGAGGAGTGAAATCAGGATGGTTGATGGAGAATGGCATGTATAGGAGAACATCGTCTGCATAGGCTAAGCAGGTAACTTTAAAAGAATGGATGAGGTCACAGATAGGTTGCATATAAATGTTAAACATTAATGCTGAAAGAGAGGAGCCTTGCGGTACTCCTTGATCTTGCAGGAATGGGTCTGATGTTTTTTCATCAATCTTTACCTGTTGCCATCGAAATGGGCTGATGGGGAGGGGTTAGGACTTGAGGTGGGCTGATGGGGTTAGGACTGGTAATAGGCTGTGGGCTGATGGGGGGGTTAGGACTGGCAATGGGCTATGGGGGGCTTACTGGAAATGGGTTGATGGGGTTAGGACTGGAAGTGGGCTGATGGGGGGTTAGGACTGGTAATGGGTTATAGGGGGGGCTTAAACTGAAAATGGGGTGATAAGGGGTTAGGACTGGAAGTGGGTTGATGGGGGGGCTAGGACTGGTATTGGGTTGGGGGGTTGCTAGGACTGGAAATGGGCTGATGGGTGGCTAGGACTGGAAATGGGCTGATGCAGGGACTAGAAGGGAATGGATGCTGGATGAGGCTGGAACTAGAAGGGAGCTGATGTTGGGGGAGGATTAGAATGGGATGGGGCTGGAAGAGTAAAATGGAGAAGGGAAAAATATTTTGTGTGGGAGGGATAAAAATCTACAATTGGCCAGGTATTGGGAGAGTAAGTGGGGATTGAGGATGGAGGGGTAAAATTTGAGTGGATGAAATAGGAATGAGGAAAGAGCAAAAGGAGAAAGATTAGTATGTTAAAGCAGATGTAGAGAGAGAATGGAAAAAAACTAGAAGAGAGAAGAAAGGACAAATGGACAGCAGACATGGAGAGTTAACACGAAGAAACCAGAAGAAAGTGGCTGGAGCAATTGCAGCTGAAAAAAAATGCACAAAACGTAGAAAAATATCTCTTTATTTTGAATTTATTAATTGGAATATGTCAGCTCTGGCAAATGTGCATCATTAACGTCTGTGCTTTGTTTAGTACAAGAGCAAATTAATGTATAGTTTTATTTCTACAGTGTTGTACATTCCAAGTTTTGGCTTTTGGGATTCCCAGTTTAATTTTTGTCTTCCTGTTTCTAAATTGTGATTATTTGTTTGGTGATGGTCTATGTTCTTCATGTGTAACTGAGCTGAGGTGTTCTGTTTATATAATTCCTATTTGACATTGCCACTTGTTCTCTTTCCCCAGTAGGTCATGTATTCTTGTTCTCTGAAATGTATTGGTTTAATATTTGCAGTGTTGCCTTTTGATTGGTAGAGTATGGAGCTTTGTGAGTCCTGGTAGTGCTGTTAGGATACGGGGGGTTTGCTATGGGTTCTAAATGGGCAGTGTTTGTAGTAGTTCCTAATGTGTCTGGCAGTTGGCACTGGATTATAGTAATGTAGAAATCTTTTAGTCTTTCTTTATCCATACACTCATTAAGAGGCACGTTTACTAAAAGTTAGTATATGTTAACATTATGCAAATACTTATGCAAATGAGGTCCCTTATGCAAATTAGTCCCTGCACCGAGTCTCCGCACATGGCCCCGCACCCCCCTTGGGCTGCCCCTGATTGTCACTCTTCATATAGGCAAGCCTAAGGTAAAGCACAAAGATCTAATTTCTGTATAAAGCACATTCTCATTGTTCTTTGACTAACGTTACCATCGATTTAAATATTAATACCGGCAAAGATTCACTCACCGATGCAGTAGGTAAGGCATTTCTAACAGTTTTGTAACCGATTCTCACCACCACTAAAAAGTTGTCTAATAGACAATTTTTTGGTGGTGGTGAGAAATGAGGAGGACTGTGACAAATTCTATATACCCTTTCGATGTCTAGGACATCTGCACCTTGCCCACTCATGATCTTAAATGACAGAGGTGTAAGGCAGGTTTCTCCAAATCCAGCCCTGGAGGGCCACAAACCAGTCAAGTTGGCAGGATATCTCTAATGCATATATATCTCATGCATATTCATTAGGGATATCCCGAAAACCTGACTGGTCTGCGGCCCTCCAGGACCAGGTTTGCCCACCCCTGGTATAGACAGACACACACTCCCACACCTATGCCAGCATTGTGCTACTATTGAGGGGGTGATTAGCCTTGGCCACCACACCAGTCCTGGGCACGGCACAGGCATGGATATGGTACGCAGTACTGCTGGGGGTCACTCCCCAGGGTGGTGAACACCGTCAGAGGCCAGGCCTGGAGCACGCACCGCAGACACCAAACAGATTGTTCGGATGGGGTCAACTAGCAGTATGTGAGTAACGTAGGGATATCTATCAGCCTGTACTCTTAGCAAACGTTTCAGAGCTGTGTACCTCAGGTGTAGGGTGACATTGCTAAGGTATGCAGGTGCTGGTATTGGGAGATGCACGCAGGGTCCAATGTTCTGCCTCTACATGAGACATTGGCCAATGGGGTCTGTGGGTGTGGGTGTGTCTGCCCCTGTTGGCTGCTGCTTTACGGCAGCGCTTCCCCACTCCAGTCCAGTTTTGCATCACACTGTTCGGGTCTTCCTGCTGTCCCTCATGAATATGCATGAGCTACATCTACATGCCGTGGGGGTGGTGCATAGATATACAGCACAGGCATTTGTATGAGTGGCAGCATGGAACCTGACTGGTGTGTGGCCCACCAGGACTGCATTTGGGGGATTCTGCTGTAGGTTCTGCCCCTGTTCATGGTGTCTGTGCTCAATGGGGTAAAAGATAGACATATTACCATTGCATATGTCCTCGTCACAAAAGGTGTGTCCTTACAGTCACTGTTTATTTGTGGGGAAAATATGTGGGCAGGATTGCTGGTAGCCCCAGCTGGTCTTTGAACCTGTGATCTTTTGTTCTTGCATGTACTGTCTGTGTGCACTGCACCACCATGTAGCCACAGATTGGCTGAATTCCCTGGATAGTCCATGACTGTGGATCCAGCAGGGCCTGTCTGTTGCTGTGGACTGTGCCAGCCTACACATGGCTAGGCCTCTGTCTTCTGTCGCTAGCAGCCACTGCCCCCTTCACCACTTGTACTCGTCCGCCAACATGCTGGCATGAGCTTCTCCCATAAAAAGCAGGTGACCTGATTGGAATGTGGCAGTACGGGACTGCATTTGGGGTACTTGGCTGTGGGTAATGCCCATTGTTGTGGTGTGTGTGCGTTGTTGGGTAAAATATGGGTGTTTTCCCCATGCTTATGTCCCCTGCAATACAGGGGTGTCTGCGCTATCTGTGTTTAGTGGTGGGTAAAATATGGGGACTGGGCTGGCAAGTGCCCCAGCTAGGCTTTGAACCTCTGACCCTCGAGGTACTGACTCTGTCTGCTGCACCACACTATGGCCACATAAACAGTGCAGCCCCTGGAGGTAGTAAGCCTGGCAGGATGGAGTCACAAACCCTGCTCTACGCAAATTTACTGTGGGCATATGCACCCTGTCTGGTGACAAACATGCACATAAACCCCGGAAATGACCACGGGAAATGGGGGACAAAATATCACCACGCTGGGCAACAGTGATATTAATGGGCAACCATAGCAAACACTCCCAGGAAAGCTCCACAAAAGGAAATTTTTTTGGAAGAGTCTCCGCTCCGTAAATCCTTCCAAAATTCATTTCTTTTTTCTGGAGCTTTGCTGGGTGTGTTTTCTGTATTTGCCCATCACTATAACTGTTCCCCAGCTGAATTACTATTTTTAATAGTTCGGTTGTGGTCATTTTCTATTTTTATTTGCACTTTTGTGCTGTGCACATGTATCACACTGCTCACGTTTTTCTGGTTTCCCCGGTTTTCCTGTACATTGCTGACGGAAATGTTTTCTCTTCCCTTTAAATGCTTTTTACCGCGAGTGTTTCACTGGCGGTATTTTTTCCTTGTAAATTCGGGCACGCTCCTGTGCAGGGAGTCTCTCCCGTCCCACATTCCACCCATTGACCCTGTCTCTCCGCCCCTCGGGGGCCTTCCTCCGCCCTCATTTTGCCTTTCCACGCCTCTATCGCACATGAGCGCCCCGCAAACGTGCGCGTTTTCGGCGCACGCGTGCGGGACCCGTTAATGTGCCGTGCACGCGTACGGGGCACTTAAGAGCACTTAAATGCATCATTTTAGGGCGCTCAGTTGCGCCCCGCACAAGTGCCCCGTTTAGTAAACATACCCCTTAGTTAAAGTAATAGAGCTGAAAAGTCTTGCTGTTACTTTGTAGTATATCTAGCTCTGAAAAGTGACCTCATATTACTTTGTTTGATACATACTGACATTGCGCCATTTTACATTAGCACCTCCCTGTGCACCGGTACAGCTGCCTCCCAAATGCTCATCCACTTTATTGACTGCCACATAAGGTGCCCACGGATATAGCAGGTCCATCAGTTCCCACCTGTCCTTTCATCCATCACCTTTACATTGACTTTCCTTGGTGCTCCTTTATCCAGCTTTAGGGTTACAGTCATTTTCGGACATTAAGGTGCATGCCGCATGATGTCTTGTTAACATATGTTAAATGGCCTATAGCACCCTTTACCCGAAATGCCTTCTACCTGTCCAGTGCCCTTTACCCATGCAACACCCCTTATCGCTGCCTTTAATGCCTGTTACCTTAACACCCTTTAGTAAACATACCCCCAAGAGTAAATTTAGCATGCCAGCACTAATTTCCAAAGCTCACACAACAAGGACTCTAATTGGGAAATGGTAGCACCATAAATATTTCAGTGGGTTATTTTTGTGTGGTGCAGAGGCAGAGTTCCCTTGTGTGTGTGTGTGTTCTGGCACAGAGATATGAGGTACTTGTGTGAGTGTGGCTCGGAGGTAAGGTGCCTCTGTGTGTGTGTGTGTGTGTGGTCTCTGTCACGTGGAGGTAGGGTGTGAGGGTGTGTCTTTCCTTGGTGTTCCTTTATCCAGCATTAGGGTTACAGCCGTTTTCGGAAGTTAAGGTGCATGCTTGACACCTTAATGCTCGATATCTTGTTAATGCACGATAAATGACCCATAGCACCTTTTACATCAGAACGCCCCCTATCCGCACAGTGCCCTTTATGCATGTAACACCCCTTAACGCTGCCGTTAATGCCTGTTACCTTAACGCCCATAGGTTTGTACCTGAGGCAAACAAATTTAATCTTTGGGTTTTGCACCAACTCAGAGGCACATACAGATTTTTAAAAAGTGCTTGTTTTGATCAGAACTTTACATGAGATATTAAGGAGAGTATATGTATTTTACTCACGCCTTTCCAGTAGAAGTTCAAGGTGAGTTGCAGTAGGTATTTTCCTATTCCCAGAGGATTTATAATCTAATTTTTAACCTGAGTCAATGGATGGTTAAATGACTTGCCCAAGGCCACAAAAAGCATCACTGGGATTTGAAACTGGCTTCCCTGATTCCTTGGCTCCTTGAGATTTCTGCTGGACTGTGCTGTATAGCACAGCAGCAGTACCATCATCCATTGGACCTAAACAACTCAGGTAGGGACAGGCCAATCTAGCTGCCTGTCAAAGAGCTCTAATATGACTGGCTGAAGGGCCCTATCCCTCCCCCTCTCCCCTGAACTATTTTGAGAAAACCATGCTACTGAGGAGCTAGATAAACTTAAAGTGGACAAAGTGAAGGGGCCAAATGGTATTCATCCAATAATATTGAAGGAACTTAGAGAAGTATTAGCAGCTCTACTGGCTGACCTCTCCAATGCATCTTTAGAATTGGGAGTGATCCCAGAGGACTGAAGATGGGCAAATATGTTTCCTTCCACAAAATCAGAAGTAAGGAAGAGGTTATTTTATTTATTTAACATTTCTTATATACTGCCTTTTCATGATATCATGGTTTTACATTGAACAGGGCATTATAGTTTGGAGAAAATTATTTTATGGGGAACATAGGCAATGGAGGGTTAAGTGACTTGCCCAAGACCACAAGGAACACCTGTGAGACTAGAAACCCCAGTCCTTCCTGCCCAAGCTTGCTGTCCTCTAGTGGGATTTGAACCCCTGATATTCTGTCCTGTAGTAACTTGCTCCCAACCACTAGGCCACTCCTTCCTCCTAGGTTAGCACCTACAAATCAGTTAGCTTTTAGCTTAAATTTAAAACACAGAAGTGAGCTTTCTGGTTAAATTTAGAACCCAGAAGAGAGCTTGTAGTTTAAATTTCGTAAGAAGTTAGAGCCTAGCAGCAGCTAAGAGCTATAATTTAAATCAAATCAGAATTTAGCTTAGCACAAAAGGCAAAACAGGGTCTGTACTCTTTGAGCAACAAATAAAGTCTTCTAGAGACCTTTACAGAGAGGCCTTCTACCTAGGGGGCAAGAGACCTGTGAAACCATTTCAATAGTGGAGTGGAGGAGTAGCCTAGTGGTTGGGGCAAGGTACTTCAGGCCGGAAGGTCGGGGGTTCAAATCCCATTAGAGGACAGCAACCTTGGGCCGGAAGGACTGGGGTTTCTAGTCCCAAAGGTGCTCCTTGTGGTCTTGGGCAAGCCACTTAACCCTCCATAGCCCATGTTCCCTGTAAAATAGTTATCTCCAAGTTATAATGCCCTGTTCAATGTAATTTCAGTTTGTTCAATGTAAACCACACTGATGCAGAATAGCGCGGTATATAAGAGAATGTAAATCAATCAATAAATAAATAAATAAATAAATAACACCAGGTGGAAGATCAAAAGGCCATTTTGAAAGACTCCTCCTATCCAAGCAAGGACTGTTAATTACCCAGGAAGATGGTCACAGCTTACCTCAGCAGCACAGGAATAAATAGATCAACCAGAGCTCTGTGTTCCTCTGTCTTGAAGGACTAGGAGAAGGGACTGTTACCTCTGGAGAGAGATCTACAACTGTGAGTATATACTTCTGGTAATTTTTCTAAAAGGAATTCTTTGTATTAAAGCTAATTAATCTGTGAACCCACTATTTTTTGTTAAATCAGTCAGGGCCTAGTAGAAGCAGTTTAAGTTTAAATTTAAAACACAGAGGAGATCTTTCTGGTTACATTTGGAACCCAGCAGAGAGCTTGTAGTTTAAATTTAATAGTCACTCAGGTCCTAGTAACAGCAAAGTACTTTTAGTTTAAATTTAAAGCACAGAAGAGAGCTTTCTGGTTACATTTGGAACCCAGCAGAGAGCTTGTAGTCTAAATTTAATAGTCACTCAGGGCCTAGCATCAGCAAAGTACTTTTAGCTTAAATTTAAAACACAGAAGAGAGCTTTCTGGTTAAATTTAGAACCCAGCAGAGAGCTTGTAGTTTAAATTTCATAAGAAGTTAGAGCCTAGCAGCAGCTAAGAGCTATAATTCAAAATCAAATCAGAATATAGCTTACCTCAGCAGCACAAGACAGGGTACTGTGTAGCAGCCCTCTTTTAATAAGTGTTTCAGGAAATGGAAAAAAGAGCCAAACGACGAAACCTGGAAACAGCACAAGCACTGGCAAGTCAAATGCAAGGCATTGATAAGGCAGGCAAAGGGAGAATTTGAGAAGAAGCTTGCTGCAGAAGCAAAAACGGGAAGTAAAAACCTTTTCAAGTACATTCGTAGCAAAAAACCTGTGAGTCAGTTGGTCCATTAGATGATAAAGGGGTTAAAGGAGCACTAAGAGGCGACTAGGCGATAGCGGAGAGATTGAATGAATTCTTTGCTTCAGTCTTTACCGAGGAAGATGTAGGGATGTTACCCATGACTGAAGTGGTATTTAAAGGTGCGGAAGAATTGAAGGAAATATCGATACATCGGGAAGATGTCTTACAACTATTAGATAAACTGAAAAGTAGCAAATCACCTGGGCCGGATGGTATACATCCAAGGGTGTTGAAAGAACTGAAATATGAGATTGCAGAACTGCTATCAGTAATCTGTGAACTATCATTAAAATCATCTCTAATACCTGAAGATTGGAGGATCGCCAATGTAACACCAATTTTTAAAAAGGGTTCCAGGGGTGATCCGGGAAACTACAGACCGGTGAGCCTGACATCAGTACCGGGAAAAATGGTAGAAACTATCATAAAGAATAAAATTACTCAGCATGTAGATAGTCATGACCTAATGGGAGACAGCCAACATGGCTTTAGACAAGGAAGATCTTGTCTTACTAATCTGTCATGTTTTTTTGAAGGAGTGAATAATCAGGTGGACCAAGGTGAGTCGGTTGATATTGTGCATCTGGACTTTCAGAAAGTCTTTGACAAGGTCCCTCATCAGAGACTTTTGGCAAAACCAAAGAGTCATGGGATAGGAGGCTGTGTACTATTGTGGATCAGGAACTGGTTAAAAGATAGAAAGCAGAGGGTAGGGCTAAATGGCCAATTTTCCCAATGGAGAAAGGTGAATAGTGGTGTACCCCAGGGATCTGTGCTGGGTCTGCTGCTTTTTTGACATATTCATAAATAACCTGGAAAGTGGAATAACGAGTGAGGTTATCAAATTTGCAGATTGCACAAAACTATTTAAAGTTGTTAAAACCCAAGAGGATTGTGGAAAATTTCAAGAGGATCTTGATAAATTGGAAGACTGGGCATCAAAATGGCAGATGAAATTTAATGTGGACAAGTTTATTTATTTATTTATTTATTTGCATTTCTTATATACCGCGCTATTATAATCAGTGCAGTTTACATTTAAACAAAATATACAACAATGTAACAGGTTACACTGAGTTTACAATCAACAGGGAATACAACCTGGAAGAACAGGGGGATGAACTATGTACAGAGCTGTGTAATGAAAATTTAAAGATCATACAAGGGACAAGGTTGGCATTGTAATGTGTAAAGCGGATAAGTAAAAGGAGTGTCGAGCTAACCATTTTCTAGAAGGGGTTGTGTTAGATGTGGGTTTTGGTGATGATGTCTATTATGTAGAGATTGACTGGTGGGATTGGAATTGGGGTAATATAAGAACATAAGAACATAAGATATGCCATACTGGGTCAGACCAAGGTCCATCAAGCCCAGTATTCTGTTTCCAACAGTGGCCAATCTAGGTCATACGTACCTAGCAGTTTCCCCAAGGGACACAGGTTCCACAATGCTTGTATTGGTTCAAGCATTGATATCCTGGGTACCTTCTTAATAATGGTTTATGGACCTTTCCTCCAGGAACTTGTCCAAACCTTTTTTAAACCCAGCTACACTAACAGCCTTTACTACATCCTCCGGTAACAAATTCCAGAGTTTGATTACACGTTGAGTGAAAAAATATTTTCTTTTATTAGTCTTAAATAGTTTACCCTGTAGCTTCATTGCATGTCCCCTAGTCTTTCTATATTCTGATAAGGTAAACAATCGATCTACGTTTACCCGTTCCACTCCGTTCATTAATTTAGAGACTTCTATCATATCTCCCCTCAGCCGTCTCTTTTCCAGGTTAAAGAGCCCCAACCTTTTTAGCCTTTCTTCATAGGAGTAGCCTTCCATCCCCTTTACCATTTTGGTGGCTCTTCTCTGAACCTTTTCTAAAATCGCTATATCCTTTTTAAGATACGGCGACCAGAATTGCACACAATATTCAAGGTGCGGTCTCACCATGGAACAATATAGAGGCATTATAATATCTTTTGTTTTATTTTCCATTCCTTTCCTTATCATACCTAGCATTCTATTTGCTCTCTTGGCCGCCACTGCACACTGGGCCAAGGGTTTTAACATGGTATCCACAATGACGCCTAAATCTTTTTCCTGGGTGGTGGTTCCTAATGTGGAACCTTGCATCGTGTAACCATAGTTTGGGTTGTTCTTCCCTAGGTGCATAACCTTGCACTTCTCCACATTAAATTTCATCTGCCATTTTGATGCCCAGTCTTCCAATTTATCAAGATCCTCTTGCAATTTTCCACAGTCCTCCTGGGTTTTAACAACTTTAAATAGTTTTGTGTCATCTGCAAATTTGATAACCTCACTCGTTATTCCACTTTCCAGGTCATTTATGAATATGTCAAAAAGCAGCGGACCCAGCACAGATCCCTGGGGTACACCACTATTCACCTTTCTCCATTGGGAAAATTGGCCATTTAGCCCTACCCTCTGCTTTCTATCTTTTAACCAGTTCCAGATCCACAATAGTACACTGCCTCCTATCCCATGACTCTATAGTTTTGCCAAAAGTCTCTCATGAGGGACCTTGTCAAAGGCTTTCTGAAAGTCCAGATACACAATATCAACTGACTCACCTTTGTCCACCTGTTTATTCACTCCTTCAAAAAAACATAACAGATTAGTAAGACAAGATCTTCCTTGTCTAAAGCCAGGTTGGCTGTCTCCCATTAGGTCGTGACTATCTACATGCTGAGTAATTTTATTCTTTATGATGGTTTCTACCATTTTTCCCGGTACTGATGTCAGGCTCACCGGTCTGTAGTTTCCCGGATCACCCCTTGAACCCTTTTTAAAAATTGGTGTTACATTGGCGATCCTCCAATCCTCAGGTATTAGAGATGATTTTAATGATAGTTCACAGATTACTGATAGCAGGTCTGCAATCTCAAATTTCAGTTCTTTCAACACCCTTGGATGTATACCATCCTGCCCAGGTGATTTGCTACTCTTCAGTTTATCTAATAGTTGTAAGACATCTTCCCGATGTATCGATATTTCCTTCAATTCTTCCACACCTTTAAATACCACTTCAGTCATGGGTAACATCCCTACATCTTCCTCAGTAAAGACCGAAGCAAAGAATTCATTCAGTATCTCCGCTATCGCCTTGTCGCCTCTTAGTGCTCCTTTAACACCTTTATCATCTAATGGACCAACTGACTCTCTCACAGGTTTTTTGCTACGAATGTACTTGAAAAGGTCTTTATTTCGCGTTTTTGCTTCTGCAGCAAGCTTCTTCTCAAATTCTCTCTTTGCCTGCCTTATCAATGCCTTGCATTTGACTTGCCAGTGCTTGTGCTGTTTCCAGGTTTCATCGTTTGGCTCTTTTTTCCATTTCCTGAAAGATGCTTTTTTGGCAACAACAGCCTCTCTGACCTCACCTTTAAACCATGCTGGCAGTTTTTTGGACTTCCTTCCACTTTTCTTAAAGCGTGGAATACAGCTGGTCTGGGCTTCCAAGATAGTATTTTTCAACAACACCCAAGCTTGATGTACGTCTTTAACCTTTGCAACTGCTCCTTTTAGTTTTTTCTTAACTGTTTTCCTCATTTTATCATAGTCTCCCTTTCGAAAGTTAAAGGGTAGTACTGTGGATTTCCTAACTATCCCTCCTTCACTAATTAAATCAAAGGTGATCATGCTATGATCACTATTGCCAAGTGGCCCCAACACCCTTATCTCTTGCACTACATCTGGTGTTCCACTAAGGACTAGGTCTAATATTGCTTCCCCTCTGGTCGGTTCATGAACCAGCTGCTCCAAGAAGCAGTCATTTATTTCATCTAGGAACTTTATCTCCCTAGCATGTCCTGTTGTGACACTGACCCAGTCGATGCCGGGGTAATTGAAATCACCCATTATTATTACTGCACTGTAACTTTTGCTAGCTTCCTTGATTTCTTTGAGCATTTCATCATTCATTTGTTCATTCTGCCCAGGCGGACGATAGTACACCCCCACTGCCATCGCCTTCCCCTTTTTACATGGAATTTCAATCCATAGAGATTCTACAGCAAATTTTGTTTCTTGCAAAACTTTAGTCCTTTCTGACTCAATGCCCTCTCTAACATAGAGCGCAACCCCTCCACCAATTTGATCAGCTCTATCATTACGAGATAGTTTGTACCCAGGTATCACAGTGTCCCACTGGTTGTCCTCCTTCCACCATGTCTCTGATATTCCAATCATATCTAACCTCTCGTTTAGTGCTATATAGTCTAACTCTCCCATCTTGTTTTGTAGACTTCTAGCATTTGCATACAAGCATTTTAGAGACTGTATTTTATTCATATTAATTTGGGTATTGGTAGACATGGGTAATTTGGGATCTTTAAGCTCTGTCTGCTCCATACTAGAGGGCATTTGGGCTACTTTACTCTTTTTTGGAACCTCTCTGCTTTTTGTAGTATCCTTCAAGGATACATTCTTCCGAACCATGCGCTCTTGGGCGACTGTCGGCTTTCCCCTATTATCTAGTTTAAAAGCTGCTCTATCTCCTTTTTAAAGGTTAATGCCAGCAGCCTGGTTCCATCCTGGTTAAGGTGAAGCCCATCCCTTCGGAAGAGCCCCTCCTTTCCCCAGAATGTTCCCCAGTTCCTAACAAATCCAAACCCCTCATCTCTGCACCATTGCCTCATCCACGCATTGAGACTCCGGAGCTCTGCCTGCCTTTTGGGTCCTGCGCGTGGAACGGGAAGCATTTCGGAGAATGCTACCCTGGAAGTTCTGGATTTCAACTTCCTACCTAAAAGCCTAAATTTAGCTTCCAGAACCTCCCTACCACATTTTCCTATGTCATTGGTACCGACATGTACCAAGACAGCAGACTCGTCCCCAGCACTATCTAAGACCTTATCTAGGTGGCGTGTGAGGTCCGCTACCTTCGCACCAGGCAGGCATGTTACCAGGCGATCCTCACGTCCACCAGCCACCCAGCTATCTACATGCCTAATGATCGAATCACCAACTATAACTGCTGTCCTAACCCTTCCCTCATTGGCACTTGGCCCTGGAGAAACCTCCTCGGTGCGAGAGGGGTTTACATCACCTGGAGGACAGGTCCTAGTTACAGGATCACTTCCTGCCACACCAGGGTGATGCTCTCCTGTCACGTGACCTCTCTCCTCCATGGCAACAGGGATGCTGCCAGACTGGAGGTGGGACTTCAGGACTATATCCCTGTAGGTCTCGTCTATGTACCTCTCTGTCTGTCTTATGTTTTCCAAGTCTGCTACTCTAGCCTCTAGAGAACGGACTCGTTCCCTGAGAGCAGAGAGCTCCTTGCACCTAGTGTACACGTAAGACCTCTCACCAGCTGGGAGAAAATCATACATGTGACACTCAATGCAAAAGACTGGAAAGCCCACATCCCGCTGCTGGACTGCTGTCTGCATCTTAGTTTTAAGTTTGTGTTTAGATCTTTAAGTTCTTTATGTACTAAAGGGTGCTATGGATATTTATACCACTAAAACTGTACCTAAGAAGTTTAATATACCTTGTTCACCTGAAGCTTAATTAATCTCAGGTCCTTAGTGTATGACTGATTTGGGTAATGAGCTTCACCTGAGAGCACCTCCTGTCTTTTAAGTTGTGCAAGTACCTATAAAGCTGTGATTATCCCAGGGGAGGGTGGGTGTGGGGAAGGAGGGAGGGATATAACACTTATTAAAAAAGGGCTGCTACACAGTACCCTGTCCTGTGCTGCTGAGGTAAGCTATATTCTGATTTGATTTAAATTATAGCTCTTTGCTGCTGCTAGGCTCTAACCTATTATGAAATTTAAACTACAAGCTCTCTGCTGGATTCTAAATTTAACCAGAAAGCTCTCTTCTGTGTTTTAATTTGAAACTAAAAGTACTTTGCTGATGCTAGGCCCTGAGTGACTATGAAATTTAAACTACAGCTCTCTACTGGGTATGAAAGGTAACCAGAAAGTTCTCTTCTGTGTTTTAAATTGAATCTTAAACTGTTGTTACTAGGCCCTGACTGATTTAACAAAAAATAGTGGGTTCACAGATTAATTAGCTTTAAAAGAAAAAAAATTCCGTTCAGAAAAATTCCCAGAAGTATATACTCACAATTTCAGATTTCTCTCCAGAAGTAACAGCCCCCCTTTCTAGTCCTTCAAGACTTTTAGGAACAAGTGATGTTTGATAGCCTTTCTGAACGCCAAGATATTTGTAATGGCACGAATTTCTGGGGGGAGAGCATTCCAAGCTCCTGGAACGAAAAGTGAGAAGGCTCTATTGGATGTTGTCCTTGAACATTTCGTGAGTGTTTTTGGCACCTGAAGTTTGTTCAGACATGATGAGCGTCTATTTCTGTTGTAGGGTATAGGTTGGATGAGCTTGGTGAGCGGAGTGGGGGGCTGATTTTTTGATGCCTTAAAAGTTAGAACAAGGGCTTTATATAGGATTCTAGCATGTAGAGGCAGCCAGTGCAGGCTCATCAGTACTGGAGTTTTGTGGTCTGACTTAGATGTTCCAGTGAGTATTCTTGCTGCTGAGTTCATGGCTAGCCTGAGCGGGTTTAGTGTTGCTTGCGGGAGCCCAAGGAGGATAATGTTGGCAAAATCAAGGTGAGGGGTAACCAGTGCTTGGAATATGGAGCGATAATCAGGGGGGTCAAGTAGCGGGCAGAGGTGGTGTAGAGACCGTATCTTGTGGTAGATGGATTTAGTGATATTCTTGATATGCGGGGACATATCCAGCTTTTGATCAAGGATGATGCCCAAATACCGGATGGTAGGTTTGACAGCGAGGTCATAGTTGTTGACTCGAATGGATGGTGGTGGTATGAAGTTCTTATTTCATGAGACAAATAGGACATCAGTCTTGCTGTGATTGATGCGTAAGTTTTGGGTGAGGAGCCATTCAGATACTGCTTCAAAGCATTTTGTTATTGCTGAGAAATCCGGTTGATCCAGCTTGAAGGATGTGTACATCAGGATATCATCTGCGTATGCTAAGCACTGGATGTTGAATGAGCGGATAAGGTCACAGATGGGTTGCATATAAATATTAAACATGAGTGATGAGAGGGATGAACCTTGGGGGACTCCTTGTTTGAGTGTGAATGGATCAGATGTATTGGAGCCTACTCTGACCTGTTGTAGCCTGTTGCTCAAATATGATCTGCACCATGCTAAGGCCAGACCTTGTATACCTTTGTCTCTGAGGCGGAGTAAGAGAGTGTCGTGGTTCACAGAATCGAATGCGGCTGCAATGTCCATGAAGATTAGGATGAATCCTTGGTGTGAATCGTCAATTCCCATGATTAAGTTGTTGAATAGGGTAGTGAGGATGGTTTCTATACCATGAGCTTCTCTCAATCCGTGTTGTGAAGGGTCTAGTGGTGCTTCGGTGTCGATGTGGTGTTGAATTTGTAGTTGAACTACTTTTTCTATAATTTTTGCCAGAAGAGGGATGCTTGCAATGGGTCTAAATGACTCGACTTTAGATGGGTCAAGTTTGCAGTTTTTTAGCAGTGGGCGGATTGATGTGAATTTGAGGCTTTGTGGGAAGGAGCCTGTTGCAAAGGATTGGTTGAGGATCCTACTTATGGTTGGGCTGAGGATAGATCTCAACTCTTTAATCCAGCTGGAGGGACAAGGGTCATTGGGTGCTGTGGTAAGGTTAATAGAAGAGATGATTTCTTGGATTTGTTTGCTGGAGACTTCATGGAATTGTGATAGCACAGTTGGTTGTGTGATAAAGTCTGCGTGAATGGGGGGTGTGGGAGAGATGTTAATGTTGGTTTGGATTATTTTGGATTGAAGGTAATTCGAGTAGGTTTGTGGATGGGGCATTTGGTCTTGGGAAAGGGTAGGGTCGCCTGTGAGGGTTTTAACAATGGAGAATAGATCACGGGGCTTGTTCATGGATCGTTTCAGAGTTTCAGAGTGGTGTTGTTTTCTCTTATCCATTGTCATCTGCCTGTGAGATTGTAAGAGTGCAGAGTATGCGCAGAGAGCTTCAGGTGTCCGTGAATGGCGCCACTGTCTTTCAAGTTTGCGGAGGTGGAGTAGAGACTTTCGTAAATCTTGGGAGTACCAAGGTGCGTGTTCGCGCTTTGATTGCCTCTCGGTGTTGGATAGTGGGTATGCAGCATCCTTGAGCGTGTCGTTCCATTTTGCAACTATCTCCTCAGGGTCTGTGGAGGTATTGGAGAGGAGAGGCAAGATCTTCTCAAGAACGTCATCCTTATCAAAAGGTTGGGAGCGTGCCACTGTGGATCTGGGAGTATTTTGCCTCTTTTTAGAGATACTGACAGGGTGGATGTTGGGTATGTTGAAGAGAAGTAGGTTGTGATCAGACCAAGGGACGGGTGTTATTGAGATTAGCAGGCTTTCATTGGAGTTGATAGCAGCATGAGGTGCAAAAATCAGGTCAAGTGTGTTTCCTTTGTTGTGGGTGGGAGCATCAATAATTTGATTGTAGCCCAGTTGGTTCATTGCTTCGAGGAAGGCTGAAGAGTGAGAGTCTTGTAGGGATGGTAGATTGAAGTCCCCTACTAACCAGTTTAGGGTGCGTGGATTGGGGGGGTTACCAGCAATGTTGATTATGGTGGGGAGGTCATCTGGACATGGAGTGGGAGCTCGGTATAACAGGTTGATGGTACAGGTGTCATTTGTTATGGAGAGTGTGTCTAGGTGGGACGTGCTTGTGGTATTACTTAATCTGAATTGGAGTGAGGATCTGGTAATAATAAGGGTGCCACCTCCCCTTTGATTGGTTCTGTGGCAAGCGAAGAATGAGTAGCCTGGGGGTGTCATCTGGTTGAGGATGACATTATCACAGGAAGATAGCCATGTTTCGGTTATCATTAGTACGTCAAGGTTGTGGTGAGATATAAGCTCGGTAGCTACGGGCCATTTTGATCGTATAGATCTGGCATTCGCAAGTGCGCATCTCAGGCGGGAGTGTTGAGTGCGTTTTTCAGATTGGGTCTTGTTAAGGTATTGTAATGGGATGTGTAGAAGGTGTGACTGGCGTTTGTAAGATTTTGTGGTTGTGTTGTGGGGGGTTTCAAAACCTCTTCCTCCGGTGTTGTAGAGGATAGGGATGTGACTGATACCAGGGTTTAGAGAGAGAGACAAGGTGGGGACCCAGGAAGCTAGTAGGGTCAGGATGATAAACTAGATTCGTTGGGGATGGGTGAAGAAAGCCCCCAGGTAAGTGAAAGCCCCCAGGTAGGTGATACATTAAATACCTTTATGGAAATGGGTAACAGGGGTAACACATGGAAAGCAGTGTGTATTAATGCCCGTAGCATGGGAAATAAGATCCCTGAAGTTGAAGCTTTGGTGGGAGTGGCTGACTTGGATTTAGTGGCAGTTACAGAAACATGGTTCACAGAAAACCATGACTGGGATGTAACTATACCTGGCTATACTTTATTCAGAAAGGACAGGGTAGGAAGAAGGGGAGGAGGAGTGGCACTATATGTAAAAACTACTATTAAAGCTTTGGAATTACAGAGCTTAAAAGGGAGAGAGGAGGCATTGTGGGTTAAACTAGAAAGAGGGAAAGAGAAATCTATTTGCATTGGTGTGATATACAGACCTCCCTCACAAGAGGAAGAGGTGGACAGAGAGTTAATTGAAGACATACGCAGCATTGCTAGGAAAGGGGAAGTGCTACTGCTAGGAGATTTCAATATGCCAGATGTTGATTGGCACATTCCTGCTGCAGTATCATCTAGAAGTAAGGAGATCCTGGATTCTCTACAGGGAGAACTATTCAGGCAATTGGTAACAGACCCCACACATGAAGGGGCCATACTGGACTTGGTGCTTACCAATGGTGAGAGTGTTTCTGATGTTGTAGTGGGAGATCATTTTGCATCCAGTGACCACCAGATGGTGTGGTTCAGTATTAGGACTAGGGCTGTTAGAATCCATTCCAAGGTGAAGATCTTAGACTTTAGGAAGACTAACTTTGAGAAGATGGGCCAATACCTCAGGGAGTCGTTAGTGGGATGGGAACAGCTAGGGGATGTAGAAAAACAGTGGGCAAAACTGAAAGGGGGTATTTTAAAGACAACCAACCTTTTTGTTAAAATGGTAAATGAACGCAAAAGGAACAGGAGACCGCTATGGTTTTCGAAGGAAGTAGCTGAAAAAGTGAACAAAAAGTGGGAGGCCTTCATGAAATACAAGAGATCACAGAGAGAGGAAGACAGGCATCTGTATTTGGAAAAACTTAGAGAAGCTAGCAAAGTAGTCAAGAAGGCAAAGATTCAAAAGGAGGAGGAAATAGCCAATGCAATAAAATGGGGGGATAAGACATTTTTCAGATATATTAGTGAGAAGAGGAAGGGCAAAAGTGGTATTGTCAGACTCAAGGGTGCAGGGGGGAATATGTAGAAGCTGATAAGGATAAAGCGGAATTGCTTAACAAATATTTTTGTTCTGTGTTCACAGATGAAGAACCAGGAGCAGGACCTCAGAAAACACCCACAAATAAGAACAGAAGCGAGGGACATCTTGAACAATTTTCAGAAGACTGTGTTCGTGAGAAACTAGCTCAACTTAAAGTAGACAAAGCAATGGGACCGGATGGGATACACCCTAGAATACTGAGGGAACTTGGGGACGTTCTAGCAACTCCATTGACTGACCTTTTCAATGCCTCGTTGGAGTCGGGAGTGGTGCCAAAGGACTGGAGAGAGGCTCATGTGGTGCCATTACACAAAAGCGGAAGTAAGGATGTGGTTGAAACCTACAGGCCATTTAGTTTAACTTCAGTGGTGAGTAAATTATTGGAAACGCTGCTGAAAGAGAAAATAGTGAGGTTTCTGGAGTCCGGCGGATTACAGGCAGCATGGATTCACCAGCGGCAGGTCTTGTCAGACAAATCTGATCGATTTCTTTGACTGGGTGACCAGGGAGTAGGACCAAGGGAGAGCTCTAGATGTGGTGTATTTAGATTTCAGTAAAGCCTTTGACACTGTTCCTCACAGGCGACTTATAAACAAACTGAGCACCCTAGGGATGGACCCTAAAGTTACTGCTTGGGTTAGAAATTGGTTGGGTGGGAGGCGACAAAGAGTACAAGTAAATGGAGCTCACTCTGAGGAGAAGGATGTTACCAGTGGTGTGCCCCAGGAATCTGTCCTTGGTCCGATTCTTTTTAACATCTTTGTTAGTGATATAGCGGAAGGGCTGTCGGGTAAGGTTTGCCTCTTTACGGATGATACCAAAATCTGTAATAGAGTAGACACCCAGGAAGGTGTAGATAACATGAGGAGGGATCTAGCTAAGCTTGAAGAATGGTCTAGAATTTGGCAGCTGGGATTTAATGTTAAAAAATGTAAGGTCATGCATTTGGGCTGCAGCAATCCAAGGGAGCAATACAGTATAGGAGGTGAAGTACTTTTGTCCACTAAAGAAGAGCGGGACCTAGGCGTGGTTGTGTCTTATGATCTTAAAGTAGCTAAACAGGTAGAAAAGGCGACGGCAAAAGCTAGAAGGATGCTTGGGTGCATACGGAGAGGAATGGCTAGCAGAAAAAAGGAGGTGATAATACCTCTGTATAAGTCTTTGGTGCGACCTCATTTGGAGTATGGTGTGCAATTCTGGAGACCACACCTTCAAAAGGATGTGAACAGGATGGAGTCGGTGCAGAGGGTTGCTACTAAAATGATTAATGGGCTTCATTATAAAGCATATGAGGACAGACTTAAGGATCTTAATATGTACACCTTAGAGGAAAGGCGGGATAGAGGTGATAAGATTGAGATGTTTAAATACCTCCGTGGCATAAATGTTCAGGGAGAGAGCCTCTTTCAATTAAAAGCAAGTTCTGCTATGAGGGGACATGGGATGAGGGTGAAGGGAGATAGATTCAGGAGTGATATGCGGAAATATTTCTTTACGGAAAGAGTAGTGGATCCGTGGAATAGTCTCCCAGTGGAGGTGGTAGAGTTGAGGACAGTAACTGAATTCAAAAAAGCATGGGACCAACACAGAGGATCTCTAAAGGTAGAAAGTGGACTGTTGTAGTTGTTGTTATGGAAGGACAGACTAGATGGGCCTTGTGGTCTTTTTCTGTCATCATGTTTCTATGTTTCTATGTTTCTATGATAGAGATAGAAGGTATAGTGAGCTGCATGTTGCTAGTATTGAGTGGGTGATTTGTGTAGTTGTGAGGGGTGGGAGCTTGTGCAGCAAGCTTATGATGATGCTGTCAGTGCTAGACTTGTGTCAGAAAGTAGAGTAAAAATATGACAAGAGAGTAATCGAAGTTTGTGCAAGATAGAAGCAAAGGTGGTAACAGCTTATGTCAGAGGAGACAATGGGGAAGGGCAGTTCGTGGTAAGGCAACAGTTGCAATTGGTAGGGTTACACTGAATGTAATAGTAACAAAAAGACAGTCTTAGTTGAAACTGAACAACAGTTGCAATTGGTAGGGTTACACTGAATGTAACAGAAACAAAAGACAGTCTTAGTTGAAACAGTGAACAGACTAGTGCACGTTGAGTGTTACAACAGGCAAAGTATAAATTATATAGGTTGCGGAAAAGTGTGGTTGAAGTTAAAGGTTCTTGGCTGAGTCTGAACGTTTAGGTAGCTAATAATAGTGTCTCTAGAAGCAAGACTCTTGTGCAAGTAAATGAAACAGTGTAGTGGGTACCTTTTGATGATACTTGAGCCCAGCTCTAATGGTTCAGGTGCAGTTGGTAGAGTAATTGCTCCTTGATGTTGGCATTTGAATGGGCGATGGAAGTTTTCTGGTGGCCCGCCTGGCAGCTGCGTGATTTTCAGATTGAGCTGCCTACCCCGATTCGGTAGCGAGGTGGAGGCGGCGGCTCTTCTGTTCCCCTGTTGCTCGAACCACGCCGAGAGACTTCCTTCAGGATGTTATGATGAGGGGGCTAGGCTATTAGGTAGCTGTTTTAGCTGATAAGTGGAAGGACCACTGCCTAAGGGCCACGCAAGGTTATGCACGTAGGGAAGAACAACCCAAACTATGGTTACACGATGCAAGGTTCCACATTAGGAACCACCACCCAGGAAAAAGATTTAGGCGTCATTGTGAATAACATGTTAAAACCCTCGGCCCAGTGTGCAGCAGCAGCCAAGAGAGCAAATAGAATGCTAGGTATCATAAGGAAAGGAATGGAAAATAAAACAAAAGATATTATAATGCCTCTATATCGTTCCATGGTGAGACTGCACCTTGAATATTGTGTGCAATTCTGGTCGCAGTATCTTAAAAAGGATATAGCGATTTTAGAAAAGGTTCAGAGAAGAGCCACCAAAATGGTAAAGGGGAAGGAAGGATACTCCTATGAAGAAAGGCTAAAAAGGTTAGGGCTCTTTAACCTGGAAAAGAGACGGCTGAGGGGTGATATGATAGAAGTCTATAAATTAATGAACGGAGTGGAACGGGTAAACGTAGATCGATTGTTTACCTTATCAGAATATAGAAAGACTAGGGGACATGCAATGAAGCTACAGGGTAAGCTATTTAAGACTAATAAAAGAAAATATTTTTTCACTCAACGTGTAATCAAACTCTGGAATTTGTTACCGGAGGATGTAGTAAAGGCTGTTAATGTAGCTGGGTTTAAAAAAGGTTTGAACAAGTTCCTGGAGGAAAGGTCCATACACCATTATTAAGAAGGAACCCAGGATATCAATGCTTGAACCAATACAAGCATTGTGGAACCTGTGTCTCTTGGGGAAACTGCTAGGTACGTATGACCTAGATTGGCCACTGTTGGAAACAGAATACTGGGCTTGATGGACCTTGGTCTGACCCAGTATGGCATATCTTATGTTCTTATGTAGTCTGACCTCAGTGGTAGGTAAATTAATGGACATTTCTAAAGCAGAGGATGGTGAAGTTTCTGGAATCCAGGATCTGAAACCGCATGACTTTGCTGGAGGTAGATCTTGTCAGATGAGTCTAATTCATTTCTCTGACTGAGTGACCAGGGAATGGGATCTAGAGAGAGTGCTAAATGTGGTATACTTAGGGGCCCTTTTACTAAAGGGTACTATGTTGTTGCACCTAGCATGCCAATAGCGCCAAAACCATGGTGCATTAGGTTCAGCAGCACCACATTAACTATTGGGATGATGGAAATCATATTCTCAGCAGTTAATGTGGAACCCTGTGCCCTAACATGGCATACAAATAGCGTGGGTGCACTTAATTTCACCTACGGGGCAGTGTTAGGTGAAACTGCACTAATTGCAAGAGTTGTAGTTAGTGTGTGGTGTTTACTCCATGCTAACTGTGCAGTGCTAACTACTTCTACTCTCCACCCCTAACCTTCCCTTTACTACTGAAATACATGATTTACAGCACAGAAATCAGCCCGTGCTGTCCTGGCCCTACGCAAGCCGTCAACGCATGTCCAAAGGCCTTCAGCATGTGCCAGAGCACATGCTAACAGCTTGTGTCCTTTGGTAAAAGACCCTCTTAGATTTCAGCAATGCCTTTGACACCATTCTGCATTAGTGACTTATAAATAAACTGAATACTATTTAGATGGACCCTACAGTGACTGCCTAGATATGAAACTGATTGTGTGGGAGGTGACAGAGGGTAATAGTAAATGAATATAAAGACGTTACCAGTGGCATGCAGTAGAGATCAGTCCTTGGTCCTGTTCTTTTTAACATTTTTGTGAACGATATTGCAGAAAGTCTGTTGGGAAAAGTATGAATTTTGCAGATGATTCAAAAATCCAAAAGAGGGCAAAGCTAGATTTAAGCTTCTTGCTCCCTTAGACAATAAATTCAGAAATGCCCTGGTGGTAGTGGCAGCAGCAGCGAGGGCAGTTGCTGTATTCTGCTGAAATCTGCCCTGGTCCTGCCAGTATTTTCTAGCTTAAACTTCATGCCCTTTCAAAGTCCTTCAAAGTCCTTCACAATCTATCCTCACATCACTTAAGATCATTCATCCAAACTGCACTGAGCAGCAGAAATAGAAGATACAGAACACAGAACACCCTAACTTTACCCTCTGAACTCCCAAAGAGCCACCGGTCCACCTGCAAAAAAGCATTCTCTCTCTATGCACCCAATATATGGAATGCCCTCCCCCAAAGAATAAGGAGTATACCTGAACTTTCAACGTTCTGCAAGCAATTAAAAACATAACTTTTTATAGAATACTTTGATGTAATGCACGGCTCATAAACTATCCCTGACGTCTCCATCTCACCAGCTTCCCCTGGCAAGGTCAACAATCATGAGTTCTTTGTTAACCTTCCTTGTTTAAGAAAATATAAGAATAAAGAAGCATTTGGAAAGAAAACATAACCACCTGGATTGAAGCAGAGTGAAGTTATTCTAACGTTTCTTTGTTTGAGATCAGTGGAATTTGTATGAAAATCACAAAATAGGCATAAATGTTACTAAACTTTGGTATTACGGGATGAAGTCTTGCTTTATGATAGTAAATACTAGTAAATTGGCATTTGGCAGAAAGAGAAAGTACCAATTTAAAACCTAAAAATGAGATTGTTATTAATATTGCTAAATGTTATATTGTAAAACAGAATTGTTTAATTGTTTATTGTATTGTAATGTTATATTGTAAAACAGAATTGTTTAAGACTGAATATTTTAATATATGAAAATCACTGGCTTAAATCTCGTAAAATGATTAAATCTGGTACATGGTCACTCTCAGTAAACTCAGGACCATGTTGTATAAAATGTGGTCCTGGTGGTAAATTCAATAGTGCACTGGCATTGGGAAATAGGTTTCTAACCATAGGGACAGTGCTAATAGAAGCTGACAGAATCTCGGTGAGCTTCTCAATATTGACTTGATGCTCCAGCTGACTGAATCTCAGCTTTAGATGTGATTTTTCTGGCAGGTTTCTACTTTTCTAACCAGTCCACTGGCTGAGCTGATTTTCTGTGGCTTCTTTCAGTAGCTTCTAACTTGCTTTGGCTAAGGGCTGACACTATCATTAGGCAAATTAGGCAGTTGCCTAGAGCACTAGACCTCCAGGAGCACTCATTACCACTGCTGTTACCTCTCTCAGGATGTGCAGTAGCAGCAATGACCACAAACAGCCCCACGGTGCTTACCATGAAGCTTTGGTGCCATGGGTCTGTTTGCGGCCATTACCACCACTGCACATTCCTGAAAGGGGCAGCAGTGGTGGCAATGGGAGCTGGAAGGAGAGGGGGCAGGTGAACTAGGCAGTCACCTAAGGCAGAAGACCCTAGTGAGCACCATCCCTAACTCCCCTCCCTGGGAAATGGCAGCTGAACTGTCACTTGAGTGTTACGGTGGACTTTAAATGCTTTCCTGCCGTTCCAGCCCCCTCCAAGGAAGTTGCATCGGAAGTGGGCAGGATAAGCATGCTGTGAGTGTGCATTCACATGGGCACTTTAAGGCCTGATGCAGCAATGAAGTGGCAGTTCAGTCACAACCGCTTCAGCACAAGCAGGGGGAGAAGGAATGACATGCCTCCCAGGGTGGTATAAACTCTCAGGCTGCCAGAGGGAGGGGGGAGGGGCACAGGGAATGAGGTTCATCTAGAGCACCTCATCTCTTTGTGCCAGTTCTGCTTGTGCTGCACCAAGACAGTTTACAATTTTGCAGGTTTTTTTTCAATACAGCACAGCTACTGTTTGCAGCAATCCCTCCCCCCCTTTCCCAATCCTCAAAAGAGGGCAGACACTGAAAGTTTTAAACTCAGTGTCAAATCAAGCCCAAGCAGGGCCAGAGCTGTAATTACAACTTTAAGTGCCTGCCCTCTTTTGCCTGCATAGAGTAAACACCAAACACTAACTATAACCCTTGCAATTAGCGCAGATTCACCTAGTGCCACCCCAATAGGTGGAATCAAATGCACCCATGCTATTTGTATGCCATGTTAGGGCATAAGGTTCCACGTTAACTACTGAGAACATGATTTCCATGACCCTAACAGTTAATGTGGTGTTGCTGCATCTAGGAACAAGCAGGGACTTTGGTAGGTCTCTCTCTTTTACTCAACAGGTACTGAAGCTCCTCCATCTGAAGAATGGCTGGGAAAAATCATATTGCCAAAGCTGTTGCCCCCACTACAGTTTCTGTCTCTGCCCAGACAGAGATCCCAATGCCAGATGAAGCTCCAGTTCCATGTGCAGGATGTCTAATGCTGAAGCTCTCAGAAAACAAGTGAAGGTGCTCAGAGAAGAGGTGGCAAGACTTAGAAGCATTCAAGACAGCGAAGTACATTGATGAGATGCTTCTTGAAATATTCAGAAGAGGTAAAGATGGGAGCCTACAAAATGACAAAAGGTGGACATGACTCACCAGGGCCTGCAGAATCACCAATCCAACTTCTCCAGCCCTTGAATTGAAGAACCATTATGCAGCCCTGAAAGTGGAAAAGGTGAAAGCATCCCAGGAAAGGGAGGAACCACAGCTCGAGCACCCCAAAGTTGCAGAATCAGTCACCATGAGGAAGCGAATGGTAGTGGTGGTTGGTGACTCTCTTCTGAAGGATACTAAGGCATCCATCTGCAGGCCAGACTCGATGGCCAGAGAGGTCTGCTGTCTGCCAGGTACCAAAATTAGAGATGTTACAGAGAGTTTGCCGAGACTCATCAAGCCTACTGACTATTACCCGATGTTGCTCATCCATGTTGGCACAAATGATACTGCCAGGTATACCTCTGAACATATCGAAAGTGACTTCATGGCTCTAGGAGAGAGGATGAAGCAGACAAGTGCACAGATTGCGTTCTCTTCAATCCTCCCTCTTTTATTTTATTTATTTAACAGTTGCTTATATACCGCTACCTTCCACAGATCAGGTGCGGTTTACAATGAACAAGAATGAACAGATTTACAAGTCTGTTTTACATGGAACATTTGTTAACTAGGTACAATGTAGCTGTTTTACATGGAACATCTGTTAACTTGGTACAATTTTGCAATATACATTAATCATGAATGGCTAAATATGGTAAAACTTGTTAAATAACAAACGAACTTATTTACATATTTTGATTTATTACATATATTTATATACAGGATTTACAAGTAGTTATTTATTCGATTTTAATTGTAATTGTAGTTTGCTAGGAGAATTAGAGTTGGTGGGTAAAGGCTAAGTTGAGGGTAAAGGCTAAGGCAGAGAAGCTTGCATCCTGGAAATAAATGCATGGCTATGTGGATGGTGCTATCAAGAGCATTTTGGTTTCCTGGACCATGGGCTGATGTTCCAGGGGCTGCAGAGCAGAGATGGTGTCCATCTCTCCAAGAAGGGTCGATATGTCCTCAGTAGCAGACTGACTAACCTACTGAAGAGGGCTTTAAACTAGATTCTTTGGGGATGGGTGATGAATGCCCCCACATAAGTGAAAGCCCCCAGATAAGTGAAACATTAAATACCTCTATAGCTATGGGTAAAAGAGGCAACAATTGGTAAGCAGTGTGTATAAATACCCATAGCATGGGAAATAAGATCCCAGAATTTGAGGCTTTAATGGAAGAGGCTGACTTGGGTTTAGTAGCAGTTACAGAGACATGGTTCATGGACCACCATGACTGGGATGTAATTATACCAGGCTATACTTTACTCAGGAAGGATAGGGTAGGAAGAAGGGGAGGAGGAGTGGCACAATATGTAAAAAATAATATTAAAGCTATAGAATTACAGGGCTTAAAAGGGAGAGAGGAGGCACTGTGGGTTAAACTAGAAAGAGGGAAGGAGAAATTGCACATCCTTGCTCCAGTGTCATCTTGAAGTAAGGAGATCCTGGATTCTCTACCAGAAGAAATATTCAGGCAACTGGTAACAGAACCCATATGTGAAGGGTCCATACTGGACTTGGTGAAAGTGTTTCTGATGTTATAGTGGGATATCATCTCACATCAAGTGATTATCAAATGATGTGGTTCAGTATTAGGGCTAGGGCTGATAAAATTCACTAAAAAACGAGGGTCTTAGACTTTAGGAAAACTAACTTTGCCAAGATGTGCCAATACCTCAAGGAGTCATTAGCGGAATGGGAAACAGCTGGGGGATATAGAAAACAGTGGGCAAAACTGATAGGGGATATTTTAAGGGCAACCAATTTTTTGTTAGAAAGGTAAACAAAGGTAAAAGGAAAAGGAGGCCGCTAATGTTCTCAAACAAATTAGCTGAATAGGTAAAGAAAAAGGGGGATGCCTTCATGAAATACACGAGATCACAGAGAAAGGAAGACAGACATCTATATTTGGAAAAACTTAGTTAAGCTAGCAAAGTAATCAGGAAAGCAAAGATACAAAAAGAAGAAGAAATAGCCAATGCAATAAAATGGGGATGGATAAGAACCTTAACCCCAGATATTCAATGCTGGGATCATATGCCCTCAGCTGCAGTAGCTAACTGGGCAGTGGTGATATTGCATACTGCCTGGTTAGCTCCTGCGGCTAAAAGATAGTTAAGTTTTTGCTTCACCTATCTTTGAGCTGCAGGTCACTAACCGGGCAGCATGCAATATCGCCACTGCCCAGTTATTAACTGTTGCCACCTCCACTCCTCCCCAGAATGCCTACGACACATCATAATGCTAAGTGGTTAGCATCAGTGTATGTTGGGGAGAAGATTGAGGATATTCTGTGGCACTAATTGTGTTAGTGCCATTGACTATCCCATTTAGAGACATTTACACGGTTTACAGAGCTGTAAATTGAGTAAATGCCTTTTGAATATTGCTATAAAATGTATGGTCATAAATCTGGGCTGCAAAAACTCAAGGGGGTGGTACAGCATAGGGGTGAAGTACTTCAATACGTGAAAGGAAAAGTGGGATCTGGGGATGATCATATTGGATAATCTTAAAGTGGCCAAAAAGGTAGGCAGTGCGATGGCAAAACCCAAAATAATGCTTAGGTGCATAGGGAGAGAAATCACTAACAGAAAAAAGGAGGCGATAGTGCCTTTGTATAAGTCTCCTTTGGAGTACTGTGCACAATTCTGGAGACCACTCCTCAAAAACAATATAAACAAGATGCAGTCAATCCAGAGGGCAGCTACTAAAATGATCAGTGGTCTTCATCATAAGGCATATGGGAAGATTTCAATATGTATACTTTTGAGGATAGGATGGAGAGGATTGATATGATAGAATCATTTTAATACCTCCATGGTAAATGCAAGGAAGTGTCCCTCTTCCAGAGATGAGAATTGTATCTGAATTCAAGAAAGCATCAGGCAAATACGGAGGATTTCTGAAGGAGAGGAAGGGATTTTTAGAACTTAATAGTTCTTATGGATGGGCAGACTAGATAGGCCATATAAGGGTATGTTTACTAAAGGGCAATAAGGTAGCAAGTATGTTTTTAATGTGCATTATCGGCGCCCGTGAGCGGTTAATGCCATAGAAAACACCAATAACACTGGATTATTGTGCAGGAGTGGGGACCTCAGTGTTAAGGTAAGAGAAGGCAGACAGTGGGTGTTAATGGGTCAGAGACTGAGTGGGGATAGTGTGTGCTCCCCTAATGCCAGGTTGTGTTACTGTGCGTTAGAGCCCCCATTGCTGGGAACCCTAATGCCAGCTGAAAGCTTGAAGTAAAGTCAAAATCTGAAGGGAGAGAGCCTATTTCAATGTATACAATGTGTTCCCCAAAGTGTGATAGTTGTGCTCCTTTGGCAGCAACAGCATGGTACCCTAACAAGAAAGGGCATGATGTTCTTGGTTTCAGATTGGCAAACATTGTGTCACATGGATGATGCAGCAGGGCTGGCTGGACCACAATTCTGACAAGGCCACTGTTAGGATGTACATCTCTGTTGCCAAGCTATGACCCCACAATGATGGTGGCAGCATACGGACATGCCGCCGCAGTAAAAATGAAGGCATGCCACCCTCACTGCCACCATGCTGCTATGTAAATAGTGTGTGAGGTTGGGGGGTGGCGGCCACAGTGGCTCTAGCCTACTGCAGATTAAACCTGTCCTGGCCATGCTTGTCCTGTCCAACGCTGCAGTTGTAACTGTCAGGGGGATGGCAAGCATGCCAGCAGTAGGTACAGAGATGCACATGGTGATCTCACCCTCCTGGGTTGCTAAGGCAGCAGCATGTGTGCCTACAGCTTCCACTGGAGGGGGGAAGGAGCAGCAAGCTTTGACAAGCTGCATGTGTTCAATTGCAATAAGGCCACCTGCAGCACTGAAGTGGGGGCTGTGCCACAATGGCTGGGAGGGATTGGCCGGCATGCTGTGTGCCATGGTTCATGGATCCAGGCATCTGGCTGGTCCCCCTAGTGGATGGTCCAGCCCAGGGATCAGGATGCCCCCACCCACACATAATGAGTGGGTATGTGCATGAGGGGGGACAACTATGCCTAAGAGGCAGGAAGACTATGCAATATGATAACAGCCCATCTCAGAGGAAAATTGATCATCATGCCCCCTTACCTGCAAAATGACTATCATAAACTGTGTGTGAAACTGTGACCCCTTCATTGGTCTGTACTCAGTCAGTTACAATCACCTGAGTCATATTTATTTATTTATTAGTTCTGATTTATCGTCTTTCGTGAATCAAAGCGGTTTACAGGGAACTCAAAACTGATAATGGTTACATATAACATAGTTGACATATAACATAGTTGACATAATTAACACGATAAACTGGTAAGAGTAACATAGGGGTATGTTTACTAAACATTCATAACGTGCGGGGCCGCGCTAGTGTGCGTGTGCCATATAAGGAGTGGGCGTTGCGTCCTGAAAAAGAAAAACACGCGGTTTACATATGCGCCAATGTGCGCCCCGCACATGTGCGTCCCGCACATTACCGCCTGGAAAAGCTGCGCGGGAGGGAGAAGGCGGCGCGCTGATGGGAAAGCACACGAGCTGAGCCACAGCACGATGGGAACGACGCCTACCAATGGAGCAGGGATCGGGGGTTCAATCCCCGCAGTGCCCAATGAAGCGGCAGGCTCAGGCAACATTTTAGGAGGCACCGAAATAGTGGGCAGCAGAAGGCGGCGCACTAATCCTTTACGAGGTAGAGGAACTTTGTGCGGCATAAGGCGGCGCGCGGATGGGAAAGCACACGAGCTGAGCCACAGCACGATGGGAACGACGCCTACCAATGGAGCAGGGATCGGGGGTTCAATCCCCGCAGTGCCCAATGAAGCGGCAGGCTCAGGCAACATTTTAGGAGGCACAGAAATAGTGGGCAGCAGAAGGCGGCGCACTAATCCTTTACGAGGTAGAGGAACTTTGTGCGGCATAAGGCGGCGCGCGGATGGGAAAGCACACGAGCTGAGCCACAGCACGATGGGAACGACGCCTACCAATGGAGCAGGGATCGGGGGTTCAATCCCCGCAGTGCCCAATGAAGCGGCAGGCTCAGGCACCATTTTAGGAGGCACAGAAATAGTGGGCAGCAGAAGGCGGCGCACTAATCCTTTACGAGGCAGAGGAACTTTGTGCGGCATAAGGCGGCGCGCGGATGGGAAAGCACACGAGCTGAGCCACAGCACGATGGGAACGACGCCTACCAATGGAGCAGGGATCGGGGGTTCAATCCCCACAGTGCCCAATGAAGCGGCAGGCTCAGGCACCATTTTAGGAGGCACAGAAATAGTGGGCAGCAGAAGGCGGCGCACTAATCCTTTACGAGGCAGAGGAACTTTGTGCGGCATAAGGCGGCGCACGGATGGGAAAGCACACGAGCTGAGCCACAGCATGATGGGAATGACGCCTACCAATGGAGCAGGGATCGGGGGTTCAATCCCCGCAGTGCCCAATGAAGCGGCAGGCTCAGGCACCATTTTAGGAGGCACAGAAATAGTGGGCAGCAGAAGGCGGCGCACTAATCCTTTACGAGGCAGAGGAACTTTGTGCGGCATAAGGCGGCGCGCGGATGGGAAAGCACACGAGCTGAGCCACAGCACGATGGGAACGACGCCTACCAATGGAGCAGGGATCGGGGGTTCAATCCCCGCAGTGCCCAATGAAGCGGCAGGCTCAGGCACCATTTTAGGAGGCACAGAAATAGTGGGCAGCAGAAGGCGGCGCACTAATCCTTTACGAGGCAGAGGAACTTTGTGCGGCATAAGGCGGCGCGCGGATTGGAAAGCACACGAGCTGAGCCACAGCACGATGGGAACGACGCCTACCAATGGAGCAGGGATCGGGGGTTCAATCCCCGCAGTGCCCAATGAAGCGGCAGGCTCAGGCACCATTTTAGGAGGCACAGAAATAGTGGGCAGCAGAAGGCGGCGCACTAATCCTTTACGAGGCAGAGGAACTTTGTGCGGCATAAGGCGGCGCGCGGATGAGAAAGCACACGAGCTGAGCCACAGCACGATGGGAACGACGCCTACCAATGGAGCAGGGATCGGGGGTTCAATCCCCGCAGTGCCCAATGAAGCAGCAGGCTCAGGCACCATTTTAGGAGGCACAGAAATAGTGGGCAGCAGAAGGCGGCGCACTAATCCTTTACGAGGCAGAGGAACTTTGTGCGGCATAAGGCGGCGCGCGGATGAGAAAGCACACGAGCTGAGCCACAGCACGATGGGAACGACGCCTACCAATGGAGCAGGGATCGGGGGTTCAATCCCCGCAGTGCCCAATGAAGCGGCAGGCTCAGGCACCATTTTAGGAGGCACAGAAATAGTGGGCAGCAGAAGGCGGCGCACTAATCCTTTACGAGGCAGAGGAACTTTTTGCGGCATAAGGCGGCGCGCGGATGAGAAAGCACACGAGCTGAGCCACAGCACGATGGGAATGACGCCTACCAATGGAGCAGTGATCAGGGGTTCAATCCCCTGCAGTGCCCAATGAAGCGGCTAGATGAGTCATCATCTGTCATGAGCAATAGTGATCTAGGAGGCATTTTACATGTTATTGTTGTTACTCCCCCTTGCAAATGCACTATGAAAGCACTGTAATATCAGGTGATGCATATGACGCAATATAAGGTACCTCACATGTCAAATCCTAAAGCGCATTGTCCACCAAGGAAATCACAATGTCGTGTGTAGGGTGCTTTACAGTTTGTCGTATGAGGCAGGGCATGGTCCAAGCACAGTCAGTGCTGGCATCACTGTGCAGTCTAACGCAGGGAAATCCCAGGTAGGTGAGCAGACATGCAGGAGGGAACAGCAGTGTAGCACAATGGTTAGGGCATTGCGTGATGGTGCAGGGGTCATGGTGCCAAATGAGCAGTGACCAAGGTTGGCTTAGTGACATCTGTTTTCTCAGAATGCAACTGTACAGTAAGCTGTGCTGCCATCTAAACACAAGCCTAGCCAGAGTATCGTTCCGTTAGGCTGCTACACAATGCACATCATAAACAACCACATCATCAAATGCGAGTGCACATGTAACCCAAATACTGCACAGAGCCGAAAGGAAAGGCAATCCAAAAGTATAAGAAACACTGACATCACAGGTGCTGTACCACAAAGATCTCCACAAGGCTATGTGGCGGCAACAGAAATGGATAAAGACACTGGTGCCAGCTGTAGCTATGTACAGAGTGATGGATAATGTACCATGTTATAATGATGGTGTGTAACCGTGGATGGGAAGATGTGTCCAGCAGAGGAGGCTGAAATGGCAGGATCTGTGAAATATCATGATTACAGTGGACTAGCGATGATATGCAGAGCAAACACAGGAGCGACAAACATGGAGAGTTGTGATGCAGGAAGGTGTAGGAGTGCAGGAAGGGTTGCAGCTGCATGCACATCAGGGTAGCATGACACAAGAGTTGGCAGACAGAAGATGGACAGATGCATGGCTCACAACTCAGATGAGTGTACAATGTGTCCACAGCACAAACCTGACAACATATGACAGTCAAACAAATGGAAAACACAACTGCAGGACACGCATGCACATCCAAGAGAACAGAGAGGAATCACACATACGAACAACCCCAGAAATGTAAAAGCAAAAACAGGTAGGAAACAGCACCAATGTGTGTGTTTTAGCAAAGGATGCAGTCAGAAATAGTCCAGGCCCTCACGCTACATGCATGCTGGTTGTAAGGACAGGCAAACCCACAAGGGAAACCATGAACAAATGCACCTGCAGAACTCCTGTGTACATTTCAGATCACAGTCTGTAGTTGGGACCAGGGACGCATGCACAAACACACAATGATATGTGATGCTGTAGACACAGCATGCAAAATATACAGACCACATCACCCCAATCCTGAAAGAAACATACATACAGGCACCTGAAGCAAGGAGTCAATACAAAGCCCTCCCACTTACCAACAAAGTCATACATGAAGCACGCAACCCCCAAATCAACACCAGACTGTGTCGCCCAGGCCACGGCACAACTACCAGACAAGCCCCCACCAACTCCGGTACTGTAAGCAACAAATGAACCAAATGCCCGCAAGGGACCTGCAATCGAGACCCTGAACTTCCTGCCCCATGTATCATGCACAGCCCCCCAAGATGTCCTGGTAACAACCCAGACCACTAATCCATTATAATACAGCTGAAAAACATACTGTCCCAGGAACCCCACTAATCCAACCCCTAACCCACCCCATACAAATATGACAATGTGCACAATCTGTCAATGTCCATAGTATGTCCTATGTCCCCATTTGAAACCGTCAATGTAGCCCCCCTGGCAATGGCCGTGGCCAACATGTAAAACCTCCCCCCCCCTCGTATGAAACCCCCCTTGACCGTGTGAAAAGTGGGATACCAAAACAAATACATAAATATATACAGACATAACAAGAGCAAAGCAAGGTATCCCCAAGGGCAGTGGAGGATGCGTGGCGAAGCAATGTACTGATCATGGACAGGACAGCAGAGAGCAACACATGAAAAAGGGTGAACACACACCTGCTGAAACCCAGCACCACCACACCCCCAGGTGCACAGCAGTGTAAACAACATAATGAGAGAAACCTATGTAACAGATGATATCTGCTGGCTAGGCAGCACACAGTGCACACCCTGCTGCACCCTGATCACAGACAAGGGTGTGTGTAGAGTTGATTAACCTGCAGTGAACTAATGGTCAAGTCAGCATAATGTACAAAATAATTAAAAACAAAGCATATCGTGGGCTAAACGCATAACCTTATTTGAAAACACATGCCACCAACCACACCCACAAATAATACACTGAGCCCAAGGAATACATAATATTCCAAAGACAGGGTCTGTATGTGAACCAGTAAGAACCTGTGATGTGCAAAATGCCAGACACATGCACAGCTGCCATCGTACACTGTTGTGAGCACAGGTGGACATGCACCTTGCAAGCAACCCAGTAGACACAAGTGTGAATGTGCTCTACGAGAGGAGGAGCAGCCTAGTCGTCACAAAACTGTCATGCACACAAGGCAACCAGGCCTCATTTCACAAAACCAGATCATGTGGCCCTTGGAAAGTAACTCGAGGAACATTGTCAAGGTAACCACGGAGTCCCAAGGTCACAAGGAGTCATGACATATTCAAAGGTAGACATTGTAGTGCATGTGTGTGAACATGACCAAGCAGCAAAAGGAACTAATGTCTGTATAATACATATATTTATTTGGATCACACCTCCCAGTTACTGTACACAGTGTAATCATAATTTCAAAGTAAGCCCCTCCTTGTTTAAAAATGGGAACACAGTCAGCAAGGTACAAACACACATGCCACATAAAGGTCAATGCCTGCGCACAATTGAGTGGCATGAGATCTCTGGTGGAACAGGTGCATGATATGCACTGGGTTCCAGGGCCACATACACGAGCATCTGCTGCATGCCCACAATGTGTGAGCTACATATGAGGGCATGTAGACTCGAGGCGTTGTAAGCGTAAGACCCCAAACACATCACATGTCCCCCCCCCCCAACATAGCCCTCATGCAACACAGGTGGCCCCCAAAAGAGAAAAACATATGCTGGCACAATGTTGACATGTGACAAACACCCTCATTAAGTTATGTCCAACCTCCCACATAATGGCTGATTGGCACATCAGAAAGTATTCAGTGTACATGACAAATATCATCTAGAGCTGAATGATTGTATGCTAACAGGTAGCAGGGACACATGAACACAGAGAAAATACAAAGCACACAACTCCCTGAAAGGTGCAGACATAACACCGTGCAGTATGTCCCCTTGCATTGTTTGTTTGGTGGACAGTGTTTGGCTACCGATAGCATGGTCCATGCAATGCTGAAGTGTAGGAGGACAATGGACACCCACTCTGACCCACACCAAATATAATGGCCTAATGAGACTGTTGTCAATGCAGGGGGTAAAACAGGACTCTGCAAATGTGCACTGCAACGCGTGGACAGACATGCAGAGTGTCACATCTGTACAGTAAACATATACAATAACTAGCATGTCCAGATGCAAATGATGGTCAGACAGCCTACAGTGAACCACACAGAGCCATAGGTCCACATGCAGTGTCTCACAAACATAGTTATTGAGAAGCACAGGCACCAGCTGTACACAAACATGGTACAGTGATGCCACACATGAATCTAAGCACCCCTGGCCCCTCCACACATCTAACAAGGATGGTGGCGGGCATGAAAGTGTGTATGTGGCAGAACCTGCACCTTGTTTAGGTGTGGGGCAGGTGGACATAGACAATTGGATCCCTCCATGTGTGCCCCCGTGCCACAAACATGGCTGTATGCTGATGTTGAAACCCACAAAGTAACATATCATGTGTGCCATGTCACACACATGGGACACACCTATACACTAACCAACTGTGGAGGGATGTCAGAAATACATAGATTATGTCAGTCCCTGATGCGCACAGTGTCCCAAAAGCAAGGTGTCCTTGACAGCCAAAAGATCATCGCAAAACACACCATGCAAACCTGGCCATGCACAGTAAAGTGCCATCGTCCAATATGACACAGTCCATGAAAGTCCATCTGTGTCCCTGTCAGCAGCACGACACACAGCCACAGCATGGCACACACTGTGTGTTGTACAGGTCTATCATGGGTAAGTCAGCGGTCCAAGAGCAAAAATGTCCATCACAGGCCTGTGTGCCACCAACATAGGTCAAACATCCAATGGCACATCTCCCCGGAAAGAATAAGATGAAGGTCAGTCCCACAACAGACGTTGGATGGTGAGCCAGATGCCGTGGAGGAAATGGTGCTGTTATGTCACCTGCCCTGTGTCACGAGAGGAGAAGTATGGTATTGTTAGACACCTTGCCAAAACAGAACAGATTGCCAAGATTCACAATACACAAAATACAGACCAAAGGGATGCAAAGTCACAAATTACAGCAGATGCATATAAAAAAAAAGGAGATGAGCGCCAACAGTACATGTAAATGCAGGCATGGCTGTCACATGGATATGGTTATGTACAATCCCAGGTCACACGGGCATCTCACAGCTACACACTATATGCATCTGTTTGTGTCTACAGAGATGCTACATAACATGTCCATGTGAGGATCATAAACCCCAGGACAGGTACAGCCAGATGTAATACCAAATTCGCAAAGTTAAAACAAACCCTATGTGTGCATCATGCGGCCGTCATCAATTCCTCCAAGTACTGCATAGCCACATCAGGTCACAGCGAAGGGAGACAATGTCAGCCAGACATGTCGATTTACCATGTACATCAACTGTTGATGCATCTCCACAGCATGCCTACATATGAGAGAAATAAATGTTGCTCAACACCTGTCTCTCAAAACACAAGACACATTGCTGCTCACAGCTCACCACACATGTGGACCATGATGACAAGGTAAGCAGCACAACAGTAGAGGTAGTACACCCCACCATGCCCCCCAGGTGCCCACACCCATGAGAGCACGTGATAATGTACCATGCCTGGACAATGCTGGAGGACATATTCAAAACATAAGCGCAAACACACACACAGTATGCGTTGGTCAGGGGCACAGCTGAAAAACATGGGCTGAATGTGCACAAGTGCAAACCTGTGCACATCATGGCCAAGTCACATGCACATATACCTTGGTGATGTCTGATCTAACTATGATGGTGTAGACAGAAAATGCAGTATCCGTAAAACACGACAACCAAAAACACATCTAACTCTGCTGTACATCTGACTGAAAAGGTGTCCCTGCGAACATACTGTACACAAACACATGGGGAGATGGGTCACCACCCCAAAATATGGGTAAGGGAGGCTGTCAGGGGAGAGTTGTACAACACCAGCTGCCTCATATGACACATGACAGGCGACATGTTGCTCCCATGAACCCATGTACGCACAATGTAGCTGTAGATCCACCTACCCTGGACCACAGCATCTTGGACGATGGGCCCTCATGTGCCAATGCTACAGTGGAACAGCATCCTCATGAAGCTGGTCCTGTGGAGAGGGAAACAAACCATCACAAAATATATGTCATGTCCCATCTGTGAAACCCACAGTACACAGCAATGTCAACAGCTGGCAGACCCCACAACCTGACCCAACGACTGACTGTTCACCCTCACACTGTACTGATATACCACATGGGAGAGGCAGCATGTAGACGTATGATACCAATGAAATGTCCCCCTATTACTCATTTGCCCCCACCACCCTCGGTTGTTCCTCACACCTGTCTAAGGAGGTGTCTGCAAACACCATGTGTGAAACACATCCCAAGGTCGCACTATTAGTCTGTGTTGGCCAGGTTGACAACATTACCCCCTCTCCGTGTCTATGACTCCCCTAATGTTGTTTGTTAGTCCATTGTACATACCTGTGACACCTGGTAATATGCTGTACCACCCCCTGTATCCACTGTGCAAAGGAATATTATGCAGTGTACATCCTGTACATCTATGATTACTTAGATATGTGCGCTGATCATGTGCCTAAATACATGGCAATGTCATCACCATGTGTACCAGACAACACCCCCATGTCTGTCTTTCATCAGACCATGATGGCGTCATGTCAGCCCACTGGGTATCAGGGAGAATGTTAATCCATGGAGAGGCTATATGTGCACCTGCACCACATATCACCCAAATAGGTCTGTGTGTGTATGTCAACATAACATCCCTTGCCAGTGTAGACAAGGCATATGTGGCTGTGTACTGTGCTAACCTGACCGACATACAGCATGTACCAGAGCCATGACGTAGATGTTGAGATAGTATCACCCACATATGCCACTCTTTATTTGCTAAACCGCTAAACTAGCAGAAAAATACACACATGCAGCTCTACAGTGGGGTCCTGTAATCCACCCGTTCATGATGTGACCCGCTGCACATCCGTATGTGTGTACAGTGAGAATACTGCAATGTATGACACCTCACTATATAAGATGAAACCAATGATATGGACCCCGGGCTGCACACTGACTATGTCCACATGCCTCACCCTAGCCATGTATGTGCTACGTTAATCAACATACCATATGGTACCGTTTGGTGTGGCAGCAACACCTGTCACATGTAATCTATCCCATCATGGGTATGCAGTCATGCGCATGTGTACTGTGCTATGTTAGACATGTTGCATGACACATTATAAACATACAGACATAGCCAGCCCATAATAGCATAACACACACACAAGCACACCCTGATTGTAGTACATAAACAAGGTGGCCGCATGAGAGCTCTCCACAAATGTTGCCATCTACACCCCATTTAACCCCGGAACATATGCCTGACACCGTGCCACACACACACACTATAATGGAAACAGTGTGTTTGCACAGCAGTTGCTATCACACACAGACACTAACTGGTACTGTGACCCCCAAAAGCTCATAAAGGTGTCGCAACACACAAACCCCAAAAACACCAACAGCCCCTGTTGTGCCCTGTCCACATTGTCCATTGCACACCCCTGGCCCTATGTTACTGTTGGATGTTCAGCATAAGGACAATGCAGTGATGGATCTGAATGCTATATGTGCAGACACATGACCCGTTATAACCCTCACATGCACACAACAGCACATATATGTGGGAGGATGTGCAATACATACCACTGAATATCTCAGCAATCAACCTCTGCCTGACCGCTGTGCCTGCCTGTGTGTCACCACTGGCACGTACAGGGGGGCACGGTGGATCCTCCGCAAGATCCTCATTAATCTCTGCAGTAATATCATGCCTGAGAGCAATGTTGTGCAGGATGCAACAGGCTACGATTATCTCTGCAACAGTCATTGCCTTATATTGTAAGGCCCCACCTGTCCGATCCAGACACCTGAAGCGACTTTTCAAAACGCCAAAGGTGCGCTCTATGACAGAGCGGCTGGAGGCGTGGGCCTCATTGTACCTCCGCTCTGCACGTGTCCGTGGTTGACGCACAGGGGTTAGCAGCCAGGGGCGACATCCATACCCTGCATCACCTGCAAAAAGAGAATGATGCATGTGAATGCATGAGCGCATGCCACCACAAATCTGCACAGGTATGGACCTTAGAGACAAGTGCATTACACATCCTGACAGAATCATATGACAACACAAATATACATTTGACAGAATATGACCTATGGTGATAGAAATGTCAGAAAGGGCCCCTGTAGTCTGGACAGACATGGCAAATAACAGCAATGTCACATTTTTGCAAACAAAGATCCGCTATGTGTGGCATATGCGTCTTGGTATGCAGTCAATGTCCGCATCTCTGAAACCACCAATGGCAGCCTAAACCACCAGCACACAAAAAACATGTTAAACGTATATGTTAGCAAGCTATACACCACAAGAATGTTGTATGAGGCAATGTAAACGCACACCCAGAACATGTCTGACCTGGGATTTCGACAACATCAACCCAATATCACCTCACAACACTGTGTCCACTAAGGTCAACATACCTACAGACAGCAGTCTGATGCCATATGCTGTCGACCGCTGACCAACAACCATGTCAGTGGACACCCGGTCCACTGTCACCATCATGTTAATATCCCTGTTAAGCTGTGTTCCACAGATCTGCACACTGTAGCCCACATGAGCCCTGAAATATCACAACAACAGAGACTGTCAAGGTTCCTCTGTATGGGGTACCAACACCTCTCTGCCCGCTCACAAGTTGGCCCCTGCCCTTGCTGTCACCTCTCTCAAAGGCAGAGACACATCAGATTAATGACATACACTGATGCCAAAGTAGTGGCCATCTGCAGTGGCCCAAAGTCATTCACAACACACGTGTGTATGCACACATGTTATGGGCTATGCCTAAACCAGAACCCTACCTAGGGAAAGGTGTACCCAACGTTGCCAAGGTTATGAACATCCATCATATGTGTCGAAACCCCAAACAACTACCAACCCATGTCATCCACCAAACAATGTTCACGAACCCCAGTAATGTGTAGGGGTGTGGCCCTCACACACACAAATGATATGCGATAGGTGTATGGCTTGTGACTCACAGAAATGTGACATGACATAACACAGTTACCTCAAATGCCACTAATGCACAGGTGGGTGTGATGGACAACAATCCCACCCACCCACCTGTGGCCCGGTGAAATACACACACACGTTGAAATGCACACCCATGTACATGCATCTGAACATGTGCATATGTCCCCCTACACCATCAGCATATCACCCCCAGGTATTGTTTCCAACCAGATGTGACATGGCTCATCATGTCACATGCAACTCAATGTCTACACCCCGCCCACAATGTCTGCTGAACGTGAGCTCAGCTGCCTAACACACAGAGCGTATATAGTGCAATATATAAGAGATGTTAAGTGACAAAATGATATAACCTACAGACTACATCATATGTGTGGACATACTCACCCAGCAGGATGCAGTCCCCATACAGTCCCTCCTCAAACTGTCGAAATAGTGCTGAGCGATGCAGGATATAGGAGTCATGGGTGGACCCTGGAAACCGTGGGACCACATTCAGAATATGCAGATCAGCATCACATACAACCTGAACATTCAGGGAATGGTAGTGTTTGCGGTTGCGGAACACCACCTCCCTGTCTCTAGGTGGGACCAGGGCAACATGTGTGCAATCAATAGCTCCCATCACGTGTGGTATCCCAGCTACAGCCTCAAAGGCTTGGTTCAGGGTCCCCCAATGTTGCCTAGTGTGGGGAAGGGCTATGTAATTCCCCACCCGGCTGACCATGGCACGCAGTACCTGGTGGAGACATCGGGAGAAGGAGGGTCGGCTCATGCCACCCACTGCGCCCACTGAGTGTTGGAAACAGCCAGAGGCAAAGAAATGTAAAGCAGCAAGGAGCTTAACTAAACCCGGTATGGCATGGGACCGATTAGTCAGGGGCTCGAGGTCAGGTCGTAGATCCTCATAGAGCTCCCTAATAGCCCTTGTGCTCAGCCTGTACAGGGAGATGACCTGGTCCTCACGCATGTCCTGGAGCTGGGCCCTGGGCCTGTAGAGGCGAGGCTGCCGAGCCTGCACCTCGGCACGTCTCCTGCGCTGTGCACGTACATCAGCTGCCTGGCCCTCCTCCACAGCTGCAGGTCTGATTTGCTGCGGGACTACACCCATGCCCTGTGCCTCAGCCCCATGGACACCATCCCCCCTGTCCGGCAACCGCAGCATCTGCTCACCATCCAGGGCACATGCAGAAACATATATCCCAGCCATCACCTCACCCCGCAGGCCCACACAAACACACTACAACACACACACAAACCTCCCACAACAGTGACCAACTCACAAACACCGACTGACAAACTGAACAAACGGATGCGATACACAACACAATACACACAATACAATACAATACACACAGTACAACCCAATAGACAATGAACTACACAGATAACCTAGCCTGAGCAATATGTCACCCTCTCCAAACGTACACCTCTCCTACAATACAACCCTCAATGTGTACTATCTATGCCTGAGGATATATAGATGTATTTCCGGTGTTGAGATGTGCGCCTGTGACGTTGTGCGTCATTGCGCGCCGTGGGGGAGCGCCGTGCGCATGTGCATCCCATAGAGCAATCCCTGCCGTCCGTGTGCGCCGCGCTGGGGCGTGTATGCGTGATGACGGCATGTGCGTCTGAATGCGCCGCATCCAAACGCCCATGCACATCTCTGACGCAGATCCGCGGCGCGCACAGACGAAAGCGCATGCGCACATCTGTGGCGCGGAAAACAAAGCCGAACAGCAACAGCGCATGCGCAAACGAAAAACAGAGCGTAAACGTCCATGTTGGCCGCGCTGGGGCGTGTATGCGTGATGACGGCATGTGCGTCTGAATGCGCCGCACCCATACACGCCCATGCACAGCTCTGACGCAGATCCGCGGCGCGCACAGACGACAGCGCACGCGCACATCAGCGGCGCACCAAAAAAAAAAGAAACGCATGCGCAACGGCAAAAAGCAATGATAATATGGTATAAAACACACTGTACCACAGGTAAACGACGAGGGTGTTGTAAGATACAGTGAGGGAGTGTGGAGAAACAGAGGCGTGTGTGATACTGAAGAGGTAGAAGGTGTTGTAGGGGGAGAGGAGGCTGTGTGTCTGTAGAGTGCCATATCGTATTTGGTGTATCACTGTTTCCGTGTCTGTTCTATGTGTATTGTTGTGTTCTGTGCAGGGTAGGGTGGATTGGGTGGGGTGGGGTGGTCTGCAGTGTGTAGGGTGGTGTGTGGTGTCCTGTGCTGGGTGGGGAGTGGTGAGGGGAGAGGGTGATGGAGAGAGAGGGGGAGAGGGGGAGAGAGGGGGTGAATGTTGATGAGGCCGGTGGGGATGCAGAACACCAGTGCACTGCAGAGGTGGGTGGGGCGGTGACACCGGTGCCTGAGGCTGTTGCAGGCCCATCGGGGAATACAGGTGTGGAGGTGCAAAGACACACTGGCAAAAGAAAGCGCCCACCTGTGCCAGCTACGCAGCGGAGGAGGGCGCTGAGATTCAGTGACCAGGAGAACCACAGTCTCCTGAGCATGGTCCTGGAGAACTACGATGTCCTCTTCGGCCGCCTCAGTAGCCAAACACCCGTGGGGAACCGCAATGCTGTGTGGGAGGATGTGAGGCTAGCAGTGGCTGGGGCGGGTGGCCCACCAAGAGACACGGACAGTCTGAAAAAAAGATTTTCTGACATAAAAAGAGGTGTACGGCAGGTGATGGTGGCTGAACACCAGCATGCCCTGGGGACAGGTGGCGGGGGCCCCCTCATCTCCCCACTATCGGCCCTCGAGCGTGAGCTTGCAGAAAGACTTGGAGATATCTACACATGTGGCCTGCCTGAGCTCCTGGACACTGCACACCCGCTAGCAGGTACGTCTGACAAATCTTTATGTAACAATGTCCAGGCAACAGCCTATGCGTAGCACCGTATGTAACTGCCAATATGAAACAGGTCTATCAGCTAAGCATGTGCATTTCCAAACCCTTTGTACGCTATGGCTACTAGGTAGTCCCCACAGTGTACGCCTGTAATCACAAATATGTGTCAGGGTTGGCCAGGCCATGTAATGGCCAAACCAACATGGCTCACTGTAACAACACCCAGGGGACACTGAACCTGTGAGGTGACAGTAACAGAGCTCACAGCTGCAAACTGGATACCTCTGCTGCACACAGTGTGTGGATAGGCAGACCAGCAAACATTGTCCCCAGGACAACCACACAACATGCACTGTGAGGCACAGCTCACCCCTCCCATCCCCCAAGCCTCACCTCTGCTGTCACATGTATGGAATTCAGTCTGCGGGCCAATACATGACCAAAGCACATACAGGATAGAACCCAGAGAAAATGCCCACAGACCTAACATCTCAACCAACAGCAAAACTATGATGTCACCAGCTCAGTCTGGAACCTATGTATGCAATGACGCAATCACGGCATCACAGAGGTCCATCAGTCACACTCTGACAGACAGGTTGCATGTCAAGGGGGTCTGTCCCTCCTGCAATAACCGTGACAGGGCACTGCTGAAAGCTCTGCACAGGCACCCTCCCCGGCCCCACGGGCCAGGACATCCCCCCCCAAGAGTCCACAGCACACTCATAACTGAGTGTGTAGGTCCACACAATGCATCCACAGCTTGCACTCCTTCCATGATACCGCCATGACATCCCTGTGAGCCAGTACCTGGTGTGATAACTGCTGTGACAGTCCCCTCTGACACGACAGTCCCATCTGTGCTGCTGTAGCCTCTGTCATGGCTGCTGAAAGCCCAGCTGCGATGGCAGTGCCTGTTCTGTTGAGCATGTCTGTATGGACACTGTACATACCTTCCCGTCCTGCAGTCCAATCTGCCACTGTGCACCCTGTCCCTCCTGTGATGGCCCCCCTCCCACTCATTGTGTGTCACCACAAACTACCGTACAACATGATGGCTGACACCCATGTTTGTGATGGATGTTGCCCAATATCCTGGCTCCATGTGTGTCCCCTATGCAATGTGTCTGAGCACCCAGCCTGGGTGAGGTCTGAGCACAGGCCGCACATGCACGTGGCACACATCTCCCTGATGTGACCGGTATGAATGTTATTTGCCACGATTAGTGGGGTCCAATCACAGGGAGATATCAAATAGATATATAGAGAATACCCTCCAGAAATACATGGCGGACTCACTGGATGAAGGTCTAGACCACCTCCACCTCTGATCAATACAGACCGGGTGTGGATGATATGCTGGTCTCACACGCACACATGCAAAGCTAGGGACGATGCAAAGACAGGATGCCCTAACGCATCACTGACCTGTAGCATGTACCTCTCCATTGACAGGGTACGATATGTTCTCTCTGTCCAATGTTCCTGTCATCCCAGTCTGTCGACGGAACATCACGCTAATCATTAACAAACGTCGTATAACATGTGCCTGATCAGCACAGACAATGCTCACCTGAATGCTGCTACTGTGGAGTTCCATGGTAGCAGCAGGCAGATGATCAGTGTCCAACATGACAAAGGAGATGTTATACAAAGGTGGTCAATGATAACAGACCTGTGCAGGTGCAGCAGGAAGAGTAGCGGTCCAAGGCCGGAAACAACATATCCTAACCTGTGAAATGAGCAGCAAATGATACAGGTCGTTGATGCGAGAAGGTAATCTGCCTATGCTGCTGCAGAAGCGTTGCATGTGTGAGTCAGAGATCAGCGGTTCTGCGACAACACATGTGTGTTGATAAGAGGTGTAAGTAGTCTACACCATCCTCAGGTGACCATCCCAATGTCCCCCGGAGTGTACACCTTGTATAGCTATGTAGTTAGGTTCATATCTATATCCCCTCATACACCGCACTATTCAGCATCAGCGTGTCTAACAGGCAAACCTAATCCCAGTACACTCAACATGCATGAGATCACAGATGACATGGGACGGAACGTGGATACCAAGGCAAACAATGTACAGAAATCCCACAGATGTCCCATAAATGATCAGGGACATGTTACCACTATAAGGTGACAGGTATATATTCCAACGTCATATATACTCATCACAGGCAGGTTACTGAGATATCATGCAAGCAGGTATGTGGGTGGGCTCGCTGAGGTCGACAGGTGTTGATGACTCTATAGGGAAGAGTTTGCAGGGATAGAAAGTGACGGCCTACCTGAATTGTGATTAGCTGCTGATAGGCCAGATGCCAGGGGGTGCTGCATTGCAGCACCTAGGGGCACAAAGGTGAAAGGTCCTGTGGGCTGCAGAGGAGGCAGGGCTTGTGATGGCCGTCTGTAGCTCTAGGGAGGTGATGTTCGTGGATGCTCTCGCTCTGTCTGGTGTACTGCAGTGAGTAGGGGAGGAAAAGAATGCAGTGTAGAGCCTATTAGGTTTGTTCAACGTGTGAGCTAGGGTAATAAAGATAATGCTGGTCTGAATGGCTAGCCAATGTAAGTGAATCAGCTCAGGGGAACATGGTTATCCAAGGCGTCTCCCTGAGGTAACCTTGCTGTAGCAGTCATTGGCAGCTGTAACGGGTATAAGGTGGATTACTGAGGAAGCTGACAAATGATGGTCCCGTAAATGACGTGTGGGATCATCAGTGCATGGTATATTGTCATCAAATTGTCTGGTTCCAACATGCAGCGTAGGTGTCCCAAAAGGTGGATTAGGTAGTATGCAGGTGTGCCTGTGTTTCCCAGGTGGGATATCATATGGACGCGTAGCTACAGAATGAAATACTGGTAAAGTGAGGACGGGTCGGATTGCAGTTCAAATACCCCAGTCCTGAGATGATGTGGTGGGATGATGTTGGGATTGCGCGTGATCAAGAGGACCTCCGTTGTTGTAAGTCACATATGGAGGTTTCACGAGGACGGACACCCTAACAATGCATTGGGGCAGGGTATGAGGGGGGGAGAGACATATGTGCATTGGAGATGGGTGTGTAAAGAACAACGACATCGCCATAAGGCATGTAGACAACACTACAAGGATGTATGATCCCACAGATGGTTTGCAGGTAGATGTGCAATAGGGGGATAGAATGTGATGAACATTGGTTAGCACCCTGATGTAGGTGGAAGGGTTCAGATGTACTGTCCACTGAGCCGACATGCTGCCACCTTCGCTATAGATCGGACCTGCACCATATAAGCACTGTTCCAGTGATGCCCTTTACAATTATTCCCGCCACAAGGAGGTTGTGTGTCACTGAATCACGCGCTGCAGGGACGTCCAGAGTTGGGAGGTGGCAACCCAGTTGGATATCATCTATGCCATACATCATCTAACTGAAGAGTATGGTGAGGAGGGTGTCAACTCCATGGAGTTCCCTGAGGCCATGTTGGCAGGGGTCCAGTGGTGCAGCACAGTCAATATGTCCCTGTAGCTGTCGTACGTCCACGTCTCCTATCATCTCAGCAAGTATAGGTGTGCCAGAGATGGGTCCGTAGGAACCCAACTGTAGAGGGTACAGATTGCAGTCTGTCAACAGGGGTATAGCTGAGGTATGCCAAAGGCCTGCAGGTAATGATCCAGTTGTGAAGGAAAGGGACATGATGTAGTCGATCACTGGGCCGACGTGCCTGTGAAGCCCCTTGACCCAGGAGGCATAGCATGGATCGGACTGGGATGTGGAGATGAATAGGGCTGCAATGGTGCCCTCATGTCCTTTGTCGGAAGGGAAACAGAATGGTGAGATGGTGCCAGGGACATCCTGCACAGGTGTAGTGATTGTCACTGAGGGACTGTTGATAAGGCACAACCGAGATTGTAGGTGAGTTGCAAAGTCCTGAGGGTGTATCTCCGCTTGGGGCCCTGGGGATGGCCCCCTAGACAGGGTCCAAACTAGGTACACATGTTCACGTGGACCATTGTGAGATCTCCACATGGTATCATAGTGTTACCATGTCATTGACACTGAGATTGCCGTGCGGCTAGCAGATGGGTGGCTATTGACTGTTCCCAGGGCAACATATGCATGTTAGCGATGCCAGTGTTTCCCGTGGTTCCGTAATGGGACGAGGGTATCTCCACGGACTGCTGTGTACCAGGGAGCATCCGCTCCATCCCGTCACTGCGTAACTGTTGAAGGTCGCACAGCGATAGGACTAGGACTGATGTGCCAATCTAGCAGACTGATGTCCGGGCAAGGTAATGTTGTGACGCATAGGATGACACGTTCAGCACACATCCATGTATATTGCTGTCATTGCCCACCAACACACACCGCTACCAAGTAGCTCACAGGACATACCTGTGATCAGCATTGCAGACCACGCAGCCTCGTGCAACCCCACACCCCGTATGTGTCTCACACGCCACACCCTGTAGCCATCCCCAATAGGGCATGTGTGTATGCTGTCCTAACACAAACCCTGATGTGGGGCCAGGTCGCAGGACACAGTTAGCACATGTTCCTCATCCCATCCGTACCCCCACCTGTCCCATATCTGGTAATGGCAATATGACACACCCCCACCTCCACAACAGTCTATGACGTACCCTGTATTAATGTGTGGACATGCAGCAAGGCATGTATAGGTAACATATGAGCTGCCAGGCACTGCATGTGTGTGGCCAAACGCATGACGGTGCTATAAGGGTCTACTGCACAGCATCCCAGCCCACAGCCCTGAATGTCACGCACCGCGCCGAACACTATCCGTCATGGTCGCATGCCCAATATAATGGCCCTGCACACTCTGAAAGGGGGTGGCAGAGGCGGGTGCGACCACAGGGTAACCAAGGGCAAACGGTGACATGAGAGGCACATAGGGAGGGAGACATGGGACGGGGGCAGGAAGGGATCTGCGTCCATGAGCACCTTACTGCCAATCAGAACACACAGACAGGGATACTGCACCCACCTGTACCCCAGGTGAGGGGACATGGCACTACCGTATGGGTTGTTGAAGGAAGCAGGTGAGTGTGTAAGCAGTATGCATGCCAACATCACCGCATGTATGTGTTGACCACAGCACAGGCGGATATACAGTTGTTGCGTAGATACATATCAGAGCCCTCCTCTATTGCTCACATCACAGGTGACTACAGCAGCATGGGTACGCATGAGGCTGAGCAGGGGGAGGATGTAGATGAGCCAGACGAGGATGTGGCTGAGACCCGGGAGGACAGAGAGGCCCAGCAATCAGGCGCAAGCACAGATGCAACTGGCCCACAGCCCTCGCCCCCCAGGACCAGCGGATCATCACCTGGGATGGCCGGAAACATGCAGCAGCCTGTTGACAGCCAGGCTATGGGTCCCCCACCACAACAGCTGCAGGCCCCTTCCAGCCACATGATGGACGTTCCGATGTCTGAGTTGCGCAGCCATGGCGCAGGTGGAGCACACAATGCTGAAGGTGGGTGGCATGAGGTGGTCACATACACAAGATTTATGTAACTGTTCCCTGTGTGATGTGATTGTGTTGTTTGTCACATTGTACATCAACAGCTGCTACTGGTGAGGGTTATGTACGTGGCATATTGGCGGGATAGACACAGGGGTATGGCTTTGGGTGGCGGGTGGTCAGGTAACAAACAGCACACCATTTGAGGGCCAATGAACACAGTCATCTGCCGACATAACTGCAGTGTTGTGTGAACCTGGTGAGGAGCAAGCGTGTCCTAGGTCAGGAGCGAGCCCCTGACAGGGTGAGTGACCCTGGACAAGCAAACTGTCAGACCTGTATGGCATGTGACAGCAGGTACCTGCGATGACACACCACCGCTCCCAGAATGCACCAGGGTCCCCAGAGACAGAAAAGGAGCTGGTGTGTGGTACCGTGTGTCCATGCAAGAGGGCTATGAGGTGTAACCCAACTACACACCACAAAGGTCAGGGCCTGAGTCAGCACAGCTGTGCAGTGCTAGGGTGGAGCACACAACAAGGCATAGGCCACATGGAGTGCCATCTACAGTGGACTATCATGTCAGGGAGCATGATCATGATCCCCAGCGACATCAGCGGATGCAAAGGACACAGTGTACAGACAGAGATGGCATGTGACCCTTCGAGGGATGAAGCGACGATGCGCTGTGAGGTGGCGCCGACGCAGGAGAGGTACGTGTACTGGGACACAATCAGAAGGCAGTCCCACATCAGTGTAGTGGTGAGGGTCAGGGAAATGGTGCTGTAGAGCTAGGCATCTCCAGACGGTACCTCTGCCAGCGGAGTCTGCACGTCATAGGGACCCAGGGACACGTGCCAGATGGTATGTGACGAGAGTGCCAGTGTCCCTGGAACTGTGTTGGGCGGCTGCACATGGTAACTGGTGAACATAATGGCCAGAATATCTGGCGAGGAACCCTCACAGCGATGGGAGCACAGGTGGAAACACTGACCTATGCCCTGGCTACACCCCTGGAGGACAGCTGGGAAATACGTATGCAGCATGACCGTCTCCATTGGGGAATCCCTCTGTGTCAGGCCCTCATATGGAAACATAACTGTTGACGGGGGGGAGGAGCCCCATGGTACAAGCTGGGGATACATGGATTACCGCATGTCCACATCCGTTATGTCATAATACGTTGGAACGTACACCTACCATCGCACAGACATACAAACCTGCTATCAAATCCACCCAGTGAGGCCCCTGGGTATGACTGATAGCCACGCAGTGGGAGGCAGGCCAGGTGGATGATCAGCTGGGTAATTGCTATCAATTGAGCCGTACCTACATGAATGTGTGCCCTGATGCAATGACCCTGGAGTCCATGTGTGGGAGATGGAAGGTCAACCTGCAGAGAACAGGTGATCCATACGGCGTTGGCTATGGGTATGGTTATGTTCTGGGTCACGGATATGGTTATGGTTATGGGTATGGTTTGTAAAAAGGGATCGAGGGGTTATCCGGGAACACACAGACCGTTGAGCCTGATGTCAGTACCGTGACAAATGGTAGATACCATCATAATGAATATATGTACTCAGCAGGTAGATAGTCACAACCTGATGGGGGACAGCCAACGTGGCTGTAGACCAGGAGGATCCTGTCCCACTAATCAGTTATGTTATATTGAGGGTGTGAGGAGGCAGGTGGACAAAGGTGAGTCGGTTGATGCTGTGTATCTGGACTGGCAGGGACCCTCTGACATGGTCCCGCATGAGAGACCGTTTGCAAAGCTGAAGATTCCTGGGATGGGAGGCAGTGTACTATTGTGTATCGTGAACAGGTTGGAAGATATGAAGCTGAGAGTGGTGCTAAATGGCCAGGTTCCCCAATGGGAAAAGGTGAATAGTGGTGTACCACCGGGATC